>PYHX02000158.1:56860718-58098218 GCA_004302925.2 Cochliomyia hominivorax
AATATTCAAGTGCAGCTGTTTTGTAACTTTTTCATATAAAAAAAAAATAAATAAATCTCTCTTTCCTCTTTCAGTTCAAGTGTTTATTTAGTGATTCTTTGTTGTTTGTGTAATGCTCTCACAATAAGCCGGTCAAAAGATTAATAATACTAAAACAAATGGTTAGTTTTTGTATTTGTTGATATTTAAAATTATCATACACAAAAAATATATGTTATATATGTTCGTGGTTGATTCGAGTTTTACAACAACAGTTAATACACAAGAAAACAATATAACAATAAAAATTAATAAAAAAAACAACTATTGAAAAAGGTAAAATTCCATAATATATTTTTAAAAGACGTTCTCGGTATTTTTGTATAAAATTTCAAAACACCTCAATAGTGAAAAGTTTTACTTTGAAAATGATTTTGGTAGCTCGAAATTTTTTGTAGGTTTTAAAATGTATAGATTAATTTCAAGAATAAAACTATAATTAATAATTTTTCTGACCGAATAGAAAAAATGGCTTAAATCTAGGTCCTTACATCAAGATTCGACTACAACATTTTGTTACATTATCCACTGGTAACATTTGACCGAGTAGATAGATTGTTTTGCATGAAATTTAACATAACAGCCTCGTACATTCGTAAATTTTTAAAACACATGCCAATTTTTTTCTCATTCAATTTAAAAAAAATTACTGATTTATAGACCTTGATGAGACCTTTATAAAATATGTGATATTTGTCTCTCATATTTGTATAGTTATTTACATTTGAATTTTTAACTTTAAATTTTTTTAATATATATCCGAAAGTATTGCTCGATCTTGTACAAAATGTTTATTTAATTACTGTTTTATTTTATTTAGTTAAAAATTTTCAAATTTAAAAGATTACGAATTTTTTTCGGAAAAGTGTTTTCAGTGTTTTGTTTTGAAATATATCCGAAACTTTTCATAAAGAATGTATTAGTTAAAACTTTATCTTAAAATATAGGTTTTGATTTTCTCTTTGTAAATGAATATTAAATTTCCGAACATTAAAAAAAAATTGTGTATTAAAAACCCAACATTTTCAGTTATTCGAAAAATGGACTTTTCAAAAAAACCGTGTTCGAAAACGGTTAACCGGTTTTTGTTTGATTATTAAAAATTTATAGAAAAAATATTATTTATAAGAAATTTAGACCAACCTATAAACCCCCAAACCAATAATGGCCCGAATAATAAATAATGATTCCATCAAAATCAAAATGTGTATGTAAATTATCTTTGAACTATTTAATGTCCTAAATAGGTGGGGTAAAAAGTTTTTTGTAGTTTTTGATATCGTTAATATAATGTGTCTACAAAACGTGGTTTTATTTAAATCAGTTATTTTTCTTTTACATTTACAGAAACTTATTCTTTAGTTATTGAATTTGTTTAAGTTATAGGTCTATATCTTTTTACATAAAAAATGAATATTGTCGGATTATAATAAAAAATATCTACAGTACTCTGCTCGTTTTATACTCGGAATAAACATTTTTATATATTCTTGTTTATTGCGGAATTCACAAAAATGCAGCTGAATATGCCTTTAATTAAAACCGGTTAACCGATTGAAAAAAGAAACGGCATTTTGAATAATTTGACAATAGAAATTATTCGAAACCGCTGGAATGGAAAAAAAACGTTTAAGGGGTTTCCGTTTTCGGAATGCACTATTCTAAAAATGGTATTTCTAAATAGAGATAAAAACCAAAATCTTTATATTTTGAGCTGAATGTTTCGGAACATTGTCGTACCGAAATGTGAATGACTGTAGTTAATTAGACTGTATTCTGTATTCTTAACATTTAACTTTTTCGTACATTATTCCATTAATTAGTTCTACAATTACATAAGACAAGTTAACCCTTATCATTATGCTTCCGCCACCATATTTTACTGTTAGTGTAAGATTGTTTTGTATATATATCCATACTTTTAAATGCCCATAATTTCGGAAAATATGAAACTTGTTTTCATCTGAGAATAGTATATGATTCCAGACGATATATATATATATATATATATATATATATATATATATATATATATATATATATATATATATATATATATATATATATATATATATATATATATATATATATATATATATATATATATATATATATATATATATATATATATATATATACCATTTCTAAAATGAAACTATTTTTCTATTGAATTATATTTAAGAAAAACGTTCATATATTGTATGTGTTAATAAGTGTGTATGTACGTACATACTGTATGTAAAAAACATATTGTTTTTAATACAGAGGAATTTCTGGTGGAGGGCATTAAAAATTTCTTTCATTTTCCAACAAAACAGTTACAATTTTATGAAGTTTTCCATAATAGCTTCAAAGATATGTGATATTATAAATAATTTAAATTTTTCCAAACATGATTTATCCGCTAAAGGAATGAAAAGCCATAATTTGTGTTCTCAACTCTCATTAAAATTGATCTGGTTTTTAAAGTTGTCTCAGATATCGATCTATAACTTTTTAACTAAATGTAATTGCTAATATTTTACTATGGACAACAAGAAACATTAATGCCAACATTATTGAGGTAAACAGTCTCTTATTTGTGTTACACACGGAATGACAAACTTAATAAGCCTAATTTATTCATCGCAAAAGAATGCTTTATTAAAAAAAAAATAAACTTAAACTTTTTAATGAAATATTCTAATGATTTAATTTTGATTTCAACAATAAGTATAGTTGCATAGAATATAATAACGTTTATAAGAATAAACACATATTTCAAAAACATTATTAAAGAAAGTGAATATGTTAATTGGGAATTTACGCATATAGAAAAAATAATTTAACAGTCTTAATTGTAAGTCTATAAAACTTTAATTAATGTTACTTTCATGCAAAGCGAAAAAAAGTCATTTGCATTTTCTGTCTAGGAATGTCTCATAATGTTGATATTTTTTGCTTTGTTTCACTTATTAATGTCTATACAAAGTTCATAGTATTATGATTGAAACAAAAAATCAAAGTATTTCAAAGAATGAAATCATCTTAAGAAGATCTAATCAAAATTAGACACGTAATCTTCGACACATTTAAAGATTTTGATTAAACGTAACATTTTAATATTTTTTTTAAATCACGCCAGTTAAAAGAATTAAAATTATTTTATTGTACCCTCCAACATCACAAGTGGGGTCATCTCAGATCCTACAATCTATATATATTCTTGCATCAAATCAAAAAAGTAGATTTAACTATGTCCGTCTGTCTGTTGTTGGCGGCACATTCACATCCACAAAAATTGTCAAAGCTCAATGAAATTTGGCCTAAGTATTCACTATAGTTCTGATCAGTTTCCTATATAAAACCAGCAAAACCGATTCAGTGTATTAAAATATATAAAGCAATATCTGATGCAACTTCTAAGTCCAAGCGATGAACTAATTTTATGACTTATTAAGCATTTATGTATATTTAAGAAAAACGTTTTTATAATGTATGCGTTTGTGAGTGTATGTGTTTGTATATGTATATTATCATTATCATTTCGGTATTAATTTAATCGTGCTCTTAATAATTAAATATTAAAATTTAGCATTAAATATTTTTTATTAAATGAAAACGTTTTATTATACCCTACACCAACATAGGTGGTTGGGGTATATTGCGTTCGTGCTTAAGTTTGTAACGCACAGAAAACATATTACTACCACCACTTTTAAATATACCGTTCGTCTTAGAATCTAAAACATTATAAAGCAATGTGCCAATTTATATGAGGATCGGTTTATTATTTCTCATAGGTCCCATACAACCCCCTTCAAATATCACTTTGAAGGGCTTAAATCTCACAAATACGTTGGTATTGAAATAAGGATTATTTAAATCAAGACAAATGTTGGTGTAGGGTATTAAATAGTCAGGCTTGACCGAGTATATGTTCTTACTTTTTTATCCCTGATTTTGTTGTAATTATCATAAATGTTTTATTAGTTTTAATACCAAAAGGTTTAAGACATAATTTAGACTTAATTAACTAAAACAAAAATGTGGTTACATAAAATAAAACATACGATTGGCAACAAAACTGAAATCTTATTGCTAATTTCTTTGAACGTGATATGTTGATATTATGAAGAATTTAGGTAATTTATATTACTGAAACACGATTCTATATGGAGTTGTTGGGTATTAATGTTAATAAGCCAATACTTTTTCCTTTATGTCTGGTATCATATTCTTTCGTCGCCAAAAGAACTGCTTCAGGTGATATCCTGTTTTGAAGTGAACTGTATTGCAGTAAGTGCTTTCGAAGCAAATGGTACTAAGAAGACCAAATTCCATGCATTTCATCGTGCAAATGTAGGGACATTGCTTGTTGTATAACTCGTATGATCTTGAGTTTCAAAACAATCTTGGACAAGTAAGACTTTCTTGTCATCAATTTTTTTCGGCAAAAACGCTCAAAAACTATTCGCCATAACCTATATAATTTTGTCATTCAGTGGGTAACGCTAAGAAGAAATCATCTCAGACCCCATAATGTATATATATTCTTGCAACAAATGAAAATCTGAGTCGATTTAGATATGTTCGTCTCATTGTTGTTGGTACTCTTACATCTACAATAATTGACAGAACTTAAGAAAATTTGCCCAAAATGTCCTGAGAAGTTTCCTATTTAAAACAAGAAAAATCAGTTCAGTATATTAAAAGATATAGATCGATGTCTGAGGCAACCTCTAAGTTCAAGCGAAGAACTTTCGTAAAATTGTGTGTTCTTGTGGTACATTTAAGAAAAATATATATTGTAATGTAAAAGTTTGTGAGTGTGTATGAACGAAACTTAACGTATTTACTTCACACGTTTTTGCGGTGGAGGTAATTGTAGATATTGAAACCGATTATAGCATTATTACTTTTTTTTGAATTAGACTTCCGATGTTACAAAATTTTACATTATTAGAGAAGTTTAGTAAGAGTGTAATGTCAGATAGGACCGATTATATAATGAAATACACCATGACGAAAGAATAAAAATTATGAATCCACCGTCGTTCAATTTAATTTTATGATTTGTGTTTGTATAAACATGAGAAATGAGATTTGTGTCATTTGAGGTGATTTGCGAAAGTGAAGGTTATGCAAGAATTTCGATTGAATTCGTTTTTGGACCAAAATGATTTCGTCAATATATCTCTGAAATTGAGATTTCTAGAGTGTTTAAAATGTTTATACGGAAAACTTACTTAAAGTGAATATGAGATATTTTTTCTATATATTGCAAACATCAGCACAGTCCAATATCTGTACAATACAGAATTACAATGACAGATGTTTACTCAGCAAAATATCATATTTGCTTTGATTGAAAAATAGATTCAATATAAGTTAACATCCGAAATTATTTACAAACAAATATTATGATGATCGATTTATAATTTATCAGATAATGATATTATGTGTTTAAACTTATTAAATTATTGTATTTTTTTCACCAGAAATGTTGATAGGAATTTAAATTTACTTAAATAAAACCAGAAAATGTAATTACGTTATATAAATAACTTCTGAATAAAAAAACTATTTTATTTCACGGTATAATTTCATATTACCTCAGTCAAATCTATGATTCTCTCATAGATTTGACTGAGAAGATTTTCAAAAGAGGAAAGCAGCCTGTTAAGATCAATCCTTGGACTATGAGGTACGAAAAGTAAAAATTAATACAGGTTTAAAAATTACAAAAAGCTCAAAAAGTTCCTGACAGGAACGCCGCTAAAATTTTAGTGGCCAAAAAACAAAGAACGAAATTTGAAGTAAAGTTTTCTAAGAAAATATTCTTGTTGTGTAATGCATAATGAAACGTTTGTTCTGGCGGATTTTTCGCAACTTCTTGGTTAAAAAATCTTATATTGCTAATACTTGAGGAAATTATAAACAGTAGTTTTGAACACAAATGCAGGCAAAATTTCTCAAAAAGTTATTGGTATGGCAAGCAATTATGTAGTTGCGGTAAAAGAAACTGCAACAACGGATTCAATAAATACTGAAATTTATATCAAGGAATGTGTACAAAAAAGGTTGCCTCCCTTCATAAGCTTTCTTAATGTGTCCACATATTAATTTGGCGTCCTGTCAATGAATGGAATAAGAAAAACAACGAGGTATTTGTGACAAGAGAATTAAGGTGTCCAAAAGTGTGGTCGATTTTAGAGATACACTACCTATTCGAGCAAAGTGACAGAAAGCACCGTAAAAATCTTAATGAAAGATTCTCCGAAAATGGTTCAAAATTTTATGTATAAATTATGAATTGTAATAATTTAAATCAATAGCAAAATCTAAACTGATATTTTACTTATTTTATTTACATAAATGTTGTGTTTTTAAAAACCGAAACCGGAAACGGGTTAACCGGTTTCGAATAATTTCTATTGTCAAATTATTCAACATGCCGGTATTTTTAAGTCGGTTAACCGATTTTAATTAAAGCCATATTTAGCTGCAATTTTGAGAATTCCGACATAAACGATAATATAAAAATTTTTCATTCCGTGTGTAAAACGAGCAAAGTACTGTTTGCATTCTTAGACATCATATTATGAATCGATTATGTTATGTCCGTTTGTTTTCTGCAATATTTTTTATCCATTATCCTGCAATCTCCATTTTTTATGTAAAAAGGTGTAGACCTATAACTTAGACAAATTCAGCAACTAAAGAATGAGTTTCTGTAAATGTAAAAGAAAAATAATCGATGTAAATAAAATCATGGTATCTAGACACAATATATGAAATACGATACTAATAACTACAAAAAAGCTTTTTAGCCCACCTATTTAGGACATTAAAGAGTGCAAGGACAATTATATTGACATTTTTATTTTGATGGAATCATTTTTTAATCATCAGACCATTTCACAATATAGATTTTTATTGGTTCTTAATTTTTTATTAATAATATTTTTTCTATAAATTTATTATAATTGAGCAAAAACCCGTTAGCCGTTTTTTGATATAAAATCGTTTCCAAATACGGTTTTTTTTAATTTGTCCACCTCATTCCTTAAGAGATGCTAATAGCCAATCGGAAAACAATATTTTTTCTTTCAAAGAATAAAATTACAAAAATATTCAAATTCTAGATTTTTCATTTATTATAAAGAAATATCTTTCTTAGTTAGTTCTTTTGTAATCGTTATAACCAAATTTGACTATATATAATAATAAATTCATTTATGTATGTATTTATGTGGTTTTTATTATAAATTTAAATTATAAAAAAGAAATTATGTATAAAAAATTAAAAAAAAAACTGACCTGCACTACAACTTTTATTTATCAATTCAATGTTCAATAATTTTACTATTTTAACGAATAAAAATATATTTTCACTAAAATTATAATCAAAGTATATGTATAAATATACAAATATTCACATACATATACATATGTATATGTAGGTACATTCGCCCACTTTATTTTCATTTCTTTCAAAAAAATATATATATTAAATACATAAATATATATATTTTAAAAATATATGGCATAATCATTTGACATATAAAATATATATTTTAAAGAAGAATGCTATATTCAGTTATGCCGAATTTCCAATATCCTCCACCACAAATACGTGTGAAGTGAATACATTAATTCAAATGTATTTCGTACATACACACTTACATACATATAAATATATGAGTCATAAAACTAGTTAAAGTTTTGGCCATAACTTTTTTTACTTAATCGATTTTGATCATTTTTTAAATGGAAGAAGACTGATGAACAAATACCTTAATTTTATAAAGAAATGTAATTGTAATTTTGTCATGATCTTGGTATATGAATAGTTCGTTTGCACAACTTTATGTTTTTTATTTATAACGATATTGCAGCAACCAAGAGATTTGATAATACATTTTGTGAAAAAATGATACTTTTATGCCCAAAAAGTCATACTTGATCAATCGTCGTAGCCTTATGCAACTTCTCAATTATAAAATTGGCCACAGTTTATTGTGACAAATTTTGGTCCATAAAAGATTCCACTATATGTATCACGTGAATCTATTTCGGAATCATATAATTTTTACATAATTATAAAAATTTTTCTTTAATGTAATTTTATCGGTAACTTAAAACAAGTTCGTGCTTCAAAAGAACTGTTTTTGTTTATCCTAATTCATAGCGCTAAGTTTGTAGTATTTTCTAATATTTATTGACTTTTTTTCCAAATCAAAGTACAGATTGCAGTTTTGAAGATCATACGAAGAAATTTGGTATGAAACTTGCTATTTTGTCCTTAGGATGAATTTTGGTTATGATTGCTTCATAATTTCAAATAGACAAAAGTCCCAAATACAAAAATATTTTTAAGAAATCTGGTATAAATATGTTTTTAATACACCTAAGCAATGCGTAAAGCTTTAACCTAATCGGATCATCATTTCTCATACTTCCCATAAAAGAAAAACTTCTGAAAATTAAAAGTATTTAAATCTTATAGAAACATTGGTATTATAATAAAAAAAAATCGATGCTTTCAAATTAAACGAGTGGTGGCCCTTCCGCACAAAGATATTATTATATTGAAAACTCACAAATCTCATGTAAATTTTAGTTTCATAATTTCCCGTAGCTACCATTCATAGACAACAATATGGTGTATGATAGTATATAGTCGGTCTTGACAATCAATAACTTAATTACTTTTTAAATGGTTTTATTTTATTAAAAATCAATTACATTTATTTTTCTGCTTAAGAAATTTCCATATAATCGGCACAATTTCTTTGAATTTAGATTAATAGTCTGATCGTGTCAGATTTTACAGACAAAATTACAAAGTTAAAATATTTTTTTTTCATTCGCGGTGTTTAATAAACTTTAAGAAGTTCATTATAATAGGGATATAAAAGACAAAAATGATATTACCTTTGATGATTCCAACAAATAAAGATTCGTATATATTGACATCGATATTGTATTTATTACTTATATTTCGTGAAAATAAGAATCTGCGCCGATCTTACCACACACATGTGGTAAAAATCACAACCGCTGCAAACATTTTTTGTTGCGGAAGAAGCTTACAAGAGTCTTCTAGAAGTAGAATAGAAATTCGTTCTGAAGTTCCTTTTAGAAGTGCCTTCTGTTTTAATTTTCACACCCTAAATAAAATGTGCACAATTTTTTAAATAAATTTTTCATTGTTACATTAAAAGTATACATTAAAAAATAAAAATATTTAAAATAAGTTAACAAATTCCAGGTCCAGGTCTCTCACCATGTTGTCATAAATTCCACTGATTTAAAAAGTCTATAAATAAGAATTTGTATTATTCAACTTTTATACAATTTTATTATTAAAATATTTAATTTTTTAAATTACATCTTAATCACAGTTCTTAATTAAATAAAAATTATTCAAACATAAATATGATATCCAAAGACAAGAGCAGGTAACAAAAGACAGACAACTCAGATTTTGATATGATGCAAATACTTGTATATTAATATATACTAATATATATACTAATATATAAACTTATTCTTATATATGATTTTTAAAGTTCCATTGTGCCTTTGTTTCAATTGTTTTCAGAACGAATGAGGTTTTTAGGTTTTACAAATCGAGTCATAAATCATGAATTGTGATCTCAAGTCATATATAAGTAAATTTCAAATATTATGAAGATATTTTTCAATACTGAAAGTTATCTAAAAAAAACTTCATTGTAATTTAAAACAATTGTCGGTTATTTTAAAAATCGCAAGAAACTAACAAAACCCAAATAGTGTTTCAGAATTGATAGAACCCTTTATTTAAACGTGTAGATATTTAACGTATCTCCGTTAAATATCTCTCCACTGACCTTAGCCTCGGCAGTTGGAAGATTTTCCCTCCTTGGTACAAACACCACATTATTGTTCTTGTACTACTCAAGGGCTTATTTACCATATTGAAAGTACTCTGGTCAAAAATAAGTGAACACATTAAGAAGTCTTATGAATGGAAACGGAGTTTTTGGAAACAAATAACAAACATCACATTGCTTACAAATACCAAGAACTTTTTTGCTTTCTATTTGGAAATATCATATACCTTTTAATACTTGGACATCTTTTTGAAATATGAAAGTACTCTGGCCAAAAATAAGTGGACACATTAAAAAGTTGTTTCAGATCAGATTAAACATTATAACCGACTTGTTTTTCAAAGCTAACTTGATGGAAAAAATTAGATAATTCATGTGTTAAAAGTTTTAATTAAAAACTTGTTTTTAATATTTTCGACCTCACTCCTTATGATATATTGGCATAAAGTTGCTTAGGTTTCGAAAAATACTGTAGATATTTAAAAAATAAAATATGAATTTATTATAATTATTTTTAGAACGACAAACTATTTAAGGTTTTACCAGTACTCGAGTCATAAAACAGTATTGTGATCTTAAATCATAAATGAGTAAGTTTCTATTGTTTTGGAATAATATTTTTCATTATAACAAAATTATCTAAAAAAATTTATTGAAATTTAAACAATTGGCAATTAGTATTTTAAAAAAGATATAAGTTTTTGTGATATTATTAACACGATTAGATATATATTTTATAACACTAGGTTTTTCCCAAAGTTAAAGATATTGTTCATTTTAAATCACATTTCCGTCACAGTTCAAAATTTCATTGTAAAATTTTCAAAACAATCCAATTTTTATTTAATATAAGTCTTTTCAAAGTTATCCGACTATAAGATGGACTCTAGGAAAGATAACAACATATAAAAACGTAGTGGATCCCTATAACTTATGTATGTTAAAAATGTATTTTTATAATTTTTAGATGAAGGAATATCAAGAATTTGACAAATTCCATTTCCATTGGGCCGACTATTTAGTATTTGTACTTATGATTATTTTATCAACAAGTACTGGCATTTATTATGGATATTTTAGGTAAGATTTTAATTTCTATGAATTAGGGAAGATTTCTTTTTGATAAAAACATATTAAATTTTTTAGAAAAGAAAAAATCGTTAAAGAAATACAACAAGAAGATATAGAGAATAAAGAGAAAATTAAAACTGATTTTGGTTCAACAAAAATGAGCGAATATCTCTTGGGTTCAAGAAAATTAAAAATATTTCCGGTTGCTATGAGTTTGGTTGGTAGGTAAGTGTTAAATATCGAATCAATAACCAATTAATTAATATTCTATTTTCTTTGCAATGCCATTTAAAAATAGTTATGTTTCTGGAGTTACTATTTTGGGAACCGTATCGGAAATCTATAATTTTGGTACACAATATTGGTTAATTATAGTTGCTATATTTTGTATGGCATTTGTTGTTGCCAAAGTTTATTTACCTGTCTTTTCAGCACTACGTGTTGGATCGTCTTATGAGGTAAGTTGAGAAAGTTATGCACATATATATATATATATATATATATATATATATATATATATATATATATATATATATATATATATATATATATATATATATATATATATATATATATATATATATATATATATATATATATATATATATATATATATATATATATGCGACACACAATACAGTGAAACAGTGATATTGGATTGGTAGGATTACAAAAATATTTATTTTGGATATTTTAAACTTAAATTCAATTGAGCTTAGCAGTATGATAGATGTACTAAGTGGACACTCTACTAATGTAATAAAGGTGTTAGTGATGACATCGAATGCAGTGTATGTAGGGAAAACACTGAAACGATGGATTACCTATATTGCCTATACCATTGTCCAGTTTACGCAAAGCAATTGTCTTAAAATTTCAGACATACCTTACCGAACATGTCTTACCTTGAAGACGTTAATTGAATAAACTGGAAATTATGGTTGGAATCTGTATCCCAAATGGAAGGCGCACAATAAGCATGTATAGTGGGCTAGATGTATGCCAACGGAGATTAGACCTTCATAAGGTCTTTCCCACCTTAACGTATTTCCCACCTTAACGTATTTACAATTTAAGTTGGATGCAGTATTATTGGGTTAGAGCATCTGTACGTTACAAACTTTCGCACAAACACATAATTCTCCAAACAAATATAGAGATGAAAGGTATACTTTTGAGATAGCGACACTATTAACTTGTATACCCAATATATTTAACAAATGACAGATACATTTTACAATGTATAAACAGTTGATTTCAATTCAATAGATCTTTAAACATTTCTTGCACTTTGCTTTCCATAGAAATTAATACATTAATTAATTAATTAATTGAATAATTAGGTCATTGCAAATATTTATTGTATATTTTATTCTAATTAAACTCATTATTAATTAATTTAATATTTAATTTTTTACTTTGGATGAGGTATTTTTAAGGTTCCTCATATTAAAATATAATTAAATAAATTAAAACTCCATTAACAAATTTATTATATTAAATAATATTTACCTAGTTAGTAACTATAGTTAAATATTAAAATATTTAATTTCAGTTAAGTCGAATATTGTTACAATTAAAAAAATATTTATATATAATAATAGTTTTTCTTGTCACGCTTTATTTCAATCTACACAAATAAAGTCATAATTTTAGTTTGATTTGCCTGTTCTATATAATTGTGTATAAATAATAATAACAAAAACAAAAATCAAATAACAAATAAACACAATTATCAAGTGCGGATACAATCTCTCACTTGGACTTTGTTCGATTGGTGTTTAAGATATTGTGTCTACACTGAAACCTCCAGCGTTATCATTATATTTAAAAAAAAGTATTCACATTTAATTGAAATGTTTGACACAGTATATTTATTTATTCATTCATACATTCATACGTATATGAATCTAATTAATTCACATGATTTGTTATTATTGTTATTTGATCTATTGCAAAACAATCAATCAATAAACAATTTTCTTTTAATTTTCTTTTATTTTATGCAAATCACGAAAATTATTGTATGAATTTTTTCTCTTCAGCTCAGGAATTAATTATGAAGTAACAGATCTTTTAAATTGAGATACTTTTATTGGATTTTGCTGGTATTAAGAAAATTAAGAAAATAGTGCAATTGAAGATACTTACGAAAAAAACCTCCAAATGGTCAAACAATATATTTTTTCCATTTTTATGGTGTGAAAGTAATTCCCCAATTTTTCCCTCCCCCATAAAAACGTGACAGATCATCAGGCACAAAGAAAGTGCGAATTTTCAAGAACGATAAAGAAATATTTGTGAACATATTGAAAATTGTGCTTGTAAGGAGATACTTCTCCACCATGCTCTAACCCAAAATAACGTTGTTTATAAAATTTTGTCATTATCGCGTCATCCCAGAGCCAAGTTTCATAAAATTTCCTAGATTTTCAGAGATATGGATTTTAAAAGTTTTCATTGTTAGGGGGTACCTAATTTTGAAAAATATATATATACTTTTTGGAGTCTGGAGCTGATTCCTTCTTGGCGGTACACACATAATGACAAACTACATTATAACTACTGGTGTTGATGTAGGTTATACAAAATATATAGGAAAATCCCCATGTAGCATGTGACATTTTAGTTGTTTGATGAGAAGAACTTCAAGGGGATTAAATTGGAAAATGCAATTGTCTGACACTTGTATTATGCGTAAGAGTTTATGTTTTTAGCGATTAACCCATAATTATTATCTTAAATGATTTAACGATGTCGGAATTTTTAGAATATCTCCATAAAAATTGCCACAAGAAGACATCTATACAAATGCAAGAAATTCGAGTGTCGCTGCAAATTTTGGCATAGCATAGAGCTTTTAATTGTTTTTTACTTGTGTTTTATTTTTAAGATAAAGAAACATTAGCGGTTGAACTATTTCCTAATAAAGTTTTCTTATCATATACAACTCATTATAATCTCTATAAGATGTACTAAATTTTTATTTAATTATCAACAGATAGATAATATATGTATTTTATATTATATTGTGTTACTTATGTAGTAAATTTTTATTTGAAAAGATCTCTTTTTTTTAATCATATTTATTGAGACTTTACGCTTTTCAAAAAAGTCATTATAATTTTGCCAGTTATCTGTCAATGAGTGACATATATTTATATTATGTTTCTTTGCTTAACCAAATCTGAGCAAAATGCTCAAATAGATTTATTATATTGTTATCGTTATTATCCATCAGATTTTGCCATCTTTCACCGCTCTTCTATGAATTACTGATGAAATTAACTATATCTGGTATGATTCGATATTCATTCATTTATCAATGTAAAACCAAGAAGGAAATCCCATAGTTGATTTCTGCGGTTCTTTATTAGAATTCTTTTAATTTTATGGTAAATTTCACCTTAAGATCCATCTGTATGTGCGTCAAAGGTTAAGCAGATTCCAAAAAATATTTAATTTAATTTAATGACAGATAATCAACTTTTTTAAATCCTCATGTTATGTTCAGCACGTAGAATTAAAAAACCAAACAGTGTTATATTCTATTTCACTGACCTCCTAAGCAAGATACTGCAGTAAATGTGTGCATCAGGAGAGTTCTTCATATGTTTAGTAAGAGTTATATGTTGACCCAATACAATCTGCGCCATATCTAGTAATAAAACGCAATGGTTCATTATTCTATCGTTGCGGGGCTATAGCATAGAGCTCATCCTTTACAGGTCTCTTACAAGCGGTAAATGGTAAACTACACAGACAATAAGTGTCGTCAACCGTAATGTTCGCCTCAGACCTGTGCAATGTTTCAATGCTCTACTATCCTACTTAATGTGAGCATCATTGTCAATCAAGATTTGATGTCTTATAGTTACCCATAAGGAATCGAAGTGCGGCCAAAGGATTCGGTTCTTTATGGATGTGCGAAATTTGTGAGACAAAGATCTGTTCATACCCCTACACATTCTGATTCTGAAAAAAAATTAATTCAAACTGGAATCATCAATAAAGAATCTATTCATAAGAATCATAAGAAATAAATAAATAAATTATGTTTCGTACATGTACATTATACGCACATACGAATTCACACAGATACACTAAAAAAAGCATACAATATATGAATGTATTTTTTCATATATAACAAAGAAACATTAATTAGTCATAAAATTAGTAATATTTTTGGCTATAACTTTTTTCTTCTGAATCGATTTTAATGATTTTTGGAATAGTAATGAGGTACATATTTTTGTCTCTAATTTGTCGACTTATAATTGATCATTTTACGAAAGTTTTTCGCTTTAATTTAGAAATTATCGCAAAAATCAGTCTATATCTCTTTACATCTCAGGCGCAACAACAGATAGACAGGCATAGCTAAAATGACTGAGATTTTGATGTAATGCAAAAATATATATATACATTATTGGCTCTTTACCACTTGTGGTGGTCGAGGCTATAACAATTGGAATGTTTTTCATTTACCGATTCATGGACAAGTTTATATACATTATACAAAAATTTCAAATAAATATCGTTTATTACAGTTTAAATATTAATTTTATTTTTCAAATAACAGCAAAAACTTGAATTTCTAAGTTTTGTATGAAATTTTGAGATCAAATAACATGCCACAAAATGTTTCTTATTAATTATGAAACTTTAAGTTTAAATGTTTTCACGATATTAAATACTTGTGTTTACTTTTGTCTGGAATTTCACTATTTTCTATACGTTTTTTAGAAACTACTGTGGTACCACTGTGTTTTCTTAATTTTCTCTAAGAACATTCGATATATATCGATATTGTTGGATATTGTTATTAATTTTTTCTCTTTTCAAACAAGTTTTCGTTGATCTAATCGAATATAAGTAAAATCGGCAGACACTTTTTTATTAGCCAACATCACTCAAGTTCAGACTGTAAAATATATAGTTGTATAATAATATTAAAATTTACAAATGACAATGTTTATTTAATTATTAATGAATTGTAAATTAATAAGATAAACAGTTATTTATGTACAATTTCAGAAAAATAATTCTTAGTAAGCTTTTAATTACAGTAATTATAATTTAAACATTTTAAGACTCTCATTAGACATGAATTAAATTATTGATACTTCAATATTTTATAAACATATTAAAATTCCTGCTTATCTAATTAATATTCTACTTTATTATTTTCATTTAGTATTTAGAAATGCGTTTCAGTTCAGCAGTACGAAGTATAGCATCTATAATGTTTGTCATGGATGAGGTAATTAATTACTTATTGAAGTCACATTTTAAACAAAAATAATTTGTATGTATTTAAACGTCACTTTCTTTCTTTCTTTTGTAGATATTTTTCTTGCCAATTATTTTATATGTACCTGCAATAGCATTTAATCAAGGTAAGTTATTTCTATACCCTACACCACTAAAGATGGTGGTGGGGATATAATGTGTTTGTGCAGATGTTTGTAACGGGCAGAATCACTTTCTGAGTTGATTTAAGCATTTTCTTCCGTCCTTCTGGCTGTCCATGTAAAGCTTGTCGCAGTTTTAAAGATATCTTAATGAAATTTGGCACGTAGTATTATTTTGGCTCAAGGACGATGCTTATGATCGATTCATTATTTTATCATTTTTTTAATCCAAAAAATTCCTAAATATAAAAAGATTTTTCCAAATTTTGCGAAACCAAATCATACAAACAAATGTATAACGCATACGTGGGTATTGTAATACTATTTGATAATATTAAGATAAATACAAGTCAAAAACCCCTGTAATAAATTATGCGAGGGTCGCTTTATGATTATTTCTAACTCCCATATAATCCTCCATAATAAATCCGTCAAGATGCATAAATTTCACATAAATATGAGTACGAGGGCCGTTAAACATTTTTTTGGTAACAGTCATTTACAACAAACAATGCGGTAGAGTGTATTACATAGTCGAGTCTGACCTGACTATAACAATTTTAATTGTTTTTATTAGAAAATATTATTATTTTATCATGATTATTGTCATACGGTTTCATTAGAGTTTCTGTATTTTTAATTTTTGAAAGGAATTTATAAATTTATAAATTTTTAAATAGAAACCCTACTTATAATATATGTTATAGATGTTAAATGAAAGCTTAGATAGAACATTATCGTATAGTTTTTTTTTATTAAAATTGTTATTCTTATATAGATAAGATATTTTAGTACCATTAGTATTGCACTAAATAATCATTAAAAAATAATAAACACTATCTAAATATTTATAAAAGTTATGTCAAATTTTATATTGCTTATTTTTACTTAGTAGGAACATAAAGTATAATTAAACATATTTTATGCTATAAACTTTTTTCCGCAATACATAGTCTTAAGGGAAATAATATTATGATAGTTTTGTCTCGAAATTAACATCCTTCCGTCAGTCCATCCATCTGAATGGCTGGCTTACAGTCTACCTAAATCTTGTGAACATTGTTTCGCCCAGATGTGCCCCTCGGTATAGAGTTTTAGGCTAAAAAAATCGCAAATATAAAATGATTTTAACGAAATTTGTCACAAATCACAAAGCCTTCGATATTCTAAAACGATTTATCAAATTATACGAGACATTCAACTCGAGAATTTTTTGTTAGATTTTTTTGACATTTTGCGGCGCATTATTTATTAGTGAATTTACTCAATACCGTGTAGCAGTCTAAATTAATGCTTTGTGCCAAATCTTATATATCCTCCACCATTTACATTTTAGAAAAATGTGTACATTTTAAGGGTTTCAAAATATTCTACTTTGGGAAGAAGACCTATTTTGGAACTTCAGCCAAATGCGGTCGGTAATGTGGAAGTTCTTCAAACTTATTAGATTTAGAAAAATAATTGTGCTAAATTTGTAAAAAAACAACTGATCCATAGAAAAGAGTTCGTATTTAAAAGATTTTTAATCTTAAATCCAATTCCGCGAAGGACTCTTGTATAGAAATTTTAACGAAGTATGGACGATATTCTTTCATTTATTTACATGGATAAAACGGTTAAAAATTTAAGACGTTTGGTTCAAATTTAATAATTTTATTAAACCTATTTCGGTAAGGGGCCTTAAGAAGAAGATCAATGGAATTTGTCGTATTTATAAGTTTTAAAATTTCCTATTCCGAGACCTACATGACACACTGATTTTGACATGTTTTTTTAAGCATATTTAAGCCTGACTTTTTCAATAAATCTGATTTGGATGAGTTTTTGCTTGATGGTGATAAAATATGTATCTGTATGTTATGGTAAAATTCGGCCCAAATCCAAAGGTAAAATAGGAAATAACTTACGACAAGAGAAAGATCCTTATTTGGGAGCTAAATCAAATAATGGTGCTGATCCGTATTTGATGATCTTTTTAAGGGTATATTCTCTTTATATTTACTTTTAATTTAACATTTTAGCAAAGTCTGAAGTTTTATCAAACTGATTGTTTATTATTATTATTATTATTTTTCGTTTTAGTAACTGGTATAAACATTCACATTATAAGTAGTTCGATCTGTGTTATATGTGTATTCTATACACTAATTGTAAGTAAGAATAAAATTAAGATATTAAATTACGTAATTAGAAGAAAAATCCTAAAATTTTGTATTTTTTTAAAGGGTGGCATAAAAGCTGTTGTTCACACAGATGCTTGGCAAATTCTGGTGATGTTTTTATCAGTATTGGTTGTGGTCATATTGGGTACAATATATGCTCATGGCTTTGGTAATGTTTTTCAATCTGCAGCGGAAGGAGGTCGTTTAATATTTGGCAAGTAAGTTTTTTATTACATACAAAGGAGTGTGATCGAAAAATGCTTAACATGCATATGTGTTAATAAAAAAGAAACCTCTTAACTTAGTTAAATTCTCTTTAATAAGAGACCAACTAATTTCTCTCCACTGGTCATAGCTCTGGGCTGTTTGAAGAATTCGGGTCTCTTGGTGCAAATACCAAATTATTGGTCTTGTACCACTCAAGAGTTTGTTACCTATAGTGACAGGATGCTAAGTCAGTGGACACATTATGAGGTCTTATGAATGGAATCAGCCTTTCTTTGTAAACAGTCCTTAATGTAAATTTTGATATTTATTGAACCCGTTGTAACAAATGATTGAGTTGTTTTGCCGCAACTGGATATTGCTTATAGTACCAAGAACATTGCCAGAAAATTCGTCATCCATTATGCATCAAAAATAATTTTTTATAAACTTGAACTCAATTTCCGTGCTCTGCTTTTGGACTCTTAAATTTTAGCACCGTTTCTATTAGCAATTTTTTCAGCTGCTTTTCTACCGGATAAATTGGGAGCTCTTTTGGAAATGCTTTATATGTTTTGGCTTTAGAAAAATCATGTGGATCATTTCTTCTACCTGAACCAGGTTTTCTATTTACGGCAAGTTCTCCTGGTATTATTAATATTGGTAACAGTTTGAAAGAAGACCTTTGAATGCTTGGCCAAATTGGTTTAGAACCTTTTTGGGTTTTGCTAAAAATATGTAATAATTTCAGTACGCATTTTTTCTGGTCACTATTTTTAATCAAATTTACAAAAAATTATTTGTTTGATATTAAACATACAAAGGTAAAAAATAAAAAAATACTTCGGTTAAACGATTTAATGAATTTTTCGATTTCACTCCTAATATATATTTAAGAAATATTATAGTCCTCATCAAAACCTTACATTATATATTTTTAAAGCATTAATCCATCTCCGTATGATCGTCAGACTTTATGGGGCGTTTTAATTGGCGGATTTTTCTATTGGACATCTTTCAATTCGGTTAATCAAACAATGGTACAACGTTATATGTCTTTGCCATCACTTAAAAAGGCACAATGGTCCATTGTTATTTTTACATTTGGTATTATTTTATTCATATCTGTGTGTTGTTTTGCCGGTTTACTTGTTTACAATTTCTATAAGGACTGTGATCCCATTACTTCTGGATTAATTACGGTAAATGAAGATATAACTATTTTAAACTTAAAATATATTCATGAATATACATTTTTCTTTCAGCATGATGATCAATTATTACCCGTTTATGTAATGCAAACAGTTGGAAATTTACCTGGTATTCCCGGTCTCTTTATAGCTGGTGTATTCGGTGCTGCTCTTAGTTCATTGTCTGTTGTTTTAAATTCCACTGCTTTGGTAGTTTTAGAGGATATTTTTAAAGGTTGTTTCCATTTGAAATTGTCCGAAAAAGCTTCTTCTATTCTTGTAAAGACTTGTATTATTGTGCTTGGTGGAACAGCTGTATCTCTTGTTTTCGTCTTAGAACAACTAAGCGGTATTTTAAGTGTGGCCACTTCGGTAACCGCAATTGCTGCCGGTACAACGTGCGGTCTATTTACATTAGGCATGTTAGTCCCCTGGAGTAATAATAAGGGCGCTTTGGTCGGTGCTTTGGCGGGAGCTTTAATGTCTGGTTGGATATCTTTTGGTTCGCAAATAGCTTTTGCTCAAGGTCAAGTGGTACCCGAAAAACTTCCCGTTTCTGTGGCTGATTGTCCAATTGGTAATATGCCTATATTTGGTAATTCTACTTCTATTCCCGATGACGAATCGAATGTCTTTCCATTATACCGTCTGTCATTCCATTGGATTAATCCGATTGGAGTTTTATCAACCGTTTTAGTGGGAACCATTGTTTCATTTTTAACCGGTCCCACAATAGTTAAGAAGTTAGATGCTGACGTTATATCACCTGTAATTCATAAGTAAGTAAATTATATACATTTAAATTGTGAGTTTAATTTATAGTTTACAAATACTTTTATATGAAGATTTTTACCCAGGGAATGTTTCCCACCATCGAGTACTGATGGCGATATAACAAGAGAAAATACCGCTCAAACCCTAACACATCTCTTAAATGATGGCTGTAAGAGAAACGATTTGGATAGTAGCACGGACAATAGTGAAAAATATTAAATTCTAACAAAAAATTATATAGTTTTTATTTAAAAAAATCTTGCCAAATCTAGTAACTACGAATAAAAATGTATTTTTTAATTGGGTGATTATCAGATGTATCAGGATATTCAAATTATTGGTTCTTAAGTAAAATGAAAAAAGTGTAACTAAGATGGTCTCTAAATGTGGCAATTTTTAGTAAAAATTCGTGTACATACAAATTTATATATTTATCTAGACATGTACGTACAAATTTATACATATTTCAATAATTTTTAAAGTGCAATTGTACAGGTACAATCGAAAATAACAAATTATAGTTAAAGCTTTTATTTTAATATAAAAAACACATATGAATAAATTAAGAAACATATTAGTTTGTATTATTGTTATTTATTATATAAGTTGTAATTTCCTATATATCAATTTAATAAAGAGGAATAAAATGGTGTTTACTTAATAATATTTAAGATTTTCATATATACACACATTTATAGTTTATAGTTAATTTTTTATAACTGAGTTAACTTGTAAGTTTATATAAAAACTATAAATAATTAAAAAAATCCTAAAACTACACATCTATAAGGATATGCATTTAGTTATTTGTTGTTTCAGTTAGATTTCAAAGCCTTAGTAAGGCGAATTGAATAGTCAAAGTCATCGTGCCAATAAATACAATAAAAAACCTTTTGTTCAATTTTGTTTTATATTATCGAAATTTCATAGTGTGTTTAAAAGAAAATCTGATCCGATTAAAGAAAACTGAACATGCAGTTTTAAATTTCGAAGTCTCAAATTTAATATGTAATAACAAAAATGGTATATTAAACCTTGACGATTATACCTATTCAACTCGCCTTCAGTCTCATGATTAACAAATTTTAAAAGCTTTTTTATGTGAGATACGAAATAAATTGAAATGAAAAATTTTGTAAAAACGTTTCTTGACTCTTGATATTTTTAGAGAATTCGTATTTGAAATTCTAAAAAAAAAACATTTAGTAAACAAATACAGTGGTCACAAAATACAGTTTCGTATTTAAAAGGAATTAATACTAATCTTTTTAACATATGCTGGAGTACATTATAATGTTTCGAACATTTTAAAATCGTTTGTTATATATATTCCAAAATACTAATATAATCTTTAATTTAGTTTAGATATAAGACATATATTATAGGTATAATTAAAAATTTCATAATTCTAAGAGCTTAATTAAAATATATAAAAATAAGAGAACAAAAAATTTAATAAAAGAATGTTTAATAATAAAGAAAGTTAAAGCAACAAGATCGAGTATTAATTTCAAAACGATTTTTTGGAAATACGTGTGTGTCTTTTGTTGAAATAAATAAATTTGGGGCAGAGATATCAAAAAAGGGATGGACGGATGGAAGCAATGGACCGGCTTTAGCAAAGTTAGCTGTGCATTTCATTGTGAAAACATTAATATATGAAATGTAAACTGTCATTCTATACTGGGAATTCTAAATTTGTCGTAGACCATTTAACAAGACCGAATGGTTGCTTATAATGTCGATTAGAAATAATGTACCAAAATTTAGATTCTCAGAGAAATGGTTTGTACCCGATTAGACAGCAACTTCTTGATAGATTAAGATACACCATAAAAAAGCCTTGATTTTACTACTAATTTAAAAGTTTAACTGATTTTTTCAAACAATATGCGTAGCGCTATAAATTAATTAAATACAACAAATATTTAATTCATTTTTACATTTATTTCTTCTTAAGTTTTGATTTTAACATTAAACGACGTATTAGTTTTATAGAATCCCATGTAAGTAAAATTATTAAAATGATGGATGTAGCAATATAAGTATTATAAACTAATTGTTGCTGTAGCATATTACATTTAAATACTTGGTGAGAAATTGGAGTAAGAGAAACCTGCAAATTACATATAAATTTTAGAAAAATAATATTTAAATAATCTATATTATTTATTACCATAAGAAAACTAGGATTGATTTTATTACGCCAATTAAATGAAGCCACCGTATATTCTTCAATCCCCCAACGATTAATAGAATAACAATAATGATGACTATGACCAGCAAATGATAAGCGAGGATGAATCAATTTCCCTAAAAACACATGACATTATGTAGTTATAAATATTGAATATTCTAGCTATATATCAACTTACCTAACCAATCTGTTGAATTTTTGGATAAAACTTCCCAGTTCTCACGATATTCTTCAATATGTGGAGAATCGTGTGATCTACATGACTGATCAGACTCTCGATATGTGGGAAAATGTTGTAAAACTATGGGACGACTATAATGCTGGTGTTCTTTGAGAAGAAGCGCGTCAGTACAATTCTTCGGGGTTTTAAAACAGTTTAACTTATCTAAATTTTTAAGTATATAATTTTAGGAGAAAGAATAATGATTTAAATAGAGATAAACAAATTTGGTAATATAAATTTCTTTTGGTATCAATATAATATTATATAACACTAAAGATTCATCATTTTATGAATAGCACAATGTTGTAGACAAGGATAATATGGCTTACGCTGGATAAGGGCAATACAATATTCTTACTTTAAACACATAAGGAGTGAATTAACTTCTTAACACACGTTTTTCATTAAAACATTTAAAGTTGTTGTTGTAACAGCTGTAAATACATAATATACATATTATGATTCAGGTTTTGGTTATACTCCAGGTCAAGAAATTGTGCCACTTCAATAGAATGAGCCCATAGATCTTTTGGACTAAGAGTAGTACGATTGTTGTGTATCATGTGGTATTTGGATACATGCAGGACAAATATTGGCGACGGCTTGTTCAATACGAATCCTATAGGCGTTGAGCCTATCCCGTAAGTAGTTATGCCAGATCTTCTCTTGTAGACCTCGGCAGATTTCTCTTCAAATCTACAATGGGAGGAGGTCTCCAAGTACGACATTCATACGGTAACTTGAAACCGAGGAATATGTAGCGTCCTTGCACATGTCGTTCAAAGATGCATTATACGAATCCCGATCAAAGGAATTATGCACATACCTATATATGCTCTGTTCATGTAATCTAAGATTCGAATATTGTGTTGTATTGAAGTCAGGATGATGCCTCCGATGTCATCCAAGAAGGAACTGTTTATTGAGCATTTTATTATGTTTCTTAACCGGTAAGATTATCGTCTCCTCATGCAGATGTTGTATTAAGAACATTTTTTTACAACCCGTTAAGGTTCTTAAGACTGTATTACGGCAACTCTGACTATTTCTCCATTGGATATCATTTAGAGAAGGAGACCACACTGATTCCTACTACGCATTTTTGCGTGATTGCATTGGCATGAGCTTAAAAGGTGTATAGTATATAAGATCTTATGGTGGTTAACAGTCGGAATTTGGATTTTATCGACTATGCCTAAATTTGTATTACCCTTTAGTCCAAGTGGTGAAGAGTGTTGCTATTGAAAGTTTCAAGTTACGAGGTTAATCCAAGTAATTCACAATCCATCTCTTCATGTTGTTTGGAAAGGAGGACTGCAGAATATTCTAGAAGAGAACTTTATGGCTGACAGTGTCAAAAGGTTTTGACAGGTCAAGAGCCGCAAGCATCCTACGTTCGAATGTCCGATACTGGCTTAAAACATGAGCAATTTGAGTGTATGCGGCCGTTAATTGTGTATGTACTATGTTTTTTTCGGAATTCATGCCTGTGGCGAGCTGCAATTTGATTCGTCGCCAACACTTCGGATTTAGTGGTATTAGCAAACTTTATCGCAATCATATTATCGGTGGTGTGTATATTTGAGGAAATTAGTAGATTATAAAAACGGCGGTTGTTCAATTCGCTGAAACCACGCCAGTCTTTCTTTTAAATATATCGATCCAGTGGGAGGGTTATGGGTAAGAGGTTTGATCCTAGAGGTACTACTGCACGCCAGGTAGTGCAGTTGATTGGACCAGCACTCGCTAATGTGATATATGACTAACTAGCGCAAGTACCCATAATCGATGTTGTTCTGTCTCATAAATCGGGTTATCTCATATACTTTACCTTGGAGACCATTGCAGTTTAACTACAAGATTGATATCACTTCAGGTGTTCGAAATGCATCACTGGTATAAGCGACGAACTCTGTGGTGGATGCTGGAGATGTTGTATATTTAGGTGTATAATGGTTTAGTCCGAAACAATTTCTGACACCAGCCCATACAAGAGTTGCATCTTAATTGGGTAGATATGCGGTGCAGTCTGTTCTGACATACGGTACAGGACCATGGTTTGGGATTTTTCTCAATTCCAAGCAGCATTGCCAAAATATGTTGTCTCGAAATAAAAAATTATACCTAGTTTTTTTTTCTTGGGTGATGAATTTTGGACCATTTCGGTACGAAAAACGGGCTGTTGTGGGAATAAAACTTTTAAAGTATTACTTGATCAAGTAACCTTTTTAAAGCATGTCAGTTATTATGTTTAATGTCAAACAAATTAATATATTGTTAATCTGATTTAAGGAGTCACCAGAAAACAAAACCAAAATTGGTCTTAGAAAAAGTTGGCGAAGCATTCAAAGATCTGCCGTCAAAATGTTTCCAATGTTTATAAACAGTACCAGGAGAACTTGTTGATAGAAAATATGGTTCAGGTGAAGGAATGATCTACATAAAATTTCTGAAGCCAACAATTGAAAGCATTTTCAAAAGAACTACCAACACATCTGGTAAGAAAGTAGCCCGGTTAGTGCAGTGATCGGACTATTTGGCATAAAAAGATGAGATGAACTGCCTGTTCATTTAAAATGACAGAAAGCACTATAAATACGTTAATGGAAGCGTTCCCGATAAAGCAACAAATTTTAAAATTTCATCACTAGTAATTAAAACTATAAAATTCGTCCATTATTTATTATACCTAACAAACAAATATCATTTTAAAGGGCTTAATTGTCTCATATGAAATTGAATTATAATAATTTTTGGTCAAAATAGCATTAAAAAATAATAAACAAAAATCGATGTAATAAATTCTAAGAGGATCCATAATTTCTTTCAGCTGCCATATAATCTTTTTCAAAAGAGATCATTTTTTCATTTAGTCAGAAAACCAAGTTATATGAGGATCGTTTAATAATTTTTCGTAACTTGATTTTATTGCCAATATAATTACAATATAAATTTTCCAGATACAAAGACTAAAACTACTGTATTTAATTATTTACCTGCAACTTTTTGCAACTCATTCCTTGCAATCTCACAAAATTCACAAGCATCATTTACCATGGCCATTGAATTAATAAAAACAAAATGGTTGTCTCGTATAGTGTATAATTGAACTCCCGTATTATTGAAATATTTTTCAAAACGATCAATAAAATAAGGATGCATTCTTTTCAACATAAAAAATTTAATTTAATTAATACCATAAACAATTTAATTAAAATATTAAATATTTTTTACTTGTAATGAAATCCAATATCGTGATTTCCGACAGCACTTATTACCGGTATAGAGTTTGGAGCATGGAAGTGACTTTGAAATCTTCTTACATATTCTTTAAAATCATTATGTTCAACCATGTCACCTTCATCAAATAGATCACCCAAAACGAAAACTACATGGGGTTTGTGTAGAATCATAGCTGCCTGGAATGCTCTTCTCATGTGCCATTCTCTATAAAGTTTGTCCAGCCAATGTCCTCGTATAGGACCCAGTAAATGGGTATCTGCAATAACCATTGCATGTAAAGGTTTTGAACTATCACCAGCATCTTCATACGATGTTTTTATATTTTCCGTTGGCCAACGACAATTCCATAAACTAACAAAATCTCCAAAAAATTCACAAAAACCCACCGATAACACAATTATAAATATGTAGTGCCGCCACTGCATTTCTTTTAAATTTCATTCATAATTTTTATTTTACATTAATGATGCCAGATTATACGTTATTGTACGATTATTTAAAGACACATCTATCGTTTAATATATTTTTAGAGAATCTGGCCTCTCATACTTAACATATGTTCATGTTTTTGTACTACTAAGGGACTGTCAGATGTTTTAAATCATAACTGTTATAATATCATTGCCAGATGCAAATTTGTGTTTATATATATAATAATGGCTAAATAATTCTTACAACTGACAACTTAATTTACCCGATTTAACGATTTAATTTTACATTTAAACTATTAAATACCCTGTACGCCTTGCTGCACATTTTATATGTAATTTTTTCATTTCAAATTAATTATGAACACATGCGCCACCAAATGTTTCGCAAGGAAGCATTGAAGGCTTTGTGTATGCAGGAAAGAAACTCCAACAACAGTGAAACTATTACGACAACAACTAACAAATATGTATGAAAGTGACAAGATATAATGCGTCATTTTGTAAAATAAACGGTAAACGGAAGATTAGTAAAATGAAAAGTTGTGTCTCGTCTAGATTGGCGGATTTAGGGTTTATATGCAAATGTATGTGTTTGCAACATATTGCCGTTATTCCTTTACATATGGATGTGGTTTACAGTATTAATGATTCAATACAATTTCTTATGTATTTTAATTGGAAAATGTGTTTATATGTACAGTATTATTTCAAATAATTATTTCGGAACTTTTTTTGAATTCTGAAGTCTGATAGAAAGGACTATAAGATAAAAAACTTAAAGCTTATTCAAGGACCACTCCTTCCGTGGTCCTTGAATCATTGGTTAAAATTTAGTTTTTTACAGTCTTCACCAATAGTATTCCAATTAAAAACGAGTGTATGTGGTAAATGCGTGAAACGAATACCGCTATGCAATGGTTAAACATTCACCAGTGCGTAAAAGCGAGACGCTAAACTCTCGAAGGCTAGCAAACGACGTACAGCCTTTAAGAGATAACGACGATGACGCGATAGTTGTATACTCACCCAGAACTGCTTTACGACAGTTTTACGTAACTTAACTAGACTATAAATACACAGTTTGACAAATATATCTTTGCAATCATAAAAAATATTAAAATTTTCAACTTCATTAATGAATTCCAACCAAAAATTCTTTAATTATCCAATTTGTTCTGAAAACCCGTTCAGAACAATAAGATACCAACATTTTCCAAATATACGGACATATAAAAAAACATGTTTCAAAAGATAGGTACAGAGAATTATTATAAAGACAAATCCATTATAGAAGTCGATCCTATTTGTTTTTCCACATTCACATACATACAATACAATATTCTTCTTGTTTTTTTAAGAAAACTTACAGTGGCCTTTTGTAAGTGAAGTTGTGTCGGTTTTTAAATTAATTTTTTTAATATTGTTTAATATTAGGGTACGGTTGTTTTACTAACCACTAGTGTTAAACATTTGAGATTTTTTAACACACTTAAAATAGTTTCATTTGATACATTTAACTTTTTTCGCTGGAAGAGTTCTGCCTTTAGTACTTATGATCAACATTTTCTATAATGTTATTTTCAAATCGCAGAGTCACTATTATCAACTAACCTCTGATTGATTT
Organism: Cochliomyia hominivorax; assembly: GCA_004302925.2. Taxonomy (NCBI): domain Eukaryota; kingdom Metazoa; phylum Arthropoda; class Insecta; order Diptera; family Calliphoridae; genus Cochliomyia; species Cochliomyia hominivorax. The sequence goes on from PYHX02000158.1 coordinate 56,889,154, forward strand.
TGATTCTGATCTTCCTCATTTCCGTCATTAGATATGGTATTGTATGTAATCCTGAACGCAGAATATCACATAGGATCATTTCCATAATGGATTTGCATTTATAACTATTAAAATGTTCTAAGCGTTGGAAACCATTCTTTTAAGCAGTTTGTACATGGAATTATGAGGTCACTAGTGACTTTAAAGATATTAATTTTACAAGGAACACTTTTTTATTCCTTAAAAATTACATTTCGTTTAAAAATAAAAAAGAAACATAAAAAGTCTCCGAAAAAATCAACATTTTCAATGTTTTCATAATTTTTGCAAACATTTATTTGACATTTTTTCAAAATTAGTAAAATTCCTCTTTAATTGTTGTTATAATATGTCCGTCTATTTGGAAAATTTAAGCACCTTTTAGTCATAAACAGGTATAGCAAAGAAATGAGTTGAGAGAAAATTGGATTATTTTTACTAGGAAATCATCAATGAATTTGAAATTTTTAATATTTTTTTTCAATTGCAAAATTATATTTGACAAACTGTTTATGGAAGCACCCATATTCTCTTTTCTACGGACATATGGTTGAACCCTAATGTATATAGTGGTAACTAAGCAACCATTTTTGTTTATTTATAAGTTTAATTCCTTTTAAGTAAATTTAAACAAATATCTGCACAGTAAATAAAATGATGGATTTAATAAAAGAAATAAATGAAAAATATTTAGCACTTGAAGCTGAAGTCGATAGTAAATTGGAAAAAATGTAAGTGGTTTAAATCGGGAAATAAGAAAACTTTGAGTATCAATTGAAAATATTTGGATTTTCAATTTTCAATTTCATATTGTAGCAAACGCGAGGAAATTAAATTCGAAAAAAATAATGTTGCAGCAATGGACAAATCACAAAAAGTTCAAACTGAAAAAATTCTGACTTTCGAAGAGTCCATGACAAGAAATGCAAATTTGTTAAAGGTTTTTTCTTGATATTTAAGATCATTTGTTGTTGTTATTATTACTTTATTAATATTTTTATTTGTTTCTTAAATAATAGTCTTTGGAAATGACAAAAGCACGTTTGCGTTCTCGATCTACCTTCTCACCAGTTGAGCAAATCTTAGAAAAAGTTTTACAAAACTATAAAACGGATTTGGAATTGTCACAAACAGATAGAAATAATCACACTTTAACTGATAATATTTATGATACTGTACCATTTGTTTAGTGTATTTTATTTAAATAAAAAAATTATGGAAAATATAAAAATATATATTTTTTATTAACTAGCAGACCCGGCAAACTTCGTTTTGCCAAAATAATTTTTTAGGGCATTGCTGGCCCTAAGCAAATCCATTATTATACGATTTAAAAAGATTATTAGTAACTAAAATTTGAATGGGGGTACCTACCCCCAGATCCTATCAGCATTATATTTTTCCAGTGATGGTGCCTCACAGTAGCATAATTGCTGCAAAATTTTAAGAGTCTTACTGTTATAGTTCTTTTTGAGGAAGTCGTTGGTACCAAATTTGAGCACTCTCGCTGCCATAGTTTTTAAGATATTCGATAATCAATATAGCTTTGTAAGGACGGCAATCCTCCACCTGGTCCTATCAGAACTTTTTATAGCCTATGTTATATATTGGGATCATCAAAATTGGCAAAGCCGTTTTGTAGTCATACGTAACACGCAAAAAATTGTAAATACGATATATAATGTCGGTTCCTATGCAAACAATTTTTGCAGAATTAAGACAGAAATAAAGTAATTTTGAGTATAGGAACGATTTCTCACAAAAACTTGCAAGTCTGACAAGTTAAGAAACAGGCCAATTAATAATATCCTATTAATTAATTAATTAATTTATTAATAGAATTTAAGTTGATTTGTTTTTGTTAATGAGGAATAAGTTAAAAACTAAGATCTGCCCTCTGTTTACATTTCGTTTAGCATTTTTATTCAAGTTTTTAAGAAAAAATTAGTAGGCCTCGGAAGTAAGCGATTTTACTTTGTTTTTCTTGCATTACTTAGATTCACAGTCAAATTAAACCGATTTTTGTAACTGTTTCGAATTTGTGTTTTTATTGTGAATGTGAGAGTGTCAACAACAGATAGACTAACATGGCTAAACCGAGTCATATTTTGTTTTGAGGCAAGAATATATATATACATTATGGAGTCTGCGATGATTCTTTTTTAGCATTAGACGAAATAACAAAGTTAATATATCCTCGTCACCACTTGTGGTGTTGGATGTTATGAAAATCTTCTGAGATTCTGATATGTTGAATATTCAACTCTTTTTTTTTTTTTGATTTTTCTAATTTTATTAAAAATTTATGTAACTTTTCTAAAATAGAGATATAAAAGAAAGGTTCGTCCAAAATAGTTGTATGTTGGTTTTATGTATGATTGATAAGAATTTTCAAAACTACAAACATTTTTATTTATTTTACATTGAAACGAACAACAAAAATGTTTTCAAATGATAAATTTAGTGTTTTTTATTTATATTTCTCATTGAGTTCTGTGTTTTTCTCTTTTTTCTAACTTATTTGTTCTTTTTTTCAATAACACATGTCATGTCAATATGTGGATCAATGATAAATTGATATCAAATCAATTTAATGCTTTTTATATGTTTTGTGTTAGAAAAAAAACTAATAATAAACAATGAGTCCAAATATCTTAAGAGTAACTTTATATAATATTTTGGAGTAAAAATTTTGTATAAAACAAAAGGACAATTTTATATACAAATTGCTCTTCTACTCCAAGATGGTCATAACTCAAAAACATCAAATTTTTTATAAGACGTATTTTTAATTTTTAGACAGAACTGCGAACTTAAAAAAACTGATGCGCTCAAGTAATAAAATAAAGTAAAATAAAATAAATTAAATTATGTAATGGTCATAACATACTTTGTTTGCAGTGATCCTCTCTGAAATCGCTCATTTACTACAAGATCTACATAAGTCTAAATTCGCATGTTTCGTGTTAACATCAGTAGTTCATTGTAAATAATGTATTTTATTATTTGCTAAAGTTTTGTAAATGAACTTTTTTTATAAACCATACAGGATTTCAACAAAAATATATTATGCCAATTATATAATTAATTTATTATTACATAATTGATTACATTGCAGATTTTTTATGTATTTCGAATAACTAAGTCTAAAAAACGTCCTCAAACTAATTGGCAGAGATCAAAAAAGCTTTTGCAGATCATTTGTTGTTGCCTTAAGAAGGTATGAAAGATGTATACCAATTGTGGTGAATATCAGATTTGGGAGTTATATAAGGGCCACAAAAGATTATGCATCGGCCTCCGAAAAATTTGCTACGATGTTTTCCGTTTGTATAAACCTTAAAAATTAGAAATATCGTCATTTATGCACTATAATGTGATTTTTTATGTGGGTCTGTATAAGAGAACGGTCATTTGTGAACCGATCTTCTTTTAATTTGTTAAATGAACTGTGTAAAAAAACTATTTGTAAAAAATTAAAATAAAAGATCTACACAATTGAGAGTTTTATGAACTTAAATTCTAAATATGTGAGGACATTTTTATGGAAACAGCCTGAAATATTGAACAGAACGTGGCCAATTCTAATAAGCTTTGTCCTTGGCACCTATGTACCAAATATCATCAAGACATGTCTGAATTTTCGATCTGTTAAATGTTTATTACGACAAATGGAAATCGACTGGACTTAGAAGGTGATTCTGAGTCGAACGATAATTAAACAAACATCATAATAAATGCATAATACAACATTCAACTGTGGTGATATAGGGTATATATAACCGGGGAATTTTCTCCAAGAAGTTAGTACACAAAAGTCCAACGATGATAAATATGAAAGCATTTTAATACGTTTTAATTTTAATTATGAACCGACCCACGCATTATTTTGCACATCGATTTTTGCATATATTTATCTTAATTTTACAAATTTTTATTACAATACCAACGTATATGTAAGATTTTGCCTTAAAGTTATGTTTGGAATGGGGTTTTTATGGGACCTATTAAATCCATTCAAAAATGATATACTTAAAGGTTGGTGTAAGACCATTTTTCCGCATGTTAAACATGCGTTTGAGGCATAATACCCCAATCACCTTCGGTGATGTAGGGTTTAAGAATTTGTGAAGACAATTACGGTCAATACTGCTAAAGAATACCACCTTTTTGTTAATAATACACAAACATCCCTTAGATTTTTTTCAAAATTTCAGTGAAATCAAAAAATGTGTAATTTGTATTTAAAACAATCTTTTGATCTTTTAAGGTTAGAATTGGAAAAATGCTTACTGTTTGATTGTGTCAGTTTGACATTCATTCAATTCAGTTATTTAAAGAAAAAAAAACAAAAACAATTTTGATAAATTGGAAATTATATTCGAGTTAAAAATACACAAGTGGTTTGATATTATTTATTTTATTATATTCTTAACAACTGTAGGTGGTTGGGGTATTATGCGTTTGTACTGATGTTTGTAACATGCAGAAAAGGATTACACCAACCTTTATATATACAGTTCGAGTCAGAATAATTTTCTGAGTCGATTTGACATTGTCGGTCCGTCCGTCTGCCTGTCTGTCTGTTCGGCTGGCTGACCATGTTAACGTTGTTGAAATTTGGTACATATTATTATTTTGGCCCAAGGACGAAGACTATTCAATATTCAGTATATTTGGACAAATATTTCGAAAACCTCCCACAGAAATGTCCTCCCGGAATGAGTTTTTAAGATAAAAAAATCCAAAACTAATTTGACGAAATTTGCCAAAAAGAAGTCTTATGCGAGGGTTTGTTAATTACTTCTCAAAGGTCCCATACAAGCCCCCTTCCAAATATCACTTTGAAGGGCATAAATCTCATACAATTTTTCTAACTCCCATACAATTCTCCAAAGAAATTTATTTTAAAAATTCTAAATTTCATATAAAAGTTATTGACAAAATAATGTACTGCACACTCAAGAATACATCAAAAAGTTAAATTATAGGTGGGTCGGTTCATTAATATTTCTTAACTTCTATTTATAACCAACATTGTGGTGTAGGCTATTATATAGTCGGTATTGACCGACTATAACATTTTTACTTCTTTTTTAATTTATTTGAATTTTTGTTTGTTTTAAAACTTTTCATTACCTTGATGTGTAGGCGCAATTTATCTTCTCCTGTATATTTCAGTCTATTTGAACTCGAACGGTGTCAACGTTTTTAATGTCATTATAATAGTTTTTTAGACTTGCAAACAAACGAATACTCAAATAAAAAGAAAATTCGTGATAAAAAATATTTAAACAAATTGCTTATTGTTAAATAAAAAACAAAAACAAAATTATGTATATACTCGTACATACAGATATTGTTATTTCCCGACATTATCATCACTTGTATTTGAAAATCGTAAGGTATATTGTATGCATACAAGTGGTTGGTTTTATGAACATGAACTATGACAGTTGTGGTAATTAAACTAGCACCATATTGAATCACATCCTCTTATTTGTAGCGTTAATGTCAGATATTTTTGGTGATAATGTTATTCTTCAACATTCAACATATTAAGTAATTTAAATGGACGAACTTAATTATCATTACATGTACAAAAGAAACGCATAAAGGCTATTAAATAAGGAACTTTAGAAATTATGGTTCTTATGCTAATTTTAATAATGTGATCTTATTTTTTAGTTTGGCATACAATTTATAATATTATAATATTATAATATTATAATATTATAATTTAGTATAATATAAATGTACGTACGGTTACGGACAAAAGTATAGGCACAAAATAAGAATTGACATGAAATGTAAAGTTTTTGGTATTGTGAAATTCAAATTTACGATTTTTTTGACTTTATAGGGTCTAATTTACAATATGGGGCAGTGATGATTCGGGGGATACGAAGATGAAAACTTTGTTAAAAGCTTTACATAATATTTTGTTAATAATCAATGTCGTTTTAAAATTTCTTTCAGTTTTCTTAGTATAATGTACCAAACTTTGTTGTGATATCATAACAATTTTTTCTTCTTTTTTCTACTAATTCAGCTTTCAAATCACTTTTGTTCGACATCTATGAGATTTAGGTCTGGAGACTGCATTTTCTTTTAAAATACTAAGAAAACATTTTTAATCTTATTATTGCATCAATAAAGATTAGTTGTCACAAAAGTCATGAGCCCCAGACCATATCTCCTCTGCTACCATATTTTACTTTTGATCTAAGATTATTTCGCATATTTGGCTTGTTCTGTATATATTTCCAAAGGAATGCTATTTTTATGAACGTAACTGTATGGTGTTTTCTCATTTGTTAACTGTTTCTGCTAATTTTAGAAGAAATTTAACCGCTTCAAAAACTAATTACTACAAGTGAAAATTATACAATAACTTTTTTGTGCAACGTACTCGTGTCAAGGACAGATGAAACGAAAATAAATTATATAAAAAATACAATTAAAATATGTGTGTGTTACCCCTTTAACTTCAAGATATATTTGGAGCGAAGGAATTCTGTTTAATTTTTTGGGTCTTAATTACAAAAAACCTTAATAAGTCCAATTCTCGACAATATTCCATATCGAAATAAAATACATTTTTGAGAGGATAATAGACCGACTAATACTAATTTTAATAATAATTTAATTAAAATATCTTAAAAATTTAATAATTTAAATATTCAGAAATATGTAATCAACTAACAAATAGTTTTTGTCTTTTCGGAAATAATTATGTGACTTTGGAACTGTTACTTAGATACTCCAACTAAGTTAAAAAATGAAAAAAAAATGAAAAAAAAAACAAATAAGAATGCTTTATTCGGCTAAGCCGAACCTTCAGTACCCTCCACCACAATACGTGTAAAAAAATACGTTGTTTATCGTACATACACACTCACATGCACTTACAGATGTATACATTATATACAAGTTTCTCTTAAATATAACAAGGAGCACTTAATGAATAATAAAATTAGTTATGTTATTCGTCATAACTTTTTTCTACCAAACGGATTTTGACAATTTTTGGAATGACAATAAAGTACATACAGCCTAATATTTATTGCAAAATTGTGTACTAATTTGTCGATTTATAAATGACAATTTTATGAATTCTGTTTTTGGATTTAGAGGATGGTAGATCGACTCAGATTTTGATTTGAGGTCTGAGTTGACTTCTTCTTAGCGTTACATACGGAATGACAAAGTTAATATATCTTCTTCACCTCTTGTGCTGGCGGAGGGTATAAAAATTTAGCCCATCTCACATGAACTATTTTCAAGTATTTCTCTGTGTGTAAGTTTTAAACATCGTTTATAGAACATATATAGTTTAGTTTCATTTGGATTAGATAGATAAGATGGCAAAATAAACGTCTTCAAGTCGATAAAGTTTTAGACATCAAATCTTCTATAATTGTTAGTAGCGGTAAAAGTTATTAAAATCTTAATGTTCAAATTAATTGCTCATATTAATTGATCGATTTTCAAGTATTTTTTTTTCATTTTAATAAATATTTAAACAGTTGTTTTTTTATATCTTAAAATTGAACTTAATGAAACAACGCAATACAACATCTAGATATTATATACAAATATAATATAGTTTAATGTGGAACTGTGCATTGGCCTTTATAAGTTTGATGGACATATTTCCAAATGTCATATCTCGTATTTTTTTAGAGTAAAGTCGATAAATGAATCTTCCCTTAACTGTTGAGGGGTTCTACGACATAATAATATAAATTTACACGAAATGCGTTAATGTATACGAATGATTTGCCGATCAATAGATCGTATATCTTCGTATGCAAGTGATTCCGAATATTTATTGTCGTATCCATGTGTCAATACTCGTCATGTTGTTCTTTTCTTTTATTTCCATTTATTTTCTATTGTTATTATTATTGTTGTTGTATTTATTATTGGTATTGTTATTGTTAAAGTCTTGCTATTTTATTAAATTTTTCTTTCTATCTATCTGTTTGGTTGATTGTTGTTGTTGTTATTATTTTCAAAAAGTACAAATAGCAGAACAACAACAATTGAACTATATTAAATTAAAAATTACCGATATTCAACAAAGGTAAAAATGTACCTGCATTGGTATCTTAATGTATGTGTGTATGGATAGATGAGTGTGTGTATGTGTGTGTGTTTATGTAGGTGATATTGTTATTATGTTAACTTTTATTCGGTTTGAAGCGTTTTAAACTTCATCAAAATATTCTACAATTCAGTTACGATTTGATACGCGACAGGTGAATATTGACAACTGATAATTCAGTCACTTACGATCGTAGATAGATCGATCGTAACAGTCGTCGTTAATATATCGTGTTAGTACTAAATATATTATTTTATTTTTCCAAATAACAGTATTATTGTGAAAATGCCACGAAGCAAGTTTAGTTTCTTAGTTGCTGATTGACTTAACCGAAATTTTTCGTTTTCATCTCTACTAAAACGTTAAAAAACTGTTAAAACTGTCTCTGTGTGTGTGTGAGTCTGTATTTGTGAGTTTATTTTACAAATACAGATTAATCGCTTTAAAGGATTAAGCAGCAGATTACTTGAGCCAAGTGAATACAAACATACAAAAAAATAAATAATTATTCAATAAGTTTGTTCGTTTGGCTTAAGTTATTTACGAGCTTAAATTTCAACTTGACAGACGTATCATGCGTTTCCTCAATTGACGTAGAAATGTGGATGAATCGAATGATCGATTGATGGATGTATGACGTCAATAATTATAAAGATTTTTAGAAAATTACTCACTTGTTAAGATAGCAAAAGGTGAATTTGTAATGTAAGTATACTTTATGTTCCTTATAATTAAAAAAAAACTTGTGCAATTTAGTAAGTAGTACGTGGCATAATTGCAAGACCTATCTTATAGTGAGTGACACGTGTATATATTGGATCATTTATTTTTTAACTAATTTTTTTTTTAATTTTGAATAAAAATATCAAATTATTTTAGTTTCAAAAAAAGTTTAAAGAAATTTTTTTTCTCGGTATAATTTCTCTTCAATAATTTCGATAATTTCGATAGTATTATCTACCGGCCTCTCATCTACAGCCAAATTTCTAATATTTCACATTTTTAATTTGAAATAAAGTTCTGTGATTTATATCTGTATAATCATTTCAAAATATTCCATTTGAAATAAAATTGAACCAACGCAAAGGAATATAAACTTATTCACATCCAACCGCCCCCTATTAAATCATACCATCATTTGATATTTAACACACTACTTTTTAAAACTGATTGGGAAAAATAACCCCTTACACATATTTAATTCGTAGAATCTGATATTATTAATATTTATATCATAAGACATACGATAAGATTGCTAATAAATCAAAATGATTTCATAAATACTTTTATACTCAGTATTGTATTTTGACTAACAGAAAAAATTATTCTATGACTTTTAATATCAACTGAGATAATCTGGCCAGAAAATAATTTTACATTATTTTCAAAGTGCATGGATTTCTTATCAGAAAGTATTCAAAAACATTCATAAAAATGTGAAAAAATTATTTATTAAAAGAAATTATGATGTTAACTGACAGTAGTCAGTCATTTTGATATCAACTATAAAAGATATTGATTACATGTTCAGATTGATCATTATGGTCTTTAACTGAAAACTATTTAAATTATTTTCTTTTTATTAAAAAAAGGCGATAATTCCCAAATATCTTTTCCACGTTTTTTGCTATATCTCTCCAACCAATATTGGGATGAAAAAATTTCTATTGCTATAAATTAGTCTTTTAGAAAAATATAAACACCGTATGGATTACTCAAATAGAGATATAAAATTTTCGCAAAAAGTTGGCGAAAAATCTATATTTATCGCAAATTAAAATTTTAAGGTTTTTGTTTTTTTCTTTTTTAATTTTGTCATTAGATTTTAGTAAAATAATAGACAATTGAAAAAAATCTGGCAAAATTTGGTCCGCTTCGATAATCTAAATATCTATTAAATTGTACACACCGACAAAAAACAAACATGAGGGAAAATCAACGTTGAAACATAGTTGATTTGAGATTGACTTTTTAAATTTTAAATTTAAATTTAATATTTTAAAGTTTGTGGTAAAAATAATATTGTACATATTAGAATCTTTCGATATTAATAAATAAAATTATATAACAATAATATTTAAAAATTAGTTTTTAGTAGTAAAATTTAAAGGAATAAAATTTTTAAAAGTATTTAAAATGACTAAAAAATTTTATTTTGTATGGTTTCGGAATAAATGCAATTTATTTGTTCCACAAAGTCTAAACTTGAATTCACTGTTGCCATCACTTTTTGAAATTTTATTGAAAACTGTTCAGAAGTTATTGATTTTATTTTACATTAATGATTTTTGGGACCTATAAGAAATAATGGACAGATCCTCGTATAATTTAGAATATAATAATAATTAATAGTATAAAAGTGGTGGTAGAATTAGTATTTCTGCCCGTAACAAATATCTGCACAAACACCTACGATGGTGTAGGACATAAATCAAATCCAAGAAATAAAATAGAAAAATAAAACGTAAAAGCAAAGAAATCAAGTCTTAGATTCTATAATTAATATTTTTTGGGAAATATTAAATGTATTTATGAATAAAAATTACCAACTCTGTTTGGACTCAGGAAATGTTAAAATTTTTAATAAAAAAGTTAAAGTTTTTAATAAAATGTTTGCATGGAATTTAAAAAAAACTTTTTATTTTAACTAAAAATTAATAAAAAACTGCTAAAAATGAATCATATAACCCCCATAAAGTATATATATTCTTGCATGAAATCAAAATCTGAATCCATTTAGCTATATCTGTCTGTAATTGTCGGAAGCAGTTACCTATTTAAATTTCTATTGGTTCATTAACCGATATTTGAGACAACCGAAAAAGATCTTTTCCAAAATCTTCAAACAAATAGTGACCGGATTGAGGCAGAATCATGCAGCTATACGCATTTTATCTTCCTACAAAAACTCATTGAAATCAGATCAGTAGAAAAAAGGCTAAAATATGCAAAATTTTGATACACCCAAAAATGTGTGTTTTATACAGGTCGCAATTTTGTATAGAATTTTCTGATTTTTCTTTCCTATATTCTTGAATAAGAATCAACCGATAAAACTAGATTATCTTTGGGTCATTATTTGCCTGGCTCCCATATAAGGCTTCGGAATAAGGTTTTATGCTTATAAAACTCTTAAATATTGACTGATTTTATTGAAATTGTAAGTATATAAATATAAAGCTCCTTCCCGGAAATCTTAAATATAGGAAAACGGGTTTGAAATATATATTTTAATCTTTTATATATATATATATATATATATATATATATATATATATATATATATATATATATATATATATATATATATATATATATATATATATATATATATATATATATATATATATATATATATATATATATATATATATATATATATATATATATATATATATATATATATATATTAACCAATTTATAAATTAAACCTTATTCAACACGCGAAAAAATATTTGGATGGAGAATATTTAAAATTCGACATGTTGTATATGTACATCTCTTGGCTTTTTACCAGCAGATGAATGAATTCATAGTTATAAGTTTACATCATTTTCCTGGTTTTATTACTATGTATTAATACCCTACACCGACTACCGCCAGTCGTTGCAGTATTATGCGTTTGTGCTTATGTTTGTAACATACAGAAAAAATAGTGTAACAAACACTTTTAAGTACATCATTCGGCTTAGAATCACTTTCTGCATCGAATAAACGGTGTCCGTCCGTGTGTCTGTCCGGCTAGCCGTGCATCTAAACGTTGTAAACACTCTATAGGACTCTATTTTTTAGATACCTTTAAGAATTCTGGTACATGTTATTTTTTTTTTTTTGCCCAAGGACGAAGAAGTTAGCGTATATTTTTTTTGCTCGAGGCACCTTCCATACAAATGACCTCTAGGGTTTTAAGATCATAAACAAGTCTTATAGTATTCCAAATCAATGTGCCAAATTGTGCAAGGGTTGGTCCGTTACTTCTTATAAGTCCAATAGAAGCCCCGTTTAAGTATAACTTTGAGGGGCAAAACTTATATGTACATTGATCAAATTAAAATAAATGTAATCTAAAATCGATGTCCGAAAATATAAGAGGGTCGGTACATCATTTCCTTTAACCCAAGAAAAAATCATTTAAAAACGCATAAATTTCACATAAACGCTTGTATAGTTTCACACTTTATAATAAATCAGTAAAGCAAATTATACAAGCGTCGTTCATAAATTTTTCGTAGCTGTCATTTACAACCAAAAACAAGTGTATAGTCGTTATGTTAATGAGCTACCCTCGTATAATTTGATTTTCCGATTTATTCTTAAGTCATTAAGAGATATTTCGAAGGGAGTTTATATGGGACCTATGAGAAATAATGGATCGACCATCACATATTTTGGCAAATTGTTTATATTTAGGACCTTTAAGAACTCAAAACCCCATTCCGGGAGAAACATTTGTATGGAGATACCTGAAATATTGGACCGAACATGTCCATGTTCATATGTACCAAATTTCATCAAGATATCACAAAAAATGCGATCTATTAAGGGTTCACAAGGACATGGACAGCCAGCAGGACGGACACTGTAAAATTGACCCAGAAAGTGATTCTGAGACGAATGGTATACTCAATGATGGGTGTAAGTTATAAACATCAGTACAAACGCATAATACCACAATAGTGTAGTGTTTAAAAAGTTAATATCTGCTTAAAAATCGATTTTCTGAAATCAAACTTGATTAAGTTTAAAAAAAATTCAAAACTTTAATGCATTTAACATTGTAAATATAAATTTTACCATAATTAAATATTTTAAAATCGGTTCTTCATATTTTCAAATTAATTATAAAGTGTTGTAGTGCAACTGATATACATACATACACACATACATACATACATACATACATACATACATACATACATAGTTATAGTTATAGTTATTGAAAACTAAACACATCAAAATAAGTGTTGTAAATATTGTTATCGCAAAACAAAATGATTTTTTTCATGATTTTTATTGTCTCCATATAATTTTCCATACCTTAGCAGAGGTTCTTAATTTGAGACCCTTTTAGGGGTATAAGTTTCTGTGAAAAATGAAAGAATGTATAAATTTTATTAAATGTTTGGGAAATGCTGATATTTAATTTTATAATGTTATGGCAATTTCTTTACTCTACACATGTATTATTTTATCTCTTATATATTTACATACATATGTACATATATATATATATATATATATATATATATATATATATATATATATATATATATATATATATATATATATATATATATATATATATATATATATATATATATATATATATATATATATATATATATATACAATTTATATATACAATTTATAAATTTTAGTAAGTATTTATTACTTTTCACTACTGTTCACTTTGATTTTTTTGTAGACGTGTCGTCGCGCGTAAAGTATTCTCGCATATATCGCTTCTAAAATTATATTAAATTTTTTATGAGTCTGATATGATAAGAAATACTGCTTTTTTTATCATTCAATTTAAGTTTAAAAGAGCGTAAAGGAATATAACTTTCTAGACACTCATACACAAGTGGTGGTGGTGTTGGGTATCCTTCTTAGCGTTCCGTGTATAACGCTAAAAAGGATACATCTAAGACCCCATAATGAATTTACAGCACCAAAATTAAGTTAAAAAGTTAGTGAAGACGAAACAGAAACATTATCTTTCTTTAAATTAATTTTTTCCAGAAATATTGATACAGTTGAAGTCAAAATAGTAGAACCACCAGGTTTCAACCATAACAAAAAACCGAAAATAAATAATTGTTGTTTAATGTTTTAGTAATATTTTATCAAATTGAGTTTTCGACTTATTCTAAGCATTTTGTAGTATTTTCCTTCTTGGTAATAACAGCTTAATATCGCCTTCCCATTAAATTTACTTCATTCCGGCATAATATCGCCTTCCCATTAAATTTACTTCATTCCGGGATAATAGAATTCCAAGCTAACTTTATGGTGGTCCAAAGATTGTTATTATTGATCGGTTTAATAACCGAATGGATTCACATCGGGAGACTGAACAGGTCATTTTATCTAGTGACTACATTATTCGGAAAACCCATTTTTAGCTATTTTGCTGGTATTTTCGGGTTGTTGTCGTGTTGCATAGCCCAAATCATTGGCATTTCTTCAGACATATACGGTATAATTACTTCGTTTAATATTTTCATATATTCTGACATATATTCTGACTTCTTTATTTGATTAAATGTACGATGCACCATTGAAGGTGTCGCCACATTTTCGTTCTTGTCTCCCTACTTTTAATTTGTTGATTTGGGTATTTTTAATATTTTTTTATCCAATAATATTTTTAATCCAGCACAAGTTTGCTTGAACTGTTTATCGTTTGTTTATCAAGTGTAATGGAAATGGATCTATTAGTTTGAGAGGTCCCAATCTGATGATTTGTCTTTTTAATCAAATTTATTGGAGTAATCGTGCTAATTTAAAAGAAATGTATTCGTTTTCTCAGAGAATATAATTTGAATAATGGGACCACAAAATATTCATGAAGAAAAACACAAATCAGTAATGAAGATGTGACATGTGAGTGGTGCTATTATTTTGACCGCAACTGTATATATTGTTTTTCATTTATTGTATCCGTATGTGTATGTACGTAAACTGTATGTACGAAACATAGCATATTTACTTCATACTCCTTTGTTTTCGAGAGTTTTTAAGATTCGATATAGACCAATATACCATTGTTGTTTTCTTATATTTAATTTTAAATCTGAACACCTTAACATTTCTATCAATTTTTAGACGAACAATATACGAAAACACGTAAATTCTTAAAAAAACGTGGCAGACACGAGTTCTATACTTTTTTTGCAAAAAGTATTGAAATTAATTTTTATCATTTAACGATTCATGTTCGTAACTGATAATTGTCATCCAACGGTGTCAGTGGGTGGTGACGACATCAATTTTGTGTAATAAGAAATGACATTTCGTATATTTCTTAGTTCTATGAAATGTAGGAGAATTGATTGGGAGGTATGTGGAACAGTTTGAATGACAAGCGGAAATTATAATTTAATGCAGTAATAAATGTAATACAAACACAAAGATAAAATCATTTATTTGCTTAGAAAAATAAGGGAAAATATTAAGGATAATCGCTAATAATACAAATTAACACTACAAAAAATAAATATATTTTTATCAAATAGGAATGCTATATTCGCTTATACCGAATCCTTTAAATTGATATAAAGAAGGAATGTTGTATGATACCTATAGAAAACAGTGAAGCGATCATCGTATAAGTTGACATTTCCTTCTAAAAATACTTATTTTTGCCAAATTTCGTTAGAATCGCTTTATATTTAGGAATTTTTATAAAACCTCAGTCCGTGAGGACATTTGTATGAGAGGTACCTGAAATATTGGACCGAACATGACCAATTTCAATAGGCTTCATCCTAATAATAATAATAATAATAATAATAATAATAATAATAATAATAATAATAATAATAATAATTATTATTATTATTATTATTATTATTATTATTATTATTATATGAAACAAATGTTTTCAAGATATATCAAAAATTTCAACCTGTAGACTATTCAAGAAGTTTACATGGTACATACATTTTTCTGTACGTTACAAACATCAGCATAAATGCATAATATCACAACCAATTCAAATATTTTGTAGACAAA
Organism: Cochliomyia hominivorax; assembly: GCA_004302925.2. Classification (NCBI taxonomy): domain Eukaryota; kingdom Metazoa; phylum Arthropoda; class Insecta; order Diptera; family Calliphoridae; genus Cochliomyia; species Cochliomyia hominivorax. The sequence goes on from PYHX02000158.1 coordinate 56,905,019, forward strand.
AAATTATACCCACCATCGTAGTTGGTTGTGGTATTATGCGTTTGTGCTGATGAAATTTGAAAATCCATCACATTTCTATTCGCTTAGTACGAATAATAATTTTTAACTAATTTAAAACTTACAGGACACTAAAGTTGAAAGGATGAAAATAACAAAAATTTGCATATTTTAACATTTAACAATTATTTTACTAATACTATTGCGATGACGAAATGCATACATACGCAGAATAAAAATCGTCGGTAATATTAACGAAAATTGTTCGAAGAACTTTAACAAAAAATGTGTTAAATAAGCAGATTTTTATTCTAATTAACAGAATTTTCTTCAAATATACTTACAAAATTTAATTATTAATTAATACTTTAATTAAAAAACTGTTAATTAATTTAATATATGAATAATATTTAGTCAAATTAACCGCATTTTTTAACGAACTCAAATAGCAACATTGACGATTTTTTGTCAATTTGAAGAATTAACGAAAAATTTAACTAAAATTTTCACTATGATTAAATAAGCTTTCGTTGGCTGATATTTAACCTAATTTTCTTAAATTCTACACCATTTTTCGTTATATTTACTACCTTTATTGGTTCAATGTAGCTGTACATAATAATAAATATTTCTTTTAATTCTGTCTAAATTCATTTTCTTTTGATTGGAAAATTTTGAAAGTTTTTTTCTCAGAATTTCGAGGTTGTGTCAGATATCGGCCTATATTTTTGCTACTGGAATAAAAAACATCTAAAGACAATATTAAATAATCAGGTGAAATTTTATTGTATTTTGTCAGTTATTTTTTCTGTGAGCTAAACGACAACATACAGATTTTAGAACAGAATGACAAAGATTATTAACAATAAAAAATAAAAAAAATTCGTAACAAAAATTTTAATAATTTTGGAGAAAAAGCAAAAAATGTGGACTTTCAGATTTATAGAACTTTTTAATTGATATTTATAGGGAGTCAGACACATTATTACAAAGTTAAAGAATAAGAATAAATTAAAATTATCTTTCTACTTTAATATCTATGAAATATCCGAGATGACTTTTATATCTATCCGAGATGACCAATTTTGTACAGTCATTCACTAACACTCTGAATAGCTGGAAGACTCTTCCTCCTGATCCTCCTAATCAATAGCTCCGCCAAAATCATGTCAAATTTTATTGAGATGTCTTAAACGGTTAAAGAATTATTTCCAAAATAAAATGTTTTAGAATCACTGTGCGGATTTGTTACGTTTGTTAGAAAATGTATTAAGTTCGACTTCTATATCTGTTATTGTTGTAACAACTGTAAAAATCCAGTTTGTTTGAGTTCATGTACATACGTTAACTTGGAACCATGGAATTTTTGGCATCTTTGTGAATGTCGTTCAAAGCATCATATGTGAATCTTGATCCAAAGGATCTTAAACATAATTGCGTATGCATATATTCGAAGTCTTATCCTCGGAGAAAACTTCTTTTGGATTATATTAAAGTTATGAAAGTATTGATATACAAGAGGGAACTCATTACTAAGCATATTTTTGTGTTCTTAAACCGGTAAGACCTTGGCCTTCTCATTTAGATGGTGTATTGAGGACATTTATATATGGCATTTTTGAATATTTCTGCATTGCATATCATTTTCGAAGGAGAAATTTGTATTTACCTCATTATTCCAGGTAATGGTGAATGCTCCAAGTTACATATATTGAAGACATTGTATATTTTGCTGAAATAAAAATTTACCAGACTGCATAAGTCATCAACACTATGGACCGTTGCTGCAATTGTAAAGTCAGTCTTTCACAGAAGTTATCATGTCAAAAACGGTGGCGCTAAGAATTTCGAGGGGTAGAAATTAAATAAGAGTGTTGACAAGATGAATGACTATTTCCTGCATCCATTTTCCTGGAATTGAGTATTATCAGATTCTATTATTAGTTGGTTTGGCACCATTAATGGCTTCTGAAACTTTATATGGATTGAATAATTTCAATTTGTTATTGTTTTTAGAGTTTAACTTTAATGTTAATGAACCGATTTTAATATTTTAAAACTTTTAAGGACAACAAAGATGAAGTATGTTAGTTTTTAGTCTTACTAAAAGGACAAGGTCAAGGATCTTGAATATAGAATTGTAAGGTGATTTTACAAAGGATTCCAAAACTTTTTTAAACACACCAAAATTTCTTTTTAACATACATACCTACATACATACATACATACATACATACATACATACATACATACATACTCTAGTTACAAAAGTAATCAAAATTAAGTTTTGAATACATTAAGACATTGACGTCGAAAGTAAAACAAATAGAACTAATATGGATTGTCATGTGGTGTCAAACATTTCGACTTGAATTGTTTTTAAGAAATCCGCAAAAACATGTTCTTAGGGACCGTGTACAATTTGTTGACTTATAAACATGTCCCTCAACTATCGAAAAAGAAGCACGAAATTTATTGTAGAAAATAATTTACTTCTTGTATTCATTTTGAAGTTAAGAAACTTAACTTGAAAAAGTTTCTATTTTGGGAGGAAATCTGTGACAGCTAAATAACACAACAAAATAATTTTAAATAAAATAAAATAAAACAAAATAAAACAAAAATACATGCAATCACAAAACAAAGTTTTCATTCATACTCGAGTCGTTGTTCCATCTGTTTTGCACGTGTTTATGGAACTCGTCTGCCTTTTTTGGTTTTAATATTTCTTTGTGGGAGGAATGAAAGGATGGATGGATGTGCTGGTAGGTAATATTGCGGAATGATGTCATGATATTAAAACAGGAATCAATTTGTACTTAAATTCATATTTCTGAATATTCACATGACAAGTACATCCACTGTTTTGACTCTTTGGTTGGGGTGTAATTGGCCTTTTTTCTGGTTATAAAATAAAACACGCAACAGTTTCAAAAAAAGGATGAAGTAGAAAACAGAAACAATAAAAATGTTAACAACAAGTTTTCATGCCCATGAAACTATGAAACAACTATGACAGTTATGGATTTCAAAGCCAAAGTAGTTTCAGAACAAAAAGGATTGAATACTCATAAATTTATTTTAAGAACAGTGAAACAGATTATTGTATATAATTTTAGTTTTACATGTTTTACAAATATTATTTATTTTTTTTTAATTAATGAATATAATTTCTGAAATTGAAATGTTGAATAATTTGTATTGAATTATCAATGGCAGACACATTTAAGAGGCGGAGAAAAAGTCAAATTTTCCTCAAATCTGAAATATAAGTTTCCTTTTATTCAGTTTATTATTTCCAAAATAAATTCCACTGTATATTTAGAAACAATAATATTTATGCATTAATAATTTGTTGATTTATTCGCTACAAACTTATTAACGAAAAATTTATTGCCTGTATATTCGAATCCTAAATACCCTTCATTTGAAACATCAAGGAAATCATATTGAAATCATTTTGGATATTGAGGTTATACATAAAATTGTACATAGTCGAGATACTTAAACACAAAGTAGGTTTCTGGTAACGTAAATGTTTCAATTTAACGTCCAAAAATTTTAATTATCATTAAATTTTCGAGGAGAATTTCGAGAAGAATTATGGAGGAAGAAAGGTATTATTAAGCAATATCTGGAAGTGAATTACTCTGCTTAACACCATATACAAGATACTGGTAATCTTCATACAGGGAAGACTTCAAACCGAAATAAAGAAAATTCTACGAACGAGCTGACAAGTTTCGGCAAAGGGAAGTTTCGTAGAGCAAGTTTACAACCTTCGCATTAAAACAGTCTTAATCAGTTACCTACATAGATTTCAGGAAAGCCTTCGATATTATCAGACGAACTGTCATATGGAAAGTAATAAGAATAAGAGGAGTATCCCAGAAGATAATAAGAATCACAAGAGCTATGTACGAGGTTGCTAAGTACAAATAACAATATGTTGTAAGGCCAACCAACGAGGAACTTGTAATAATAAAAATAAAAGTATCGTATCGGACATACTGTTAGAAAGTACCTTGAAAGTGTAAACAGAATGGCGCTTGAGTGGATATCTCAAGTTTTAAGAATCCCAGGCCGACCAATACTCCAAAATTTAGGACAACGCAATCTTCCATGGGAAAACGCAATCTTCCATGGGAAAACGCATCCATGGAAACCAAACTGCAGCAAACCGTACATGATTAAGATGCCATGTGGAAGCCATGAGAAGTAATGGAAAAAATAACTTACATTATAATCAAAATAATAAAAACTAAATTCTATCTCTTTGGAAGTAACAAAATAAACTCTGAAAATCACCGTTCGAAACGTAAGAAACTTTAACAACTTCTTTAAGAAAACATACTAACGTCTTAAAAATGACATTGCAGATGAAAAAGCTAATCTGGGAAAACTTAATCAAAGAACGTAATAAGGAGTGTGAAGTGTGAAAGCCTGTAAAAACATTAATGGAAGGATTTCCGAAAAAGGTTCAAAACTTCATCATTAGCGATTAAAAATATAAAAATATATTTTATTAATTTGAACAATTAATTCAATCAAATAAAAAAATATAAACACTAAGTTTAGTGGTTTCTTTTTTATTAACACGTATGTATGTTTCTATTTCACTCCTTAAGGGTAAATGATAACTAAGTCAACATGTGATATATACCGCATAAATTGATCCATATGTGATATCAGTAAAAATATAGGAGTATGAAAAACTCTTCCAAATACGAAAATATTGTTGTTGACAACTTTAAGGTATAAGATATCTTTTAGGAAACTTTGACACACATTTCCAAAATATTTTTTATCGAAATGCAGTTCTTTAAGCTTTAGTCCATTTTTAAGTCATTTAATAAACCATTGATTAGGATTTAGATATATGACCAAAGATAGGAGCACTTCTTTATTGTAGTTGCATACAAAATGATAGACTTTATATACCGTCATTTTCTATTTACTGTACGTCTTAAATATAATAAAAGTTATGTTTACATAATCATCCATGAAAACATTAAATTGTTTCAAAATATTCAACCACTTTCCACTACAAACTAAAACTAAAATCCACACGAGTTGAGGAGACAATAACAAACAACATAACATTTCCATATCATAAAATTAATATCAAAATCCTGAAAAAAGACTTAATTTGAAAATTCCAATTGGTTTAGTTGCATTTGAGGAGTCAACGCGAAATGAACGTTTGGAAAGGAAAAGTTTTAACAGATGTACCTTTCGGCCACGTCTTGATATTTAGTGGACAAGTTAAACCAAATCCAATTAAGTAAGATTTAAAATTATTTCTAACAATAACAACAATACAAACTAAAATGTATCTTTTAGAATCTCATTGGATTTGACGGATAATATAAGTGCAAAGAATGAAAGTGAAACGGTTTATTTAAAATTAGAAGCAAATTTTCGAGAAAATCAAATAATACGTTCCATGTTTCAACCAGGTGAAGGTTGGCAACAAGAAGAAATTTCGAAGAATTGGAAAAGTGAAGGACCAAAAAATCCGTTAATGCCAGGTTTGTTGATAAGAATAATTAAATTCAAAATGGATTTTATTTTATTTATTATTTATTATCAGTATGAAAAAAAATATATGAAAGTTTAAATGTTGTGGATAATTTATAACGTTAAATTCATTGTTTCTTATTTTTGGGAAATGACATTAATTAAACTTTAAAGAATTAATTATGAAAAATTACCGATTTTAGATGCTCGTGACAGTAAATACTAGTCATTGTGAGAGTAATGTTAGGGGGACCAGTTCATTGACCTCGATAGTTTGCGATTGCACAGTGGTTTCAAATGAAAAATGAAATGGAAATAAATCTGTAACTTCCTAACGGCTTATCCGATTTCACTTAGTGAAAGTAGAAGTGTAGGAGAGTTTAAGTTTCGAGTTTGGACTTTGCGGACCTAACTGGTGTTGGTCCACAGGATCCCAAAGTTGGTTACCTCGTGTCATAAAAATATTAAAAACGATCCAGATTTCTTATATCTGAACTGATTTGAAAGATTTTTATATAAGTGGATTCTGCTATTGAAAACCTAAAAAACGCAATTTCATTAAAATCTTTAGTTGTAAAGTAACATGAGAACTGAAAGAATTTAATTTTTACGTATACGAGCGATTTATGCCTTTTGAGATGATTTTCGAAGGAGAGTATTATATGAGGACTATAGAAAAATGTGGGCAGACCCTTACAAAATTTATATAAATCTTAAAAATATATTTTCATAATATTAAGACTTTTTGACTTTAAAGATCTTCATAAAATTTGGATTTAAACATAATTTATTCTTCAATTTTAATTAATATCTGCAAGTCTTATGAATCCATTGCGGTAAGATATTTCCAGAGGAACTACCAGAAATGATCAACATAATAAATTTCAATAAGATTCGTTCTTGGCCTAAAATAATAATATATCAAGATATCTGTTAAACTGTGACCACTAGAGTGAATTTGCTAGTTTGAAATAGTAAATTTCTCAGAACAATAAGACGTAATCATTCCAAATTTCAATCGTGTCAACAATAGACAAACCGAAATATTAATAAGTTGTGTTATAATTCTTATATTTTAGGTCAAACTTTTACATTTCGTATTGCAGTTCTACAGAAATGTTTCGAAATTTATGTAAACGATAACATTTATGGAACCTTTGAATTCATTAAATTTCCAAAACAAATACAATATGCTATGATTTATGGAGATTTTGAGAAAATTACACAATTTCATCATCGTATGTTATATCCTTTAGTCTTTCCAAAAGGTTTAGTATGTCCCGAAAGAATATCATTTCACAGTGATGTCCCAAGGAAATATGAGGCGGGTAATATGAAGTTAACTAATAAATTTATTTTGTATATTCAATTATTTTTTGTAATTCAGGTACAGTTGTTGTAATGGAATGTATTGCTAAAGGACCATCTAATACGGAATTTTCTATATGTTTCCAATGCAATGATACTGGTCGAATTGTATTAAAATTTTTGGTTAATTTTGAAAAGACCGCTGTTATACGTACCTATCAAAGGGAGGATAATACGTGAGTTTTTAAATTCATAACTTGAATTTTTGATACAATAATTTAGTTCTATGAATTTCAGTTTTAGTCCCGATGATGAGGAAAAAGACGGTGAATTCCCTTTTCAAAGAGGCAAACTATTTAAAATCGCCTTTGGTGTGGGAGATAGAGCATTTATTATTGCCGTTAATGGCCAATATTTCACTTATTATAATTATCCTTTTCGCTCTTTCTCAATTTCAACCCTGAAATGTTTAACTAACAGTGTTGGTGATTTTACAGTTAAAAATATTGAATATCATTCAGATTCTCCATTACTAGATCGTGTCGAAAGATTGTCTTTAATTTAAGATCAGAAATCAATTCAAAGAATATGCAAAAACCGTATGAATAAAACTGCCAGATAATGATTATGATTATGACATTACGATATCCACAATTGACATCTTAATTAAAGTAGACTCAAAATAATAATTATTAAAATTAACTTAAAATTGTTGTGTAAAGCTTTATAAATTTAATTAGACACTTGTTTAATAAAAATGTTTAAAAAAAAGTACTGAATTGTGTACTTATTTGACGTTTTTATTCCCTTCGTGAATTTCTCTAGTTATTGATAATATTAGCAACAGGCAAGACGGAAGACATATCTTAGTATTCATTTAGTTAGCTAGTCAAAACAAGGTCTTAACAATAAGGTCATCCTTTATTATACCCTACACCACCAAAGGTAGTGGAGTTATTATACGTTTATGGAACGGGCAGAAATAATAGTCCTACCACCTCTTTTAAGTATACCGTTTGACTCGGAATCACTTCCTGAGTCGATTTATTCATATAAGTCCGTCCGGCTTGCTGTCCATGTAAATTCTGTTCGCAAGATATCTTAATGAAATTTGGCAAGTACTATCATTTTAGGCCAGTGACAATGTCAATTGAAATTGGTTATGTTCGGTCAATTATTTCATATAGGCCCCATACAAATGATTTAATCAAAATTTTGGAAAAATAAGTTTTATAATATTGTAAAGCGATGTGCCAAATTATACGAGGATCTTGTGGGTTCCAAACAACCACCTTTCTAAATATCACTTTGAAACTCATTAATCGCACCTCACGTATATTGTAAAAATATTTAATCAAACTAAGATAAATATAAGCCAAAACCACTGTGTCAAATAATTCGAGTGCCGGTCCATAATTTTTTCAAATTCGTATAAATCCTCTAGAAATGTTCGTATCACAATAATCTATTGCATACATAAACATAAGTAAGAAAAGCAAATTATGCGAATTGAACAAGTGTTCAATTTTCTTAATAAACTAATTGTTAACAAGTGTTTCACAACAATTATCATAACACTAGTAAGTTTGCTATTAAGTTTGTTAAAATTTATTTTAAAGATTTTTGGTTTGCTGGGATGTTTCCAAACTTATTAAATAAATGTTCGGGGTACGAGAAGCTAACTCACGTTCCTTGCATATACTGAGAATTTTGGTATCATCAGCACATATTGAAATTGTGAGATAATCGCATAAGGCAATTCTGTCATATATATTAAGTTTAGTGTGGGTCATAGAATACTTCTCTTAGGAACACCAGTCTTTGCACATTAATTATTAGTTATAAAGTCGTTATATTTTACCCAGAAATGCTGATCATCCAAATAGGTTTCAAACAATTTCTGAGTACATGGTGGTAGCGGACTTCTTTTTTTCTATACGAGGCCCTTATGCTATACATCACAAATTTTTGCGAACAAGATTTTTTTGAATTCAAAAGATTTCCTAATCTTTCCAGTTAAACAGTTTATCTGTTAAATAGTTCCTTGCATTTCCCGAAAACCAAACTATTGAACTGGTTTAATATTTGTATTGATCACTTAAGTCTCGTACAATTTTTCCTTGAACTATTTTAGCAAATACAGTTTTTTCCCACAAACAATTTAATTCATATTTTTAAATTTATTTATTCATTGTTTTTTTTTTTTACTTTTTTTTAATCCATTAGACAATAATCTCAATTAATTATATTCTCATATAATAATTTATATTTATTATTATTATTTTTTTAATTTAATAAATCTTTTTAATTTGTGTTTAATTTTTTTCTGTTTGTTTTTATTCTTAACAGTTTCGATTAATTTAATACAATAATAAATTACAAATTCATATTTTTAATTTAATTTTATTTAATTTAATTTTATTTTTTTTATTGGAAAAATGTTGTTTTTTCATTTGTTTTTATTTTTGTTTCTTTCTCAAAAAATGTTTTTGTATTATAAAACTAATTTTCTTTTTAATTTGATTATTTAGTATTTAATTATTATTTTTTTAATTTAGATTTGTTATTATTATTTTTTTGAGTTGTGTAAAATTATGTTTAGATTTTTAGTTGGTTTAAAGTTTTTTCTTTTTTAGTATTTGTTTCATATTTAAGTTTTAATAATTATTTTAATTTTGTTTTATCATTTAGAATTCTAATAAGGTATCAGTTTATCAATATCTTGTAATTATTTTCATTATTTTTTTTTCAAAGAAATAAAAAAATTAATATTTAAAATATTTTACATTCAGGGATGGAAAATAAGGAAACAAAAAATTTAGCCGGCAAAGCACGACTATATAATACCCTACACCACATAGTTGTTTGTAAATAATAGCAAAGGAAAATTTATGAACGGCCCTCGCACAATTTGCTTCTCTTCTTATTTATACTTATGTATGTAATAGATTATTATGATACGAACATTTAGGTGAAAATTTTAATTTGAAAAATTGTTATTACAATATCAATGTATATGTATGATTAATGCCCTACAAAGTGATATTTGGAAAGAGATTTGTATGGGACCTATAAGAAGTAATGGATTTTAAATATTATAAGAATTGTTTTGTTTGAATTTCGTTTAAATTGCTTTATACTTAGAATTTTACGAACTTAGATGTACTTAAATATTGGACCGAATATGATCAATTTCAATAGGCTTCATTCTTGAGCCAAAAAAGTAACATTTCATCAAAATTGCAACCTGTAGAGTGTTCACAATGTTTACATAGCTGTCGAACTGACAGACATACAGACAGACAGACGGACATCGTTAAATCGACTCAGTAAGTGATACTGAGTCGAACAGTATACTTAAAGGTGTGTGTGTAACTGCATTGTGTATGTTACAAACATCAGCACAAACGCACCTTAGGTGGTATAGGGTATAAAATGTTTAATTGAAATTGAACATTTTGAAAAAAAATTTTAGTTTATTTTTAGCTTTTTGTGTTTTATCACAATTTATTGTGGTTTTTTATTTAAACTTTGTCTTTTGTTTTGTTTTGCTTTTATATAAATTAAATAATAGTTTTAAATATTTTTTTTTGAAAAAAGGGACGGTTAAACAATTTATTTATAAAATATTAAAGTTTAAGTTTAGTTTTTTTTTTGTTTTAAATTTGTTTAATTTATGTACATTATTTTTAGTTCATTATTTTAAAATCACTTTTAATAAAAAGTTTGCTGATTATAAACTTAAAATAATTTAAGACAATTCGATGATTTTGGAGTGGAATGGAATGGATGAATTTTTTCTTTATCATTTTTATTAAAGAAATAAATTCATGTTTTTGTTTTTGTTTTTGATGGCTCGGTAATTGAGGTGTATAAATGTCTTTGTTGTTGTTTTTTTTAATTTTTTTTGTTGGGTTTTTGTAAACAAATTTATAGTTGAACTTAAATTTTGAGTTGAATTTACTTTGAATTAAAAAATCTCTCTAATTAATAAGCTGAAGATTGTGTGTGTATGTGTGTAATTAAGTTGTGGTTAATTAATTTTTGTATTTAAATTTGAATTTTTTAGTTTAAATTGCTAATTGATCAACTACTAATCTGCTGTTTGATTATTTTAATTGTTATTTAATTAATTAACTTTTGTTAAATTTTGTTTCTCTACTGTTTAAAATTTTACTGCATACTTTAGGGCTGTTTAGAAAATATTGTTGTGACTGAGCTAAAATTTAGTATTTAATAATTTATTTATTTTCATTTACCTTCTATTCACTTTTTAATGGCAATATTTCATATAATCAATCTTTATCAATAATCTCAAATTTAAGATAAAAATTATAAATAATTTGAAGCAAAATGTAAGGAACACTGAAAGGAAACTTAATAAACAAAAATTCTGAAGGCACTAAAAATTTAGTTTTTACTACGCAGTTTATTTAAAACTCATAGTCTGTTTCTCTATATCGAAAGAAAGCTAGTTACTCGAATTCGAGTAAAATTGGATTTCTTGTTAGTTTTTTAAAATTTGAAGTAAAATCAAATTTTTTAATTTTCAAGTTTTTGTATTTTTCTAAGAAATGTCGTAAAAATGCTACTAATTTGATTTACTAAAAGTACAACAGTATTGAAACAAATAAAAAGTACAAAAATTAAAAAAAAAATAATTTTGATCTTAACATTTTATATTATCAAATTATTGAAAATAACCAAAAATCGGATCTTATTTCGATAACGGACAGTTTTCTAAGGATGGCTAAGTAAAACTAAGTTCTTCACTCAAATTGGAACTAAAATTCGAAACCGACATTTTGGAAAATCGGTTATCGAGTTATTCGAAAGTTATTCGATTTCGAATACGGTTTTGTGTTAAAAAACGATTATTATAAATTTATAGAAAAAAGATTATTTAATAGAAATCTAGAGTTTAACCAGTTATATGTGGAGATATTATTGTTTTATTTAAATCCATTAATTTTGCTTTACAGAAACGTTTTCTTTAATTTCCAAATATGTCTAAATTATATATCTATATCTCCACACCTGATAAATGTATATTGCCGATTTTGAAAAAAAAACTTGCAGAATCTTATTTAATTATTTTTATTGACGTGATTATGTCTAAAACAGACGGACATAGCAAAATTTCAAAAAATTTCAGAATATGATGACTAAGAATGCATACAATACTTTGCTCGTGTAACACACGGAATGAAAAAATTTATATATTTACTAAGTTATGGCGGAATATATAAAAATAAAGCTGAATATAATAGTGAAAAGTTCAAAAGTGATTTCCATTAAACCCAAAATAGAAATTATTCGAAACCGGTCAGTTTTCTCAAATACAAAAAACCCGTCAACCGGTTTCCGGTTTCGGTTTTTGAACACAGAATCCCAATTTTGTATGAAAACTTTTAAGTTTTTTTTTTCGACTTGCCGTTATACAAATTTATAGAACCCCAAATCTGGTTACATTCTTGTACCAAGCGAACGTAAACATCGAGAAACAAATTATCGAATGAAAATCAAAAATATCAAAACAATAAAATTAAAAAAAAAACTTTCTTTATAAATATATATTTTCTTTAACTATAATAATTAACATTTAATTTTTTGCTATTTTATAATTAAAACTTAAACTAAAAAAGTTAATTGTATAACTTAATAATAAATTTAACAAAGTTAAGCCAAAATAAAGAAAGCACTTTGTTTTTGATACTGTAGGAAAATTTAACAGTTTTGAAAAATGTTAAATTATAATCTAAATATTTATAAATATAATTATATTTCAAATATTGCCATTAGTAAAAATATATAAAGTTTATCTTCCTTCTTAGCTGTTGCTCATTAAATTTCATTAATTGGTTAATTTATAATTTGCTAAAATCTTATTAATTTTTTGTAATTTAAATATATTTATATTTTAAATAAAAAATGTTTATTTTATAAGTCCAACTATTCATTAAATGTTTTGGTAAGTAAAACTTTAAAATAACTAATCTGTGTATATATAATTTTAAGTCATATCTTTTTTCAAAAGATATGATTTCAAAAAAAAAAAATCATTTTTCATATTTCATTAATAAAAAAAGATCTAAAAAGATTTTGAAGAATTTAAAATAAAATCAAATGTTACGAGGAATGTTCGATTAATTGTTTATTCGAAAAATATATTCAATCGGTTAAGCAATTATTTTGAATTGTAAATAATCTATTGATTTCAGTTTTTATTATTCAAATTTGTAATGTTTTATTTAAACTTTATAAATTTATTTTACATATATAAGATTTATAGCCGGATTCTCATTCGTTCGTACACGAAAGATTTGGATTTTTATAAATTTCGATTACAGTTATTTATACGAACAATGAGCAGAAGTCGAATAAAAACAGACTGAAAAAGAGTTTTCTGTATCTCAAACGACTCGAATTGAAATATCAAAATCAGTCACTTGTTATAAAGCTTTCGCTTGACTGAATTTTTAAATTATGAACTTCCAAATTCGTACCATAAATACAAGTTTTTCTTATCTATAGAGATTTCTCCGTTTTTTTAATAATTACTGATTTCGTATTGTTATTTAAAAATTTGATAAAATAAAATAATTCTGTGGAAGAAAAGAGAAAACAACATAATAAATTTTTGAACATTTCAAACAACTTTTTTGAAAAATCAAAATTAAGTTGAAAAAGCTATAATATAACAATATTAAAAACAAAATATAATATTGCAAGTGATAATATTTCGTCCTCAAAAATGAATAATTTTGATTTTCCTTTTTGCCACTGATGTATTTTTGGTTAAAACAAATTAGTAGTATTTTCACGACATTTCAGAAAAAAAAATAAGAAAAATTTGCTATAACGTAAACAAATTTTTTTAAATCTCATTTATGCAATATTTCGCTTAATCAGATTTTCATTTAATCAATTAATCGCACATCCCTTCTTGTTAGTGTTTCGAAAATAACAATCTTTATAGTTTATCTTTAGATATTGATTGTAAACTTATACTTAAAATTTTTTTTATAACAGACGTGTCACAGTATTATATTCGATATAAAGTGAATTTCTGTTATAGTTTTCTGAATAAACAAAATCGAATATAAAGAAGCTGATTGGAATAGATATGGAATTGAAACCATTCCTGATAATTTTAAAATGGAATTTAAAAAAAATATTGAATTGAGTGCGTAGAAAACTTTCTCTTTCGAATTTAAAAGGAATATAAACATTTAAAGAAACCGCGCATTATAATGATGTTTAGTAGAATTAATTCGTTAGAGAAACATTAGTGCCTTTAAATTCTTAATCACGTTTGCATCTAAATTTCGAAAATTCTAAGTATGAGATTCACATCAATCTATCGATACCTAACGAAAATATGAAATTAAATTTGAGAGTTATTTCATTCATTTCACACAGATTAAGTTAGCAATATTTTTTAATAACTTTTTTTGTAACTACTTTTTTTAGTTTTGTAAAAAGTGTTCCAATATTTTAATTTATTTATTTTTTTATTTTTTTGTGTAAATTTTTTTATCATATTCTTCTTTTTTGTATTAAAAATATCTATTCTTATAATTTTAATTCTATAATTTCTTTTCACTAAAATTTATATCAAAAAACACCAAAAATGTATTTATTATTTTTTTGTTTATAATTTTTATTTATTTATCTTTTTTTATTTATTTAAAAAATATTTTCATTCCAATAAATTTCTTTTGCGTACAGCGTTTCGTTTTCAATTGGTTTTCTTTTTTATAAAATTTAAAATGTTTTATTTTTTTCCAAATAAAAATAAAAAAACTTTCATACAAGAAGGAAAACGCATAATTGTACGATTAAAAAAAATAATAATAAAAAAATAAAAGAATAGAAAATATTTTAAATGAATTTTATTACAATTGCTTTAAATATTTAACTAAATATCGTATTATAATGATAATGAATTATTTTTGAATAAAATTTAACAAATATTAAATTTAATTAATTAATTATAGTCAAAATCTGTTCTTAAATTTTACATAAATCTTGATAAAAGAACAGAATTCAAATAATAATGATTGTGACTTTTTTCAAAATTTTACTTTTATTGTTGTTGTTGTTTGTATAAAGGAATTTGAATACAAAATTCTTTAAGAATATTTATATTCAGTTATACTTTTTTAATTTTAATTTAAATTAATTTTTTTTAAAGGGATTATGAATGATTTTGTTTTAAATTTGTTTCATTAAATGGACGTGTGTTGTGTGTAAGTAACAAACCGTATTATTTTTTAAAATAATTCTTTTTGCTTTCTTGTTGTTGTTATTGTAACAATAATAATAAACTTGTATAATTAATACATATAAATATAAATACACATAAATATTATTATTTTTTTAATTTTTTTTTGTTTTTATATAATTAAAGTTATAAAATAGTTTTATTTAAAGATTAACTTTAAGATTTTCATTTCATTTATAAATTATGAAAGGAAGTTTTAACGAAAAATTAAGTATTTAAAAAAAAGAAATAAAAATAATTAGAAAAACTAGTACTGTAGAGTTTAACATGTTAGTAATACATGAATAAAAATTATAATTTTTTTAACTCAACAATAATTCTGTTTGAGTTTTTTTCGTTTTTGTGAATATATTTTTTTTTATATTTAAATAAAAAAATAATAAATATTTTAATACCCATTACCGTGTTCAAAAAAATAGCAGAAAATAAAATACCAAAAAAAAAAAAAAAAAGAAATAATAAAGATAAAATAGGAAAAATTATTAATTTGAATAATTGAAAATGTAAAAAAAAAAAGAACTTAAAAGATTTCAATTATTATTTTTTGTAAAGTTTATGGTTGGTTTTCTTTGAAATCTGTGTGTGTATGTGTGTGTGTTTTTTTTGTTTTGTTTTAAACAATTTTTGTTTTAATTTATAACTTAAGTAGGGTGTAAACTAAAGCTAAAAGTTTACGCTGCACGCTTATTTTGTGTTAGAAGGGATTTTGATTATTGTTCGGTTGATTTCTTGTCGATGGTCGTGATGAAAATGATGATTTACCGCCAGTTCCTCTTTGGGGTGGCATTGAGCGACGAGCAGTGCGCATTTCACTAAAAGTAAAATAATGTAAAATAAAATTATTTACAAATTTTAATTTAAAATTCAATTTATAAACAATTAATTATATAAACAAAATTGAAAAGAAAGGCTAATAGGACAGCATGCATATTAGTAATTGATTGCAGCCAAATTGATAAAGTAGCTGTAATGTAGTTTCTTTAATATTGGAAGCAATAAAGTCATATATTGTATATAATTAAGTTCCTTGGTTCTTCTATCCCTCCTATTATTCTTAGATTAGAGATACATATCGAAAAATATTTTAATAATATTTATCCTTATATATTTTATTAAAATCCTAATAAGAAAAAAAAACAACTTTTTTAGAGGTTATGGTCGTTAGTAAAATATTTTGGAACAAAATAGTTTTAACTATTTAAACATGTTGGGATGATGTACAAAATAATGTGACTGGAGAAAAGCATCTTAACATGCATCATCTCAGTCTATACAGACGATAGGTACTGGTATAAAACAATAAGATTTCGTAATCATAATGGATTGCAATTATATACAAAATTATAAGAAGTGAGATCGAAAAATTCTTAACATACATTTTTTATTAAAACCTTATGCTTTTCAGTCTCTACAGAGGTTAAGTACTGGTATAAAACAATAAGATTTCGTAATCATAATGGATTACAATTATATACAAAAACAATAATGAGGTATTTGTACCAACAAAGGCAAAGAAAGTAAAATTCTTCAACCTTCCCGGAGCCAAGTCCATTGGAGAGATAGTGTTCTTTGGTAAAAAAAAGATATTTGAAGATCACAATAAAGGTGCCTAAAAGTGTGGCAGATTTTAAACGGATGTAGGTTACCTGTTCGAGCCAAGTGACAGAAAGTCATTTAAAAACGCTAATGGAAATATTTTCGAAATAGTTCAAAATTTTATCACTTCTTATATAATTATATGTGTATCACAAATCTCCTTAACATTTAGTGTTACGATACTTTAAACGACTATAAAGCTAACACGCATCACATAAACAAATACTATAATTTGAACGACAATTACACTTTTACTTCTTTATTTTTGAATTTTATTTTGTTGAAAAAAATATAAAATTACTGAATCTTTTATTTGTAAGAAAATAGATTTAAACGGATAATTTTCATTTTTTTCTTTTGTTTTTTGACTAGAATAAACAAATTAAAATATTTTTTATCTACGAAGTCAGCTTCATCAAAATTGATCGAGTAGATTGAGACATAAAACAGTAATAAACTATTTAAAAATGTGATATTAATTTGTGAATGTATTTCACTTTTCGTTTTCATTCAAAAGTCACAAAACAGAATATATTTTCTTCTAATTTAATTAAAATTTCCTAATTGATAATAACTTTTTTCTTGTCTAAATATTATTTTGCAAAAATGAATAAAAATAAAATAGAGTTTGAAATATTATATGCCAACTAAATTGAAATATTTCCTATAAAAAGTAAAAGATTTCAATTTCATTTTGTTAAAGCGTGAAAAACATTCAACTTATAAAGAAGTCAGTATTGATTAGAGTTCATGATTTGATTGATACATTGATTGATTGTGTAGAAAATGACAATGGAAATATTTACAAATTGATAAATGCAAAAGGAAAATCTGTTTTAAAGTATTCCTTTCTTTCTTTTTATTTATTTATTTATTTATTTATTTGTATATTTGTTGTTGGATTGCTTTGCGGTGAATAAATTGAAGGATATATATTTATATATGTATTGTGAGTTGTTGGTTGGCTGGTTGGTTTGGTTGATATTTGATATATTTTGCAGGCGTATGTATGTACACATGTAAGTATGAATGAACGTTTGTTGATAAATGTAACAAAATAAAATTGAATACATAATAAATATGAATGTAAAAGGATGTAAATAAATATTTTATAAAAAAGCTCTTATAAATGGTATACGCTTACCGATGATATAAATAATCACAGCAATATACACACACACACGTTAAAAGGTAAAACAAAAAGTAAACTAAAAATGTATAAAAAATGATCACACACACCAAATGTTGAAGGGAAGATAATTTATATGGTGGACGTGATATGGAAAGGAACAACTCAAACCGAAACTTAAACGAAAATATATTTATGATGAAATGATGTCAACTTAAAAAAACACAATATTTAGACTAGATTTTTTTGTAGTTGATGCTAAAAACAAGGAACTAATATCCATAAAGAAATTTCAATTGAATTGTAATTTTAAATGGTGAAAAGTGTAAGGAATAAGAATTTTAAAATTTTCATTTGATTTTATGTTTTTTTTTTTCTAACGACCCAAATGAACCCACCGATCCATTTCAATTTCTTCCAATTTTTGGGTTAAATTTAACTTCTGTTGTACGGCCAAGCGTAACAATTGATTAAGTGTCTTCTTCTCTTCTTCGGCAGCTTCCAATTGACGATTAAGATCATCAACTTGTGTAACATATTCTTCGCAACGAGCAGCGAACATTGCACGTAAACCTAATAAACGAATTAAAAAATGTTTTACATTAAAATTTAAACACAAAATGAATTTTAAGGAATATAATAAATACACACTTGAGAATGTAGCAGCATCTTCTTTGAGAATCTTTAATTCATTTCTCAATTTGGACATGGTTTCACTTACGACCATCTTCTCATTTTCATATTTCGATTTAAGATTTGTAAGTGCAACTTCAGCTGTTTGCTTATTCGATTTGAGCACTGTTCGTAGGGTGGCAATTTGCTCACGTTTTGTGGACAACAGACTCTTGAGTTTGATAATTTGTTCTTGCAATTCTTCGACTTCTTCACGATTATATTTGTCGGCTAAACGAAATTAACAATTTGATGCAATTAGATGATTTATATGTATGTTTTGATTTGCTCTCTTACCTTCTGTAATATCACCGCGTACTTTATTCTTATTAAGTTCAATGGTGTGTTCAACGGCAGTTTTAAGATGTTTAATTTGATCCGATACGGTATCAACGTATTTTTTAATTTCCACCGAATCAGCCAAACCCTGCAAATCTTCAATAATTTGAGGTTTCGATATAAAGACATCCGATTTGAATTGCGATTGTATAGCAGTTAATGAATCATTTTCAAAACTAAAATATTTAAAGATTTCATTGTTAATATTTATTTCGAATTCTTAATTAATTACAATTACCTCATATCATCTGTCTTGTGATCCAATAATACACGTGTTGGCATTTCACCATTAACCGTACAGACTAAGTGATAAAGTTGAGCCAAATCATCACTCAATGCCACCAAAGTAGAGCGTGCTGATCCCAAACTTTGACCAGCATTTTGTGATATATTTGTGAGAGTTTGAACATCACTTTGCAAATCTAAAGATTTCTGCTCGGTACTCATTAATTTATTTTTCAAACTTGTAATTTCATTGCGTAATGATGTCATAGCATCGGTATAGTTCAAACCCTTTTGCAATTCTTGCAAATCAGTCTTGAGTCCATCAATCTCTTTCGATGACAAAGTAAACCAATTTCCATATTGTGTCAATGTATCACGCAATTGCTGCTTAAGATTATCCTCGTTCTGTTGTTGTTTAATAGCCTCTTGTGATAAATCTTTGTGATCGTATTGTTTCTTCAATTGCATTAAAGCATCCACATGGGCTGCTAATACTGCTAGGCGGGCCATAAAGTTTTGTAATTCATTTTGTGATTTATCCAAATTCGTTTGTGCTTCACGTAAATTAGCTGTCAAATGGGTCTTTTCATTTTCCATAGATTCCAATTGTTTTTCCAGCTTTTTCAGTTCGTTCAAATGAATTTCAGAGAATAGATCACATTTAGTGCCATCGGGAGATTTAAGTTCTGTAGACAAATTGGCCTCAAAACGTTTCAGAGCCAAATTATCTTCTTCGCCATCACTGTTCGTGCTTGTGTTATCATCACATATTGTTCCGCGTATATTGTAGGCCATATTGGTAATGTGATACATAGATTCACGATTTAAGTGACTATCTAATTCTTTTTTGAGAGCATATTTTGTTTCACGTTCTCCCTGTTGAAGAGGGGAAAATAAATTAAAGAAATTCTTAATGCCTTAATAGGAGTTTGCAATTCACTTACCTGTAAAGCTTCCAGAGCTTCTTCCATTTGCTTTTCAGCAATCTTTTTTAAATTTGTTAATTCATCAACTTGTTGATTTAACAATTCTAATTCTTCGGTAAGACGTCTTATCTCATGTTTGGCACCTTCAAATTCAACCTAAAATTTTATGTTGTTAAAATTTTATACATTAAATTCGTTTTCAACAACCAACCTGTGAACTTCTTAAACTTGAGACTTGCTTTTGTAACGATATGTTTTCTTCTTCCAACTCTGAGTATTCCGTAAGCATACGAGTTTCACGAAATTTGAGTTCTTTAAGCTCAGCTTTAAGACGCAGTTTCTCAGCCTCATTATCGGATTTATCACGACCGATATCTGAGTTCTCCTGCAGCATACGATCGCGTTCATTGCGTACACGTTCCAACTCATGACGCAATTGTTTAACTTCATTTTCCAAATCCAATATCTGGAGATTAAGTGATGTTTCTCTGGCAGCCGATTCATTCAATAGTGTTTCCTCTTGTTCTATGCCAGTTTTTGTTGTAACCTTATGTGAGGTTTGATATTTGGTAAGAGCCTACAATTGAAAAACAAAAACAAAACAAAAGAAATTAATTAATTAATCATTTAAACAAAAAAAAATATACATCTAAAATAAAATAATAAGAAAAATAATTTGTATGTATTTGTTTGTCGTCCTATACACTCACTCAACTCGTAGTTGTTACTGAACAATAATGGCATTTCCGTTTTTAATTTCCTTTTGAATTGCACTTTTGTTTCGTAATTCACTCTGATTTTTTTGTCTTCTACGAGTAACTATATAAGCAAATAACTAAATATTTCAATATGGAAATAGAAAAATGGAAAAAAATAATTATGAAATTTCACCCAAACCAAAGACAACAGTTAAGAATGAATATAAGCTGTTTCCAGCAACATAACGACAGCAACAGGAACAACAGAGAAAAAAATAGAATAAAAACATAACGTTCATAATAAACTAAATATTAAATGTAAAGAAATGAAGGAATATGTTGCCTGGAATAAAGGAGGAGGAAAAATTCATAAGCAAAATAAAAGAATAAATATTTAAATTATGCACCAATACAAACATAAACTTTATTTAATAACAGACGGCCGAATTTGAAGGACAAATGGAAAATAATGCTTGATAACAATTAACATTCCATGTATCCGGTCAGAGAATTTACAATGTAAGGGGATCCTACTATTTGTTGAATACTACTGAAACCATAAGTAATAAGTTTGTTACGAAGCATAATTCTAACAACACGTTTAGAAGGCGGCGAAAACAACATTAAAAATTAGGATAGTGTTTTTGACTTTCAACCCATAGCCCATAGCCCTAAGGCAACACCAGTCAGTAAGAACACCTGCATTGGGTTCGAACAAAGAGAAAACATCCTACTCACTTCTATAGAACATCTTCGTAACTATAATATAGGAAGAATTGGAGTTCACATAGATTTTCAAAAATCTCATTCATGCATTCTTAGCTTTCTATCCTTGAGATCGGTTGACAACTATAAAATCCTTAAAAAAATAAATATTCGGTTAATAAAAAATAAATTTAATCGGTTGAAATATTTGTCCCACTATTGAACTCTGCCAAATTGCCTCCTATAAATTTTCATTTTCAGTAAAACAAGGACACGCGTTGAATCTAGTATTAAAGTGTTTTTGTATAAGTGTGTGTTAGTGTGTTTGAGTGTTTTTTTCTCTATTCTATAGAATACTCCTATGAACAGAGATTCATTTTAGATATAACACAGGTTCATGCAATTTGCATACATAAAAAATTAAGTCAGCAGCCAGGCTGTTATAGCAACTGACAAACAAACTATAGCAATTATGGAAACAGCAAAATAATAACAAAAACAGCAAAAACAACAGCAACAACAATTTTAATATTATACAAGTACAAGAGAGATCCCGTATTTTATACAACGTTTATAGTCGCTTGGGGAATTTTGGATTCTTTACTTTTCCTTTAAATCCAATACACCCGCATTCGCATCTAAGAAGTTTATGCTTTCACATAGAAGAGTAGAAACTCTTGGATGCTTTGATGTTGGTATGAATATTGTTTCTTCATTGCATACTATTTGTTGTATTTGTTGGAATTGCGTTTTTCCCATTTTTTTCAGATGCTTTCATTTGCTTTTGATTTTAAGTTCATTTCTATTCTAGTTAAATGTGTTTTATGTTGTTGTTGTTCGTTACCATCATCTCATTCGTATTATAATTTATTGGATTTTATGGTTAACGATTTAATGGCGAAAACGGAAGTAGAGTAGAAATAAAGAGATTTTTTTTGTTTTTATTGTCAAAAATGTTCTACAAAGTTGAACGGAATATTAATTGTTCATGTTAATTTTATTAAAATGAATTTGCGGATTTTATTATACGAAAAAATAAAATAAATAAACGAATTCCAAGCTTGTAACCGGGGAGATTAGGAAGCTTTACGAATAGTAATAAATCAAATGTAAATTACGAAATTGTCAAGGAAAAAAATACCAGAATTGTATGAAATATATTTAGAGAATGACTGAATGATGAAGAAGGACAAGAAAGTAGACTGACAACGTTTTAAATTGGAAAAGAATTGTTTCCGAATCAATCGATATTTTCTTATTTTTTAATCAAAAGTGATGAAATTTTAAATCATTTTCGGAAACCCTTCCGTGGACGTTTTCACAGTGCTTTCTGTCACTTTGTTCGAACAGGTAGTACATCTCCGTTTGAAATCTACCACATCTTAAGACATCTTTTCTGTACTCTTCAGTTCTCAACAAGAGCCCAATATCTTTCCACTGGCCTTAGTTCCAGACAGTTTGGATTTACCTCTCTTGGTACAAATACCACATTATTGTACCTGTACCACTCAAGGGCTTGTTTGCCATAGTGACAGGGTTCCAGGCAAAAATTAAAATTCTCTTTTGCCGCAACTGCATACTGCTTGCTATACCAAAAACTCTTTGGAAAATTTTGAAGGCTTTTGGGTTCTTTAACATTTCCTTAAGCATTATCAACATAAACTGTTTGTCCAAGAAGTTGCGAAAAATTTGTTATACAGCAAGAATATTTTTTTAGACAATTTGATTGCAATTTCCTTGCTCTGTTTTTTTGCCTCTCGAATTTTAGCAGAGTTATTATCAGAAACTTCTTGGGCCTTTTATGTTTTTAAAAATGCATTAGCTATAACTTTTCTACCGGACATGTTGAGAGTTCTTCGAAAATTCTTTTTATTTTTTTTTTTTTGGATTATAAGAAATATGATGTGAACCATTCCTTCAAACAGATTAACGGGCAGTACTGTTTAAAAAAAAAATATTTAATAATTTGAATATGCACTTTATCTGGTTTCTCTTTAATAGTCAGATTAACAATATATACTATTGGTTGACGTTAAACATAACAAAATGAAAATTTTCACAAAAGTAACTTGATCACAAAAGAATATCACATAATACTGTAGTTAAAAGTTTTGTTGAAAAACGTGTGTGAAGAATTTTTCGATCTCAGTTCTTAGATCAATATTACAACCTCAAGTCGTAGAGTATTTCTTTAAAAAATATGGATTCAATTTCACTTTTGCTTTCTTTTTTTTGCAACGCACCTGGTAGTTCAAAATAATTTTGAAAAACTATAATTTACTGCCTCCATTGTCTCTATTGGCTTCACAACAGATTTATTTTAGAATATATAATTCTGATTGTTACAATTATAACAATAATCTAAATAGTTCTAGTTTCTCAAAAAAAAATGCATAAAACCATTTCGTTAATAAGAAATAAAATAATTTACAAATCTCAGTCTCGCAATAAAACAAATAATAAATGTAAAATGTTCCTCTTCCATCACCTCCCACTAATTATTCGTTGTATTATTCTCATAAATGTTGAAATAAACAAAAAGAAAGGAAATTTTTTTATAATTTTTTTATAAAAAAAATCAGAGAAAAGAGGGAAAAAATAACAAACGACATGTTATAAGTACGACTATAATGAAAATAATACATTTTCCGTTTTCCTTTAACCGCATTCATCTTCACAACCATCCGTTTTTTCGTTTCCGTTTCCTTTAACCGCATTCATCTTCACAACCATCCCTCCCCTTCCCTATCACAACATTCATACATACATTTAAACAACATCTCAGCGGAATTCTTTTTAACGAGATTTTTCTTGTAATTTTTTTCTGGTTTAATATTTATAAAGGCATCACCTACCGCCTCTTGTCTCCAACTATTGTTACCCTTTTACCGTTCTCATCATTCATTTTAATACCATTTTATATTTGACGGGGGTGAAAATTGAAGAAGAAAATATGTATAAAAATTTATAGTGAAGAATGAATGAAGACGCAAAAAAAAAAAAATATAAAAACGGCAAAATGTTTAAAAAAGTGAAATACGTTACAACAACAAGTTTTGTTGGTATTATTTTAATTACAATTTAAAAACGATGTCGTAACTAATTGTGGTAACAATAATAAAAATAATTTAATGAAAATATTACAATGTTAATTTCTTTAGGCCAAGGATGCAAACACACACACACACATACAAACACTTATACTTATGAATAAATGCCTCATTCAAAGTAAATATATACATATTTATATTATTTATCATCAACAGCATAACTATTTGACGAAAAATCAGAGTCATATATATTGAATTTGAAAGAAATCACAAGTAACACTAGTGCTGATGGTATATTAAGACTGTCGTACCATGTGTAACACTAAGAAAATGTATTAAGACCCGTTAAAGATATTTCAGATATTTTCCTATTTGCAGTTATTTTATTTCCGCGACTTGGTAGCACTATTAAATGAGCTTATGCTCTTCATAATATTTATTAATATTTGAAATACGATTCCTTAAAATAAATTATGACTTCTGATCTGACTTTAAATTCAAAATACAGGAACTAGAAAACATTGCTTTTTGGCTATAAAGATCTACTTAGGAGCATAACTAGATATGAAATTCTATTATCTGATCCTTGTAAAATTTGTTTAAAAATACCAAAAAAAGAGCGGGTTTTGGATAATTGGAAATCCTTTTTTATCTAGAAAACATTGCTTTCCCCCTCATGACCAAATACCAAAGTGCATAACAATGACGGAGCAAGACAGAAAAGTTAAGTCGGAGCGCACGACAAAAGTTTCAAGTTCTTAAGGTTTAAAATATATTATTTGAGTTTTAGACATTGATTCCGAAATGTTATAATTCAAATGCTCTAAATAATTGATATGATATAAAATATACTTTATTTCTTCCAATTTAAAGTGGTTAGATTATTTTTTAACATCCTTCAATAATTCAATTTGAAAATTATTGAAATTTTCTTTATAAAATATTTAAAAATTACAACTTCTCTTGCATTTCAATTCAAGGAATTTAAGTACAACAATTTTTTCTCTCTTTTCCTATTTGAAGGATAAATTATGTTATTTTTTTCAAGTTCTTTTCGAGGAGTAAAAAAAGAGAAAAAAACGTTCAATTTTATTAAATATTATTTTTATTTATATATGTGAATGTGTATGTAAATATTCTAAGTAATTTTTTATTAGTTATGGTTGTTGTAATTGTTTATAGATGAAAAAAAAAAACAATAGATAAATATTTATTAGATTTTCCTTTTTTCGCTGTTGTTGCTGTTGTAAATTTATGTTGTGGTATGATAAATGTATACGTTTTTTATACCCTCCATCATCACAAGTGGTGAAGAGAGTATATTAATTTTGTCGTTCCCTAACGCTAAGAAAAAATCATCTCTGAACCCATACTGTATATATATTCTAGCATCAAATCAAAATATGAATCTGAAGCGATGTCTGCCTGTCTTTCTCAAATCTACAATAATTGATTGAGTTTAAAAATTTGACCTGAGTACTTGCTATAGTTCTAAGAATATCAAAAGATATAGACCGATATCAGAGGCAACCTCTTTATTCAAGGGAAGAATTTTATAAAACTGCTGATTGTATTTACTTTATTACCATTTCAAAAATTATCAAAATCGTATGTACTTCACACGCTTTTATGGTGGAGAGTATTCAAGATTCGGCATACCCGCGTATAGCATTTTTACTTCTTTTTTCTGTTTATTTTTTATGATGAGTACAAAATATTTTATATAAATATTTATAAAATAATGAAATATATACTGATGTAGATACAAATTTATTTACTTTGAAATAGTGTTGAATGTATTTAATGATTTAATTTTTATGTAATCAAATACAAATAAATTAGCAGCCAATAAAGAAATTTATATGCAACAATTCGTTAAAAATTGATTCCAAATGCAATTATTTAAACTGGTAACAACTTTGGAGCAAAAAACTCAAGTATTCAGATTCATATATTTTAAGTAAAATTTACATTTTATAGAATTTGATGTTGAATTAACATGAAACCATTTTAATTTAACATTATAATGCATTTAAGATTATTATGTTAAAACTAAATTTTACATAATAAATTCAAGATAATTTAAAATATTTTATCAATCACATGAGGTAGAGGTAGAATATGTAATGAGGCACATAAAATTTGCCATATTTTTTAGTGAACCGATTTTGATTATTTCAGGAATATTGATTATTTATTGAATATTGTATTGAATTGATTGTTATAATTATTATTATTTGAATTTTATTTTAGTGTGCGTTTCTAATTCTCGTTTCATCAGATAAAAAAATTAAGAGCTGATCAGTCGAAAAACTTTAAGATGAGCTACTGAAAGCATCGACTTGTAAAATATTATTGTCAAAGTTTTAACACTAAAAGTCATGTATAATTTTTCCACTTTAAAATGTTTGAATTACATTTAAAAGCAAGGAGATGGAAATGCCGGAAATGACGATTGAATTCTACTTAAGGTAGTTTTTACATTATATTATTACCATTAATAATTGCCAAAGTACTAAAATAAGGGCCGTATAAACCAGCCAAATCAGCGCCGAAGCAATAAATCCTAAGTTTATGTACTCCTTTTCTGCTATCAAAAGATGGTTTGTTATTAAAAAAGTTTGAAATCGCCTCAGAAG
This sequence comes from Cochliomyia hominivorax, assembly GCA_004302925.2. NCBI lineage: Eukaryota > Metazoa > Arthropoda > Insecta > Diptera > Calliphoridae > Cochliomyia > Cochliomyia hominivorax. The sequence goes on from PYHX02000158.1 coordinate 56,932,110, forward strand.
ATCACAGAAAAACGAACAGTCTATGAGACCATAATTTTCTACTATGCCAATGCACGGTCACATCATGCAAGAAGTCTTGGGTCAACCGATTTATTTCAACCGATTTATTCGAATATACTCGTAAAAAAGTTAACCGTCATCATCGATGTCTCTCTATCTGATTCTTCGTTTCGGAATCATAAGTATAAATCTAAATTACATTTTTATTTATTTATTTTGCATTTCATCACGACTTGACAATTTAAAAAAATTCCTAATAAAGAACTAATACTTTAACAACTCTGTGTAAAAGAAACAAAAACAAATAGCAAAATTCTTGCCACATTTATGATTGTGTGTTAAATACATATATAAATATTTTTTTATTTTATTTTTTATACTGCATGAGTGAGTTTCCAAACACAATTTACTCTTAATGTTCATGTAAGTACAAATTCCTGCTCCCTCATTCCTCTCCCATATACTATATGTATACATATGAACATAGCGCACATATATAGACATTCACACTTGCTCATAAGATAAACTACACCAAAAAAAAAACAAAAAAAAAGGAATAACGTCTACAAGCAACAAACTTTTTTTCGTTTTAGTGCAATATTTTGCCACTTGAAAAAAGGCAATAAAGACACTCACCACCACATGTTGCAATGGACCGTGCCAAACTTTAAATTGCCTCTTGCCACTACATTAAACTTATATTAAAATAAAATAAAATTTATAAAATTTTAATAACATATTTTAAATAGTTTTTCTATTTTTTCCTTCCTTGGAATAATTTGAATAGTAAGTAATCACCTGTCATGGGGGGTTGAACGATATTTGAGGTGTGTTTCTTATAAAAGATTTGTTTGGTCTTTTATTGGGCGCACATTGACTACAAAATTTCTTTATTACTTTTTACTAAATTTATTAAATTCTTTTGATTATAAACACTCCCTGACAGTTTTTGAGATTAAAGACAGAAACTAAATCAATAAAAAAAATGAAAAGTGTGAAAATTTTTTTATTTTAAAATTAATTGAAATATAAACTTTAGAAGAAATATTAAAGATTATGAACACACTTCAAATATCTGTGATAATCTGTTTAGCACCATTTGTGAAATGAAAAAAGGGAACATTTTCTGAACCTATGAAAGGTGGTACAATTTTGGGAACATCAAACTATTTAAGGAGACAGGATCGTTCCCACTACAATTGGATTTTCATTCCGAAACGACCCGAGTCACATTCGGACAAAGATTTTCATCCCAGTGACATATGTATCAATGGGAAGTTTTTTTCGCAAGAGAAAACAACCAGATAGAGCCAAACAACAACAGGAGACAGAATAAATTAAAAATCAACACAAATTCGACTTCACAATTTACATAGTTCGTCAAACGTATTCTATCAAAGAAATCAAATTAGATCATGGAGCTAATAAAATCCACCCATAAATTTCACCGATTAAAGAAGCAAAATGATACAGTAAATTGTAAATCGATTTTTTAGATCACCTCTGAAGCTCTAATCAGTGAAGAGATATTGTCTTCTTAGAAAAAATTAAATGCACAAAAAAAGTGTCTTAAAATATAATACATTTTGATAAGATTTGTTTCTTTATTCGAAATATTGTCCATCGCTAGCCAATACTTTTTCCTATATTCCTGGTAGGAGTGTTGTCATGATTATGACCCCATGTTTTAATTCATATGGGACAAATTTCCTGCCTTTCAAATGTATTCTATTGCCTTTAAATGTATTTAATTTTATCTAATGCGTCCAATGGTTGATCAGGCTCTGTCCTTCTATTCAGTGTCCCACAACCAATAGCGATTTTTCCAGAAATCAATAACTTTAATGTTTTCAGATTTCCCAGCAAAACATAGTTTTTATAAAGCCAAATTGCGATAGAAATAAATCTATCGTATGCAGTATTATAATGACATTTGATTATCATCCGAAATAACATATTTGTAATAGTTATACTTGTGTACTCAATAAGTGATTTGAAATTGTCTTAGTTCATATAAACTAAAAAATTAAAGAAAATTTACGAAAATAATGTTAATCACTGAAGTTCTCCTTTCCAACTTAACCAATATTTTCGGAAATTTAGATTTGCAAAATTAAAACACATTCAAGATTAACAGATATAAATTTCAAAATTATTTGCAATTCAAATTACTTTTGGAAAAATGTTTAAAGGTGATTATACTCATATTTAATACATCTTACAACAATAATGATGTTGACAATGGGGGTGAGCGAGATGATTTATATACTCAACATACACGATAAGAATGATGCCATGAAAAACTATGGCGTTGAAATGAAACCGTGGACGCTGTTAGCAGCAAAAGCATTACCTTTTATCTATTCATGCATGCGAGAGAACAGATAGATAATGAATGCCACATTTGCGAAAGCTAAACGAAAATTTCGTTGTCGTAGTTGCTGCAGTAAAATTATTCGAACTGTATAAACACACACACACATATGTACATACAAAAAAATTCACAAATACGTTTAAAATATATTCATTTGTTTGTATTTTCCAGAATTAAATGTTTTTGTTTTTTTCTGATGCAAACGCGTAACAAAAAATTGACAAATGCAGTCAGTCTGTCACACACACACATACACACACACATGTCTTCAGTCAGTTATTCAGTCGTCTATCTAGCAGCCATTAGGAAATGAGTGTCACAAGAGAGAGATTATTTTTGTTTTAATTAAAATAAATTTGTATATTTTTTAAAATGTACTTTTTTCATGTTACTGCGGTCTTTTCATCTGGAATTGTTTCGAAAACAAATAAAGAGGCGTTAATGTGACGATATATTTATACACACGTAAAGATAAATGGGACAATAAAACTCATGGGGGAATTACAAGGTGCAAAGTTATATTATAAAATGCCTTTAAAGCACTTTATTTTGGAGGCAAAATGTTTTTAGACACAAAGTTTCGATTTAACACAGTGTCATTGCCATTAGAGGGAAAACCATCCAAGAGACACGTTCAAAAATTATAAAATACAAGAATATTAAAAACAATTAAATCTCTCTTCTTGTAATCGTTATGCCGTTAAAAATGACCGTTTTGTGGAACTTGAGAATCCCTCTATAATATTAATACAATAAATAATAAGTCCTACTCATGTGGCTTTTGATAAAATAGAAGTCACATTTTAATCATTATTTGTAAACGAGGAATCAAAAGTTGATTGAATAAAAATGTAAAAGGCCTTTGAACTATGAAAGCCTTCATATTACTTCCCGTTGATAAAAGTTTAGTATTTTAGTTTTTTTATGAAAATAAAAGTAATTTAAAAATAGAAGAGAACTTAAAATAAACTGTTGGCTTTAATAAATAAATTAAGTGTAATTAGCATTTAATGGATGTAGAAAGTTACAGTTTTATCTAAAGGAAATTATATTTGAGAATTTTTCCAAAGCATTTATTATGACTATATTAAGAGAATCGGTGTGGCAAATAATAACCTCTAAAACTGTGGTTCCAAATCAAGGCAACAATATATTGGAAAACTACGTTTCCATTTACCCTGAGAGAGAAATCGGAATCTTTTTGGAAATCGACGGCTAACATTAATACATAGATTGGCTTTATGGACTTACAACAGATTTAGATCATGGAAAATCAGTATACGATATATTTTTTGCAAGTTATCAGCGATCTTCATGAAAGGTCTTAAACCTTTCTTATTTTTCAAGGTATATTCTCATACATATTATTATGAATTTAACGTGTCACTGATCTTCAGTGCATCAACTTTTCTTCCGAATTTACATCAAATGAAAGACATTTTTTGCGGAGAAGCTGATAACCTTATTTGGAAAAAACGACTGATGGAAGTTATGAATATTCGTAGAAGATAACCGCAAACATATTCCACACTCAAAACTTGTGGTTGATATTCTGCGTGATTTCAAGAAAAAAGGTAAAGGAATATTCCTCCAGCAAAACATGTTTAAATAGGAGGAATGGAAGGCATGCTTGACGAATATCATTGTCAAACGTAAGAAAAAATTTGCATTATCATTAATCAATTCATTTTTACATTATATTATCGCAATCTTCATGAAAAAAATAAAAAACTTATAAGCACTAAATCTGAGATCGGGTCGATTCTGTAACTATTTTACGATAGTCGACTTTGTGAAAAAATGTGAAAACAACAAGTTTGTCGATTTTTCTATTCACAATACTATTTTAACAATATTGTTATTGTTATTTATTGCTCTGTCAATTTGACAACACATAGCTTTTGTATATACTAACATTAGTTTATATATTTGCTTTAATGATTCTTGTCCGAACTTTTTGTCTATTTCTCACCTGCTACATAAAAATCATAACTCAAAAATTAATAATTTCAGAACAAACATATTTAAATAATTTTTTGACAAAAACAATTACTTTGTTTACTTGATCATATTTTTTAAAGAGACATAATATTATTGGTTACATAAATGTAGACGCACCTGAAAGAATGTGTTTAAATAGCAATGCTATCACGAATATTAATAATTTGTTGAAAAAATTATAAAGCTGTTTTTTTATTAAAAATTGTGTATGTATTGAGTTATGGCAATCTTGCAGCGAATGATTGAAGTTTCGGCCTTTATATATAAAAAGATGTCACACTATAAACCAATTTAACTATTGTCGCTTTAGTGTACTTAGTGAATACCACAATCGTTAGCACAAACAACAATTGCTGTCGAGAAATTTTTACAGTTATGGAATCGTTAGAAGTTACTAAATATGCATACAGGATAACAAGTATTCGATAATTGACTTTAAAACTAAATTTTCCTTTAAACACTCAAAGATTAAATAAGCATCTTTAACATATGAAACATCAAATAGTTAATGTTATTTATGGATAATAAATTAGATTAGATTCGATTCGATTGTGTTATATATCTAAAATGATTCTTCTGCATCAAATGTCAAATTGTAAAATAAAAATAAAATGCTAAAAGTCAAATCATTATTCCTGACAATCTGTTTAAAGTTCATAACCCATCAATCAAAAAAAAATGCAACTACAAACGTTTTTATACAGATACACAAACTATAATAAACACAGATACGAGGGAACATTGATAGATCCAAGTTGTGGAATGAAGAAAAAATAATAAACATGTAAATATTTCAACTTAAATAAAAAGTGTAAAAAAATTCCGGCTACAATTTGCTACAAACTTTGTTTAAATATAGAAATGTATTTTGTTCACTGAGTTGACTCTGACAATGGGAACAAGAGAACTGCAGTAGCAATAATCATAATATGTTATATTGCTCCAGCCTGTGTGTCTGCCTCAATTTAACAAACAACGGACTAACTAGTGCAAGCAACACTTGACACGATGGATGGCAGTGTCAGCAATGCCTGTAAGGCAAGCAATAATTATTCATACCAAAACATATTCACTCATTCAGCCACCCAACCAAACCAAACCATCTACTCTCACAGTAGTCAGTCAACGAACAATCTGTTCTGCTCTGTTCTCTTCTTTTTCTATTACTGAATTGTTGTTTTGATGTTCTGAAATGTGTTTTTCTGCTTTTCTTTTTTGTTTTTATTGTCATGTCAGGTTTTTGCTTCTAGGTATTTTTTCATTTTGTTGTTATTGTATGTTTTCATTTCATATTCTATTTATGTTGTTGCTTTCCATACTTGTTACACATTCACTCACTCGCTCACTCACTCGCTCATTCATACGTTTATTTTTATTATTCATGACATATTGTACAATAACACACCCAATTTTTCCTATATTACACTAATGCTTCACTTTATTTTCTTTTTTTTATATATCATTCATTCTTCCTTTCTTTACAACGCTCCTTTATTTTCCCCAAAACCATTCCTTTGCTCTCATCCTTCAATTCAGTTAAATTGTATGTTTCTCAGTCTCAGGCTTCCCCATTTATTTTGTTTTAATAACTTTACCTTAAACCATTTAAAATTGCCTTGATAGTCCTTGGATATAGTCGTCATTTGCAATTGTACTTGCACACACACTCATCCATTGTCACCCTTTTCATTGTCATTCAACCCAAATTCGTCATTCATTTGTTCACTCATTATTGTGTTGCTTTCTTAACTGTTTCTCTGTTTTCCTAGTTGTCTGGTTTGCTGCCGGTGTGGCTCTGCCTGTCACTCATTTTACTTAGTAATTTTTGCTTTAATATGAAGCATATTTATCATACTCCATGTCTGTCTGTTTGTCTATCTTTCCATATATCTTGTTATATTTCGTGTATGATGGCATGTGGCTTTTGTCTATAATAAAATTTTTGGAAGGGTGGAATTGATTGGTTGCATCATTTTATATTGTAGTAAATGTTGTATTGTATTGTAATATCACTTGTTGGGCCATTAACAAGACCAAATTACTATAATTCAGGATCAAAAATTTTATGTAGAAAAAGTAGCAAAATTTTGGTTAAATACACTGACGAAAATTAATGTATGTAATTAAAGAATGGTATAATAGTTGGAGGAGCAATAAAATTGAGTATGGTCTGCTGATATCTTTATATCATTGTTATCATGAGTCCAAAAACATAACAGTTTAATAAATTTGGATATGTCCCTCACACACAATCGATAGTTGTCCAGCTCAGAACAAAACTAGATAAACATATCTCGTAGGAAGAAAGAGGTGTATTAAAATAAAGTCGGATTTCATAGTAGAGTCCTAATTTATATGTACACAATCACATAAGTGAAATATTATATTCAACATCTCAAAATTGTTCTTGTTGCTTACTTAGAGTATGAATAAAGAAACCTTATTGATGAATTATGCTAATCCAGAGTGGAGTCAAGGATTGTGGAGCTAAGTGAAGCTAAGGATTACACAGTGGAAAAATATTCAAATTTGCAAATGGTGCCGTTATATATCTTTAATTCGCCACCCACATGAGGAAACTTAGATTCTTCCACAATGAAATATTTAGTAAGCAGTTTCTTCTAGGATGTCATCGGAGGAATCATCCTAGTTTCATTATTACACAGAATCTACAGAGTAATTCTGACACATCTGAGATCGGGATGAAGTAATATACTCAATAACTACTGGAGTCATATTGACAGTGCCGTCACAAACCAATCTCTTGAATGAGGCCAAGGATCACATCACATTTGTTCTGCTGATCTATGAACTCATAAAAAAAACTTATCAACCAAAACATGAAGCAACATAACAAACATAATTACTCAGCTGTACAATAACTCAAAATCCTGCTGCCAAAGTAGAGTCTAGAGTTTGAGGAATAAAAAGAATTAACAAGAGGTTAAGACTCCTTCGGCCACGTTTATATTAATAATATTAGTGTATTTTGACACAAAAGAGCAGAGCGGGAATGGTCAGAAGCAAAGTTTAGATACTTGACAAATTCAAACTTAAGTAGAACTAGTAAATTCGCAACGTTTAAAATATTTTGAATACCTTTGTAAAGCAATTGACATTGAGTGCTACGAATGAAATGACGCTGAGAATAATGAAATAATGGTCAGAAAGGTAAAATAGATACTAAACAATGTTCCCGATCGTAAAGAGTAAAGAGTAAGATCGTAAAGCCAAGCTAATCGAATATTCATGATAAACTCGGCTTTGCGAATATCTACAACGCCATAAGATTATAATGGTGTTTAATGTTATGAGCTTTTGAAATTAGAGGATTTGTGGCGAAGACAATTAATTGGAAGAGAGGCCATAATCTAACTGGATTATGACTAATTTCAGAACAGAATCCAGGAGATATTCATAAATTCGTTTAAATAAGGAATAACGAATAACGATTATTTACTTCGAAACTAATTTTTGATATAATTTAATCCATTTTATTACCAAAATAAATGTACTTTTCAAGCAAAAATACCGACATTATAACACATGTTTGGATGTGAATATTGTTTAAGAGGAAAGTTAAGGGGCAAATTCTCTATTAACTTATTTTGGATTCTTGTTAATATATATTGCGATTGAAGGATAAATATAATAAGTTTAAAAGCATTAAATTTTTTGTTTAAACTTTTAAGTTTTAGTTAAACTTAAACCATATTTTTTTTTACTTTTTGTAAGTTTTTTTTCATTCGTTTACTTGTCAAACACTTCTTGCACCACCTATTTTATTCTATTTATCTTTCTATTGTTTACTTTTCATAAAACGTTTGCAGTTTTAATTCTGTTTTTCATTTTACATTTTGTGTATGATGTGTTTGTATGAATGTGTGATGTTGAGGTGAAAAAGTTTGTTTGTACTAAAAGTCTATGAGAATCAAGAAGACCAAGAATACAGTATTCAAGTTGTTCAGTTGACATTTCTAAACATTCATGAAGGTACATTGGGTTTTCTTTATTATTTTTCGAAATTGCAGGGATGGTAAATTGTTAATAGAAGTTTTTTTTTAATTATTAAATTTAAGAAATTTATTTAACAGAATTAATTAATTAATTAATTAAAGGATGTGAAAATTCTTGTACTAGCGATATTGATCCCTTCTACCCGCTATCTCTCATGACAATTGCAAATATGATGATCTATTTATACGTTTAAGTTATACGTTTTAAGTTTTAATCATTTTTGTAAAAACAAAACAAATTTAAACTGATTTAAATTTCCCATCGCTGCAATATTAAAAATTTGTCTACTAAATAGGGTCTTTTGGTTACATTTTGTGGGTTAATATTTACTTAAGTTAATTAAAAGTTTTTATTTATTCTTTTCCACCTGATGTCTGAAAAGAAAAGTTCTGTAAAATATTTAATTTTTCTTTTATTTTTATCTTTTTTATGTTTCTCTTGTTTGGGTTTTTATAAAACAAAAACCAAATGTGAAAAAAATAAAAAGAAGAAAAACATATTTAAGTTAATTGTTGGAGATACGAATAGTTTTAGTTTGTGGATAATAGAATTTCTAAATTTTCAAATTATTTTATAAAAGTATCTCAAAAGTGCTAAATGAAAAAATACAAAAACCATTGAATACAAGAAACAACGTTAAAAGTCATGGGTTAAATATAATTTAAAATTAGGGGTTTTCATGATATTTCATTAGTTTAAAAACAGCTGTTTCGAGTTCAATGGAGGTTATGGTGTTTAAGAGAAAGTAATTTTTATTTTGAGAATTTTACTGTTTGGATACATTCTGCTAATAAAACACTATATATATATATATATATATATATATATATATATATATATATATATATATATATATATATATATATATATATATATATATATATATATATATATATATATATATAATATATATATATATATATATATATATATATATATATATATATATATTTGTATCCTTTTTGCTTCAGTTTTTAAAAAGAAAAAACGTTTTTATATAAAATGAAAGTTCTTATATTTATTACATTTTTTATATTATTTTTTAAATTTAATTAAAATCTATAGTTTACATCAGAGATTTCAATTTTTTTATTGCAATTTAATTCATAAAAGAATTTTTGCTTTGAACATCAACTTTGATTAACTTGTATTTTTATTATATTTTTATTCTTTTTTCCTTTAAAGAAGAAAAAACACAGATGAAATCGTTTTCTTTGAAAAAAGGAACCAAAAAAAACTTTTGTCAAGTTCGTTATCAAAATTTTATTTTACAAAGGTAAAATTTTTCCTTTTCCGTTATAGAATTTTTTTGTCCAACTTTTTTTATTTTCCTCTTTTCCCCTTTTACATCAAGTTCTCTGTTCTTTATGTTTTGTATGCGATTTATATTTACATTTCAAGAGATGCAATTTTCTTTAGGATTTTTCATGTATAGAAAATGAGTTTTTATGGGTTTTTGATTTTTATATAAATATTGCATCCAAGACGACTGACAGACAACTACTCATATATTTGTATATATATTTTTATATATAACTATATATGTATCTGAACGTGGCTAAAGTATGAGATTATTATCAATGAGTTTGAAGGAAGAATAAAAAATGGCAGCATGTAACGAATGTTTGAAGTTTCATAACAAGATGCTTATTTTCTTTTTACTAAAATATTTTCTATTTTCTATAAAAGTACACAACTAAATAAAATTCTTGATAACAACAATTTGAATTCAAGCCAAAACTGGATGTATTTACAAAACCATAATATAAAAGTGTGTTTATTCAACAAAATTTGTTAAATGTATAAAAATAAACAAAAAGATGTAGTATGACACTTATAGTCGGCTGAGTGGTATCTATAATACACTACATTGGTTATGGCAACCATAATGGTGAGAGAATATAATATGTTTATCTTTTTCAGAATTAATGTTTGTGCTACAACCATAATATGATTAAAAACAAAAATGTCACGCGATTAACTATATTATGGTGGCGGCACAACCATGGATGGATCCAAATTCATAACGTGGTAATTTGTGTGTTTTTATTCCAGAATTTGTGGTACATACTTCCTTTAGATTATCCAACCAATGTAATATTCAATAGTCACGAGTCATAGCAACAAATAGAGCGTCCAAATGGCGCTCGCAATAAGATAAGATATTCAATAGAAATATTACGATTACAAATCAATTTAATATCCAACAATCAAGAGAAATTATTTAATTTGAAGTCAATATAGTTTTAAATATGTAAAAATTTCAGTCATATGTATGGTGGCCAAATGACGCTCGATCTATAGGATATTCTATAACATATGAAAGCATTTTACATTCAAATTCTCATTCTGAGAGGCTTATTCTATGACAGTTCTGGTCTCCACGATTAGGTTAATTGATCTGAACGTATTTTAAATAATATTTTTTTATAAATTCAAAGAAAACAATAGACAGAAAAATATTAAGTAAAATCAACATTGAACATAGTTGATTTCAGATGGAATTTATTTTTTTTCATTTGGTTTAAATTAAACGTTACTACGTCTGTGGTGAAAAAATATTGTATATATTAGAATTTTTCAATATTTATATATAAAATTATACAACGATAAATTATTAAAATTACTTTTAAGTACTAAAATTTCAAAAATATTCTCAAGAAACTGTATTTAGTGTGAAACAATATTAAATGTCCATTTTTTATCTATGAAGCAAAATCATAACTAAAAATGTTAAATTATTTCTATTTTAATTAATTTAACATTGTTTTTTCTCTGTGTGTAGGGTATAAAAAAACATAATCAAAAAAGATGATCATCTTATAGTTAGCGGGGGGAAATTATTATTTCACGTTTATGCGAAATTCATTGGAAATTCTTATGAGAATGGAAATAACAAACAAGAAACAATTTTCTTTTCCCTAAATATTGTGGCAAAAGTTAAGTTGCACAATCATATCTAAACTCAACAACTATATACCGCATAAAGTTTATACAATATACACATACATTCAAATATGAAATATATAAAAATAAAATTATTTACTCAAGTTTACTCAGAGTGTAGAAGGAAATCATGGATAAGGCTTTCATTTTAGAGGCTCCTACTTTTCGGATATAAGATTACATAAATTCTCTTTATTCAAAAAGGAGCTTACAGATCAGGAATAAAAAAATAATAATGCTTAAGGTATCTATGAATTTCAATAAAATTTATTGCAACTCAAAAATTATATTATTCTATATTGAGGCCTTTTTAATAAATACGTCCACTATTTATAACTTTATGTAACAAATTTTGTTTATTGAAAATTCGTATTAAATTCGGTTGATTGCGAAATCTTTCACACATACGGACACTTTAAATATTTATATTTATATTTATATTATCTGCACTTTTCTTTATAGTATTTTTATAGGGTATTAAATGTGTTTGTGATTGTCTGTCTATGGCACTTTAGAAGTCGTTACCAATAATGTTATTTGCATTTTGCTTTTATTGATTATTTGTTTTATTTTATGGGATGATATATTTAAATATATATTTTTTTAAATAATGCAAGATTAGTAACTCTTTTAGATTTGAATATAATTGAATGAATACAAAAGGATTCGGAATTTTTTCACATGTAATTAAAACGATTCTGCTACTGTTTTCTGGGTTTGAGTTTTATTTAATGAAATTTCAAATATGTTTTCATACTCACGGTCTAACTAAATTATTTATAAATGACAAAATAAAACAAATCAATATATATGTTAATTAAAAAATATTATTAAATTTAACAATTTAATCAATATTTTATTTATAAAAATGACTCATTGTTTGTGACACAAACACGCCTAAACCGCTAAATTAATTTTAATGAAATTTAAATTACAAATGAATTTTAAGGAGGAAAAATATGGGAAATATTATAAAGATATATTAAGAAATTGTGGGATCCTCTTAAAAATTTCCCTTTAACAGGTAACACTCATCCATGCCCTGTCTCAAAAATACGTGGTTTCTAACTCTCTGTGTCTGACGTGGTAATCTAACAGGCCCCAAAGTTTTTAAAAAATTTAGCTAAATATGATTTATTGTTCAAAAAATCCGTTAATATATAACAAAATAATCCCTTAAATAAAACTATATGTGAATTAGTGAATTAAAAAAACGACATTTTCAGAAAACCGGTTTTCGAGTTATTCGAAAAATATGATAAAAAAGGCCGAGTTCGAATACGGCTGAAAAAAACCGGCATATTAATTTTCTATAACAAATATTTTGTATAACAAAGCTCTAGTCAAGTGTCAAATTATCCGATTTCCTGTTTTAGTTATATAGAATTCGATATTAAGTGTTTTGTTTGTAAGGAGGTACTGATCTCCCATGACCTATCCGAAATTTTATAGTGCGTAACATTTTTCACTAAAGGGAATTTCAGCGAACCAAATTTCATCAAAATCTAATAAGTCATTAGGTAAATATCGGTGTATAACTATTTTTCTACTGAACCTACATGGCCGGTTTTAAATAGGAATGACAAAATCAGTTATCCTCATCATGACTTGCAATGGCGGTGGGTACACAAAATATTAAAAAATGTAATTAAAGATTCAATAGGGAAAACGACAATAATCTGGAAATTAATAAAGGAATTCTTTGTATAAAGATCATTTTAACCGATTTAAATGATATTTGAGTAATAATGAATCTATTCGTTTCTAATAGATTCATTATTACACTGATTCAAGTTCTTGTAAAACTTTTAAAGGTTAAAAATTCAAGTGCAAATAACTCGTAATCTTGGAGAAACAAATGTACGTAAGAATGCTTTTCAAAGGCCTCGTACAGGTCTACATGATGGTCAAAAATTATTAAAATTTAATGAGAAACAAAATTAAAAAATTTTATGTCCGATATACTCCCATTACTCCGCCCATGGAGTATCCCCCAATGTTATAATGTTAGATAGCTCTGATATCATTATTGTAACTTCATCAAAGGTAACAGCTTTATTAAAGAAAATGCTTCTATCGCACTGTGGACCAGTAGATATTTAAGAAAAATTAATAAAAAAATATTTGTTATACAACTTCGCAATGTTGCTTTTTACTTTCTCCTGTTTAACTGGTTCCAAATTATTAAATTTTATATATCGCAATCAATTTTTATGGAGAGACAATTCGAGTTTTAATAATTTCTCAGCCCATTAGTGCTCATTTTGAAAGCAAATTAAAATAATCAAATATCAAATTACAACATAATTTAAATGAATTCCGTCTGAAAATAGATTTCTGCAAAACTTTCCAAGGGAAAGCTAAAAGAATATTTTGACTGAAAATTAATCTTATTTTACGCGAAAATTGTTCTCCTGCAAAAACCTCTCACTAATTAAATAAATCATGAAAATTCCTTCTAATGATTTTCTATATGTGTGTGCATTTTAATCCAAAATCATTTTTTTTTTTTTTGCTTTAATAGAACATAGTTGACATTTCCGTTCCAAAAACCAACTATGCCAACCAGCTATATGTTTTTAATTTAGCCAATTTTTATATTTTAGACAAAAAAGTAAATCCCTTTTTTGCTTTCAGAAAATTTATATGATACGATTTTTATAGCCGTTGGCTCTTGTAATATTCAGTTTTATGTTGTTCTTGTTATTTTTCCCAACAACTAAATCTCAATGAAATAAATTTCCAGCCACTTGAATTTTCATCCTCATCATCATCATCATTCTGCATTGTTGAAATTTTATCTTAAAAAAATAAATAAAATAAAATTCAAAAAAGAAGAAAATAAAATAAACACCAGCACACCTGAGTTGAGCAGCATAGAAATACCGCTTTGCACACCTCTCTTATATTTTTGCTTAGACTTGACAGCAACAAGGTAAAGAGTGCAAGACGTAGTAGCCTGAGATAATCTCATGAAAGGTGTGATAGCAATTGGGGGGAATTGTGGAGGTCATTGAAAATTAGAGATGTTTTTTTTTCAGTTTTAGTTTTAGTAAAAGTGTATCAACTTTAATGACAACCAAAAACCAAAAAAATTGAGAAGAAAAGCAAAAGAAATTAAAAAAAAATTGTTGCCAAAGTTTAGTCATCATTCTATTTCCATTTATATTTACTACCACTGTCGCCACCACTTCCACATTTATTACTACAATTACAACTAATGCTGGCGTTCTTCAGCATACCCTGATGAAGATATTGACACACTGTTGCTGTTGACTCTATCATAAAAGCAGCAAAACGGAGAGGGAAATTGAAGGCACAAGGTGGCATTGTAAAATGCCTTTTAAGCGCTTGATTTTTCTATACTCTCTCTCCTCTTATTTTTTCCTTTGTTCATTGGGAAAGAGGGTAGGTGTAAAACATGTGAAGTGACAGGTTCTCAAAAATCATGATTTATCAGTTAAGATGAAATTTACTTTCACAAGGGTTAATTCTGTCAGTGATACTTTATTTTGCGCTATTTGTTGTTTTATGGGATCAACTGAAAAATTTCCCTAACTAACTCGTTTCCATAACAATTGAATCTCCGTTCAGGAAAGATCCGAATAACATTTGATCAAAAATTGTGAATCCAGCAACAGCTCTATCTCTTTTTATCCAAGAAAAAAAAAGAGATACAGTCAACTGCCGAACAATTAACTCTTATTTTTTTACAGGTTAACAACCTAACAAAGTTACAGGTTTTGATCCACTGGGACAGGTGTAATGAATGTAAAATTTCTCTAGTACAATGAGTAAGATTTTATGTAAAATGACCAAATGTGCGTAAAAATTAGTATAAAATGTTTGATATAATTTTTACAGACTTTTGTCTACAAAAATATACAAAAAAAAATAGTAGAATGAATGTATGAATGCTGTAGTATGAACTATGTACATTTTCATTTAAAATTACTTATATTGTATGTACAAAATTTTTTAATTTTGAATAATAAATGTTTATTTTTTACATAAAAAATGAACGCATTTTTTTGAAACAAATTTGAGTCCAATTACCTACAAAAATTACATTCAAGAGAAATACAATAAATCAGTTGGCACTGGCTTCAATATGAGCCACTCGTAATGAACTAATGAAATTTCCAATCTAGCAGAGTTTTGATATTCGTTTCAGTTGCCTTTTTGAGTTATTTTAACCAGATGAAACCTTCGACATTATTATTATCATTATCAATATTTAGTTCCAGATAATTTGGAACTGTATTATTTTTGATACTATTCCAATGTCCTCTTAAAGTAGTTAATTGAAGACAGATCGTATCAATCGGATGCATGTATTCAACATTTGATTTCTGATTTGATATCAGGTTTGAACTTTTTATGTTTCCAAACCTTAAATTTTCATGGTATTTCCAATAGCAATAGAACCTATTCTCTTCCCAATTCATATGTCTTAGTAATGGATCAACACATATTGGGCCAAAATACAGCCCAATAAAAAAAAAAAAAAAAAAAAAAAAAAAAAAACAGGGAAAATATATTAAACAATTTTTTAAAGAGTTTTGTATAAAGAAAAGGCCTTAACTATTGAAACCTCTTAAATATTCCTGTTAGGGAATTACAATATGTTTCTTTTATATTGAGTATCAAGTGTTTGATTATACAATATTTTTGAAGTAGAGGACAAACAAATTGTAAGAGCAGAAGACAACGTGTTCAAATTGCAACAGGGAAGGAAAGGTGTTCAGAGGAAAATTTTCATTATTTTTTTAAGATTCATTTGAATCTTATTTCCCCTCTCCTTCAGTTCAGTTCAGTCTAAGTGAAAAGTTCTTCTTTTTTAAATCAGTTTGGAATTAATAGTTAAAAAGTGCAAATTAAGGTGAAAAATTGTCATTTATGATTATTAGGGATGTTAAAGCGATAAAAAGCTAAAGAGAAATTGTTGAGAAATCAGGGATTCGCAAAATAGAAAAAATGACTAAAAGGGAGAAAAGTTTATTTTATAAAAACAAATAATTTTGTTGGTGTTGTTGTTTGTTTGTTCGTTTCCATTTTGTGGTAAAGATTATTAAATTTGTTTGAAAATCATCAACATCATCATCACAATTTTTAACCGTTTCAATGATTTTTATTCAATTAAAAAAAGTTATTTGCAAACTGCTAATATTGACATACAAAATGTAATCAGACATAAATCCAGAGGCAATTATTATCATTATTTTTTTTTAAATAATTCGTTTTTTCTTTTGTGCTATTTCCCTCCTTTTCACTGATGTGGCAGCAAATAGTGGAAAAAAACTTTATTTTGTAGGACACATGTGTTTAATTAAAACAGTAATTTCATATTTTAAACAAAAAATTCAAAAACATAAGGTAACAAAAAAAATTTACAAAACCACGAGGGTCGTTTTAAAAAGTTTTAAGAGTTTAATAAACAAATTTAGATTCTACAAAAGTTCAGAAGTTTTAAATTTAAATTCAAACACATATAATTTTTGCAACAACCCTCGCATAGTTATTTTTACATTTTACAAATATTTACTATTTTAAGGCAATAAATTGACTTTTTTCAGCATTTTTTATTTTTCACTTTTACATTTCATCTACGTTGGTGTTTTATGTTTGTTTCTGGTGTTTAATATGAAACAATACAATATCCTGTGTAGATAAAATGGCATTACAATGATAATATCGAATGCAACATTGTTGTAACATACACTCTCACTCACACATGTGTAATGTTTAAAACATTTTGATATTTATTTTATCTGGACAGTTTTTCTTTTGTGTTCATTGACCAAATAGACCATTATTAATTGTTGCATAAAATCTGTGCAACACCAACACAATAAATTGAACTATTGAACGCTTATGTGTATGTGAACTATCCTTACTGAATAAATATCAATAAGGCACCTATGTCCATGTAAATGTGCTTGAATATGCTATCAGGCAATGTTATCGCCATCTTATTCCAATTATATAGAATATTTTTAGTTTAAATAAAAAAGATTGAAAATTCAAATATTTATCAAAAATATTGAATATACAATGTTTTCCCAGATTATTTCAAATTATTTATATAAGACAATATTGTGAAAGAAATTTTGTTTAAAATTTAAAAATATTTATTTTCTTGGTTTCCAAAATAAATCAGATAAAAAAACTGATCTTCCTCTGATTTTTTTAGCCACCACCAACACAGGTGGTGATGTTGATATATACATACTTTGTCATTCCATTTGTAACACCAAAAAGCAATCATCTAAGTCCCCCATATCATTAAATCAAATTCATTATAATTGAAAGAGCTTAATGAAATTGGTTATTGGTCTGAACAATTTCCTATTTAAGAAGTTTAATAAACTTCTTAAAATTTAAGATTGAGAATTTCGATTGATTACAATTAAAAGATCTTCTTTAAATGTTGAGTATCCCTCTAACAAACGAAACATTTAATATCGCATATCTCTTCAACGATTTGAAAGACATACTGGCATATTTTTTGGAGATCGTTCTTGTAAGGAGAAAGTGTACATAAAATGTCTCCCAATAACGACGATTTGAATGGTTGAGAATAATGTCCCGAGAGAGTATAACGGAAAGATTACAAACAAATGTATATAAGTTAAAAAAACCCTCTTTGCCTCTGTTAGTATAAATACATTATTTTTCTTATACCACTCAGAGACCTGTTCACCATAGTGACACAATGCGAAGTCAGGCCAAAAATAAGTCACAATCTACGCTCCTAATTCCTCTAAATCAACCCGAAAACAACTCAGCTCTAACCATGTGAATTATGATTAAAATACATCTAACGATTCAAAACTTATAGAATTATTTTCTTAATAAACTTTTAAATCATATTTTTTCTCTTTTTCTTTTATAATATTGAGCATATTTTCTCTTTATAATATTGAGCATATTTTACTTTTAAAAATGTGAAAAAAGTTCGGATAAATATCTCAATAAAATTGAACATTCCTAATAGAAATTTACCACATTTTACAAATTATTCTACGTTCATATTCAAACAATATCATTTTGGTAAATCAGTGTAAATTACTCGTAAGTACATGCATGTGAATGTAAACGCATACACTCACGTTATAAAAATATATGAATTAAGCGTTGAAATAATAATAATAATAATAATAATAATAATAATAATAATAATAATAATAATAATAGTGCACATAATAAGAACAACAAATATTCAATGTTTAATTTTGGAACAAATATGTATGTATGTATGTATGTATGTATGTATTAAGTACTAGCAAATAAGCGAAAATTTACACATTTTACAGTGAAAAAAGAAGAATTACAGTAAAAATTGATATAAAACAAAAAAATATAAATTATAAAAATATTATTCTGAGAGTTTTGATCGAATGCAAAATATATTTTTTCACATAATTTAATTACAATATTATCAATGTAATAGAAAGTTAATTTATACAACACACTGTATTATTAAACTAATTTCTAAATACTCTTACCAGTTAGTACAAATGATATATACATACAAAATAATTTGCAGCAGTTTTTATAGTCACTGTAATGTATGACAACAATGGTAAAATTACTGAAAACTACATTTTAGTTGAAAATATTACACATACGTACAGTTGATTATGTATGTATGTTTCTATATGCTTGATGAATCCACAAGGACACTTTATAAATACATATGTATATAACACACAAAAAATATGTATGTATGTGCGAATGTATGTAACTTTAAATTCATATAAAAATCTCAACAGTTTTCAGATTAGATTTATTGAATGAGTGAGTTTGTTTGTGTTAGTAAAAGTTTTCTTTTTTTTCTATTTTTATATATGTATTTTTCTAGAAAAAAAGAAATAAAAGAACGTTTTAAGGATTCTTATAAATATTAATTAAAATAACTGAAATACTACAGAGGGAAAATATTATGTTAAGAAAATGCTATATATGTTCATATATTGACTACATGTTCTTCTGATAAATAATTTATGAACTAATAATGAAATTCATTATTATGTCACTTAATGGACCATAGTTAATTCGATATTTGAATAAATTAAGTAAACATTATTTCACATTGGGGTAACATGAGGATATAATAATGATATTTATTGAATTTTAAAGAAAATTTATTAAAAATTAAGTTATATTTTATAAATTCTAAAACTTTTATTAATCAAAAGAATAAAATATAAATTAAATATGTTAAATATGTAGTTCATTATAAATAAAATTGAAATTAATGTCAAAATCTATTAAAGGATATCTGAAAATTGTCTAACTTGTCAGATTACAAGTAATAAATATTGGAATCATGCTGTACCAAAATGGACAAATCTTAAATTATATCAAATTCTTATTCGATTCAGTTGTTAGAAACATAATAATCTGAATTCAATTAAATTTGCTGTGATCATTAAGAACGAGTTTTCTTTAAATTTTTCAGCGATTATGCTACTGTGAGACCTATCACTGAAAAAATATAGGACTTTTAAGATCGGAAATGCCATATAAATTTGTTTGGGCTCAAAATGTTTGTTTCAAATAAAAAATACAAGCAATGGAAAACGCTGTTAACGGCTTAAAATGTACTTAGCAATTTTAAGAATTTATTCATGCAAAAATCTTTAATCTGTTCAGATATAACACTCGAAGTATCCAACTTTTCGACCCTGTAGAGAGACCCAAATGAATTCTACACTCAAAACATAAATTTCATTAAAAACGGACTAGTCGTTCGGAAATTACAGCGCTACATCCACTTCATTTTATATTATAATTTATAGATTGATTTAATCATTTAAATTATTTGAACTAATACATAATTTATTTGTGCGAAGTTTAATCAACATATTTATGTATCATGACAGTTCTATTGGATCTATCTGAATATTGTACTGATCATATATAACAATAGGCTTCGATCTTCAACAAACAATAATGATAATAATAATATAATCTAAATCACATTAATATATAAAAAATGTTTCTGTAAAGAATTCATATCGTTTACGTGGACAGCCAACCAGATAGACGGTTTTTAAAAAAAATGTTAAAATCGAATCAGTACAGAAATGTTAAATATAAAATTTTGAAAGTTATTTGAGAAGTGCTATTAAAGGAATCAAAGAAGACATAGTTCTGCGATATATAATGGTAATTAGAGCATTTAAATACAATTATGTCTTGTCCTTGGTGTAAGGTGATAATCAACGACTTCTCAGATCTAAACTAAGCTAAAACATTCCATGTGTTACTGTTGTGTTTCTTGCAAAGATTTGTTTTTTAAATTACATCAAAAATCAACAATTTGTTTTTATTTTATTTTGGCTCTACGAATCTTCTGACTTTTCTACAATCTCCAAAGACCATTTCACGGATATTGATCTTAATCAATTGACTTCATAGTTTATGTGTTTATATCAGAAGAGGCGGAAGAATAGAATAGTATTTTCCAAATGTATTGAATTCTTTTGTAAACTTAATTAGCAAAATAAAATAAATTCAATAGCAAAATCAAAGGACAATGAAAGGGAAAATAAAATAGGAAATAAAACAAATGCCAATATTTTCAGCACATACGTGTACATAAGTATGTATTTTTCCAGTTAAAAAGCAATTTAAACGCTTTCAGTATATATTATTTTATTTATTTTACTTTATTTTTTTATAAAACTCCTTATGCTTACTTTAATGACTAATTAGCGAATTTGTCAGTAACACTCTACCTGTAAATACAGGTACACATACATACAAAATACCTAAATATATAAATATATTATTCAGAATGTACAAATGTATTTTTCTTTATGTGTGAGTGAGTATTTTAATGTTGTATTTTTTTTATACATTTGTGGTGGAAAATACATGTGTTTGGAAAATACTTACATACATATACACTGACATACATACGAAACAAGGATAATAAACAACTTCAACATGAGAAACAACAACAACAACAACAGCAGCAACCACAATATTCATCATCAAATGTGCAGGGAAAGCAGGGAAAGAAACAACAAGAACTTTGTACATGATTTATTTCACGTTAAAATGTTAATTTATTTTTATATCGTGAAAATGGAAAAAAGGTGAAAAACTGTTAAACAAAGTTGTTATTCTTTTTATTGTTTTTATTGCAACAGAAATATTTCCAGGAAAATTGCTGAAAACGCTTAAACCCATCAAAAGGAATAGAAAAATAAAATTATTTAATTAAAATAAATCCAAATACTCGTTGGTAAAAGTATTTGATTTGATTTTTCACTAATTTAAGTGAAAATACTGCTTTTGTCTTAAATTGCATTTTTTTAAAGAATCGAAATATTATTAAATTTATTTTTAGGAAATTGAGAAAATTAGATTAAATAAAATAAAGTGAAAATCTCACTGACATTCGTTTAAGGTGAGTTTGATTAAAGGAACTTATTAAAACTAAAAATACGTTTTCCTGATTAATAATACCAAAGAATTTCACCATCGATTGGGAAACTGGTGTGTGAAGAACAAATTCGAATTTTTATTCGAGTGGCCTATAAAATTTAAAATGGACTCTGTTCATTGAGCACTTCTTATTAATTGATCCGAAAAATTCAAACCAGTACAAAATCGAAATAAAAAATTGAATAAAACATAAGTTTGAAAGTTAAAGTCGAATAGAACTGACTCTTTATCGTATTGTGATCATTATACAAATATGTAACTAAATATTTTCTCGCAAAATTCTTAATATCATGAGAGATATTATGAGTCTTCAAATATCTCGTTAAATGAATATTAAAAATATATCAAATTTTTAAGTTCGATTATGACCTAAAAATTTCACTCCGAGAGATTTGTTCTTTGAGAGCTATTTGAAGTAATGGATCAGTCATCACCGAATTCGATCTGTACATATTTTACAGTGAACGATGGGAAGATTTTTAAGATCTTTAGTGTTAAAATTCTAAGCAAACAGTTTTCATTTTTTTATTTGATTGAAATAATTTTTACAATTTACGAAATTTGAGTGTTTTTGTAGTTTTAATCACTCGTGATAAAATTTTGAACATTTTCCGGAAACCCTTCCACTAACTATTTCAATGTCCTCAATATTTCTCCACTTATCCTTAGCACTGGACAGTTTGGAGGATTTACCTCTCTAGATGCAAATATCACATTATTGTTCTTCTACCAAATTATTATTATTGTTCTTCTGCCAAATAAGGCCAAAAATAAGTGGACACATTACGAAGTATGAATGGAAGCAGCCATTTTTTGTTAACTTTCCTTGAGGTTAATTTCAATATTTATAAAGCCCATTGTAACAAATGATTGGCTTCTTTTGCCGCAAATGCATATTACATGCAATACCTATAACTTCTTAAGATATTTTAACTGATTTTGTGTTCTAAACTTTGCTTAAACATTTCCTTTAGCATCAGCAATATAAAATATTTGACCACGAAGTTGTGAAAAATCTGCCAGTACATACGTTTTGTCATCGTCAAGAATAATTTTTCTAAGCAATCTTGATTTCAAGTTCCGTGGTCTGTTTTTGACATCTAAATTTTAATAGCATTCCTGTCAGGAACTTGAAGCTTGAGCTTCTATATTTTTAAATTTGCATAATCATTAACTTTTCATATCAAATAAAAAAAATTGGAAGAAAAATTTCACTGAAATTGCAAAACATCAAGGTTTTCTAAGCGACATTTAATACGCAAGCAAAAAAATTATGTCCCGAAGGTGAATGTCATGGTTTGGAGACAAAAATCTGTTATCAAAAATTGATTCAAAAATATTGAATGAATTTAATTTAATAGTATTAAATGCTTGTAACAATATCAATATTCCTACGAATAATTTTGTGAAAAAATGTATAATTAAAGTTATTTTAGTTCTGCTTCATGAATGTCACTAAATCAATATTATAAATTTATTAAAGTCGTTATTAATTTCATGACTTAACTATTTGTTTTTGCGAAATTTAATAAGCGTAATGAAGTTATAAAGAAAATGCACTGGATTAATTATATTTAGTGGAAGAAATACGATAATGACATAGAAAAATAAAATGTAATAAGTTTTTCAAATATCTAGAGTAGATCAAGCATTTAAATATAGTATTTAAATAGTTAAACCATGAATTATATATATATATAAAGAGTAACAGATGATTAAAAGTTATAAACGATAATTCGAAATCTAAAAAAAAATTATTAAATAAAATAATATCTTGCGAAATAAGAAACAAAAATATTTAATACACAAAAAAGATCGCCACGTGATCAGCCCGAAAGAACGAAACACCTGTATTCTGAGCAAAACGATAAAAACAGCTCTTTATTGTTTCTTAACTTATATTTTCAGCAAAAATTAAAAAAAAAAAAGCAAGACAAACGAATATAGACATTATTTGCGTTTTCATTTGTTATGATTTGTTAAAGAAACAAAATAAAAAAGAAACTAAAATTAATAAAATATGAAAAAAATTAAAGAAAAAAATAAGAAAAGAAGAATTAGCTCTCGTCTTTTCCTTATTACTTTTCTATACCATTTGTCATGGTTCATAAAGAATAGATATTTTATACAAAATAACAAAAACAAACAAGTGAGTATGCTATAATCAGCTTTGACGAATCTTCAATACCCTCGACCACAAATGTTTATGAAGTTTTGTTTCAGACATATAAAGTTTGCGTACACATCCTCACATATACACGCACATACATATGAAAGTTTTTTTTCAACATAATAAAGAAACTTTAATGAGTCATTAAATTAGTTATATTACTGGCTATAACATTTTTTCTACTGAAACGATTTTGATAATTTATAAATTCCAAAATTCTTCGTCTAAATTTAGAGGATGCCTCAGATATCAGTCTATATCCGTCTATATCCTGGTTTTAAGTAGAAAATAACTTAGGACTACAACAAATACTCAGGTAAAATTTTATTGAGCTCTGTCAATTATTCTGGATCTTAGCATGCCAGCGATAGACAGACAGTCGACTGAGATTTTGATTTGTCATCAGGGAATAACAAAATTAATATACTCTTCTTCACCACTTGCGGTGGTGTAGGGTATAACAACAACAACAACAAAAAACAAGTAAATAATAAACTTAATTGAAAATAGCAACAGCTGTAGTATCTCAAACAACAAAAAAAAAACGAAGTTTATAAAATATTTAGTTAATAGATGTATAATGTTTTTGTTGTTATTGCAATTGTTGTTTAAACTACTTTCATAGTTTAATCATACCCACCGCCACAATTGGCAAATGATTACGTGTAAATTTTTTTTCTTTTTTTTAATTTTTTATATGTTTTTATATACATATGAATATATATATTTTTTTGTTGCAAATTGGCAAAAGTTAAAACTCAATAAATACGAACCAAATAAAACAAAAATGTTTGTTAAGAAAAAGAAAAAAAGAAACAATTTGTTTGTTGTTGTTGTTGTTTAAAATGTTTAAAAGTGGGCAAATTCATTTAAAAGTTTTCAGAAAATAATCAGTTCATTGAATTTCAGCATTTTTTGCTATTTTTTGCGATCGATCGACTTTATGCAAATATACCTTTTGACTATATCAAGGTTATCATTTTGATAAAACATTATTTGAATGAAAAAACATATATTCCAACATTTTAAATTAATATAATGTGTACAGACAATATATACCTACATACATATGTATGTACATTTACAATGTATTTATATACATATGCATTTTTCAAATATCTATTTTTTTTCTTCTTTTTGAGTAATTAAATTTTTTGCAACATTATTTCATTTAACTTTGAATAATTTATTTAAATATTAAAGTGATCGTTTTTTTATTTTGCTTTTGATTTTATTTGTCTTGATGAGCTCATTAATTATAAATGCATTTCACAGGTGAATGTTTCTTACATTAAATAGACTTGTTTATTATTAATCACTTTATATCTTTATACTCAATTCTTAATAATCTAAAATTGCAAATTTTTATTATTATTTTTTAATTTAATAGTGTTTCGTAAAAGCTATAAAATAATTATTGGAGACAAATAAAAAAATTGTAATATTTCTATTCCTTAGTTTAGACTCAATCTAAACATTCCCACAACTATTGAATCTCCGCTACGGAACAACACGAGTTATTGATTGTCAACTTAAACGATATTTTTTCCTCAGGAACCGAACACCAACAACAACTCAATCAAAAGCTCTTTTTAGTTCATTTATACAATGAGAAAAATATATCATAAAGAAAAAAGTAATAACCCAAAACTTCACAGCAGCAATGATTTCAAACGCTTTCAAAAGAATGCTGGAGTAAAACAGGAATGAACCCTATCATCTCAGCTGGATGATAAAATAAGCGAAATCTGTTTAACTAGAGCATTAGCAACATAAAATTTTTGACTAGAATGTTGCGAAAATCTGCCAGAATATACGTTACAACACCCATTATGCAGCAAGAATTTCGTTTCTTTTATACCACGTTCCTGTCAAAAGCAATTTGAGCTTTCTACGTTTTTAAATCTGCATTAGCTTTATCTTTTCGCACCAAATAATTCGAACACTGAACATTGGGTTTTCTTTGACCCAAAACAGAATGATTTGATGCCAAGAAACATCTTAAGACGATCGATAATGTAAGACCTTAGAACGTTTAAGGTGGATATATAAAATATTTTTATTATTAAATTTAAAAGACCTACAGATCCTGCAAAAAAACTTTTATGTCAATTTGTCAAGTGTTTGCGAACGTCAGAAAAATGTGTGTGGAGAAAAATACTATTATAGAATCCATGTAAACATGTTAGTAAATCGATAAGTTTTTTATTGGAACCAACAATCTTTGGTCATTTGGTAGTCGGGACATTGTGGAATTAGTAAAAGGATATGACAGAATAAAATGTCATCGATAGAATGTCACTTGAAAGCACTTGAGAATTTGAGCCATTTACTGTTCCTGAACGCACAGCAAAATAAGGTGCAACTACTAATATCGAATTGTGTTTGTGGAACTGGAGCCAAATAGACAAATTTCTAAACTAAATTTGAAAATAATCTTTTCTATCACTAATGCCGGTTCACTTTTATTTTTAAATGATAATTGAAAGATTTGAATGAAAACACATATTTTTATGAATTACACCGGAAAATACATATAATTCTATTAATAGAATTATTATTTCGGTAATTTAATTAAAAAATCACAAATTTCATTTTTGGAATACAAAATACAATCAAGAGAAAAAAAACTTTCATAACAAGCCACCTACAGGCATCTATGAATTTCAGTTGGTGGGAAACAAGTTGCTGATCAGTCAGTCAGTCAATGAGTCAGTCAGTGAGTGGGTAATAATAAAAAATAATGTAGTAATCTGCTAGAGTTTTACAAAATGTGTGTATAAATAAAAATAAATTTTAAATTGACCACAACTACATAGATATTTGTACATATACATACGAGTGTTTGTACGAATATGCAAAAAATATAAAACTTGTGTAATAAAAATGTAGATCTTTTGAAAAAATATGTCACTTGAACTTAAATAAAATTGATATGTACTCACTTCATGTGTAATATCCAATTCATGTTTGGCATTGTCGTATAATGTTTCCAATTCTTCGAGTCTCTGTTCGAGACTGGATTTTTCCTCCAACAATGAGAGACCGTATTGGGCGGATTGAGCACGTTCACTGGTGGCCTGATCAAGTTCACGTGTCAATCGTTCAACTTCCATATTAAGTTCCTCAATGGTTTTTGGTGTAGCGGCAGAACCACTGACACCGCCACCAGCACCTGAATCCAATGACATGTTGATAAAGACTGCTGTGTTTATATGTTACAGCTCAACTTTGTTTTTTTTTTTATTTTTTTTTTTTTGTTTCTTGTCTGTTTATGGGTGTTGTTGTAGTTGCGGGGTTGACAGGACTTTTAGGGTCTCGGTGCCTGCGTACGTGTGTGTGTTGTGATACAATTCCAGAGTTTTTCTCGTGTTTGTTTTGGTGTAGATGGACAAGAAGACAAAAATAAATAACAGTACAGAATGTTAAGAGGGTGGTTAGTTGCTTGTTTGTTTTTTTTTTTTTTTTTTAATTTTAATATCGGAATTTATATGTTTCTTCTGTCTTTCTCTTTATTCGTTTTTTGAAATAATTTTTGTTGTTGATGGACGGGTTTAGAAATCAGGAAGGAAGGATGGATTTATTTGTGTTGTTTTACGAAAATGTTTTTTCTTAAAAAATTAATATCTTTTTATTATAAAACTCTTTCGTTAGTAGTGTTGGCAACGTTTTTGTTGTTGTTGTTGTTCTTGTTTAAACTTCTTTATTTTTGCTGTGGGCGGAATAGTGATGTTATTTTTACAATTTGTTTCTTCTTGTATTTGGCTGTATTTTGTTTCAAACTCGTTGTTTTATTTGGAGGGTTATTTCTATGCAATTTATTCTTTTAAAATTTCACTTTTTTAATTATTTATTTTTTTGTTTGCTAATTTTTGGACGTATTTTCTTTAAATTCTTGTTAATTTACTTCTGTTTGTATTATTTCTATAGTTATTTTTTATATTTCCTTTTGCTCTCTTCTTTTTACATCAATTTTGAGTACAAAAGAGACAATTTCTCTTTAGTTTGTTATTTTTTTCTATTCTTATTTTTACACTCTCTCGTTTTGTATTTAATTAAGCGCTCTCTTCCGTTTGTTTCTTTTGTTCTGCAAAACGGAATGATGGAAAAGAATAAATTAAAATTTTTTCTTGTATCTTCTTTTTACCCCTTTCTATTTGGTAAAATTTTCTAATTCGAACGTTTGCATTTAATTGAAAAATGAATTAAATAAAAATTCTTTTTAATCCTGGAGAGTGAGATGATCTAGTTGTTATTGAGTTTTATTTAAGCAATTTTAACTTCAGCTAGACAAATTAAATTTTTCTTAGCCTTCCTGGTGTTGGTGTTGTTAGCACGAAAACAAGAACAAAAAAAAACGTTAAAAAAATTAACTATATTAAAGCAGAAGCAGCAGCAGCAGTTGTAGTGACATCACGATTTCCTCACACAGTTTTTTTTTCTTGAATTTTTACACTACACTGATTTTTTCTCCATCTAACACACTTTCTTTTTTAAGTTAATAATATTTTTACACACTTACACAAATTTGTTTGACTGATTTAACAATTGCAATTGTTTTGGCAACAAAATTTATCTTTTTCAAAGCGTAACTAAAATTAAATACTGTTTAAAAATTTATATATTTATTTGCAAATTAACAAATTCTTTTCTAAAAATGTTTTTCTTCAAAACATCAAACAGTTCAACTTTTTTCCACACAGTCACGTCTCTTCTCTACGTGAGTGAGTGATGGAATGCGCACGAAAGAAGAAACAAATAACGAAAATACAAAAAAGACAAAATACACACATCAGTGTTGGGTTCATGTTTTGTACCTAACAATTGGGCTTAAAGTTTATAACAGTAATAAAATTCAGGTAATCTAAGAAAAATATATTGGAAAATACCTAACTAATTTATTCCCTATATTTAGAGTTTTTATTAAAATCTATTCCTGGTAATAGTTAATTTCATTATTTTTACATTAACATATTAAATGTATTAGGTTTTGCCCAACAATGCCCTTTATTCGACAAACCTGTATCATCACTATTATAAACAAAACAGTGTTGCAAAAAAGCGTTGTTATATAAATTGCACCTTTTATCATCTTTGTAAAGATGTTGTTCTTGTTCCAGAAGTTTACATTTTCAAATTTTTTGTATAAAAGTTTATGTAAATCATAAAAATGGTAATTAATTTATAGCGAATATTCACTTTTGTATTCAATTTCAAATTTTTGCACTTTCTTTATATTTAGGAGATTCATTTATCATGTCACAGTGATTCTAAAACGATTTCTTTGGAATAATTTCGGTAACTATAGAGGACTTCCTTACAAAATTATAGAAAGTAACTGCTAAGATATTTCCGAACTGATGGATCTTACAAGAACGATTATCTAGGTTGTGCTATTATTATTATTATTATTATTATTATTATTATTATTATTATTATTATTATTATTATTATTACTATTATTATTAAATTCGCCAAGTAGTATGAGAATTAGAGATTTTATTTTTTTTTGCTTTGCGACTCTTAAGAATTTATTATAAAAAAAATTGGTATGGATTTCTTTGATAAATATTCAAATTGCAAAGCTGGAATCATTTCATATAAATCAATTAAATAAGCTTCGCGAAAAAATCGAAAATTTTTTAATTCTTCATACATTTTTAACATCAAATGACATTCTAGTTACTTTTTCAATTAATTATGTAAGAAGTTTATATTTTGGCTTAACATCTAACCTAAACTAGGTTGGAGACATATTTTATTGTAGAATATTGCTAGATTTAAACCTCCCAAAAAATGATTTTGACGAATTTTATTTTGGAAAATAGTGAAGAGATTGAAACTACTTTTTGTAGGTTCAGTAGAAAAAAGTTATAGCCAACCAGTAGGAAAATTATGAATGCAATATATTATTATGATATTAACATGTAAGTGAGATTTGTGCGCTTTTTTGTGGGAAGCTATGGGAAATTCTGTTCCGATCTTAATAAAACCAGATATTAGTGCAATATAACCGGAAGAGGTACTTCGCCAATTTCAAAATACTTTGTTCTTGGTCCAAAATAGTTTCAAATTTCATCAAGATATCTTAGCTATGACATGGAATATCTTGAAATAACAAATTTATTGAATTAACTTTATGTTGAAACTCTAATATTGATTTCTATTAGTGTGTTTTATTTATTTGTTTTGACTATCTCATTCTTTCCCTCAAACAAATTGTTTTGGTACTAAATATTAGTACACAACATATGTTAGTACATAATTATTCCGTAAAATACAACTCTGCTGTTGTTTACAGAATGTTTTTTTTGACATTTACTTTTACATTTTCTCTCTTAACGAACAGCTGTCTGAAAGATTTGTTTGTTTAAAAGTTTGTCTCTGTCGTGAAGAGAATTGAATGAGATAAATAACAAATAATTAAAATTTAATAAACAATAAAAATGCAAAAATAAATTAAAATATATTGACAATAAAGCAACAGAGTGCTTAAAACAATTGAAATAGAAAACTTCTGTTTTTTCACAATTAACAAAAACAAATTGCGTTAATAAACGAAAAAAAATTTGCTCACAGACTAGAAGACAAAAAACAACAGAAAAGTGCGAAGTCGTTTCGTAGGAAAGAAAACAATAACAAAAAGGTGTGACTGACTCCTCGAGGAGACTATAAAGGAATTAAATATAATCAATGGAAATAATTTAAATATGTTTTGTTAAATTTTATTGAAATTCAAATGATTGTATTTAACCAAATGTGCAAATTTTGTAAAAGTATCATTGATAATTGATTTGTAATATTACAGGTGCTACGTTAGTTAGTAGAGAAGCGGAACGAGTGGGTGTTAAAAGTGACTAATATTTGTTAAGTTTAACACGTTTTTATTGTGCCAGCATTAGTTACTGTTACTGTTGCATTTGCATTTTGTGGTACCACAATGGAATTGAAAGATGGTTTTGAACGTGAGGGGAGAGATATTAAAAACTTGTTGGTTTATCAAATGCGCGACGATAAACCTTTGGCTTTGGGAGCACATTATGAAAGTAAGTTTAAAAGATTTAATTTGTAATTCTAATGTTTTGTTTTGCTGTCTGTCTAATATTTAAAAAACGGAGGTATTTTAAATCGTAAAAATAATCGTAGTCTTCAAATTTTATCTTCTTTTTAGATTCCATTTAGAATTATTCATATATTCTCGTTAGCATGTTTCATTCACGTTGAAATGTTTGAAATAAAGTCTGTTTTCTAAAAGAATAGTTGTTTCTGTAATTGCTGAAAAAATAGTTTCATCGGGAAATCTTTATTGTGTGAGTCCATAGGTCTTTTAGACTGTGAGAATTAGGATTGGTTAGGAAGTTTAACAACTATTGGGGCCAGTAAGCATTGTGTACATTTTCTCATTCTGATATCAGTTGCACCAGAGAGATTCTTACAGACTGCAGTAATTGCTGTTAATAGTCTGTAATGGGAAGTAGTTTAAGAGATAAGCTTCCATTTCTAAAGCTATTTTTAAAGGTATTTACGTACTTAAGTTATCACTCTTTAAAGTTCATTCAATGTTCATTCCAATAACTTTTTTAATATTGGAATCAATTTCGTTACAAACTTGCTTTATTTTTAGATATTGCTCAATTATGATCATTATGCTTTCATTTTGCCATTATTTGAATAAAGTTCTCCTTAGGCTTTAAATCCGGACTGCAAGCCGGCCAGATCAACAGAGGTATGCTGTGTTCTTTAATGATTTAGACTGCTCTGAAAGCATTACCTTGCCTGAATATGCAATCTTCATCCATTTTTCATTCATAAAGAGAAGTTCATTTTCCTGCAATTCGTTGTAATTTATATAATTCCTTATTATTTGATTCCCCAAAACAAATTTCAAATTCGCAAACTGCCGAGAATACTGCTTAAACCATAATACTATCATCGCCGAAATTACGTTTCGATATCAGAGCTTTATTGATCTCGAATCGTGGCAATAACATGAGTATTTTTTCAGAGAAAATTAAAATCTTAGTTAAAAAATTACGCACCACACTTTTGGAACGTTTATTTTTATGACCAATTTCTATATTGAAACATTTGTATCTTTTCTTTGTCGGTCAAAAGTTTCCTTAATCGAGTGAATTAGAAAATTTTGCAACAAATTCATAAGAAAATTTGTATTTTATGTTCGGTGTATACATAATATGATTATAAAATTTTACGAAAATCGTCTGAATGAAAGAGGCTTACAATTTTCATAGCAACCGTATACAAACCCCAGTGTAGATAATTTAATAGTGTAATCAATTTAACTAGTAAATTATGCCACTTTTAAAATAATTCTTTGTTTTCAAACCTTTTTAAAATTAAGCTTTATTATCAATTAAATATTCTAACATTTTTCATATTAAACAATATAAATGAATTAAAAAAATATAAGTTAAAAAAATTAAAACCACATTATTCTGCTCCACTGTGTAGAGGATGTGAGTATTAGAATAGAATAGAATAGAATAGAATAGAATAGAATAGAATAGAATAGAATAGAATATAATAGAATAATAAAAATAATAAAAAACTGTTGCATATTTTAAGGCGAAATGAAGAAGATATGTTCAGAAAATGAATGTAGTAACGAATAATTCCTTACGAGTTTATTTTTATTTTATTTTTCGTATTTTTTATTTCATGTTCTTCGAAAAGTAAATCTTCCTTTTGTCGTTATCTTTTTGTATGGCCAAATTTTTTCTTTTTTTGTTCTTTCACATATATGTTTTTTTGTGAAAGATTTCCCATCATCGTCTTATAAAAATCAGCTTTATAAACGATTATTAATTAAAATTATATTCAAAAGTAATTTATGACTTAAAAATATTAAATATTTAAAGAAGGTGTGAGAGTTTGTTTAATGTATTCAAAAACCGGAAACCGGTTAACCGGCTTTTTGCATTTCAGAAAACTGACCGGTTTCGAATGATTTCTATTTTCGAATTATTCGACATGTCGTTTTTTTAGACTGTCAACCGGTTTTCAATGGAATTTCATAATTTTATTGGTTTTTATTGTCGGTTTTTTAATACACAAGTCTTTGTTAGATCAGGTATTATATTTAAATG
Organism: Cochliomyia hominivorax; assembly: GCA_004302925.2. Taxonomy (NCBI): domain Eukaryota; kingdom Metazoa; phylum Arthropoda; class Insecta; order Diptera; family Calliphoridae; genus Cochliomyia; species Cochliomyia hominivorax. The sequence goes on from PYHX02000158.1 coordinate 56,965,186, forward strand.
TTTTTCAGACTTGATTTCAAGATTTTGTGAAAACTATTTAATTGATTCTTTTAATTTTTACATTTCTATTTTTACTTGATGTTTGAGTCGTTATTCTCTTTCATTACGAATATTAAAAGAAAGAACAAAAGATGTCATGAAAATTTATTAAAAAATATTAATTTATGACAAAACGATTTAGTGATGTACAATTTAAAAATAAGCTCACTATTCGAATACCATTATTTTGAGTTATTAATTCGTAGGTCTTGGTACCCTAGCGTACATATAGTGAACGACTGTAAAATTTCTGGAAGTCCTAAAAATAAACTATTAGAAAGAAAAGAAAAATTATATCACTAATTTAAAACGATTCATTTAAAAGTGCTTAAGATTGTTTCAAAGTTGAAGGAAATATTGGACAAAATCATTTCTGCGGATGCGCAGAACTATAAGGAAAGCTGGTTACAGTAAGTGCACAGCACTTAAGAAACCCTTATGAAGTGAAGTCTTGGTGTAAACTTCGGTATTTATAGAACCCGTATTTTGATTGCATTTGGGTGCTAAACTTTACTTCAACATTCCCTTGAGCTTCACCTACATAACTTTTTTGACCAGAAGTTGCGAAGAATCTTCCAGAACATACTTTTCGTTATCCATTACACAGCAAGAATATTTTTTAAAAAACTTAACTTCAATTTCCGTGTTTTATTTTTAACGGCGTTTCTGGAAAATATTAAGTTTTAACTTTTTGTACCAAATAGTCTGAGGAATGAGTTAAATTGGCTGCTTTGTTATCGGATCTGTTGGGGGCTGTTTTAAAAATTCTTTCAATTTTTCGGCTGTAGAAACATCATGTCGGCCATTTCTTCCATCTTCTTAAAAACATTGGAAACAGTTTGACGGCTGACTTTAGAATGACTTTAGAAAATAAAGAAATTAATACTAACTTTCTTCTGATCACTCATTTCAATCAGATTATATTAATTTTTTATTAAACATATATTAAACATAATAACTGATATGTTTTCAAAGGTAACTTGATAAAAAAATTCAAATAATACTAAAGTTAGAAGTTTTAATGAAAAACGTGTGTTAAGAATTTTACGATATCTATCCTTATCGGTAATAGTTTTTAAATTTATCTAAATAAGGGTTCTTCTTACCTCATGTTCAATATTTTTATAATTTTATGCTTAAGGGTGTAACATTGTTCTGTTAATTATTAATTATTATTAATTTATTCTTTACAAGTCATAGTTTATAAGTCTTCCAAATATTATATTAAAACTACAAAACTCAGTTCCTTAATTTAGTCACTTTTTACTATTTGTATAAATATTTTCATAAAAAAATCTTGATTAAAATTATCTTTTATTACTATTTGCAGAATCTGTTTCCTCTCAATTAACACATCGTAAACCACCAAAATCACCGAATGCTTTATTGACACCAGCACCACTAACACCCAAAAAATCACATTCTCCTTCACGACATTCCAGTAAACAGTCAACTGGTCCCAGAGTACGAAGTGCTTCAACAGGTCGTGATAAAAAGTCAGAGTTACAAGCTCGTTACTGGGCTTTACTTTTTGGAAATTTACAAAGAGCTGTCAATGAAATTTATCAAACAGTAGAATGTTATGAAAATATCTCATCTTGCCAGGAAGCTATATTAGTTTTAGAAAATTATGTGCGTGATTTTAAAGCCCTAAGTGAATGGTTCAAGGTTTCTTGGGACTATGAATCACGGCCATTACAACAAAGACCCAATTCATTAGCTTGGGAAGTGCGTAAAAGTAATCCAGTGCCTAGAGTTCGGGCAAAATCTTTATCGAGTCCCACAGTGTCTGGAAAATCCAGTCCATGTCCATGCAATTCGGGTAAAAGTTCACCATGTTTGGGAAATTTAGATCAACATTCTCCACGTAAGGGTTACAGAGTAAATGTTCGTGAATTGTTTGCTTCTTCAAAACGTCAACCTACAGACACAACAAAAGAGTTCGATCACCATATACAAGAATCGCAAACACCACCTGTTTCTCCACGCACAGAAAATCATGAGGAAGATGAAGAAATTCCTCATATAATTTTGGAAAATCGTAGCCATCAATATGCTCAAACTGATTTGGAAGACGATCATTTAACTTTGGCTGGAATACGAGAAAAAATGCAAAGAGAACAAGAAGAAAGAGAGGCTCAACTAAAACACGAAGAGGAATTAAGGAGACAGGAGGAGATAAGAAGACAAGAAGAATTAGAAAAAGAACAGCGAGACGAAGAAGAAGAGCAAACAAAAGCTAAAGAATTGGCTGAAACTGAAGAAAAACTAAAGGTTGTCAAAGAGCCTTCAGCTGTAGAAATGACTAAACAAAAGATGGATGAAATGGAGAATGTTTTTCTTTCCAACAACACAAAAAAAGATCCAACACCACCCGATACCATATTAAAAAAGGTGCAATCTTTGGAAGAGAAAGTTCTAAAATCAGAAAAGACAACGTCAGATGTTACAAAGAAAGCGACAATATTGCCAGCAACAGCTCAGAATAGTCCACTGAAATATTCCAGTGTTTTAAATAGGCCAGCAGCACCAGCTACCAATAATACAAATCCCATAAAACCTACAGCAACAACTTCTTCTAGTAATGCCAATCCAATAAAGCCAGTAGTTAACACTAAAGCCTCAACTTTAAGAGCTTCAGTTGGTAAGCCCAATACCATCACCAATACTGGAGCAAAAAGTGCTTTTAATAGCACAATAAAGAGGTCTGCTACTCCGGCTTCCACGATTTCTCAAAAACCACCATTTTTAGGTGGTAAACCATTAGCGAGAAATAGCAGAAATTCTTTGCCACCACGTACTGTAAATAGTAAAAGTGATAACTACGGTCCCCCTACAAATGTTGCCTCTCGATTATCAGCACGATCACGAACAATGATTGAAATGAATCAAAACGGAGGATCACAAAAAGCCGCAAATAATTTGAAACGGCAGACATCGGTAACATCTAAATCTCTTAATAGTAATCAGAACTTATCATCTCATAAATCCTCAAAAGATGACATTGGCAGCTCCACCTCAACTTTAAAAGCAAGTAATGAGAAAATTTCCTCTTCCCGATCAAGCATCAATCAACAACAAACTTTAGGGGAGGATCGTAGATCAGAACCTAAACAAATGCCCAGTAATAGTAATGATAGCAATGATGGTTGGTTAACAGTGAAAAATAGAAGACGTTCCAGTATGCACTGGTCTTCGAGGTTCAATCAACCAACAGGTTATGCTAGTTTACCTACTTTAGCTTTATTGGATGAGAAACAAAGTGATGAGGAACAAGAAGTCAAACCGGCAACGGAGAAAAATAGACCTCAAACTAATGGAAATGTATGCAAAACCACTAAAGTGATTAAGCAAACACAAAAGGTAGCTCCAGATAAAAATAATAAAACTTCAAGTTCAACCCTTAGGCCAGAGATAAAAAATGCCAAAGCCAAAGTCAATTCCTTGCCATCACAAAAGACCAAAAATTCAATTAATACCACATCTTCACAATCGAAAAAGGAAAATACTCCACCTTTAACGGTACGGAATAATTCCACCGTTATTACTACCAGACAAACCAATATAAAACGGCAAAAATCCGATCTTACAGGACTGAAAATGACTTCATTACATAAGGAATACATGCGTAGTGAGAAGTTGGCTTTACGCAAACAAATCAACAGTTTAAATGGAGTAGCTAAGTCTTCAGAACTTTTGAATCATTATCCCTTGGGTTCCGGAGATTGTTCCGACATCAATTCATCGGCTGAAACCATAGTTGAAGCCCAGAACAGTATTTCACCGGATCTGACCAATTCCGATGTTAGTTGTAGTGATCACAATAAAATAGATATAAAAATACAAACCAATAGAGATTTTTCAAAAACAATAGGGGATCTTTATAAAAGCATTGCCAACAGAGCAGAAAGTTCACTAACTACCTCATCGAATTCTGGGCCAGGTGCTCTTTCGAGTTGTGATGAAAACGATGAGTGTGATGAACATCAACGCCTACTCGTGGAAGAACAGGAATCATTGGAAAGACAGATACGTGAATTGGAATCAACTGAAATAGACGTTGATACGGAAACTGATGAAACTGATTGTGAGGTTGGCATTTTGGAAACAGATCGCGATGATGAAGATGATCATGGTTTTCATGATCATTTAGATACTTCCTCTGTAGTGTTTGTACCAATCAATGGACAAGAAGATGATTCAAATCTTAGTCTAGAGACAAGATATCAAGCATTGTTATCAGAAATGTCTTGGGGTGAAAGAGAAGAAGCTCTGGCAACATTGCAGGCTTACGTTTCCCGTCACCCGGGCAGAGCTCAAGAACTACATCAAAAACTTTCATCTCCCTCTAGGCGCCGATCTTTACAGGAGACTTTGAAAAAGTATCAAGCAAAACAGGCCAGAGCTCAACAAAAGCGTGAAAATCTTAAAAAAGAAAAAGCCATAAAAATTCAACAACTTTTGGCTCGAGTTGAAGATGTAAAAGCAGCCAAGAGGCAACTAATAGAAGATAAACGTTTGAAAATGGAGGGCAGACTGCAAAGGGCTGCCGAAAATCGTGAACAATATCTAAGACAAATTATAGAAAAAGCTCATGACGAAGAGAAAAAGCTCAAAGAAATAAATTTCATTAAGAATATAGAAGCACAAAACAAGAGGTTAGATCTTATTGAGTCTTCTAAGGAAACCGAAGGACGCTTGCAGGATTTGGAGCAAGAAAGACAGAAGCGATTAGAAGAAAAGGCAGCTAAAGAGGCAGCAGTCGAGAGACGTCGCCAAGAATTGGAAAAGGAAAGACAACGTAAGTTGGAGAAAATGAATGAATCGCGTTTGGAAAAAGAGCAAAGAATTGGTAAAATGCAAGAACAAAAGGAAAAACAACGACAAGCATTGGCTCGTGAAAAGGCCAGAGATCGTGAAGAACGTTTGTTGGCACTACAAGTACAACAGCAACAAACCACTGAAGAATTACAAAGAAAAATATTACAAAAACAAAAAGAATCGGCCAGACGCCATGAAGAAAATATAGAACATATACGACAAAGAGCTCTTGAGCTGACTATACCCTCCAGGAATGTAGAAGAAAATGGTCTATTACGTTCTGAAAGTGATGAGAAACAACCTGATGATTGTGATCTCTCATCGACAGTGTCAGATGTGGGCAGTCGAGAACACACTCGTGGCTACAAAAAGAAAATGAAAAAATTAAAACAAAGAATGTCTCAAGCGTAAGTTTTGTAATTTCAATTTCCATTTAATCTTTAATAAAACAAACACTTTCAGAGCTGAAGAATATATGAAAGAATTACAACCCGTTCCTCTACACATGAAACGAGAATCTCAAGTTCCCAAATATTTGAATTTAGTTAACAAAGGTGGTGGTTCCCAAGGTCTAGAACGTGCTCTAGGACAACTGTTGCGTATTATGGCTAAAGCTCAAGTTTTTGATTTTCAATGTTTTCTTTTGATGGATGGTTTGGGATCGATCTCATCGAATGTCATTGCCAAAGGAGTGCAGGAGGATGCAGAAGTTTCAAAAAAGTATGTTTTGTTTATTTTCAGAATTTTATTGATAAATATTTTTAATTGAATTTCATTTTATATTATTTGCAGGGCTGTTGTTCTTGCGGTGCAATTGTATCGTAATGCTTGTACATTATGTCCTCAAATAGCACGTCATGCCATCTTAGGAAATACTCTTGTAATTTTATTTGATGCACTATTTCAAAGTTTGCAGGTAAGTTTATGAAAGTTTTAATTCTTGAAAATATTGAATCATATATGACTTTTATCATAAAATTTAGAGTTTTTTCAAATCAATACGTTTGTTTGTTTTGTTTTTTTAATATCTAATAGCCGTATTTAAGGAAGATTATAACTATTGATTTGAGGAACTTTACGGCTAAATTTTATTTTTTAAGAAATCGTATCCAATAGAACAATTTTAGTATACAAACTATTTTTGGTTTATTTCTCTCTTTATTGTTACTTAAAATTTCGAAAGTAAATTTTTTAAATAATTATTTTTCCTAAATGAAAATAAATTATTTTTGAAATTATGTTCTTATTGTCAAGTGCATTAAAAGATCGGTGGAATAAATCATATCAACTAAAACGAACTACAAACAAATTAGGGTCATCATCAGAATCGTCAAAATTTTATAATTTATTCAATTGAAAATATTTTAATTATATTACTAAATGATATCTTAATGCATATTAATTATTTAATTTTTTGAGTTTATTTAATTATAACTGTAAATCCTGTTTTCATTTCAAATCCTTGAAAAGGGACATGTTTAGTATCAAAATTAATTGAAAAATATTTTTTATAAATAATTTGGAAAAACAATGATTAAAAATTGTATCCTCGAAAAGTTTCTTTATATCGAGATTCTTTTAAGTGATAAAGTTAATTAAAAACTTAATTAAAACGAATATTTCATTCTTGTGTAATGGAATACGGTTAGTGGAACGAAATAAAATTATCAATCTATTATTCTAGAGAAATCAAGGAAATGACATTTGACATGGCATTTCATATTGCTAGAGTATCAAAGCTACTTTGTACCAGCGCCCTGATCTTCTAACATACAAACAATAATACAATAATTTGAAATTTGAATTTTATGATAATTTTACTCTAAATTTGAGTCTTTTACAAAAATCATTGACATTTTGAAATTATTTTCGATTTTTGAAAGCAGCATATTTATGGGTAAATTGGAATTTCGGGAAAAAATAATAATAATTTTTTATAAAGTGTACCGTTATTGGTGTTGTTGTAATTGAATTTTTTTGATACTGACTGTAGAATAGTGAATATAGAATATTTGTTACGATCGTGCATAAAGTATTTAAATTTCAATCCAAATTTTACCGACGAAATAAACAAAACTGCAGAACAAAAGTTTGACCCCATTTTTTTTTGGCCGTAACTGTACATTACTAAATAATTTTTTTCTTAAATTAATATTTTTTAATGACTTTTCATGACATTTTTTGTTTTTCCCCCTAAATATTTGACGAAAATAAAGGAGAATGATGGTCCAAATATCAAGGAATCTTGAAATTAAGTCTGAGAAAATTGAAAATAATATCTAAAGTTAATCTTAATTTTTTCCACTCTTTTGAAATGAAATTTCATTAGAGTAATTAAAATTTTAATATATTTCTTTTTACATTTTTGAATAAAATCAATCACTTTGGAAATTTGATATATCTTTTTATTAAAAAAATGTAATTCAAAAAGTACAAAGAATCAAATATATTAAATTGATTTAATAGAAAGAAACTAGTATTCGAATAACGAACTTTATTTTATTTGTTTTGATCATATGTACATCACTAAAATATTGTGTTATATTTTTAAATTCCAAATTAAAGAGGATCGACCGAGAAATAGTTTCAAAACATACAATAAAGTAAGAAAATATCATAAATTTCCCATAATTTCGGTTTATCAAAGTTTCATACCCACTATAAATATTCACCAATTGGTTGAAGAATTTGATTATAAAATTTTATTTTGGATATAAATTTAAGGAATTATGGTTTATGGAATTATTAAAAATTTTGAACAACTTTAAATAAATGGTTCTCTAATCAATTATTCCTTGAGTGAATATTTTTTATTATTTTTTCAAAAAGATTATTTTTATAGTTTAAATCACTTCCACTTCCTTCCATAACATTTTTATTTTGCTTTTTGTCACTTTGCTTTCCGTTTAAAATCTACCAAAAATTTGGACAACTTTTAATTGCTGGTCTTACCATCAGGCAATTTGGAAAATTTTGAAATCTGCTGCTACAAATACCACATTATTGTTCTTGTACAACTGAATGATTTCTTAGCCATAGTGACAGTGTGCCAAGTCAGGCCAAAAATAAGTGGATACATTATGAAGAAGATTCTTTGATATAAATTTCAGTATTTATAGAGCCCTACACTGAACCAAAAAAGGAAGTAAATACAACGAAAAAGGGTGTATAATCGAAAAAAAGTAGGTTATGTATCAGCCAACGAAATTTTTATTCATCATAACTGTCAATATGACTATTTGAGTTCGTTAATAAAAATGCAGTTAATTTGAATAAATATTAATCAATTTGAATAATACATTATTCAAAGAATTGTGAAATTTAGTCTCAATGACTTCCCCAAGAAACAGTTATACTGCACAAAATTTAAGGACGGATAGGATCAGGGGGAGAAGTAGCCCCCACCCAAAGCAAATATTGAGTATCGAGTATAAAGAGATCTACTACAGCGAGAATTTTTCCCCAATTACTTTTTTAATACATGTCGATGTATGAATTTTTTTTGCAGCAAAGCGTACCGGGTAAAAGCTAGTTGTAGATTAATCTTAAGTAATGGAAAAAATCGTAATAGACAAATAAAAATAATGCAATGTCAATAGCACGGTGTTGAGCAGAACGGCTTATAGTTCTGATGAAAAGTTATTTACATGTTTGTTGATCAGCTGATCTTCCACTTGAATTTTCATGCAAAATATTTCATTAATTTCAATCATATAAATTAGAATGTTCTATAATATATTTTCCTCCTGTATGTATTTCTATATTCAATTATCATTTTCCTTGTCACATTTCATTCAATATGACAAAGAAAATATACAAAATTGTTTTATGAAAACAAATAGTTAAAAAACAAAAATTTTATTCAAATTAAATTCATTTTAGTACGTAGAATTGAATAAATTTGTGTGTTACTTTCCTACCAAATAATCCGAGTACTGAGCTAACCGGGCTGTTTTCCTACCGAATGTGTTGGGAGCCCTTTGAAACTGCTCTCAACGAACAAGTTCTTCCGATACTGTTTAATAAAATTGGAAATAGTTTGATGTCAGACCTTTGAATGCTTAGCCAACTTAATGTAGGACCAAGTTGGCCTAGTTTTTCATGGTCACTCAATTTAATCAGATTAACAATATATACATTTGTTTTACGATAAACATAATAACTAAAATATCTAACAAAGGTAACTTGATCAATAAGAAATCAAATAATACTTGGGTTAATATTTTAAATGAATAACGTGTTCTAAGAAATTTTTGATCTCACTTCTTATTTTGCGGCAATATATTTTTGTATCAGTATGAACGCGTTTTTTGGATACTCAACGAACATTGCTAGATCACATCTTCTTATTATTCGAAATAGGTGGCCCTATTCAACAGTTAAATGCAATCACCTTAACTTTCCGATAGTTTTTAGTAGTGAAAATAGAAGTTATGGATGGAATAATCGCTTTCTAACATCTAGAACAGCCCACAATATTATCGATCCCCATCATATATTTTTGAGGTGATAAGAAAGCAAAGAATAGGAAAAATGTTATTATTATCAGAAAACAAATCGTTTTTGGTGTCTCAGAAATATAGATGTTACCAACAAAAACGTGGTGAACTTATTATGTATCAATATTCGACATTGTACTAAATATGATAACAAGTAAAATTAACGTTAAATACAATGTTAATTTGAATAATTTTCTGGGTCCTCTCCTATTTTAGCTAATAGTCCATGGATTGGGGCTATATGATTTGAAATCTGAAGTGCGATAAACAAATTCGATCGGTTGCCTTCAATGTTGTTTGCCGATTTTTTTACATTCTAGAACGAAATACTAAATACTATCATCCTCGGATGCATAACGAATTCCTTGTATTGTAACTAAATGTCCTTAATCACAAGTTCTTCTGTTTTACTCCCTTAGACTAATCCGCGCAATTGAACTTCATCCTATGGTATTTACATTTTGCTGAGGCAATAAGGTGTGTATCACCCCTCATCCTACAGCTCTATCGTATATGGATCTGGATCAGACTAATTTATGCCTGCCAGGTTTAACAACTTCTTTGTAGTAGTTTGATAATCTCTAAGTATATCTGACACTCAACGAGTTCTCTTATAAATTTATAAGGGAGCTTAGATGGGCATTGATTAAACTCTTAACTTATGATTCAAACTTAAAAGAGCTAACCAGATGTTAACTTTCTCTCGCTGTTTTTGAATATTATAAGTACTCATCCAAGTGGAAGGCTATAATCTCCAAGTTCCCGTCGCTATTGAATCATCACTATTTTTACTAAAATTACTGATTTTCTTTCGATAACCGAAACTTTTGTAGCGGCTAATAATTGTTTTTGAATTCACAGGTGGCGCCAAATGCTTTATCACGTATTAACTCTGTGACTATGTTTTGAGTAGCAGCATTCTTTACAGAATCCTCAAATAGTAATGGTCTATTAATGGATTCTTCGCAGTTAAACACCGTTCCAGTGTATCTTATAATATAAAAAATACCGTCTTTCTGAGTCATATTGAGTAAGAATTATTAGTTTTCTTAATTATCGATTGGACTTTTTCAGTGTTACTTGTCACAATTTAGAGCGCAAGGTGTCTTTGAAAGATTTTATTCGTGAATTGGTTGTACCTCTGGTTTCATAGAATATAAAATTGTTATGGAGAATATAAGATTCCTTTTCAGTATACCGAATAGAAGTTGAGATCAAAGTGAACTTATGCTCCTCGTTGAAACCCTGAAAAAATACCAATTCAAACTGTGGCCGCTGTATCGGTAACAGTGGTAATTATACCAACCCATATGTCCTTAGGTTAGGTTACAACGTTTGTTCAGTTACTCCCGAAACTTGTATCTTTCTGTCAATAGCCGAGTTAAGCTAGATCCTTAGTTATCACTTATACTATTAGGAATCCTTTAATTTTACTTCCTGGCGCTAGGTATTTAGAAAAAAGATGGAAGACGGTGTTATACATATATATACTAACAACCCTAATTTTACTGGTTTCGCTTTGGGCCATATCAGATTTAAAATCTTTTCTGACTACTTCAGGACAGATCCTTTCATTCAAAATGATCTCTGTGTACAGTAACTCATATATAGTTAATTTCAACTCTTTCCAACATTGATAGACCCACGATAACGAGATTGTAAAGGCCTTTAGTGACAGAAGTGTCACCTATCATTTATCCCATGGTCAGAAGCTCTCTACGTGCTCTGAAAATGGCAAATATTTCAGACCGTAATGTGCTGCATTCATCCTTCCTGAAAAGATATCGGGTTCATTACCAAAGCTCTTCTTGAAACCATCATTGTAAATTTTGATGTTATATTTCTCCGTGGCGTTACTCATATTCAATTTGTGGAATTTTTATTTGGAAAAATTTTAATTCTTTTTGAATGTTTTCAACATTTTGATTACTTTTGCGATTTACTTCGCAAAATTTTCCGCTTTTTTCCCAAAATTATTATTAACAAAATTCAATTTTAACTTAACTCAAAACTATTTTATTGGCACCCACTTAAGGCACATAAAGAATCTCAAATCTCATCCCATGAAATTAACAAATGTTTTTTTTGTTTGTTTTGTTTTGTTTTGTTTCGTTGTTGTGTTTTTGATTCATCACTTTATGATGCGTAAGCAGCCAAAAGTAGTGTTTAATTTATTGCTCCAACGCCATTTATGTCAATGAAGGCGCCACTTGATAACAATCCACAACCACGTACACACACACACACACACACTCACTTCCTCACTCTTACACTTACTGTCATACGTAACACTTTGCCACACACATACATCCACTCGCAGTCATACTCCAATTGTGCTGGTGACATTTTATGCGAAATGAAGAAGGTAGAAATGAAGAGAGGAAGAGGAACAAGAGGGGGCACAAAACAAAACAAAAACAAAAGAGCAAGCTTTATTAAGCCTATCGCCAGTTTAATATTGAATATAAAAAAATTTAAAATAAATAAACATTATCAAAGAGATTTTTTTAATAGGAACCTAATAAATGTCGAAAACTTTTAAATTCAAATAAATAATTTTGATAAAGAGAAATAATTGAGAAGGAGTGAGTGAATCGGGTTTTTATGTAACTTTTTATTATAAAATGGACAGACGAGTATCAGAAAAATAAAATTAAATTAAAAAATAATCAAATGAGAATTCAAAAGAATTCAATAACTTGTTAAATAAACAAATTCGTAAATAAAAGTTTAAATTTCATCTCTTAGGAGGAGCAAAAAATCTTCGTTTTTCTTGTGAACTTTTTTCAATACATCTTTCATCGAGTTTAATTTTCAATTCCATTGGCACTTGAGTGTCTGCAACGATATGGAAAAAAAAAGAACGCACAAACGACAAAAACAATAACAACGATGACAGCAACAATAGGAAACAGTAAAATTTACAATCACTTTCAAAACTATTTTTAAAGGTAATAAATTCTTGTGCTGTTTTATTTCCTCATACTTCTTCTTCTTCTATCTTCCTCTTGGACTTCCTATATTATGGGCAATTTGTATACTTTTGAAGAAGAATTTGAAGATTTTTTTTCGAAGAGAAGTATACCAATGAAATTGTTGAGGGCAGAATATATTATATACGACCATTTTTTCTCAAGTGGTTAATAAGTGAAGTTTGGCGGAACAAATGGGCATTACTCATGTGAATCTAATATCTGAAAATCTTATTCCCCCCAGGAACCAGTGGTATATCTACATCGATAGTTCCAACAATTATTATCGTAAGGCAATCTATTATTTCCTTCCTGAAATGTTGAAAATAAGTGAGCCAGCACTGGAAGAAATGATATTGCTCTACTGGATCTTCAATCCTCTCAACTAAAATCTTAAAAATTACTGCAATTAACAGGTGAATGGATGTTAGAAAAAAGGTGACCCTTCTATAAGATTCACTTTTTTGTTTTCCACATCTCCATGAAATTTATTTGCCGCTATTTACAAAGACAAAACCATCTAAGTCGCTCAGTAAGAACTACAAATATTTTAGCTTGCTCCAGTACTTTCCATTCACTTTCACTTTTCAAACATTTTTTCCGGGCTTTGTAAAATATAAACGAACGTTGTTGTAATTAAATATTATATTCTTAATTAAAGCCATTAATAGAAGTTATCTGTGATCGTTTGATCTGGTTAAAAAAGTTCTAATGTAAAACTTCCTACTAAAGAGAATTATCAAGGCATCATAGGGGTTATCGTAATGTATTCACATTCTATATTCCGTAACAATTCGAATGAACTAAAAATTACTTCGTTGAATCGCTTTTCAGAGTCTTGGTAATGAAACTGCCTCCTAACTTTTTTGAATGACAGGACTGAGCTCATGTCTCCTCATTCATTGGGTTATTGATAACAGTGAAATAGAAGTTATTAATTGCTCTCATTCTAAGCATTAGAATACGAGGAGGGGATTGTTTTAATTGGTGGAATCTCGATCATTTTGTTAGAGTGAAGAAGGAGAATTATTAGCCTCTTTTATAATCCAATATCCAATTCAACGGGAAGAGGATCCAAAATATAGGACAAAAATCGCATAGGATTTGGAATGACGTTTTTAACGACAAAATTCGTCTTAATCCGCCTTTGAATTCTATTCAGAATTCAAATTATCACGGTAGCATAACATAACGCCAAAAGATTTGAAAGCAAGCATTGTTAAATACATGCGTTGGAAAGCCATAGGAAACTTCAATGATGAAATTCGGAACTTCAAAAAGAATTTCGGTAGATTGGTAGAACAATATAGGAACCATCTTTCTCAAGATCGGCGGATGTCGGCCAAGCAGCATTGACGAAAGAATTGATCATTATAGCTACTAAGTCAGCTATTAGTTTGGTAGTGTCAACCAGTAGGAACAATGGTCACGCATCAAACTTTGAGGAAAATTGAATTCACCAACGTTAACATCGATTATTGTACTCCTGCTCTATTCTTGGACAGGAATTTCCAAAAATGTAGTAAGTTGCTGTTCAGTATTAGTACCTGTGAACACTCCGAAATTCCCCAGGATATAATTTCGAATGAACTAGCCAGGAATGGTGCTATAGCGGTCGTGAAAAGATTGGCTCAACTGTTGAGTTAAGCAGATTAAGCGTTTTGCAATATTTCCAAGAATTGAAACACGAAAGATGGGTAAATCTGCGCAAGTACATCTACCTGTAAGCAATGTCATACCAATACGTATTATTCCATACAATTTATATTTATTGTTTGAAATATTGTAATCTTTTTTTGGACCTAATAATATTTACTATTAAAATCACTTATTTTTATTGTTGGCTATACTTCCCATAACTTATGTTTGTATTTTATGTGCTTGAATGAAAAAATAAGTCACAAGAAGTCATCTATTTCATGGTTGCTGCTTCCTAAGAACATTTATTCGATGCTGGATGGCGCTGACAATGACTGGCCATTTTAAATCTTAGTTTTTGTTGTTATCATTGTTGTTGTCATTTTATTTTAATTCTTGGTTGGTGTTTTATGGTTTAAAAATTTTGTTATTTTTTGTCTTTATCTTTCTATTGTTAATTATTTTTAGTTTTATTTTCATTGTGTTTCATCCGTATTCACACACTTCGAACAATTTAATTTTAAGGGCTCGAAGAAGTCGAAGTTTATTTCGTTTTATTTCTTCTGTTTTGTGTTTAAAGTTTTGGCTCTTAACTTTGGCATTGTGATGGTAAATTTGTTTTTGTTCTTCATCTTTATATTTTATTTTATTTAATTTCTTTTTTCCTTGATATTTTGTTTTTATTGTATACGAACACCATTCACTACTTACTATTCACCATTACCATCATCATCACCAAACCAAATCACAATCACAACGACGACATTTATCGAAATCGTAGCCGTAGTCTTTTTGTGTAAGTAAAAAGAGTTGCGTAAGTAAACTGGCGCCATCAGTGACACTTTTATTGTGCGTTAATTTGTTTGTTCAGCGGCAAAAACAATTATTTCTAAATTAAATTCCCTCAAAGAAAGAAAGAAGGAAAGCAAACGAAGAAAACGAAGCAAACACTTAATGTAACAAGTAAGAATGCTATATTCGGCTATGCCGAATCTTAAATACCCTCCACCACAAATTCGCGTAAAGTTAATACGTTAGGTTCCATAGACACACATATACTCACAAATGTATATAACACAGAAATACTTAACCAGTCATAAAATTAGTTACAATTTATGCTATAAAATTTTTCTATTAACTGCCTTTTTTCTACCAATTTTTATTGAGCTCTGTTAATTTTTGCGGATGTGAGCAGACAAAGAGATTGATGAAAATCGATTGAGATTTTGACTTGATGCAAGAATATATACATTATGGGGTCTGAAATAATTCATTCTTAGCGTTACACACAGAATGACAAAGTTAATATTCTCTCTCTACCACTTGTACTGTGGAGCGTATAAAAACAAAAAATATGCTTGTTATAGCTCAAAACTATTTTCCGGGAAGGGGTCTTATATGTAGCTCCCATATAAGACCCTTCCCGAAGTTTGGACCAAGATTGCTCATATTTATAATATACTTTGATTATAGTTAGAAAAATCATTGTGCTAAATTTTAAATGGAATTGATCTTTATTTAAATGTTTATAAACTCTAATCCGTTTTCCGGAAAATCCCGTTATAAGGGAGCTATAGGAAAATTTGGACCGATACAGGGCAAATTAATATAATATCTTCAGAACAGTTAGCAAAATAATTGTGTCGACTTTCAGTAGAATTGGTCTTTATTTACTCGAGAAGGGGCGTTATAATGGAGCTATATCATAATTGGACCATTTTAATAAAGTTACAACATATTAATTTAAAATAGCTAGAAAATAGTTGTGCCAAATTTCAATAGAATTGGTTCAAATCTAAAAGTGTTATAAGCTATAAATCATATTCCGGGAAGGGGCCTTATATGGGAGCTATATCAAAATATGGACCCATGTAAATAAAACTTAATACATATATTTAAAATAGCTAGAAATCAATTGTGCTAAATTTCAAAAGAATTGGTTCAAATTTAAAAGTGTTATAAGCTGTAAATCATATTCCGGGAAGGGGCCTTATATGGGAGCTATATCAAATATGGACCCATGTTAATAAATTTTATAACATATATTTAAAATAGCTAGAAAATTAGTTGTGCCAATTTCAATAGAATTGGTTCAAATTTAAGAGTTTTATAAGCTATAAATCATATTCCGGGAAGAGGCCTTATATGGGAGCTATATCAAAATATGGACCCATGTAAATAAAATTTATAGTATATATTTAAAATAATTAAGAGATTAATTGTGCCAAATTTCAAAATAATTGGTTCAAATTAAAGAGTTTTATGAGCTATAAATCACATTCCGGGAAGGGGCCTTATATGGGAGCTATATCAAAATACGGACCCATGTAAATAAAATTTATAGTATATATTTAAAATAGTTAAAACAATAATTGTGCCAAATTTCAAAAGAATTGGTTCAAATTTAAGAGTTTTATGAGCTATAAATCACATTCCGGGAAGGGGCCTTATATGGGAGCCATATCAAAATACGGACCCATATGAATAAAATTTATAGTATATATTTAAAATAATTAAGAGATTAATTCTGCCAAATTTCAAAAGAATTGGTTCAAATTAAAGAGTTTTATGAGCTATAAATCATATTCCGGGAAGAGGCCTTATATGGGAGCTATATCAAAATATGGACCCATGTAAATAAAATTTATAGTATATATTTAAAATAGTTAAAACAATAATTGTGCCAAATTTCAAAAGAATTGGTTCAAATTTAAGAGTTTTATGAGCTATAAATCACATTCCGGGAAGGGGCCTTATATGGGAGCCATATCAAAATACGGACCCATATGAATAAATTATAGTATATATTTAAAATAATTAAGAGATTAATTGTGCCAAATTTCAAAAGAATTGGTTCAAATTAAAGAGTTTTATGAGCTATAAATCACATTCCGGGAAGGGGCCTTATATGGGAGCTATATCAAAATACGGACCCATGTGAATAAAATTTATAGTATATATTTAAAATGGTTAAAAAATTATTTGTGCCAAATTTCAATAGAATTGGTTCCAATTTAAGAGTTTTATGAGCTATAAATCAAATTCCGGGAAGGGGCCTTATATGGGAGCTATATCAAAATATGGATCCATATTAATAAAATTCACAATATATATTTAAAATAGTTGAAACAATAATTGTGCCAAATTTCAAAAGAATTAGTTCAAATTTAAAAGTTTTATAAGCTATAAATCATATTCCGAGAAAGTCCTTATATGGGAGCTAT
This sequence comes from Cochliomyia hominivorax, assembly GCA_004302925.2. Taxonomy (NCBI): domain Eukaryota; kingdom Metazoa; phylum Arthropoda; class Insecta; order Diptera; family Calliphoridae; genus Cochliomyia; species Cochliomyia hominivorax. The sequence continues at coordinate 56,982,379 of PYHX02000158.1, forward strand.
ATCAAAATATGGACCCATGTTAATATAATTTATAACATATATTTAAAATAGCTAGAAAATCAGTTGTGCCAAATTTCAAAGAATTGGTTCAAATTTAAGAGTTTTATGAGCTATAAATCACATTCCGGGAAGGGGCCTTATATGGGAGCTATATCAAAATACGGACCCATGTAAATAAATTTATAGTATATATTTAAAATAGTTGAAACAATAATTGTGCCAAATTTCAAAAGAATTAGTTCAAATTTAAAAGTTTTATAAGCTATAAATCATATTCCGGGAAAGTCCTTATATGGGAGCTATATCAAAATATGGACCCATCTTAATATAATTTATAACATATATTTAAAATGGCTAGGAAATAAGTTGTGCCAAATTCCAATAGAATTGGTTCAAATTTAAGAGTTTTATGAGCTATAAATCACATTCCGGGAAGGGGCCTTATATGGGAGCTATATCAAAATACGGACCCATGTAAATAAAATTTATAGTATATATTTAAAATAGTTAAACAATTATTTGTGCCAAATTTCAATAGAATTGGTTCCAATTTAAGAGTTTTATGAGCTATAAATCATATTCCGGGAAATGGCGTTATATGGGAGCTATATCAAAATATGGACCAATGTTAATAAAATTTATAACATATATTAAGAATGGTTTAAAAATTAGTTGTGACAAATTTCAGTAAATTATCTTAAAAATTGCGGTCCATATGACACAAAGAGTTTGGGGTGTATCCAAATTTTGCATATTATAGCCTATAACTTTTTTCCGGTTAATCAGATTTTGATAATTTTGGCACGATGATGAAGCACGTGTAATTGTATGCTAAAATTAATTTTTTGTTTTAGTCCAATTACATTTTTAGAAGAAATTATAAGAGTTCATTTTTGAAATTTTGAGATTGTTTCAGATATCGGTCTATAACTTCCTTGCTTATAAACCGATATAGCTGGTTTTAAATAGCAAACTGCTTAGGACAATAAAAATAATGTGGCCAAGTTTTATTGAATTCGGTCAATTATTCTAGGCGTGAGAATGTTTCCAACAGACAGACAGACGGACAGACGGACAGACGGACATAGCTAAATCGACTCAGTTTTGATTTGATGCAATAATATATATACATTGTTGGGTCTGAGATGATTCCTTCTTGGCGTTACATACAGAATGACAAACTTAATATACCCTCACCACTTGTGGTGGTGGAGGGTATAAAAACATTTCGAAAAGAATTGCAGTCACCGAAATCGTTAAAAATGAATTTAAGAAAGATTTGAGTTAAATATGAAACCTCATTTCGATATAAGATTATAATCATTATATTTATTCTAATGAAATACATATATTTGGCTGATAGAATTTATGTGGATGATATTTTTTAACAATGAATTTACTGTCGGAACTAAAGCTCTCTTTAATATGTTGTCGATATAGAACAATTTAAATTAAGATTAAAATCAAAAATTTCGGTAGAAATTTCTTTAACAATAGATTGTCTGTGGTAGTTATTTTCTTAGGTATTCAATTTTAATCACAAAAATTATTATATAAACAAAAGCAGTCAATTTGACTTCTTGGCAACTTCGTAGTTCTTAAACAAAGACCTGTTAAAATTAGTATTTAAAAAAGTTATTATCAAGAAAAAATTGATAGTTCTTAAATGTCGGAGTTCGGATATGAAGTCCTGTTAAAGTCTATCTCATTCTGAGACCCAATAGCTACGCTTTTAAGAAATTTTTGGCTTTAAAAAATTAAAAGATTTCCTTAATGTCATAAACTCATAAGTGAAGGTATTATTCTCCATATTTCAATTGTCGGGAAATAGTGGGTTTCATTCTGTCTTAATATTATGCTGTATGTAGAGGAGGCCTTCGAATTCACAAGCTGAACCCATTAAATGATTACAGAAGAATGATAACTTATTTTATCAATTCCTTGGTACTGTGACCATACTAACGCAGCTAATATTAAAATCTTTTCCACTATAGCTTTCTACGGCTTAGTGATAACATAGAAAGTGCTGGTTTGTTGACCTTTCAGCATTTTCTGCATTTGCTTGTATGCTCGGCTAATAGAGTCGCAAGGGCATTTACTATTTATTACCACAATAAATTATTTACTCGATAGTATCGCATTGCAGTATGTTAATTGTCCTTCCTACTATAATAATTTGGTTAACATTTTATGACATTGGATTATTTCCCTCCAAACATTCCAAAGGTATAAATTAAAGTTCCAAAATTAAGTTTTCTTCTAAATGACTTTATCGAATAGCTACGATGGATGCGATAGTGGCATAATAAGTCTGTATGAAGAATGTATAATCAGATCTTTTCCTGGTTTAGATATCATTTTATTTTGTGAGATCTTCGAATTTATGGAATCGAAGACTTGTTCCAAGATCGTTACGTTCTTCTTGATGACTGTCTCAATATCATCGCGATTTATTGGAGTATTAGTTGTTTTTTATCCAGTGTAAGATGTTGATCAAATAAACTTGCTTTTCTCCAATTTATTGTTAAGTTCTTGATGTATTTTCTACTTTGACGATCCTTTTCTAATTGAAGGCCTGTTATCATCAGTGCTGTCAATTTATCCATTTAATGGCCAAATTTAGCCGTTTTTAAGTCTCGTTTAGGCACAGAAAATATAATTTTGCCAATATATTAAATGGTATAGACCGATATTTGAGACATGAAATCATTTTCAATTATAAATTTACAAATTGGAATGATTTTTGCGTAAGATTAAGCTACATGCACTTCATTATAATTCCTAAAAGTATCAAAATCGGTTCAGTACAAAAAATGTTACATTTAGGAAAAAATGAAATAACATTATCTTTGTTATATCTTATTTTTCCAAGAGGTTTTTCAATATCTGAATTTAATATTTGTAATACTGGATTTGCTCGAGATTTGACTCTTAGAAAGTTCAACAGCCCAGATAATCAGTAATGCAAATTTGTATCATTCTTCAATTGAAATTCGAATGTGACTATTAATCAACTTTCTATATTTAAGACAATTTGTTGTGTATAAATATATACCGGGAACTTTCGATATTTATTATATAATATATTATATATATTATATATATTGGAGAATGGTGAGAAGACAAATAATCCAAAATTCTAATTTTCTTGTTGCAAAATAAATGAAGTCAGAAATCTTTCTAGGACGAATCGGCTAGTATGTTGGTTGTTCACAGGACACAAAATCCATGCAATGTGCGTGAGCTACCATTCATGGGTAGTGGCACTATTTCTCCACATAAACCACTGTGGGATTTCGATTATATTTTTAAAAATTTACAAAAAAAACGAATTTAAACAAACAAACAAATATATGGTTTCATACATTGCATAAGGGCTGTCTGTCCTAGTCTTCGGATGAAACGCACTTTCTAAGTGTGAGAAAAGGATCTTACAGAACGTTCGCAGTATTTAATAAGAGAATGTTCGAACTAAGTAGGGACAACTCTCCACGTCTTCACATTCTGTCATTAACTCCTTCCCAAGATCGCTGAAATCAATATGTAGTTATGATCATTTGAAATGTGTCAGCACCTTAACTATAATTTTCATAATTCTATGAAAAAGCAGAAATTCTCCTATTCACCCTTGAACTATAAATCATTTTATGATTCCTTCTATGAAACCCGCTCTCAAGGTTTGTATATGTGTGGGATAGTAGTCTTAAGAGTTATTGAATCCAGTTTGCCTTAATGAGAGTAATGTTTTGTCAGTTATCCTTTCGTTAACATTTTAAATGTCCTTAAAAAATAAAAACTCCCCACTAAAATAAACTTTAATAAACATTCCAACATACACACACACGCACAAACATTATTTATGTCCTTAAAAGTATGCAACAGTTGTGTGAAAAAACAACGTACTTAAAAATATAAAATCTGGATCAAAATAAAAAGAAAGAATAATTCAAAGTCAAATGCCAATAAATACATCCATCCAAACAACAGCAACAACGTCAACAACAAAAACACACGAATAAACAAAAGAATGAACAGGAGAGAGAATGAATGTATGAATGAATGAATAACAAAACAATAAATAAAAGTGTAAAAAGCACGTGAAACATAATCATGATGATAAATGACGAATAATAAATTCTTAATAAAAAAAGTCGAAAATAAAAACAATAAATTTAGATGAGTTTTTAAATTAAAGAAAATAATAAATTTACGAACATTTTTTACTGACCATTCAATTTGTAAGAAAGAGAAGGAGAGTGAGTGTTGATTACACATATGTATATGACAAACACCCATGAAATCTCCTTTTTGGAAAAAGAGAGTATTAAAATTGGGTAAATAAAATTTTGGTATAATTTATAACGATTATGAAAAAACAATAACAAAAGTTTCTGGCAAAGAAAGAAAAAAAACTGTTATAAATTCATGACGTGACGTGACCAAAATTGTTTTTCAATTTCTATTTAACTTTTCAATTGGTTTTTCTTTTCTTGCTTTTTTCGCATATCATTTTTTTCTATAACTTTTATGAAAACAAAACAAAAAAAAAAAAAAAATACGTAAAATAAGTTAGAAAACTTTTACAAACAAAAAAGAGAAAAACGCAAAAGAGGAAAGAAAAAACATCAGCAGAACAAACGTTTTCTAATCCTTTGCTTTTTTCTCCTTTAACTCTATTTTTTCATTGTATTACGGGTTATATGTTGTTTTTGTTGTTATTATAAAATTTTGCTTTGTTTTTGCTTTTATAAATTTTTTGTTTATTTTTGTTCTTTCTTTAAAGCTTCCCGAAGAAAAATCACCACAACATCCTGTCGAGTTATCCACCGAGTTAATGCTGGCATGCACTGTGGCTCTATCGCCATCCTATACAAAAAAGCACACCCACCCCAAAGTCTTGGAACGCCTACCAGACTTAATAAGGTATGTTTGTGTTTATTGTATAACTTTTGAAAGACTTACAGTGATTTCTTTACCCCCCGAAAAAACAACAACAACAAAGAAAAATAGATGAGAGAGAGTAAAATATGATTGAATCAAGAGCAGCAAGTTGCTCTTGTTTTTTTTTACTTTTTACTTTGCTTCAGTGTTTGCAGGGGTAATTTCAAACTGTGAGGAGAAAATTCGAATGTAGAGTAAAAAAGAGATGACAAATGTTTTCATTTAATATTAAGAGAATCTTAAGAGAGTAACAAGCACCGCTATATGCGAACATTAGGCGTGGTGCATTATTTCTCCTTTTAGATATATTCTCGTTAAAGCTGAAAAGAGTAAACTATATATAATAATTGAATGTGTGTTTGTGTATTTGTTCCGTTTTATTGATATTCTATAAGCGGGGTAACAGATTATGTTGCATTATTGTTAATGAGTGTGTGTTGCCACAAAATAATTTTTAATAGTTAAAAACAACCAACATTCGCTCATTCATTCATTCATTTATTGTATTCGTTGTTGTCGCTGTCGTTTGCCGCTGTAGTTGTATTCATATCTCTACCACACAGAGTATTTATGAATACCGTCGTTTTTTATTTTATTTTTTTTTGGATTATAAAAACCCCTGTATTGTGTAGAATTTTAGATTTGTTTTTATGGAAACCTTTATACTATTTTATACTCCCCTCCCAATATTCTCCTCTCCCTCATATTTTAAAGGATAAATGTGTTTAAAAGAAAAGAGAAAAAATTTAACGTGTATTTTTTTAAGCAAAAACTTTTATTGTTATCGTTGTTGTTGTTTCTTGTTTTCTCTTCTATTCATATTATTTTTTATGTATTTTTCTTGTGTCAACACTCTGTGTAAATTTTGTTGTTGCTGCTGTTGTTGTTTGTTATTTTATTATTTTTTCACTATATTTTGTAAAAATTTAATGATTTTTTTTATAAAAAAAAGTTGTTTTTCTGTTATCTGTTCTATAATTATGACTCTTCGTACATAATTCGTATTGTAATAATTTGGATTTTCATATATTCATCCATATGTAGTTTGAAGGTGGCAATTGACCCAAACGAACGCATTGAGATTATAAGGGACATCGCTATTCACGTTACTGAGCTCCCGACTAATCGTTTTAACATGGGCTTGTCCTAGGAGGTAACGTATTCTCTTTTCTATAGTCCCTTCCCTACACAATAGAATCATATGTGTATTTACTATTTCCATTTGATTCATCTTGTGGCGCCCAAACAGACAAACAAACAAAACCCCTTTTGTTGTTGTAACAGTTTTAAAAACAAGTTAGTTAAATTGTTATGATCGAGATTCCGGTTTAACTCCAGATCATGAAATTGTGCCACTTTTATAGGTTGTGTCCATAGATCTTCTAGTCTAAGAGTAGTAGAATTGTCTAGGCAGTTAAACAATTGTAGTGTATCATGTGGTCCTTGGTCCTCATGCTGGAAATATGTTAGGACAAATGTCAACACGAGACCAGAAACATTAAGCCTACTTCTCCATTCAAATATTAGCTGTGCAAGAAATAATCTTGAAGAACTCTGCAGGTTGTGTGTGTGATAGTAAGGGCGGCCTCCAAGTACGCCATTCATACGGTAATTTAAACCGAGGAATTTGTGTTATATTGAAGTTAGGTCGAAGGGTTCGAAGATATCCTAGAAGGACTTAAATGTTACAAATCTGTTTAATATGCCCCGGTTATCGGAAGTTAGGTTGAGGGGCCCAATGATATACTGAAAAAACTGCTCATTAGGTCCTTAAACAGTAAGATCTTCACTGTAGATGGTGTATTGAAGATATTTGTATAGAGTCCGTTCTTAAGGCTGCATTTTGACTCTATTGAATATTTCTCTTAGAAATTAAAAAAGAGCTGTGACACAACGTCCTGAAAGGGAACTTTTTCCAACAAGAAATAGGTATGAAAATGTGTGTCGAGGAGGAGAGAGACCTTTTCCTCTTTGGCAGTTAAAAATCCGACATCGCCGAAAATGTTAATCTGTACATGTGAATTTATTTTGAAAGTAAAAGACCTTTAGTCGCGCAAAAGATATTTCATATTGCGGTTTTTCGTCGATATTTACATTATTTCATTCAAAGTTATTGGGGAAATGAGTTTTGGGAGATTTATTTGGACAGGGAGTAATAAATTGCAACGTTTAGATCTAAAGAAAAGGATGATTTCTTACTTGATAGATTAATTCATGATTAATATAACTTGAAAAGCATTTTACCCATTTGATATTTGTAAGATCGTAAGCTTGTGATATTCATTTCGATCTTTTTCTCTTCTGTTAGATTTAGTAGCTGTCGTTACAGCTCTGTGTTAGTTGAAAGTAATGAGTTGTTGAACGGCTTTTCGACTGAATGAACACATAAGTTGTTTTTGTAATACTATCACATCTGATTTTGACTCCGAAGGGAATTATACAATAACACATTTTTCCACTTTTCTATACTATGATTATCAGTCACGAGACCCCTTTTCTAGTCTCCTGAGTTTACTCTTTAACATTAAATTGTCTATATTGGATTTATATGAAATAATGGTAGAATCGTAAGTTTAAACGACAGTTTTTGTTGGCTGGTATAACCGGATACAAATATAAAAATAATATCCGACATCTTTTAGTTTATTTTCTAAATGACACTGAATTTTTTTTTTTTTGCTGAGTATATTTCAGATAAAATTTTTTAATATTTGAAGTTATTTTTAATTGAGTATTTAAACTTTCATCGTTCCATAACAAAAATTTTTATTAACTGATTTTTATTATTTTAAATTTAAGACAAATTAAAATCTGAATTTTATTTGATTATTTTCAATGTCACAATATTTTTATTACGTTTTTGTGGACATTAAATTGGAATTTAATTTGAATATCATTCGTAGTTGAATATTAAGAAATTTAAGGAAGAAATAAGTAAGAATGTTTTATTTGACAGTATTCGAATCATGAAATACCCTACACCTTCATCCACATGTTTACTTACGTTGTGTAAAATGTATACATACAGCTAAAAGGATTTACACATACTCGCATGTAATTATGAGAGACATAAAAGTTATCACTTTTTCTATAATTTTTCTATGGAACCGATATTGATAAAATTTGAAAGAATTTTCTATATATATGTACTTTATTTAAAACTATTCTATTTCAATAGAAAAAATTGTAAAAGTTTTTCTCTGTAATTTTGAGGTTTTATCAGATATCGGTATATATTTTATTAACTTCTATATTTTATAACTTTTTCTGGTTTTAAAATGGAAACCTGTCAGGACTAATCTGCAGCATGCCTACAGATATATAGACAGACGGACAGATTAGCATAGCTAAATCGAATTAGATATCGATTTGGTTCTGAAATATAAACTATGGGCTCTTAAATTATTTCTATTTGGAGTTACAAATGGAATGACGAAGTTAATATCTCTCCTTTCATCACTTTAGGTGGTGGAGACTATACAAAATATATTTTCTTCATAAATGTTAATAAAGTTGTTTATATGCTGAAAAATAATGTACATTAAATATTTAATGCTATAAATTAATTAGTTAAAAAGTCGAACCAATAAAATTAATCGATTCAAAGGTAATAAAAAAATTCACAAAGAATTCGTTCAAATATCTTTGATCGCTCCATTATAAATTTTAAATTTCAATGAATTTCTTCTAAGAGAATTTCAATTTTTTTAAGAGAATTTCATTTTCTTTTAAGAGAATTTCAAAACTCTTTATTTTTATTATTATTTCTATTATAGATCATTCTTTGCGTTCATTATATCTTCATGAAGTTTTGCGTCATTTGATTTTCTACCTCATTTAATTTTTATAGAAAATAATGTCAAAAAGGGATTTTTTATTCAGGATGGAGAGGGAAATTTGTTATTTTATTTTTTAACTTTCTGGTTTTGGGTCATTTAAATATTTTTTTTATTTTTATTTCATTTTTATTCTTTTGTACGATATTTTTTTAAGTTTGTTTTGAGTTTTCTTTTATATCAGAATGATTTCTTTTGATTTTTTTAATATCAAAAGTATTTTTTTATTGAGAAAATCTTTTGTTCATTTATTATTCCATATGGAATACAAAAGAATAAAATATAAAATATACCAGTTAGAATGCTATATTCGGTTATGCTGAATGCTATATTCGTATATACACACACAAACACTATAAACCAAATGTCGTAAGTAATATTAACAAAAAATTTTCATAAAACGTTAACGAAAAAAAGGTGTTTAATAAACATATTTTTGTTCTGATTAACAAAATTTTTCTTCAAATTGAAGAATTTTCTTTAAATATTAAAAAAAACAGATTACTAAAACAATTTTTTTTGTAAAAGATGTTAAATTAAATAAAATTCCGTTAAAAAATTAACGAAAAATATTTTATATCAACAGATATTTAGTAAAAACGGCATTAACGCATCATGAGTAAAATAACACACAAATTTATTCAATTCTACGTACTAAAATGAATTTAATTTGAATACAATTTTTGTTTATTTAACTATTTTTTTCGTCAAATAATTTTGTATATTTTCTTTGTCATATTGAATGAAATGCGACAAAGAAAATGTAAACTAAATATAGAAATAGAATATTCTAATTATTGAGACTGAAATTGAAGGAAAATTTTGCAAAAATTCATGAAAATAGAAATGGAATATCTAAAACTAGCTTTTATCTGGTGCACTTTGCGGCACAAAAATTCTCCTCTGTCCTAGATCTCGAAAGAAATTTCACAAATTGAAGTGTATTAAAAAAATGTAGTTGATTTGATAATCAATATTTGCTTTGTATGGGGAGTACATCTTCTCTTGGTCCTTAATAAATTATGAATTAATTTGTCACTATAATTGAACATAATTTTTTCCTCAATTCAACTAAACTTTCGTGAATTTAATTCAAATATTGTATTTAAATTAAATAATATTCATGAATATAAATTATTTTTTTTTGTTAATTTGAATAATGAATTATTCAAATTGAATAATATTTATTTAAATTAACCGTATTTCTATTAACGATTTCAAATAGTTATATTAACAATTTTTGTGAATTTGAAGATTTTACGAAAAATAAAGGTTTCATTGCTCGATATTTAACCTAATTTTCTTCAATTCTACAACTTTTTTCGTTATATTTACTACTTTTTTGGTTCGTGCACTCTCACGTATACAATATATAAACATTTTTATTTAATTTCATTATATTTTTGAATATAATTTTTTTCTTCTGAATTTTTGATAATTTTTGGAATTATCATGAAGTACATGTAACATTATGACAAAATTTCATTCTAATTTGTTGATTTATAATTGATAATTTTACGGAAGATCTTCGTTTGAATTAATAGTTTGCATTAGATATCGGTCGATATCTTTAAATATACTGAACCGATTTTGCTGGTTTTAAATACAAATACTCAGGCTAAATGTGAGCGCGACAGACAGATGAACATAATAACAGACGGACATACTAAAATCGACTCATAATTTGTTTTAATGAAGCAATATATGTACATTATCAAGTATGAGATGATGCCTTTTTAGCGTTACACACGGAATGACAAAGTTATTATACCCTCCTCACCAGAAGCGGTAGTGGAGGATATAAAAATAAAATATTTCTTTTGTATTTTGTGATCTCTAAAAAAAATATATCCAAATGATTATGATAGACTTTATGGTTCCACGTGGACTTAGTCATGTCTCTAGATAAGAATTATATAATAGTTCATAAACACACTAATGGGAGAATAGAGTCAAATGACAACGTTCTGACAAAATCATGTAACTGGTGGTAATGTTTCACTGTCTTCCCCTTTTTCTCTGCCCGTAACTTAAAACACTCTACCACCTGTTCAAAAGTGGTAAACACAAATTTCGATGTAATATAAAGTCCGACTGTTAGGCTCATGTCACTGCAATTACGAAAAAACTGCAAATAAGGTCCTCAAAGCACTATCCAGCTGTAATTGAAGTATTGGATTAATTATAATGCACCTTCTTCGCTAAGTGATATGTAATAGAGAAATATATGTAAAGTTGTCAAAATGCGGAATTAAGAACCGTAACAGGTTGTATTCAAATGTCCCCATTACCGGTTAAGAAACCTAATAAATTCCTCAGTGAACATTTCCTTCTTGGATGTCAAAGAAGTATCATCCTAACTTTAATACAACACAATTGAAGATTCCATATAGAAAAGAGTCCATATAGAAAAGATCTTGGAATGTAGGAACAGAACATACACTGGTTTGTGCAAGATCCTTTTGTTCAGGATTCATATATAGAATTTGAGACATTCATTGAGAACCACAAATTTTACGTTCAAATTAATGGATGAATGTCATACCAGCCACCTATTGGAAGCATAGTACAACTACGATCAGGACGGAGCAATAAGCTTAATGTCTATTGGTTTTGTATTGACTCTGCGCCCCCGAAATATGTCCTATAACTCCAGCATAGTCCAGCAGATCTATGAACTCATAACTTAGAAGTGGCAGAATTTCTTGACCAGAACATGAATCATGATAATGAACTTATTTATTCCTACAGCTGTTACAACAACAACGTCGAGGGGAATTTGACTGCTTTTGTGACTTCATAACAGACAGATCCAGTTTGGTAACAGTTTAACATTTCTCTTGCAGTTTCCATACATTTGTTCGATTATGCTGAGCAATGTGATGGATTTTGGAAATGTAATCTTAAAGAACTGCTGCGGTTTTGAGATATGTTTTCAATCCAATTACTTATATCCTGTTTTTAGATGAGGCGTATTCCCATAATAACGTTCCGATTTGATCGTTAAAATATATGTCGGATAAGGCAAGATTTGGGCCATAAGACAACCTTTCAATATTTGGCGACCGTTGTCAAATATCGCAATCTTCAATCGATCTGTTTACTTCGATACAGATCCCATATGATTGTCTGTACTACAAGCTATTGGAAATTTATAGTACAATACTCCCTTCTGATTCTGTATTTAGGCGTTGATTAGATTGGTTGCCAAAATTTACATATGACATTTTATGTTTTATTTCCGATATATGAAATTATCTTTCCAAATATCTCGCCATCAATTTATATTGCATGCAATTTCATTGCATCATTTGTCCACAATCTTTGTCGAGTATTACTTTCTTCTAATCATCAATCGCCAAAATGATTTGGCGCATATGGACCCTTATGTCCGACCAACAATTGATAACTTTCATTAACTTGTGTATCAAATGACTATTAAACTGCTTTAGCACTATCGCATCTCATCTTCAAATGGAATAATACAGAAGTGTGTGATTTCCTTCTGCTCTTCTACACTTTTTCAAATATAAGTCTCACATTCCAAAAATCATTACGGGGTTCCCGTAGCTCCCATATGATATTGACATTTCTATACAGGGCTTTAAACGGTTTGACTTCTTCTTTGGTTTCATAATAAATTTAACTTTCTTTAATTTTCCACAAGTGAACTCAACAATTTTCTTTGTTTATTTTATTTTGTTTTTTGTTATTGGAAAAAACGAGGAAAAATATAATTTTTCCATGAATTCGATTTGTTTTATTTCTCTTGTTAATTTGAACAATTTTTATTGAGGTTTTGCCGAATGTTCAATATTTTTGATTTTCTATTGAACTTTGTTTTTCTTTTTTTGTGAAAATGAAAAGCTCAAGTGGAAGAATTGGTTATGTCATTGTGCGTCGGATCGTTGATAGAACGGTTGACTGCAAGAACTGATATTTACTTTTTTCTTTCGAACGTTGCAGTTTTCTTACAGAATTTAGTGTAAAGTCTGTATTTAATTTTGAAAATTGTTTACCGAAAACCACAATCACTGTCATCTTTTCATTTACAAATATACATTTGAGAAAAAATTGTAATAAAACAATTAGTTGAAAGGAATTTTAAATATCCTTTACGTAATTGTTGTGAAGTATTGGTTAGTTGGATGGTTGAACAAATCTTAAAATTTAATCGAATAAAAAATTAAATAAGATCGATTAATTACATCGAATCGGATTTTTTTTTGACATCCAAAACATTCAAATCTCGAAATGGTTAATTTAGTAACATTTATTCCACATGGCAGGATATAAAATAGGAGGTCAAAACAGTTGATTTAGTCAAAGTCCAATTGTTGGTGGCAGTCGAGGTTGGCAGCTCTTCTGCTACAATATCGTGAACAACATGAGTGTTTTTCGCAGAACTTGCATTTGCGTACAGTTCAACTGATTGTGGACACATTAATTCCCTTAAGATAAGAAACAATTACGATATGGATTTCACTTTGCAAATTAAAAATTTCACTGTTCAAAATATTGTCCATCATCAGCCATACTTTTTTCCATATTTCTAGAAGTATTATTTACGCGACAAATAGAGCTAATTTTCGATAACTCAGTTCGAAGTTAAGTGTATTGATCGAATAAGTTGGTAGTCGGATGGGATGTGGTCTGAACTATAAGGTGGATGAACTTCTCATCCAGTGTGTTTTAAACAGGCTTTAACTTGCAAAATGTGAAGAAAGATTATGAGCTCGAATATCGGAAAATATTATGGTCGATTTTCGTTGATTGCTCCCATTTAATTATGTGTTCGTTTGACTCGATTTCAACAGCTTTTAATACATAATGCAATTCAGATCCTTCAAACTATAGAGCATTGTCATGTCACGTACTCCAATGCTTTCTGTGGTAATTTTTACGAGTAATGTCCTAAAAAAAAGTCTTGTGACCAAGCCGGTCTTCATGATTGCTTGGCCATACCAATCAGCATAAGAAAAGAAAAAAGCGTCCTCAGATTTATATTACAAAGTTCATCTTATTGTGTAGGTTCTAAACTATTGAACAAAGAAGCAGTTTTCATAATTTTCTAAGTGCTGGATCATGACCTCCATTGCAACTACGTTAAAAGTAGTTGCTAATGAAATCTTAAACTGAAAATTGATTGGTTTTATTAATGTCACATCTATGCCAAATACCACTTACCTTTTTATAAGCAACTGATCACCTTGTTGTAGTTCGAAGCGGTTCCAATGTTAGACTATGACAGTTATTCCTGGCAGCCGAATGGGTTAAGTCCTGAATCATTAATGCAGCTTGTTAAAAAACGTTTAACTTATTTTTGCTCGAATGTTTCTATAAGACTGAGATGTAAGTATATAGTCAAACTGAAGCCATTCTAACAAAAGCACTAAAACTAGCATAGTCGATTTACGATTCGCCTTTGGTCGTGAGAGTGAGGTCCGAATTCATAATTTTTGGCGGTGGCCCTATTTTTTTATAAGCGATTGATAAATTGGACGATATGACCTTAATGCAACGGTGATTTCTTTAAAAACATGGGCAATAGCTCATGAAAAGGAGTTAATACGTTAACAGTATTGCCAATGTTATGTTCATAATGGTGGTTGGCAGCACTTGTTTACTACGAAATGACATCAACAAAATCAGAAATGTTTGAATTTTATTTACAATTTCTTCATCAATTTTTCGTATTTTCCTCTAATTTGGTTTTCAATCTTCTTCTTACCATTTATATTCGACCTTTTTGTTTTGGTTTTAATCTCTTTTGTTGTATGTTTTTTGTTGGTTTGTATTTTTCTATTATTGTTATTGTAAATAATTAAATTTTTGTTTACTTTTAATTGGCCAAAAGTTTTTCTTTTATTTTAATTTAACATTTTTTGCTTTATTATTTACATTCATTTTCGTTGTTGTCCACTTCTTTTTTTTCGTTTTATTTTGTTTTAGTAAATAAATTTTTTTCTTTTGTTTTCTTTTTGTTTTATTCGATTCTTCTTCCTCTTATTTAATTTAATTTTATTTGTTTTGCATCAGAAAAATAACAAAAAAATCTTTTTAATTGAAATTTTTTTTATATAAAAATTAACATAAAACTTTTTAATGCATTTTTTATTTAATTTTATTAAAAAAAAAAAATATTTTATTTAAGTCAACATTTATTTGGAGGTTTTTAAAAATTGTTAAAATAATTTTTATTTCATAATGGATTTTTTAAAAATAATTTATTTTTTACGAAATTTGAGATATTTAAAGGTTGAATTTAAAAGTTATACGATTCTCTTAAGTGTTGCCAAGTTAGATAAGTATCTTAAATTATTAATAGCCGAGCCTACTATATTCCATTAGTGTGCGGCTTTTAAGATCAAAGATAATGAACATAATTTTCATGGCACTGTTCCTTGATTTATAGTTAATTTCTATCCAATAAATTTCCCTACAGATTTATTGGTGACAATTGACAATAAAATTCCCCTTGAATGCAGCCCTAAAAAAAATATACACATATACATATATATATATATATATATATATATATATATATATATATATATATATATATATATATATATATATATATATATATATATATATATATATATATATATATATATATATATATATATATATATATATATATATATATATATACATTTCATTTGCATTATGATTTCTTTGGTCAGCTTAGTCCAATTAATTGATAGTCATAAAAATTGTACGCAAATTACAGCAATTGAATCAGCATTCTCTTGGAGGTCGCTCTGCGCAAAACGGTCGTTTAAAGAGCAATCAATCGTCTTCAATGTTCTAATGCTAATTTTCAACTGACTCTAACCAGATTGGACCACCAATCAAAGTGTAAGACTCATCACCAGGTGAGTTGCTGAGGAAGTCTGATCATGTGCACAAATTGGTTGTTTCAAATTAGCAATTTTTGTTAGAATCGTAAGTCAACATGTAAAACTTGTGGACGTTGGTTTCCGTGATTCAAAAATGGAGATTTCGACATAGAAGAGAGCGAGAGTGGACTGGCCAGACGATAAGTTGACACCCTGAAAGTATTTGTATTATCATTAAAAGTCTTCAGGCATTTTGAAGTTTTCTTAGTTAAGCGATATCGTAATATCGTAAAAATACGTACACATGTTGTGTTTTCCAATGAAAATAGGATTCCTCTCTGTATTCAGCACTGATTTTAATTAAAAATTACTTTACAAATGCAAAAGGAGAAAGAATGCTGGAGGAGACATGGTTCGACTTCAGGACTTGATGACGAATGTTTGACATAACCCAACTTCAGTTATTCTTTAAAGTAATTTTTTGTTATGGAACCCTTTACTTGTATTTCAGCGAACAATACGTCATCAATACTTATGTATTTGGTCCATTAAGTCTAAACTTAAAATTTAAACTCTGCAATCGCTATGTGAAATTTATTTTCAGTGCGATGTAGAATTCTGCAATAATTCCACTCCTTATTATATAAATATTTTCTTATTTATAGTAATTTCCAATGACCACCCCAAATTCTCGAGAGGAAAAAAGTGTATAAAAATAAATCTAAATTTCTGCATTGAAATCATAATGTGTGATCTTAACATGTGAACGAACATCAAATGTAATTTAATATTTTTTGATTTCAGAAAAAATAAAAATTAAAAAAGAAAAACAAATCTCAACTGTCATATTTGCGCTAGAAAAAGGAGTGTGTGTTGTTGTTTTTAAAATATGTTGTTGTTGTTGTTGTTTTATTTTATATTCATTTCTGATTTAATTTTGAAGAAAAGGGGAATTAAATTCGAATATTGAAATCAAAACAGAAGCACTATTCGTGGTAGGTATTTTGGAACACCCAAAAACACCACAGACTCATCAAACTGACATCAGAACAACAGAAGAAAAAAGATTGAGAAATTAAAATATTTCTGTTCGTTCGTTTACAAGTGTGTCAAAGAATCCGTAACTCTTTACAATATGACGTGTGTGTGTGTATGTGTGAGTTGTTGAAAATATGGTTACACATACATATAAAGAGAATGACAGAGAAAGAGAGGAGGAAAAGCGCGGATGTTGCAATCAGAAATCCTGTCAGGGAATAAATGAGATTTCGTCATGTGTCATAAAATGAAAACGTTGGTTGTCGTCGAATATACAAATTTACATATGAGTGTCGGTGTGTGTATGTGTGTGTCAACATATTGAGATTATTTTTTACTATTTTCAGAATTATTTTTACTTTTTTTTGTAATTTTTGTTTTTCTTTTTCTTGTCTTACACTTGTCGTTTAGCCTGCGTTCACTTTTTCTGTTGTTTTTCTTTTATTATTAAAATTTTGTTGTTTTTAGGAAAAATGTTTATATTTTCTTTGGAAGACATTTTGGGATTTTCATTTAACATAAAAATCGTTTGTATTTTGTTCATTATTTATGAAGAAATTTGTCGTTTTTAATTTACGCATTTGCCACTCAGCCCTGTAAGTTCCATGGATTTTGAAATGTGTAAAGTGAAATGTTATGTATTTGACCCTACATCGCTATTGGTGTTTGGTCGTTGTTGTTTCTTTGCTGTTCCTGGGATGACAATTCAAGGCCGATGAATTTCGGATCATTCCGGTATAAAGAAACGTTTGAAAATGCGTCAATAATTTCTTTTCATCTTTCTGACAGCATATGGTTTCAGTTCAGAAGATAAACATCTTTATAAATTGGCCTGTTGTGCGCTCACCTTCCTAGAAAAAGAAACAGATGTCATAAAGGAATTACGTGATATGTACATAACAACTAAATTTGCCTCCAATCAACGTTTCTAAGATAAGACATGTTCGATAGTGTCCCTTACGAAAATTTGGGTCTTCTGATTTCGGCGTGTTCCCTATACGCTCTGCATTTGATGTCGTCGGTGATATCTATTTGATTAAGATATTGGCCGTAGAGTGGATATCTATCATCCTACTAGGCTTACTTTTTCCCATGGTTCTATATTTCCCATAGGAGTATGTAGCAGGTTACATTCGAACAGGTATCCTAGTAATGAAGTTGGTCTCAACGTGTTTTGTCCAGTATACTGTCAATTATTTCATTGTTAAACGATTATATTATTTGTAAATATCGAATGTAAATCTCTGGTCGGTGTTGTTTTCGTAGCTTCAGTTATTCCCAAGCAGCATATTCTCTGAACCCTTTGCAAGATCTTAATTTTGCATTTCACTTCCATCGATGTCCACCACACTACTTAAGAGCAAATGTGTCATTCTAGAATTGAGGGCCCTTTTAGATTTAATAGTTTGACCAGCATCTTTGGTGTTACCTCCAACTGTTGTCTCCATTTAAGTTTCCAATCAAGTATAAAATCCAGTTATATAACCTGACTGAACACTAAATCTGCATGTTAAGGAAACGAGGATTGCAATTTTTGATAATTTTTCATTCCTGTGTTATTTCATTTAAGTGTTATATTCAGAACTTGTTCCGCTCATCTGCTTTTAATTTTACCAAAAAGGTTAATGTGTTCAAGGTTAATATATCATACAACATACTTGGCATAACGACCTTAAGAATGTCTTAACATTGGCTGAAGTAAAATGAATAAACCAACGCAAGTTTTGATGCGACCAACTTTGGTAGTTTACTCCTCGACACCAGGACCCACCAGGAACATGTGTTTCTCCAAATATATTAGAAATCAGCCCATGTGAAATATCATAAAAATTTATTTAGTAGTTCCAAATATACGGAACTATTTCGAACAGTTATTGTTCAGAGAATGACCAGCGCCATTGAGAGTATCATGCTCCGATACGAATGTTAAATACTTCCAGTTGCTTTAGAACCATATAAATTCGTTACAGTACGTGAACTCAGTATCTTCTGTTTTATTCTGCAAAAAGTATGGAAGTGTCATATTATAGATGTTGGCGAACAAATGTAATTTTTTAACCCCAGTTTCCGAGTTTTTGCAATGTCTATTGGCCATTTGTGACTTGGTTCATTCATAACCCAACTGATCGATATTATTTATTAAAATAAATCCCTGCCCCCCCACTTGTATTTCTTTCATTCAAACGTGTTTGTTTGTCCGTCTTTAGCAAAATGTTGGCACGTTTTCTCCACTGGAATTTTTCTGTAAGATTTTCTTTTGTTTTGATATGTCAGTCTTTCTATTTTGTTTTCCTTATTCTTTCTTTCCTTTGACTGACTGAATGACATTTTCAAAAAATCATTTGCCAAGTTTTTAGCTCTTGAATCTTTTTTGTTGAAAATTTAAGTTTTTTTTCTTTCTTTATTCTTTTCATTTTGTGTGTTAAAGTCTCGTTGTCATATTTTTTTAGATTTGATGAATAATGAGACATTTTGACGGCAAACACATTGTCTATTCAGTCAGTCAGTCAGTCAGTTAGTCATTTATTCATTCCTTTAGTCATTTGGTTCTTCTTTTTTAACACGTTCTTTATTAAAAATATTTTTGTTTTTTTTTTTTAATTTTTATTAATATCGAAACATATGAATTTTGTCATAACAAATCCCTACCGCATAGTTCAGGACCCCTTATGAACCCCTAATGAATGATTTCTATTTGAATTAAAATATTAATTTATATATATTTTTTTAATTTAGTTTTTTCTTGTTTTCTAAAAATATAAAACCAAAAAAGTTTAAAATAAGAAATCTAATGAATTTTATATATACAGTCTCGAACAAATCTATTGGTACAGCAAGTGTATTTTTCTTCATTCCCAACTTGTAGACGTTTAAAAACAAAAAAAAATATTTTACACTTTATTTATGTACTTAGTGGGCGAGCGATTTTGCTATCTAACTTCATCCAAATGCTTTGGCATTGAGCCGACTAAATTTCTTGTTACTTGCAAATCGATTTTAACGTCTTTTAAAGATCATATTTATTTGAAATGGGTCGCTTCGTGACCTGTCTGTTCAGTTCTTCCTACAAATGCTCAATTATATTGTTGTCAATAGTCTGTGGTGGGGGCGGTAGGTCATGCACCGTATTATAAATAAACCTCTGATGCATATCATGGTCTGAATGTTTTGGAACTTTGTCTTGTTGTTAAGTGAAAATTGTTTGCAAATTTAACTTTTACGCATATTTTCTTTTAAGTATTTAACTGATTTTATCCATAATGTCGTCCATGAAAACCAGCCCACCGACACCTACAGATGACATATAGCTCCACACCATCACACCACCTTCGCCGTGTTTAACAGTATTTGGGCCATCACACCATTTATTATTAAATTTGATATGATGGCACCTGATTCCAAAATTGAATAAACACTTAATTTGGTTTACTAAAGAAATTAGTGGTTTACGTCGAGTATTATAATCATCTTATGCATCACTCTACGAACCAGTTATGGAGCAAATATTTTCTGTTGATCTTCAGCTAAATTTCGGTAATGTTTATGGTCATTCGGGGATTAAAATATTAGGACGTCCGTTCTTCCAAAATTTGAATATAATTTCAGAAAAATTAAGGTTAAAACATTAAATGTTTGCTGTGCCAATAGTTATGTTGGGTACTGTATTCTCATCTTTTCTATCTTTTAGTCTTTAATAATGTTTGATTAAAATTCAATATTTTTTTAATTCTTTTGATTAAAATAAAATTAGAGAATTTATATTCAATTTGTTTTTGCTTTTGCATTTAAGAAATAAATTTATTATTTTCAGAAATAAAAATGGTAAAAATTGCGTAACGATTTTAATGAATAAATTTGTTTTAATTTTTTTTGGTTTGGAACAAAAACGTATACAAAATACATTTATTAAAAGTAAATCTGTTGATACAGATTATTCAAAATATTGTACATCGGTAGCCGCTTTCGTTTTAATGTTAATAATGAATGAAATCAATTTATACACCTTCGTTCTGAAGTGTAGCGTATTCTTGTAAAAGCGTTCAGTATCAATTATATGATGTTTTTCAGACGAGTAAGTCAGGACATCTTCTCTGTTTTGAAACTACTTATTATCATCATGTTATTTTTTAGGATATTCTGGTAGTATTTCGTTAAGAACTAACTATTTTCATTAGGATCTCTCGTAATCGTCTGACTCTATTAAAACAGCTAATAATACAAAGTATCTTTGTAGTCCCACCACATACAGTGTTGAATTTGGTGTCATTGATATTCGGCTTTGGCTTTGATTTGGCTGATTGATCGAAATTATCATAATATATAGCATTCAAGCACGTCACTTTGGTTCAATTCTTATGGAACTCAATGTTCTTGTACTCCAATCATCAATTTTAAGTCGCTAAAGCAGCTTGAGCTGACAGTATTTGCCGCGTTTCAGACTTTAACTGTTAGTTCAATTTTCCCAAATTCACTGGCCCATTAAACATTGTTTTTGAAAAATATATTTATACTCAATCGTATTTTCTTTTAAACTTCTTTAAAATCTATTCCAATCACAATTTCCAATTCCATCAAAGTTTAAATAATAAACGCGCATGCGTAACTCTTTTTTTTTCAAAACAATTTGTTTTCTATTAAAAACTCATCACTTCTGCTTCTGTTGGCGGTTGTTCTTATTTTTGGTAAAATCTTTAGATTTGTTGTAGAACAGCCAAGCCGACATGTTTCAAGATTAGACAAATTCGAACCGTGTAAATAAATCTTAAAACAAATTTTCAACGTAAATAAATCCAACTTTAATTTAAATTTCATCTCTTGAAAAAGAAATCTCAAACAAAAACCATACGAAACAAGTTTTCAGTGTGTAAAAAACCACAAACGACTTGAAAACGAGATTCATTCTCTATAATCAGTTGATACATTGGTGGCATCCACAAGAATGAGTTACATAGAGAAAAGCTTGGAAGTAATAAAAAAAATTGTAGAAATAGACAAAGTATCCATAGTTTTGTTGTTGGAAATAAAGTGTGTCTGATGGTGTGGTTCAGAGTAGTATCTGAGGCGTGTCATGTACTCATCTTGTATAAAATATCTTAATGTACGACTACGACTGAAACAACGGACGGACGAAAGTTCAGGCAAATAAATGGACACACACTCACACAATACACCAACTGACCATCATTTCAGCCAACAAAAAGTAACATTTTTAGAAACCCAAACAAGAAGAGGAGAACGAAAACAATAACAACAACAGCATAATAAAAATAAGTAGAAAAAAGTTAAAAGCCATGTTTATCGTAAAAACGATTAATGAAGTACAAAATGATGTTTAAATATAAAAATAGTTTTTTTTATTTTATTTTAATTTGAGTGTTTTTATTTTTAGTTTTTTTTCAAATCGCTAAAATCATTAGCATTAGCAGACAGAAGGTGTAAGATATCAAAAACTTCTAATAGCGAAATTGTTATTATTTTTGAAATAAAACAAAAACAAAAATAACTTTAATTCTGTTGTAATAAATATTGAATTTAAAACAAACTTAATTTTAGTTATGTTATTTATTTGAAGTTCTTAATCCATTACCTTAATAACATTAATAAATATAAACCACTTCATTGGTTAAGTCCTACAATATAAAGCCCATTTGGTAACCTTCCATTGAGCACAAAAGCTGAAACTTGCCAATCACTGTTTTCAAACTAAATTTTTAACGGTTTTAAAACATCGTGTTTGATCTCTTCAAACAAATGAATTTTCTTCGGTACGAGTAAATTTGTCTTATTGGCCGGGCTTTGGATATGACCTTAATGGGTTAGTTTTTCATTTAACTTTACGCAGAGAAAAGTTATTTCATAATATGTTTTGTAACACTAATATATTGTTATCGTGAACATGTTAATTGTACAAATGATTTTATTTTAACAACAATTTCGTTACTTTAATTAAATTATTGTTAATAAATAAAAAAATATTGCAACTGATCACAATTTTATTTTTATTAAATAACAAAAATAAAGTTAATTAATTATTTTTTAATTGATTTTTCTAATATCACCAAAAATATCATATTAATTAAATTAATAATATTTTTATTGATTATTTCAATTAATTTAAATAATTAAATTAATTAACATTAACAACATTTGTATTACTGTTTTTAATTATTTTTATTAATTTTCATATTCGGTGCAATTACGGTTTGTATTGCAATAATAATAATAATAATAATAATAATAATAATAATAATAATAATAATAATAATAATAATAATAATAATAACAATAAATGTGGTAATTAATACAATTAAGACAGTTATTGTTTAATAATTTCATGGGCAAATTTATATTCTTTTTCAAAAAAAGCTATTGGGTCTGGTGATAATTATATCTATCTATCGATCGTAAATACTCAAGTTATATACATTTACCAAATAATATAGAAGACCTTTTAAAAACGACATTTATAAGTCTCCTTGAATGAAAGCTGATTGCATCAAGGTGACTTGCAATTTTGCCTTAGACTTGCATTTCAAGTTTATGACATTATATCAGTGATGTCAGCCGACTTCTTTGGACCGACGTTGTGAGAGTTCAAATACAAAATGTAAACGCAAAAAGTCGGCCAAGCCGCAATTGGTTTTTGGGTGGATCACAGAAGTAGAATGTAGGGGCAATATTACCAAAAAAATCTTTATATATAAATTGGAGAACATAAAATACTCCTGAAAAACTCTAGATGTTTTTTTCAGTTATTTCATAGCTTCTTCTCATTTGCCTTTAAAAAGCTTTGAAATAGGACTTAATAGCTCAACAAGTAAGAATGCTGTATTCGGCTATGCCGAATCTTCAAAACTCTCCACCATAAATGCGTGTGAAGTAAATACATAATAAATACACATTGTGTATGTACATACACACACACATATACACCCAATAAACGCATACCAAAATATAACAGTTAAAACAGTATAAAACAGGAAATCTTAATGAGTCATTAAATTAGTTATATTTTGGACTCTAATTTATTTTCTACTTAACCGATTTTGATAATTTTTGGAATGGTGATGAGAATATTATTATGACATGATTTAATTCTATTTTGTCGATTTGTTCTTAATTTAGAGCTTGCCCCATATATCGGTCTATAACTTTTAATATACTGAACTGATTTTGCTGTATTTAAATAGGAAACTTCTCAGGACTATTAAAAGTATTTCGGCCAAATTTCTTTCAGCTCTGTCAATTATTGTGGATGTGAGCGTGCCAACACATTATTCTTAGCGTTACACACGAAATGATAAAGTTAATATACCATCTTCACCGCTAGTGGTGATACCCAAATATCATGATTCATTAAATCAGCAAAATTGGTTCAGTCTATTAAGAGATAAGTCTACATGTGGGGCCATCTCCAAGTTCATGTGAAGAATATTCGTAAACTTCTTTTTCATAATATTCAACAATCTTTTCACTGTTCTTAGTTAGGAAAAGTTTTGATGCAAAACTTTATTATTTTTGATATCACCCCAGAACTTTTCTTACCGTAACGACATATTGAATGTGCTGCAATTGCATTAAGTTAATCGTCATAGCACTTCCTTAAGGAAGAACATTTTTATACTGATTTTCAACGGCTGTTTATATACACGAGACGGCCAGATTGGAAGGGTCGCCGATTATCTAACGGTTCAAAAGTTACAAAAAATTGATTTTGGCCACTGCGTGTACATACGTTCCAGTTATCGCGAATAAGTTCATTATTGGCGTCTGTTGTTTTCTACATGTTATGGGAATAAAGTCTCGGAAACGGGATTTTATTCCGTATTTTCGAAACAATATTATGGATTCTGATATTGAAATTGGTTTCATTTAAAACTTATGATAAGTTTAATGGAGAATATAAATATTTCCCAAATTTCCTTTTCTTAAAGAATTGCAATCAAGTATTAAAGTTACGGCTCTTAAAATTGGCCCTTTACAGGCTAATTTATTACCCATAAAAAGAGTTTGAAAACTATATAAATTTCATGGCAAATGATTTATATATATTTTTTTGTTACACTAATAAATTCTAATCTATAAATAATAATAACAACAACAAAATAAAATAAAATTAAAGACATTAACTTTAAGTTAATATAACTTAAACACCCTTCATAAAAGATGTTTAGCGAGAGAAGAATCGTAATTTTGATGATAATGACAATTTTGTTTGTATATAAAGTAGAGTTTTTGTTGTTATTGTTGTTAATGGGGTAATAGTTTTATTGTCTTTTACGAGAATATTACTTCCGCAACATTGAAGGCCATCAAGTACTTATCGTGTTAATTTACCAGCAGGAGAGCGAACACAATAATTCAGTCACTCAGTCACTGATTCACTGCAACTTGATTTAAACGAGTGAGTCTATGAAATTCCCCAGAGTTGTAAGAGGTTTTTTTGGTTATCCCGATCATAAGAACGACTGTTTAAAACACCATTAAGGGTTGTTGCCACGAAGTAGCACTTTTATGTTATGCAGGGTGGTGGTTTGTTCATCATCATCATCGTGACTGGAAAAACAAAAGTATTAATTGAATGAATGACTTTGCGAGTGCGCGATTCATAAAATGAATAGTTACAAGTGAAGGGGATGTGATATTGAAGCAGGACAAACTTGATAGCCCATGACAGTTGGCCGTGAATAACAACAGCAACATGATAAACCTTTTTTCTATTTATTTATTTGTTTTTTCTTTATTCTATTTTTTTTTGTTGCTTTTACGGTGGTGGTATTGTTTACTCTGAAGGGTTCTTCATGGCACTGTAAAGAGCCTAAGGCTCTTGATTCACTTCTGTTTTTCGAAATTGAATTAAATGTTTTGAGTCTTGTTACAAATAGTGAAACCCTCACAATTGCGATTTGATTGACTAGTGATCCCTTTTTGTTTGTCTATTTAGCTGTTTACTTGCCAAAGATGACAACAACCTTAATAAAGATTATAATAACGATGATGACTATAATGAGTATTAAAATAATATGAATTCAGAAAAGAAGATACATGTATAAATGAAACCTTTATTGCAAATGTTTCTTGTACACAAATGATTTGAATTGCAGCCTTAGTTTTTTTTGCTGGCAAAGAACACTAAAATGTTTGGTGGGCGATGGTGCTCAAAATGAATGAGGGCAAAGATTTTTGTTTATTTGAAATTATGACAGTGGTGTTGGTGGTGGTGTTGGTTGTTGTGATGGTGTTATGTTTCTCTGATAAATATAACTATATCTACTAAAACTCTTACCTTTTCATAAGTACCATATGATGAGTATTAAATTATGTTATCATTTGGATGCATTTCTTTGATTTTGATACAGATAAAAGTTGTCCATATGTCATCTACAAATAAAAAAAGAAAATATATGTTCTTTTGATTTTAGTTGGCAAAATTTTAAGGTAAACGAAAAACATCTAAAAGAATTAATTATCTGTTTTTGAAACTTTGTTGTCATTATGAAAATGAAGATTTCTTCTTCTGCACTTTCTTATGTTCACATTTGGAAATGGCTTATAATTATGTGAGGACAGTTTGTGAATTAAGTAGTAAAATATTAAAACGAATAACAAACATAATTTGGAATTTTGTTTCAAAATTAAGGAACTACCTTAAGATGACTGAACTAACTACTTGCAAGAAAAGAAATCTTAAAGAAGAGATGGAATAGTTCCTTAAATTGCTAACAATAACAAATACAATACATAAAAATAACTCTAATATTAATTTGGGAGAATATCAAATGCGAAGAAGAGAGATACGCAGACTAACATGTTAATATCTGCAAGATAATACTGAAGTGAATGAATTGTAGTCGAATGAACGATCTCTTTCCAACCCCAAGAGTGTGAAGATAAAGTAGCGATTAGGATTTCAGCCAAGTTTTTTTGTCAACATTTTTAATTAGCATTTTAAGAGATCTAAGGCAAAAATAAGTGTAGTTAGGTCTGTCCTATCAACTCACGCGAAGACTTTCACAATATCCTGCAGTCTATATTTCCGAACAAAATTAAATAATGGATTGTGAACTATTGGAGTAGTTGACCTAGTTGGTCTGGTCAGCAGTTATCTCAGCGAATTTCTTTTAATTTCTTTACTTCAAGTAACTTTTATCCGGTCGGTTGATCAGTTATAAATTATGCTGATCTAGTGTTGACTCTTAACTAACTGGGGAAAAAATTCAAAGTTGTCAAAACGCAGCCTTAATCGTAATAGCCTTTGTATATGTGTCCTCAATACATCACTAACATGAGGAAACGAAGATCGCAACGTTTAGAGAACACAATGAGATCATTAAAGGCATTTCCTTAACTTTAATGTCATGCAATTGGAGTTTTATCCGACGAATGTTAGGATTGATTTCGGAATATACGCATATAGTGTATGCAAGATCCTTTTGATGTGGCGAATTCGCCAGTATTTACTCCTCGTAGATTTAAAGAATTTCATGATTTCAAACGGAATTCAAAGGGTAACGCATGGGAAAATTAAGAAAAAAATTGCCAGGAATTTCTATTAATTTAATTTCTTTTCAACAATATTATCAGTCAACGCTTTTGCACGAGGACAACCCTACACCCTTAGTTGTGCAACCTTTTTGCTGATATAGCAGAGTTGTTACGTATTGAGATAATCGATAAGGTAAATGCTTTGTGGAAGCCATATGATCCTTAGAGGGATAATGGAAGAAAATGGTTTCATCAAATGACGTTACACTTATTGGTAAATGATCTGCTCTTTCGTATTCCTAATTCTCGTAGGCGATAAAACCAATTGTGTTTTTCATCTTGTCCAGAGAATTTAAACAATCGAGCAAACGTTAAGATCTTATTTGAACACATATTTTAATTTCTGTTGTATGGAGGATGTGATTAGTAATTTTTGTGGCTTCATCATGTTGGCAACTTTCAATAATTCCCTGATGATCCAGCGATGTTAGGAATCTAAAGAATCACTCCATAATGCTTATACTTAATCGATTATACTCAAGATTAGTTATCATTCGATCCAGATTTGATTTAAGATTCTGTTTACGATTATTGAAATTTAAGTAAAAAAAAACTAAGAAATATGATTTCTAAGGTGGAAGTCGTGAAAACACAATGAAAACATTTTTAAAGACAATCGGCCAAACAAAGTTCGGAAAAGCTCAAAATAATTCTAATTAGACTTACAACATTTTCAAACAACCCTCGTGCAAATGCATCCATAAGTAGTAAACAAAAAAAACATCTAAAAATACAAAGAGGAAAAACTAGAAAAAGCAAATCACAAACGAGCGCAAATATTCCCAACGATCACAAATCAAAGGTATTTCAATAGTGAGTCAAAAGCGATTAAAAAACTCAAAACCAACCAACCAACATTTATATACAAACATTTCCATTCAAACTGAAACTGAATACAACAACAAAAAAAGATTGAATGACTGACTGACAAGTTGTACTTGCATTCAGGTTTCCTTTGATTTTCAATTAAAAACAACAACAACAACAACAAACAGGACAAGAAACATGTCAAAGAATGATGAGATTTATTCTCTACGACCAAACGTCCGTCCGTTTTTGTAATTCATATTTTCCATTTGCAACATAAAAAGGAACAAAATATTGTTGTTGCTTGTGCTATGGAGCAAGGAGTTGAATGAAGTATGTAAATTTTAACTAAACTTTTACTCTTGCAACCTGACATAATCATCACATATGGCATGAAAAAAAAGAAGAAATCGTGTAGGAACATTCACAATTCTCCTTAAATATTTCCCGGGGAAATAAGTGCATTTAATGCAAAATAATAAACAAAAAGTGTCCTATTTTCCAAAAGTAGTGACAGAAGAGAGTTTGCATGAGAATGAATCGATGGTTTGGTTTGTTGTTTTTGGTGGTACCTTCATTCGTTCAATCATCCAGTTTCAGTTTTCTTCTATTTTTCGTTGGTTTCATTCCATCTTTCTTCTTTTTGAAGCAACTTTAATTGAAAGTGACTTTATGACAGTTCAAATGTTGGTGACATTGTTTCTACTTTTCTGTTTATTGTTGTTATTATTGTATCTATATTGATGTACATTTTGTCAAATATATTTTTGAAATTATTAAAAAAATATTAATAATTTTAACTTCGTTAATAATTTTCAATAAAAATCCTAAAATTTTTAATTTTTTTCGTTGATAAAATTTATTAATGAAGATAAAATTATGCTTATTTTTTATATGTGCAAAGATATATTTGACAAACTGTATATGTTTTGGTTTCTATGCAGTTTGTTTTTATTCCTTTTTGTTTCTTTTTTTTAACAAAAACGAAAAATGTCATATTTGATTTGTTTTTGTGTGTTTGTGACAATTTTGACTTAAATTTAATTTTGTCATTTTGTTTGACATGCAATTGACAGAGAACAAAAAATGTTTCAAAAGTAAATGAGAATAGAGTAAATGTCACTATCCCTCCCCCTCTTACTCTCCCTCATCAAAGAATTTATAGTTCTTTTTACAATTTATATCTTTTTCTTTTTTTTGATATATATTTTTGTAGAAATCAGTGGAGTAGTCATTCAGTCAGTCCGTCATATTTGAAAATAATCACTTTTGATGCAAAATTCTGTTTAAATGTTTTTGTTGTTGTTTTTACTTTAGCAGTGCAATTTTTTTTCAATTTATGAATTTTTAGGTAAAAAATTGCATTACAGTTTTTTTCAAGTTTTCATTAAAAAAGTTAAAAAAAAAGTTTTTTTTTATCCGATGATTTTTGTCTGAAAAAGATGCTTTTTAAAGTCCGAAATAAGTCACAAAGAAAGTAGAATTTATGTTGGATTTTAATGTACAAAAGTTAATTAAATATTGTATTTGTGTGTGAGAGAGAGAACTTTTCTTTTTAAATTTATCTTTTCTTATTACAGTTAAATGAGTAAAAACTTTATAAAAATATTAATCTAAAAGGCGAATCAATTTGAATATGAAGGAGTTAAAATTTTCTTTTGATGATACAAAATAAAAATAAAGCGACATTCTCAGTCTCTTAAACATGTGTGTGATGTTGTGCAGAGAATTCAATTTTATGAAATGAAATTTCGTATCTATGATTACGTTGAACAACGCCCTCTATGTGTAATGTAGTGGAGAGATCATATAAATGCATTCCCTCTATTTCTCCAGTAGGCTGCACTAACTGACCATCCTATGGTGTTTCTTTGTTGGCGTTTTTCATTCCAAGTCGATTAACGTCAATGGTTTTTCTTTTCAACATTCGAAGAGTAACTTCGACAATTTTTGTCTGCGGTCAGATTCGAACCAGGTATATTTTAAATACTTTAACCGCTTCTCTAAGCCGCTCCAAAAAATAGTTGTGAACTAAAATTTCTGAAAAGCGCAAATTTTTTCAATCGCTTTAATGATGTAGAATTTACAGCCTTAGGAAGATGTTTTTGCGTAAAAATATTCATTTCTCGAAAACGAATGCTGAATATTATTGACAGTTGGTAAAAGCTTACGGTCAACATACATACATACATACATGACTTCAAAGAACACTTGAGCAATGATTTCAGCGACTCATAATTGAAGACGCGTCTTCTTGTCTGAGCAGTAATGGGCGGAAATTGTTGTCAAAGTCAATTTCTGTACTTGGTTGAATGTTTTTTATTGCGAGCTGTCGAAATCGAATATTCGTTGGGTGGGAATAATCTACGTAAAATTGCGTGAATATTCTATGTGATACAAGGCCATAATCTTCTCTCATAACAACACTCAACCACTTATTGCAAGAGTGGTGAATAACAATTTGGAAAATTGTTAATATGAAGTTTTATCTTAATCGTCCACACCTTTTCTGCAGAACGATTCACTTTTGAACAACTTTTTGGTACTCTTTTATTCTCTCCACTGGCCTTTGCTCCGGACATTTTGGAGGATTTGCCTCTTTTGGTACAAACACCACATTATTGTTCTTGTACCTCTTCAAGTGTATTTTACCATAGTGACAGGATGCCAAGTCAGGCTAAAAATAACTGAACGCATAATGAAGTCTTATTAACGGAAGCAGCTTTGTTTGTAAATATTTTTTCAATGTAAATTTCGGAATTTATAGAGCCCGTTGTAACAAATGATTAGCTTCTTTGAATGCAACTACATATTGCGTGCCACTTTAAGAACTTGTTTTTTTTTTAATTTTGACTGTTTTTGTGCCCTAAACTTTGTTTAACCTGCATTAGCTTTAACTTTTTGTACCAACTAGTCCAAGCACTGAAATAACCTGGCTGCTTTCCTAACGGAAACAATCTATCGGATTAAGTTGGGTTTAATTTAAAATATTTAATTTCTCATGTAAATGGTGCATTGAGGACATTTATATATAGATCAGCATAATCGATCGATCGTTTTATAATATACTAATAAGTTTTCATTATCCATACCCCAAAATACTTCTGCCGTGTATTTTAAGAATCTTGTTTCTATTTTATACCGTACAGTTGCCCTTAAAATCATTGGTAGCTTAACAGTCGGAAGTTAAATCCCATCGACTAAGATGTCTAAATTTGTAATTGCTTCTTTATATCGGATGGTATGATCTCGATACCAAATACAGTTTTCTGTTTGTACTAAAATGTTTGATTGACTGCTGTAAATCTGGTAAATTATATATACCTGTGTCCAGTGGGCATGTAGAAAATTTTTTAACTTTCCTCTCTGTAGAGTGTTATCGGATATCCTCAGAATTGCATATATATTCCATTTATGTGGTTGTAGAACAAAATCAAGTATGTCATTATGCACTTACTAATGGACCATTTAATTTTGACCACCCATTTGGACCATCAACATTTTACCATCTAAATAGTCAACCATTATTGATTGATGAAACACTAAAAGTTGGACCATTTTATTATAATAACAATTATATAATTCAATTTTACATCCTCTTATAATACAATTTATTCTTATTAAAAGCAGTTATGATTTCTTCTTCATGTCTTTTAATAAATTCTAATTTCATTTTACACCAAAGTTCCATAAGAATAAAGAAATTCGAAAAAAAAAACGAAAACGAAAAGGAACGAAAACATTTAATATACGTTTACTTTTATACTTTAATGTGGCCCTCAAACCACTTTGTCACAAAAAAATATATATTAAAATAAAAAATATTAGATAAGAGAAAAAGTCATTTCATTGAACTTAAATTGGTTGGTGTTTGTGTTAATAAAGTTAAGGAAAGCATTTTTGAAAAGACTTTATTGACTTTGGTTATTTTTCCTATTTATAAGAAATACATCTCCCCTCCCGAGATGTATATATACAAGATAATTACTTGTGAACTCCATATCTATTATCTATTAAACTTTGCCAAAAGGTTACTTTGACCAAGTCTAACCTTTCAACCTTAGTTATGTGGAACCATGTTACTCAAAAACAACCAATAAGTTGAAAATGGGAAAGATTCCACATTTTTGTGATGAAATGATTTTCTTAATTCTGGCAGTTCCAAAAGCATAATTTGTAGGTATTGGATTTCACTTGTTATAATTCAGTATTCGCTAGCCGTTTTGCGAAGAAGCTTGACGATTTTATTTTATTGGAAAAAGATTTTTACGAAACGCTTGACACAACACATAAAGAGAGGCCTGGAAGAACTAATTCGTTTTAAAAGATCAGTCAGCGAAAAATTTACCAGAATATTCGACCAGACACGAGCACATAACTTTCTTTCGAGGTAACTTTTAATCACTTAAGTGGATAGAATAATTTGATTAACCCACTTTATCTTCTACTTACCATTTTATTCATTCAAGGTAGAACGTCTTTGCTGTAATCCACTTCACTTTGGATAGAAAATTGACTTGATACATTATTTTCCTGAAAGATGGAAGAAAACTATTCAATATTGAAAGTGAATACTTATTTTGTTATTGACATTTTAATCTTTTATTCTCAAGAATGGGTCCGAATTCAATCAATGACTTTAGATCGTTTGGCTGAAGTGGCCATTTAAACACTCAGGGCAATAGGCTTATATCTAATCTACTATTTCAGTTTGTTGAGTACCCATCAATGTAACAGGTCCAACTATAAGTATCTATAGGAATTTTGAATCATATTTCTACTTTCTTAATTGCTTCTAGTCCACGCCTTTAGATTAAGATATAGTTGTAGAGTAGAGTACGCAATAAGACGATGATCATCCTGATTAGTTCCTTTATATAAAGTTAAGAATATCCATGGGTTCCACTTCATTTGGGTCCTTATTTCTATGTGTTAAATGTGATGCTACCGTCAAATTCCGTAGTTTGGTTTTCAATGCTTTGAAGTTTGCAAAACTACATTCTGTTTTAAAATTCGGTTAAGTTCGAAATTTTGATTAAAATGGGTCGATTTTGAAAGGGGCACCCTTCCGAGGTACACCGTTTTGCGCCTCTATTACTCCGTTGGAGTTATAATGTCGCTCTCCTCTGTTACCATCTATCCAGCCGTCCAATTATTTTATGCAAATCCATTGTAGCTTTTATAGTGTAATAATATTTATGTCCCTACAAAGTAAATTTTGATGGTTTTATAAAATAGTACTTTCAGGATAGAACAATTAATTTAACAATAATGCGTTTTAGCTTTCAAAAGTTGTTTAAAAAAGTCTAAAACATTTTGAATCGAAATTTCTATATGACCCACCCAATAACATATTTGTAGCACCAAAACGCCTCTTATACATTTTCACAAGTAAACGACTTACTGTATTATTGGAGGTCGACGTATTAAATAAAGTCACTGTATGGAAACTCAAAGTCTCTCACACTTTTGGCTTTAAAGTGACTTCACAAAATATTGTATAAAAAATAATAATACGAGTAAAAAGGCCATCAATATAAGTAAATTTCTTGTCACAAAAGTGTAGTCCATTCAAAATTCTTGTTAGAACAATAAAATATTTTTTACTCAATGCAGGGAGTTTTTATGAAAACGCCATAAATACGTTTATAATGGTAATTAAGTTAAAAAAAATCATATTTACACATTTCAGACGTAACTACTTTTGCCATTCCGAAACATTCATATGGTGAATGGAATCATAAAAAAGAAAGCACAATCTTATTATTTGAGACTTTTAAAGGAAACCACACAGTGGTGGGTTACATTTTGCACTTAAAGTACTAATATATGATTAAGTACGTTTTTATGAAACACCACAAGTCCTGTTTATTCTCTTTTTTTTAATGTCACGAACTCTTTTTCTTCATATATAACAGTTTTTTTTTTACTGAATATGGCGCCAATTTCATATCCTTAATTTCATATGCCATTTCCTAAATGACTTACATAAAAATAAAAAATAAGGAAAATGGAAAAGAATGTGAATGTGGATGTGGTTGTGGAAAGGAGTTTCTTATTGGAAAAGTACGTTTTATTTCATTTTAAATTTTCAATTGAAAAGCAACAACATTTTCTGAGAAAAAAATCTGGCTCCTTTTAATTTCAGAAAGTTTCAACTATTTTTAGAAAATGAATAGAAAGAATATGTATTTTTTTCGAAAGATCTTTTTATAAATAAATTATTGTTTATAAACTGAATATAATTTTTGACTTTTTATTTCAATAACCTTTGATGATGCTATAAAATGAAATAAAATTCGATTAAAACATAAAAGCCTCTTTTCTAACCTTTAGAAACTCATCGAAAAATATCTTAAAAATATGATGTTACACGGTGAAAAATAAGTTAGACTAATAATTTCAAGGAGTATAGTTTCCACAGTAGCAATTGAAGTTTTTGTTGTGGATTTTATTTAATACTTAATTATAGTCTTTTTACTTATATGGGGAACTCTTAATAAGATTTTTCTTAGGTCTCACAATATATAGTTTAAATCCAATTATTCCAAAGAGAATATTGTTTTGCATTTTCACAAAGACAAAGAGGACTATAAAGAAAAAGGATAATTTCGATAACCCATCTTATAACACAGACTTTCTATATTATTGAAACATATTTGTTCCCTTAAAAGCAATATAATAGTATAATATAGTATAATATAGTATAATATAGTATAATATAGTATAATATAGTGGAGCAATATTAAATCGCCAGTTAAATGTTCTCCTCAAAATATAGACATTTGTATATTATCTAACAATAACAGCATATATGAACTCTCATAGGAATCCAACCTGCAATGGAAACTGTTTTTGTTCGATATATCTTTTCTTTAGACACATGTCATTGTTAATTTCTCGAGATTCTTATTTCACAAAGTCATCTTAAACTTTCATCATACAATTTAAATAAATTTATTTAATACTCTTATTTTTCTAAGTGTAATAAAATCTTACAACTTAATCAAATTTCCTTTAAAGATTCGAAAAGAGCCAAGAACAACAATTTATTGAAAGAAAGAAAAAAATGATTTTGCTTTTGGAAACCAATAAAACAACAACAAGGAAATATGAAGGTGGTGTCTTGTCAATAGTTGAAGTTGAAGGTAGTTACACAAGCTATAAAAGCGTTCGGGTGCTTTGTAACTAGAGAAGTACAAAAATATAATATGTCGACAATTTAATTATAAGATAAAAACACAAGATATATTGAAACAAAAAAATTATTCATAAAAGAATCTTTTATTAAATGAAAAGAACGAATGAATTTTTTAAAAGATAAAGAAAAAAATTAAGTTAAATATTTATCAAACGAAATCTAAAAGACTTGAAAACTCAATACAGTTTTGGTTAGACACTGTGGGTCGGAATAGAAATATTTTGAAATAAATCTATAATTTACTTGTCTCTACATTTTCCGATAATTGACATAAATAATGAATTCTGATGCTTCAGAAATTAGCAGGTAAACCAAAACTTGCTATGCTCTTTCCACATTTTTTTTGATCGGTCTTGAATTATGTTATCAGCGGTCATTGTTCGTAGATTACTGTCTTTAAATTAAACTATTTTTTTAAGTTCAGATCTTGTGAGATCGTCTAATCCGATTTCAATTGCTCATTAATACAGAACAGCTTTCCGATTCCACCAAATATTATATATATTTAGATTTAATTTTCCCAGTTTTATACTCGTATGGAAGTTTTTTGTCTTCTTACTTTAATTTCCTTTTTTTGCTCACCAGCCCTCTTCTAGTATATCCTGTCAAAATTTGTCCATATAAGAAGAAATCGAAGCACACAAATGTCCGTTGATTAGTTACAATATTAGTTTAAACACTTTCAAAGTGCGATCAAATGATCCCATTCAACTCGGAAGTAAATAGTCAACTCGTGAGTTACTGTTACTGTTTGTATTAAGCTAGAGCCATTCTGATGATTTCAAATATCTTAGTTGGTCATTAAATCTTACCCCTGATAAATCATCTGTCTAGTTAGAGTCTTCTAGGAAGATAGAGCCAGCTTATTCAGCTCCTCCCGGCATTCATAGACAAAAACAACACGAAGTGTTCAATTGTGTATAAGGTGCGAGTCCAAATTAACATCGTTTGGAACATTAACATAAATATTTAAATCAATATTCTCCTTAACTTTATAAATACTTCTGGCTGTGTTACACTTTTAGACTATTTTATATCCTATTCACTAAATCACTGTTATTGGAGAAGATTTGGGACAAATTATTATTAATATTTGTAACCTATAACCTTTGTGCCCTAACAAATGTAAGATAAGGTAAGGTACCACCTCACTTTTAGCTCGCAAAGCTAAATTAGATAAAGTTTAGTTAAACGGTTTTTCAATTTTGCTTCGTTCTGTTCCATTGTGAAATGTTTGAGCAAAAAATATTCATTCATTGATCAAAATGAAAATAAAAAGGCAAAATCATTTTTTGGATTTTTAAAGAAAAGGAAAAATCAATATTCTTAGATTTCATTATAACATTTTTTAAAATTATTAATAAAACTTTATAATTTTATATGGAAGATAATCCATCTGCTTTAAATTCTGTCATATTCATCAGTAACTGCTAAAGATTTGTTTGAATGGAAAAGTATTCTGTTCTTGTTTTTATAAATATCAAGATACGGTTTATGTCTCTGTTTTTATTCTTCAAACTATCAGATCTTTCAAAGAGTTTAATTTTAGTTTTTAAAAAAGAGTTTAATTCTTCGTCGTTCAACGTTCTAATAAATTATAAAAATCAAAAAGATAAAAATAAAAAAGAGCAAAATCCTGAAGAGAATTTTAAAACGAATAATTCGTACAAATTGTTTTGAAGTCGTGTGAAGCAGTGAAAAATGTTTTTCCATCAAGCTGAAAAAGGGATGGATTTGTATGTTTGCAACATTTGTATGAATATACAAACGTATATTCATACAAAGGTTGCAATTTTAGTTGTTTTTGTTATTGCATGTTTTTGTTTCCTTTTCAACCACTTCGCAATTCTGAGGAGTAAAAAACTAAACATCTTTTTTTTTTTGCTCTTCGCTTAAAGAAGAGTTAAATAAGTTTTTTTCCTGATTTTGCACAGAGCAAAATCGAAATAACAAAGATTAAAATCTTAATCGAAAAAAAGAGTTTTATTTTTTTAAGATTTCCTCAAAGAAGAGTAAACAAAGATAATTTGAAAATAGAGATTTTGCTCCGAATTTTTCCAAACTCTGATAAATATTAAAGATACAACAGAAACGAAATTCAAAATACTCTGATTCTTAAAAATTAAATAAACAAAAAATGTTCCACAATATCATGTTTTTTTTTACTTTGATTATTTGTTGTTATTGTTGTTCTATTTTCTTGACAATAATAGCAGTTGATAAATTTTGTAGTATTATAGGAAAGTTGTTGGTTCGTTGGTCGTTTAGTCCACATGATAAAGAAGTAGAAAACGATTTTAATAAAGGACTTCTAACTTTTCTATACAAAATAATGGAATAAAAGGAATTAAATGATATATTTTCTTTTGTTGTTGTTGTTATTATTTCCAATAGTTAGTTTATAGTTTGTTGTTGTTGCAGCAGTTGTAGTTTAGTAGCAGTTGCATTAATACACACACACATATACGTGCAAACTATTTCTATTCAAAAATATTTTGTTTCGTTTGTTAAATTCGGTAGATTCGTTTTCTTTTTGTTGTTCAGCTTTTGTTTGCTAAAAAAACTAACAAACGACAAACAAAAAAAAAAAAGAAGAAGAAAATAGGAAAAATAATACTTTATTTTTTTCCTTTTGTTTGTTCTTTGGCAAACACACAAAATCATAGACTTCTTTTCCTAACACAACGTCAGTGAAATGCAGTGGTACAAACATATCTTGTGCCGAACTGGGAATATGAAATTTCCAGATTAATCGAGTTCATCAAATGCAAGAAACTCGGGAAGAATTTACTGATTTACTTATGTTCAACATATCCTTTCTTCATATTAAAATCCTCGATGTTCTAGGACACGTTCTTGTGCTCTTATACAAAATTATAATATGACACAATTATTATTATCTCGGACATTAGATTATTGTATTATTTCATTTTTCAACCCTCACTAAGATGTTAAGGGCCATGAAAGAGACAGGAACTGAGAATCTGAGATTTGAGTTGATCACTACACTTGCTTAATGACTGTATATGTCTATCACATAAGAATGGAAGTGACAGTTACGTCAATTAACACTCAACTCTTAAGAAAAATTGGTTACTAGAATCAATGGAATTGTAACCAAGTTAGGAAAGACTCATTTTCCCGGTGGCATTCCAGGATTCAAGGCGTTAATATTAACATGCAATACAAATTTATTGTTTCATATCCAAAACTGCTGTGATATTTATTATCTTTTCTACAAAGTGGTTATCAAAATGATCTCTCATGCCAGCTTTTAAACACGAAAAGAAATCTACTATGGATTAAGTTGATTGTGTTGCGTGTTATCCTGAACAAATCAGTTGAAAAAGAAAGAAAATTCCTTTAGAAGTTATGTTTCTATTTCAGGCATATACTGCAATCAGTTGCCGACATTCTGCTTCTTTATACCGCTTCTGGATTCCAAACTATGTGCTAGAAAAACTATATCATTTGTGTTATCAATACAGAAAGTAGTCCTGTTGAACATACCTTCCTACTCCGACTGTTCTATTCTGTAGTTAAGGGGAAGGTATTATTTTCATTTAATTTAATATTGACCGATTTTGGGATGAAAAGACGTAAACTTCAGAATTTTAACCTCGTTTGATGTTGGTTAAATCTGGAAGAATATATAAAATTTTTCAATAAGAGAGATGATATTTTAAACTTATAAAATTTTAAAAAGAGATATATTTGGTCAGTAGGATTTTTATCTGGTATCACTGATTTTGTACCACCATGAGCATTCATTCCCTAAATATCTAATATCGAATTGGTTCAAAAGCACATGAACCCCTTTTACTTTCTAATGATAGTAAAATGGGTCATACATTTCAGGAATTGTCGGTTGCTTGTGTGAGACAGATTTTTATATAAATATTTATTTAAATTTTATTTAGAACTTCCGTCTGGCATTATTAACTGCTTTTCTGCGAGATGTTAAGAGCTCAAACTTCCAACAATTTTAAATAATTTTTCGTATACGAGTTTAAATGAAATTACACTATCGTATTTTGTTATTTGTCCCACTGTGCGATACTAATAGTGCATTTGAGTTTTCATTTTTTTCAGTTACTAAACAAACAAACACACGCTGCACATGACAACCAACTTCTCTTTATTGTTGTAATTGTTTGCATTTTTGCCAACAATATTTTCTTTTCTCATATTGTTGTTGTTGTTGCTTCTTTCTTTAGTTCTATTCATCACTTACAAAGAATAAACGAAAGAACGAACATTGGGAGCAGTCAACAGAGCCAACAACACTCGATATCTCTAAATAAACATAAATGTTGGATGTTTTTTTTCCTTTTCACATCTTTTTTTCTTCTTCCTCTTCTTCGTTTTTGTTTTTCTGTTTAATCAAAGTCAGTTATTTTTTCTAAAAGTGTGCAAATGTTGGTGTTGAGTGTCCTTTTATAGAAACAGAAACTTTCATACACACAAACACACATTTACACAAAAGAATGTAAAGAAAGGCAAAGCATCCAACTAATGTTTGCCAAATCGCACCCTTCTTTTATATTTTTCTATCTTTATCAGGATAAGAAGGACAATTCTGTATATAAATAATTGCAGTTGCAAAACAAAAGATTCTTGTTTTTGTTTTTCTATTGGTTTATTTTTTTTGTATTTGTTGTTGTTGTTGTTGTTGTTCTCCTCAATATTGTTGTAGTTCATTTGTGCTCTAAATATTTGCTTTAGTTTAGAATGAAGAGAAAAAATATCAAATTGCAAGTCTTTGAGGACAATAAAAACAACAAGGACACCAACAACAACTACAACAACTACAAATACCACATAATAGTGGCCACAATAAATAATTATTAAAGAATTTATTTATGATCAGGTGAAAAATATTGTATGTTTGTTAGAAAGAATACATATTTTATGCATAACGTCGATGGTAATTTAATTCTTTTTACTAAACAATGAAGGGAAAAAGTATAATTTCCGTTTCCGATTTTATTCTTTTGAAGAACTGTGACTTCCGAAGGATAAAATGTCATTACCATTAATATTGATGACGTTTCATTAATGTACGAATTTGTAATCAATACCTTATTAAAATTTTAATGAATGACAAATTATTCATTGAGTTTAATAAATTTAACATACACTGAACCAAATATCGTAGGTAATATTTACGGAAAAATTTCGTAGAACTTAAACGAAAAAAGGTGTTAATTAAACAGATTTTTATTCTAATTAATATAATTTTTCTTCAAATTGAAGAACTTTTTTGTAACGAAAAATATCTTATATCAACAAATATTAAGTAAAAACGGCAGTTACGCAACGTAAGTAAAGTAACACACAAATTTATTTAATTCTACGTATTAAAATGAAATTAATTTGAATAAAATTTTTGTTCATTTAACTTTCTTTCGTCGAATAATTTTGTATATTTTCTTGGTCATATTGAATGAAATGTGACAAAGAAAATGATAACTGAATATAGAAATACATACAAGAGGAAAATGTACTACAGAATATTTGTATGATTGGAATTAATGGAATATTTTGCATAGATGCATGAAGATGCAAATGGAAGATCAGCTGATCAACAGTAACTTTTCATCAAGAATACAAGCCGTCCTTTCACAATGCTCTATTTTAAGTTGTCTATTACATGTTTTACACCATTTAATTATTATCTAAAACTAAAGCTTTTACCCGTTGCACTTTGCTGCACGAAAATTCTCATCAGTCCTAGATCTCGAAAGAAATTTCAAAAATCGCCGTGTATTCTATAATCACTATTTGCACAGTATGGGGGCTACTTCTTCTCTGGTCCTTTCTGTTTTACCTTCTCTTCCATTAAATAATTTCTTGAGGAACTTATTGGGACCAAATATGAAAATTCTCTCTGTTACAATTCTTAAGATTAACTATAATCAATATCTGCTTTGTATGGGGAGTTATCCTTCTCTTGGTCCTTAATATTTTATGTAATTAATTTTTACAACAATTTAACGTAATTCTTCCTCAATTCAACTGAAATTTCGTAAATTTAACTTAAATGTGGTAGAAAAATTTAATATATTCATCAATATAAAGAATTTATTTTTATTCAATTTAACTGCATTTTTGTTAATGAATTAAAATAGTCATATTGACAATTTTTCGTCAATTTAAAGAATTTACGAAAATTTTCGTTATAATGAATAAGGGTTTCGTTGGCTAATATTTAACTACTTTTTACTTTAATTCTACACCCTTTTCGTTATATTTACTAAACTTGTTGGTTCAGTGTATATATACAAATATCGGTTATATAAAAAAGAAGCCTGGATTGAATTCGATATTTAGTCAAGGTAAAATTTCTTTCATTATTATTTGGTGTCCACGAAAAAGTTTGACCAAGAAGATTCGCAATTTTTTAAAAAATGAAAATGAAATGTTTTTTGAAAGTTTTAGGCACCAGTGATGAGAAGTCTTATGAATGAAAACAGCTTTCTTTCCTTTATGTTAATATCGTTATTAAAAGAGCCCATTTTAACAAATGACTGGCTTTTTTGCCTGCTTTTGGGTCCTAAAGCATCAGGTCGAAGAAATGTTAAAGAAAATTAAATTATTTAACGAAAAATCTGCTAAAACATAAATTTCGCCATCCAGTACGCAGAATGAATTTTTTCTGGTTTCTATTTTTTAATAACGTTCCCGTCAGAAACTATTTGTGCCTTGAAAGTTTTGAAACTTTTGTACCAAATAGTCCAAGCACTGAACAAACCGTGCTGCTTTCCAATTGGACGTGTTGGAAGCTCCTTTTGAAACTTCATGTGCACAAATTCTTCTACATGAACCAGGTTTTCTATCAAGGGTCAAGTTTTTTCGGTTCTTTTTAATAACATTGGAAACAGTTTGACGTCAGGCCTTTGAATGCTTGGTCAACTTTTTGTATGGGAGAAGTAGCTCCCATATAAAGCAAATATTGATTATCGAATATCTCTATACATCTACTACAGCGAAGTTTCTTCCAAATCATTTTTTAATACACATCGATATGTGAGCTGTATTGTTCATTTGACATGTCGTAATTTATGAAAAGTATTCATTTTTCAATCATGTAAATAAAACATTTTTCGTAATTTCATCACATTTAAGTATAACATTGATCGTTCACGTTTATAACAAATTATTTCGATTGAAGTATCCCTGAATTATACGCTGTTTATTAAAACGCATTTATAGAGATTAAAAAATTATCTTTTAATTCATAAATAATTTTATAAAATCAATATACCGATTGGACAAACTTTGGCGAAACATCGACTTATTTTATATTCCCATTAATATATTAAATATAAAGAATTTAAGAGACCAATGGCTTTTAAAGGGCCTAAGATTATATAAAATTTATATGGCCTAAGACATATGGAATGATAAAGTAGTTATACCTTTATTGACCATTTATGACCGTGGAGGGTATATAAATTAATTTTAGAAACAACAATTAAATAATTTGATTAATTTAAATTATTTTTTCTATTTACTTTCAGGTAATTTTATAATTATTAAAACAGGTAAATTTTACTAAATTAAACTGAAAATTTAAGAATTAATTAATTGCAACATGAAACACGTTTGTTATGAATTTTATGTATCAGTATCTACACTGAATTACAAAAGTATACATACAACAATTTCATTTTTTCTTTAAACATTTTTTAACAGTTTCTATTGAAAGAAATTGTTATTTAAAGACCATCACAAAGGAATATTGGTACAACAAAAATGTAGCATCTCTTTCGTGACCGAAAGGGGAAAAATGTCAATATACAAAAATATTGATTATCGAAGGTGGATTTTCCACAAACGTTACTTCTTCTATTTTTTCAAAAAATCATAAAAAACAACATTTAAAATAATTTTAATTAAAAAATCGTAAAAAAGACGTCGTATATTTACTTTGGTAACCCTGTGTGAATTTGTCTCTTCAAGTTTGCAACAAACTTACACGCAGAGAAAAAATATGTTTGCGGTAACCATAATCGAGAAGCAACAGACTATTGTTGTTAGATACTGTTACCGTAACTACAAAATTGTTTATTTGCATTTCGATTTTGCATTAATAACAATAGTTATTGTTACCACCATTAAAAATATTGTTATTGCAATAAAAATATTGTTATTCCAACAAAAAGTTTATTTATTCGCATTGTGATTTTGTATTAGTAAAAATAATTGCTATTACACCACTAAAAATATTTTTTTTATGGCCACTAAATTATTATTTATCGCCATTAAAAATATTGTTATTCAATAAAAATTTGTTTGTTTGCATTACTTTGTTATTTTTTCGTATGAAAAATTTCAATATATTTCTCATTTTATGTAGTCCTTTGGAAAATATGTAAATATTATTTGAAATGTTTTCGCAATATAATTTTATTTGTTTTAATTGCTTATTTTTTACAAATAACATAAAAATATATAATATTTTCCATGTTAACACAAATTGTAAAAAAATATATATTTTTCCATATTCGGTTGTCCGTAAGCTGAACATAATATTTTTTCCTCATAACAATAATTTTGTTTATAACGGTCTGTTTAAAAACAATACAATTTTGATCAGTCAAACATATTT
Organism: Cochliomyia hominivorax; assembly: GCA_004302925.2. Classification (NCBI taxonomy): domain Eukaryota; kingdom Metazoa; phylum Arthropoda; class Insecta; order Diptera; family Calliphoridae; genus Cochliomyia; species Cochliomyia hominivorax. The sequence goes on from PYHX02000158.1 coordinate 57,026,203, forward strand.
TCAAACATATTGCGGCCATAATATTTTTTATTTAATAAAAATAATTTTATTACAGCAACAAAATTGTTATTGAAATAAAATGAATTCAACAATTAACATGTTGGTAATAACAATAAATGTTTGCAGCGAATATATAAGTGTTTGTGACGAACATAATGCGAAGTGACGTTTCTCTGCGTGTAGGAAGTGTAACAATATCGGCAAAATAATGAAAATTGAAATTCAAACTATTTGAGACGATCTACAGAAAATTTTAGGTCAGTTCAGTTCACAACACTTTAAGGAATATAATTATTATTAATCAGATATTTTTAATATGATAAATTTTTAATTGATTCAATACATTATTATCAGATAATCTTAATTCGTTTTGATTACTTAAAATGTAATTAAATTATCATCATACAACAAACAAACAACAAACAGACACAATTGATGAGTACAAGTTGATGTGATCTGATGATAATAATGATGGTAATTGTGATGACAGTAATGGTTGCATTATTACAAAAACAACTTAAGGGGTTTTTTTAGAGCAACTTATTTTTATGTTTATTTTTACTGTTTTTGTTGGATCACAGCAGGATGCAACATTAATTTGAAAACGCGCCTTAAAAAAAAAAAACAAAAGAAAATATAGCACACGACACGCAATAGAAACATACAGTGGAGGTTAATAAAAGTGAAACAACAGCATAATTATCAATATATTTTGTTCTCTAATAAAGAAAAAAATCGTATGTCGCTTCATTGGGATAAACGCAGTGGAAGCTGAGTCCATATCTCTATAATTTATATAAAATAGAAATCGTACAACAAATATGTGAGAAAATCTATAAATTCTGATTGGTTCTATAATGGTCTAAGTAACATAGATTTTCAGAAAAAAAATACTGTATACTACTGTTTCGAACTAGTCAGTTTCAAAAGGTCATCAATAATTCCTTTACTAAGCTCTCAATTGTAATTTAAACATGGACTTTTCCTATTGTCTCTTTAACCTTTTTGTGCAGTGTAGGTCATCCTTTGGCAAATCTAAGGATGATCTTATCACTTTGCTTACCTTTTCGGTGATCGTGAGGCAGATTTCTTGCGTTTACAACGTCCATACTACCTCCTTACAATGCACTCGGTGACGATTATGGTTTTTCATACGATTGGTAAAGAGTGGATATAAACCTTGTCATTCCGTTTGTCTGCCTGTTGTTGACACACTCACATCCACAATAGTTGAAAGAGTGCAATGAAATTTTTTCACAATATGTGCTATTGTCCTGAGAATATTCCTATTTGAAATTGGCTTAATCAGTTCAGTAGAAAAAAGATTAAGGACCGACATCAAAATTATACACTATAAATTTATGAATTGGTTATAGGGGTTATCTTCCCCTGTATACAATCGAAATATTTAATATAACATTAATATAACGTGCATTGATAACGAAATATTATAGCGTGCAGACATTTCGGATAGGACACGAAGGAAAAGAAGCCCTCTAACAAACGAAACTTTTAATATCACATTTCTGAAACATTTAAAATTTAAGTAGATGAAAAATATATAAAAATATTAACGACTTACAACATTTTGGTTAGGGCACGGCGGAGTGGTATCCCCTTACAATTGAATTTTTAATTAATTCCTATAATTATTGAGGTGTTTAAATATAACCGAATTTTAACGTTCTTACTTATTTAATTTATTTCTTTATTTTCATTTTTAATACACAGTTATTGAGGTTTCATGGTGAGTAAACGATTTGCTTTCTCTATTCCGGAAGGTGTTTAATTATGGAAGTTATTAAAACTTTATTGTATTGTTATAGAATTTTATAGAAGTTTAAAAATCTGAATCGATCACATTTTAACATGTGGCCTGGTTATTTGTTATTATTCTGAGAAGACTCCTATTTAAAACTATTCAAATCGGTTCAGTAAATTTAAAGATATATACCGATACAACTTCTAAATTTAGGCAAAGATCATTTTCAAATGCAATTTGACAGATCAGAATCGAATTAGAATTACTATAATATATATTTAGCTTTGGAACACAAAGGAAATGAAAGAAAAGATATTGGTCAGTAACATGTTTGATTTTGGACCGATTTGTACTACTAAGGATTATAGCTAAAAATATACTCAGACTTTATATATATACACTATATGATTCCTATATTCGGAATGATCTATTTAATATACTATCTCTCTATCTCTCTCTCTCTCTCTCTCTCAATGAATTCTAACACACAAAAGCATGTGTATCAATTGTAAATGAAAGTTTCACTATTTCTTTGTCCATGACTGTATCCATGCTAAATATATTAGCACTATGATTATAGACATAATTTCTATTTTTTTTTATAAAAAATAAAAAAAAGGTCGAAATCCCTAAACAGAAATAACCATAAAAAAATTGAGGTAAAAAGGGAAAAAATACGAAGAAGTTTGTTTTTCGTTAAATTCAACTCATAAATTTTATTTTAATTTCCTTGTCTTCTTCTTATTATTCTTCCTTTTTTAATTCATATGTTTCGATATGAATTTGTTTTTTTTCTTGCTCTCATTTTTTTTAATTTTATGCAGAATAAAATTCTATTTTAATTTATGACGCGTCATTTGTTCGCGCGCCTTATCGCGTGTCAAATCATCGTTATTTTGTTATTTATCTAAAATTAATGATCATCGAATGATATTAAGTAATTTTCCCATTGATAATCATCATAAATAATTTAGATAAAAAATAAACCAACGAAACCAGAACTAAAACCGTGGTGAAGAGTAATTGAAAGTGAAAGGGAAATTATTTCGGATACAATAAATATTTTGATTAATTGAAATTTTATGATTTCGCTTTTGACATGTTTTTGTGTTTCTGTTTTTTTTTACAAAAATTTGACAGATCAGTGGGGAAAACAATTGTTAATAAATTGGAAGATGTTAAGTAGCATATTTTTTATATCAAGAAACGCATATAACTTCTGATTCCTGGTAAATATTTTCTTTGTACAATTTTATTATTTCATTTTTAGAAATAGAAAGATATTGAAAAGAAATTGGGTAAAATTAAGACCCACTGTAGCATAAACAATTTACCGAGATGGTTTGAAAAATAAAAAATAATCGGTTAAGATTAGAGCATTAAAGAAACCGGGTTTCGAGTTATTTCAAAAAAAAAAAAGTTTCTAAAGCGGTTTTATGTCAGAAACCGGTTAAACGGGTGTTGTTTGATTATTAGAAATTTATAGCAGAAATTATTATTTAATAGAATTTTGGAATTTTTACCTTGTAATGAAATTTCTATATCGCCTATCTATGAAACTTTTAAAGCTAATTTCTTGAAATTTGACATTAATAGTAAATTATTTAAGGCTAACAAAATTTCGGAGAGGACACTTGGGGTGGTGTCTTCTTAACAAACGAAACTTTTAATATCGAATCTGCACATCTCTGCAATTGAATTAAATTTAATGATATAATAGAAATAATACATAATTTTGGAATAGGGAGTGGTGTCCCTTGAAAGCGGATTTTTTAATACAAATATTTTTAAATTGGTCGTGGTGGAGGGAATGATAGATACTGTATAGTCGAATATGGCATTCTTATTTGTTACTTAAAAAATTACCAGGAAAAAAAACTAGTAAGAACGATATATTTGGCTATTCGGAATCGTCAATGAAATCCACCTTGTGAAGTAAATACGTTATGTTTCATATATACACTCTCACACATACTCTCACAAACGTATACAACATACACAGATTTTTCTTAAATATAACACAAGAACATTTAATGAGTCATAAAATAAGTTATAGTTTAGACCTTAACTTTTTCAACTGAACCGATTTTGATAATATTTGCAGTGGTAATATAGTACATTTAGCTTAATATTATGACAATTTGATTCAAATTTATCGATTCATAATTGACAAATTTAGGGGTTGTCTCAGATGTCGGCCTATATACTACTATAACAAAGTCTCAGGTTAATATATATAAAATAACCGGTGTCACTATTGAAATCCCTGAAAATATTCTCATCTTCTCCAATAATCAACTTCATTTTAATTTCCACATATGTTGTCCTTTTAAAATGTCTCTTTTAACATCACATTTTTATTCCAGTAGAGAAACTCCAAATAAATAAAGCAATAAAATTTATATCCATAAAAAAGGGCAATGGAAGACAAAGATAAACCCATCAAAAGGAGATGATGATTAATAAATGATTATCAAGTTATTTAAGGCTTAACAGAGATTTTATGGTTGAAATTAGGTAAAACTCCCCGCAGTTGTTTTGATTTATTTAATAATCATTAATTCAGAAAAGGAAGTGACTTAAAAATATCTAAATAAAGAAAGAAAAAAAATATTCAAAGTAGTAAAAAATTTTGAATCGCAAAACAAAAAATCCACCACTGAAAAATGAGCAATCGTCTCTCTATATAATTGCAGAAGAAGAATAACACAGATGTTTGTACATCGTTTTAACAAAAACAACAAGTTTTTGTTGTTTTATTGTTGTTGTTGTTATTGTTATTATTAGAACCCCTGTTTTTTGTTTTCTTTACACCAAAAGTCTGTTTAAATTATTGCAGTTGGATGAATGTCTGATGTCTGAATACATTCAGTATTTTTAAATTTAAATTTTAATTTATTCATAAGCAATTCAGATCAGACATTTCTTACTTTCGAAGAGGGGTTAAGGAGGTCTTATGTCGTTATGCAACCAACAACAACAACAACAGCAATAAGAGTGACATTATTGTGAAATTTCCAAAAAAAAAAAGGGTGAAATTTTGCATACAAAAATGTTTTGCTTGTATTTTATTATTTATAGCAACTTTTGGCTAAAACTATAACTATTTGATCATCATTATATATGTTGCAATAATGTTAAAGGGGTTTCTTTCTCTTCTGTCGGTAGCTTTATTTTGTTTCGTTTGGTTGTGGGACTTGAATGGATTTTTACATTACCGAAAATGTTATTTTTATTTATTCTGGCCCATCGATTCAACCATGAAAAATAACAACAAATTTAACAAAACTAACATTTTTAAGGGATCCTGTTATGTTATGTGTGTGTGTGAAGATAAATATAAAAAAACTGAAAACAATTCAATATTGTTTTTTAATAACTGACTGGATTTCCTTTTTCTTTTATTAAGGGGATGTTTTTCCACCGTCAGTAAGTCCTCTTGATAGATTTTTATTAAGTCAAGTTGGTAGCAGATTCTACTTTCCATAAGTGTAAAACAAATATTAATAAAGGGAAAATTTGCGTATGCTCACTTTTTTGTTTTTGTTTTGTTTTTGCACATATTTGAATTTTGGGAACAATTCACGCTTCGCCAAGTCCTTTTTTATGCTTAAATTTTAAAGTAACAATTACAATTTTATACTCAAACTGACACCAAATCATATGTGTTGTAATGCAGGCATATGAAATCGTTGGCACGAAGTGGTTAGTTTCGTTATAAACCAGATTTTGAAATATTGTAGTAGTATATTTGAATTTCCTTTATTGAATAAAATATAATGTGAAATTAACATTGAAAAATGTTAACTTCAAGGAATGATTTATTTGATCTGTTCAATTTGGTATAAATTTTTTAATTTATATTAAAGTGAATTCGTTATTAACTTAAGATAAAATTATATTTTTAATATTATGAAACAAATTCTTAAAATTATTTAAAATATTGGAAACTGTAACAAAATAGGAAAGCTAACAAGAAACTCCTCTTATAGATTCTTCACCCTATAGTCGGTGATATTCAACAGCATTCGAAAGTAACGGCTGTCAAATCATTTCTCACTTTGACACATTACTTGATCAACTTTATTTTTAATTCTATATGGGCATCCCATGCGTAAAGGGTCCATGACTCGATAAGACTTTTATTTTATAAGCGCATTCTATGCCTAATAGACAGCTATATATTTGCTATCCTATAGGCGGCTTATTTTTTTCTATTGTAAAACAATGTTGAATCAACTATTTTCATCAAAATCGTAATTTAAATGATTTTAGATCACATTGAAAATTATTCACTACGATAAGTTTCGGTTCCAGTATTTTAGATCATCTTGGATGGAATATTGAAGTGGAGACCACACCTAGACCAAAAAGCATCTAATGCTGCTCATTATGAAGAAAAGCCATGGAATCTAAATGCGGTTTCAATATGAAGATTATACAATGGCCTTACAGAACATAGTTAAGCCATTGCTTACTTACGCTTCAGAAGTCTTAAGAACTTCGAGGGAAATTAATTGCAACATAAGAGTATTACAAAAAGTTCTGACAATGTACGGCATAAGTGTACGCGGGCCATGAGGACAACACCAACCAGATCGAGGCTTGAATATCTTTACCAATAGATAAAAAGCAATTGCCACCATTTAATCTAAGGATACCAGGTTTAGTACTATTCTGTAATGTAAATGCCCCTTTAACGAATAATCCAAGGATGGAAATGTACATATTATCTCGGTACCTGTACAACAAAGAGTTCTTGGGAAATTGGAAGCAAATAATCTGGCTATTGGAAGAGCAGGTGTTAATAAATGCAGAGAATGTGGTGAGGTGCCGCAATTTTAGAGATGATAACTTAGCAGACATAACACAGTTTGGGAGAGTAGACTAAAAGGTATTGAGGAAGTACATACATGTACACAATTCCCTTGATTATACAGATATGGAATGCGATATCTGTTAAGCTATGAGGCCAATCCTACCTCTCAAAGTATATTTCTTTAGTACTTGGAATATTTTAACTGTAAAACTGTAATGATAAAGCATGAATTTTTAACGAGGTCGGCAGACATTGTAAATATCAAGATTTCAAGATCCTTGAGCATAATCATAATGATTCATTTATAATGCATTATGAATTCTTTAACGTTGTTCTGCGGCTCCTGTTACATATGTCTGTGGGACTCATTGCTTCACGGATTTCTCTAAGCATGATGATAGGACAGTACAGGGACTATTTATAGATGAACCATATCCGATTATTAGACCATAAAACGGTCATGCAGGCGGAGGTACGAGCGATCAGGGAATGTATAGTCTTGTCCACGGAGAACTTCGTGATTTGTTACACTGAAATCTTTTTATCATACCGACAACCAAATGTAATTTCACGGATCGTACTGACCATAAGTGAGTGATAAGGGAGCTAGATTGATACGGTTTGCGATACGGTTTGTAGAACTACAAGAATAGAATGAAGTGATCCAGATTAGAAGAAAACCATAGACATTCTAAACTAATTTAAAATTAAACACTTGTTGGTCTACAGTCTCTCGTTTTCTTAGAAAAGTCTTACACATACATAAACAATTTATTATGGTATATCTGAGCCAATTTGCGATTTTATTAAAATTAGGAACAGACTTATACGATTCTATGTGCAAAATGATTCTAAAGCCAAAATAATCTTTCAGCCTATTTGTCATCGATATATCTTTCAAAATGCGACCCGTATAGTATTCTCAGCATTACATGACGAACGGATCATGTTATTTCAATCCAAGCGAAGTGATTCTGAGTCGTATATTATTTATATACATCACTGGATTATTTACTTTTACATTCACCAAATGTTTTTATGCATTTGGCCCCCTGTATAAAAAAGGTTTTACCTTTCCATTCATAATCAATTAATGTTTGATTTATGAATTATAATGTGGTCTGACATGCAAATGGGCGGAGGTTATTATGGAACATTATTTATGTTTTTCAATTTTTCTTCCCTGTTTTTTTTTCATATTTATGAATAAACATTTTGTTTTGTTTTTGTTTTTTGCTTTTTGCTTTTTTTTGCAACATATGACAGAAATATCTTAATTTGCATTAATAGACAAAACACAAAAAATAGGGAGGAGAAAAAGGATATTATAGTCGTTTATGATGCTGATAATAATTTTGACAATGACAATTTTATTTACGCTACAATTGTTGCATTTCATTGGATTGACTGAATTTTGTGTGACTGTATGTGTGCGTGTACATTAGACACGTAGCATGGAGGGTTAATGAGGCATGTACCGTAAAACAACTGTTCAGAATTGAAATTATACAGAATCTGTTAAATTAACAACAAATATTAAGACCAGAGATTTTATAGTTTTAATGGATTTTAAAGAATTTATTTTATTTTATTTTATTTTATTTTATTTTATTTTATTTTTGTATTTAATTTAAATTTATTCTTTTGAAATCATTCAGTTTTTTTTTTTTAATTAACACCTGTATCTGACTGTTTGCCTCCTTTGTTGTTTGGAAAATGAGTCAGTTAATTAGTTCTCTCTGCTTTATCGCTTGACTTTTTGTTTTCAAATCGCAAGATTTATTATCTCGATTTTATGTTCATTTTAATATCTTTGTGATTTTTAATTGCAAAATTCGATGTTTTAATTTTTTATTGTTTATTTTTCAATAAAATTAAAAAATGACAAAATTTTTGAATGATTGATGGTTGAGGGGGTGCGGAACTGTATAGTGCTCAATTAAAAAGATCTTTGTATTTTTTGCACTAAAATAAGCGGAAATAAATAAAATATGAACAAAAATAAATTTATTTCTTAAAATAATTTTTGTTAAAAACTTCTACAATTCATTTTTTCATGGTGCTTAAAAAATTCCAATGTTCCAAACGATACCTACCGGAATATCAATGAATATCATTCTTTAGCCACTTTGTATCTGAAAACTATTTTTAGTTATACTTCCCGTTATATCTTTTTAACAATATAAAATAGAATTAAATAAATAAATTTATAACGTTTTGGAAATGCGAATGTTTACGGGATAAAGAACGCACCTATACACAGATGCATATTCCGATAAACGCACTTAATTTTTAAACCCTTCACCTGACTAGGTCAGAAGAGTGTATATAAGTTTGCCATCCCGCTTGTAATTTATATATACATATATATACTGGATCAGTATGAAAAAAGAAATTGATTGCGCTATGTCTGCTTGTCTGTCCTTACGTGTGTCGGTTGAAATCAAGTTTATGAAGCCGACCTATTGTGAATATATATGATATGTGTACCAAACGACTGCAAATGCTTTCGAGAATTTAGCTATTGAAATCCTAAACGTACCTCAAACTTTTTCCATTTTTGTCTAATTTTTGAAGAATCTACAAGAGTTAGGGACTTCATTTTCTCACAGATAGAATATTAATCGGACCATTAGTTCCTAAGTTATAGGCAAAAGCATATATATCTTTATTTTGATCCTCTATGAGACGTATGGACTTGGTTATGGCAGTGATTGATTAAAATTTTTCCCCGAATTTAATCTTTTTTATTTTTCTTATACCACCGAGATATGGTCAATTCTTTCTTCACATACTTAGTCCCATGTGATTGTTGTTGTTTGTAACAATAGGAAAACAATAACAACGTTTAAAATAATATTTTTGAGATTTTGAGATTTAACTTTTTACAAATGGGTCAGACATATTTTTTGGTGGACATTTCATTTGAAGATATTAACTCGATTAGGCCATTAGTTTTCGAGATATAGACGAAAACTTATTGTGATGTTCCTGGGGCATCTACGGACCTAGTTGCCACGCACAAAAATTGCTTTTTTTTCTTCGAATTTTTTTTTTTTAATTTTCTAATCGGTTCATAAATAGCGGAGATATTTGGTTATGATATTGAAAACAATAACAATGTAAGGCAAAGTAATTTATTCGACTTTTTGAGCGTTCTTTTTAAGCTAGAGACATAATTTTTGTATTAGTAGATCGGAAATACAAAAACACATTTTTCGATGTTTTGAATCTCCTATGAGATATATGGACAGAATTTTGATGCATAAAAATTGTTATTTTATTTTGAATTTTGATTTCTTAAATTTTCGAAATCGGCCCTTAAATAGCCGAGTTTTTAATTACTCTTTTATGATTATACTTGTATTGTTTTAATGAGAGTGAAAACTACTCGTGATCTAAATAAAATTTTGCATGCATATTGAGTTCCGAGAGGGGCTGTCATTTTCTTCTTTTTCTATAAGTGATGATATTGTGAAAGCCTATTTATAACAGGGACTTTACGTTAAATGTTAAGTCCGTTGTTTAAAAAATATTTAAAAATATATGCAAAGGTGAAGGGTATAAAAAATTCGGTACGACCGAATTTAACATTTTAATTTGTTTATTTAAAATTTTTTCTTTTTATTAGTAAGAAATCCGAATTTTTTATTTAAACAATCATCGTGCTTCCCGTTATATCTAAACGTTTTTTACAGTAAATCCAATTAAAGATTTCAATTAAAAGCAATTAACGTTTTTTTTCTCTTCCAGAATCTTGCGCTTCTGACCCATTGTGTATTTTAGAATTTTTTTGCTAATTTTTGCTAATCTAATTTGTTTTAAATGAAACATTAAAAATTTGCATAAATTAAAACAAAACACAACGATTAAAATTAAAATTAAAAATAAAGTCGTATAACGAATATAAATAAAATAATAAAATAAAAATAAAATAATCAATTTATAATTAACGTTGACATTTAGGTTAAAAGAGGGTTAATTTAATATTCAAAATGTTTCACTTTTCAAAACAATTTATTTGATTTTCTAACGACGGTCGTTAAAATAATTAAGACAAATTTGTTTTTTATTAATACGATCAAATGTTTGTTCAAAATATATCGTAAACAATATTATGATTGCGGCAAACAACAATATAAAATGAATGATATCAAATTAAATAATTTATAAACAAATTCTATTGGTACTTGAAATTAAATTAAATCAATTAAATTATTAAAAAATAAGAGAAGAAATAAGGCGACTGTGTAAGATCTTTGACTTCCTTGGATATATTTTTCTATAGAAATAAATAATATTCAATATTTATAATTCACTCCTTTTAAAGAGCAAAACAGTCTTTGAATATAGCACTTAGCTGGTCTTAAACGTGTAGTCTTATGGTAAACTCGTATAAAAACAAGAACAAGGAATTTAGTATATCAAATCAAATCAAGTACTTGGGGGGGGGACCGGAAACTGAAATGGGCAATAAAGGGCAACAATGTTATCCAATATGTAGAAGTTTTATCGGATCTGAAAAGGGTTTCAATCTAAAAATGATACACTGGCTTTACAGAAGCGTGAATGGGCCATTACTTACTAACTCTTCAGTAGTCTGTTGAAAATTTTGTTAGAAAGCTTCAAAGGACAACACTAACTAGATTATAGGAAATAATACTTTCTTTGGATAAATCGGGGACTAAAATATTATCACAGTATATAACACTGGGTTAACAATTTAAAATTAAAATTACCAAAAGAGCGTGACAATCAACGAAATACTCTAATATAATCTGGGCAGGTGAAAGAAACACACTAATCACTGTGGGGCAACGGAACAAATATACAAGGATATTTTGTATATTAAGTATATTGGATTTGAGTGAGAGTGAGCTGTGTTAACTGATATTTTCTTCAGACTATAGAGTATGTGGAAAGGACATTGAAACAATAGAACACTTTCTCTTTTATTGCCCAATAACCTAAATTAGAGAATCTGACTAGAGGGTTTTGTGATACGAATTCCCTTAATTATATGGGTACGGAACGCTTTTCAAGACTGGCAGCGCCAAAACAGTGGCTTAGATTTATTCCCTTTAGTCATGAGAACTCATTATGACATTGGACTCCTTTCTTCAACATAACCTTATTTTAGATTTTACGCCATTTTTAAATCGTGTGCTCTATAATGCACCTTTAGAAAATCAGTTGCCCGGATAACAAAAGAAAATAAAGTCATCAATAATCAATGAATTTACCATAATAAAAATCATAATTTTTACTAAATTTACATTTTAATTTACATCTCACATGTCAGTCCATTTCAGACTGACTGACTTGGGTGTTGCTAGTCAGTTGGGTGCTTGCGTTTTGTTCATTAATTTTGATGTAAAATTTTTTATTATTTGTTCGATTGAAAATCACAGTTGGATACCTTAAAACAATGGCCAATAATGGAATATGACCACAACAACTATAATTATTGAAATAAATAGGAAAACAAAAAGGAATTAAAATAATAAAATATAAATGCAACAATTGAATCACACGTAATGATGGCAGAGAAAGAGAACGTCTGTTTGTGCTTCCATCCATTTCAAACTGTCGCCCGATCGAAAGAATGTATGGCCGAACGAACGGTAATGCATGTTGTGATGGGTGATTAATTTTCGTAACGGTCATTATAGGATTTATTGTTTACTATAATTTTCAAATAAAATTTTTATATTTTTTTTCAATTTTCAAATAATATTTTTATGAGAGGGTCGTTGAAAAAGTGCACACTCGCACTCACTCAAATGTGATTGCGAGTGTGTGTAAAATCACAACTCGTGTTGACTGTTGAAAAGCATGACAAGGACATGAAATAATAATATGGGTTGTATATTTTGTTTATTCGAATATTTCTATTTCTATTTGGTGGTTTTCAATATTTTTTGTTTTTATGTTTTTAATTGTTTTTCGGTCCATCAAAAATTTACAATAAGTTTTGATTTTTATTTTAAAACAATTTTAAGGACATTAAAAACTAATAACGCAATAAATATAAAATTACGTTTTGTTTTGCAAGCGCGTGTCTAAAATATTTTAAAATAATAATGATGATGATATGGGTCATACTATTGTTTGGAATTGTAATTATTTGAGGTTTGATTGTATTTTAAATAGTTTGAAAAAATATTTGGTTTTACTCCCGCAGTGTTAATTATTATTTATGTGATTTAATAAAAGAATGAAATTAAATTTTAAAACTATTTTTTTTTTTAAGAATTTGTCATGCCCACATTTAAAAAAAAATTGAAACTACGGGTCGCAATTTTATAGAAACTTTGATAATATCATTATTTTTGGTTAATGATGCAGTCTACTGAAGTTTATCAAGCTTAGTCCACTTGCCAAATTTAGAAAATCCACAAAAAATGTAGGTCCCATGACCAAAACACAAAAAAATTGAAACTGTGATGACATTTCGTGTGGATAAAATAACCAGAAAACATCAACATTTGCGAGGATCGGTACATTAGTCCCTGTAGCCTTCATATAACCTATGACCATATAGATATTATATAGAGTATTATGGTCATAATATTATGGGGAAAATGATTGCTGTCACCTTTATAAATTCACGAATTTTTTTTGTGAAAGGTAATGAGGACAAAGTTTGTCCTTAAAGAGAGTATACCCTTTCCAAGTATCCACAATACTGTATAGTGAAGTTAAAGTTTTTTTAAGATTCACGTTTTCAAAGAATAGAATAAAGCGATGGTCGAAATTAAACTTTGGGTTCAAAATGTTTATTATTTTCGATCCTTTAACTAAAAAAATTCTAATCCTGCAATTTTTCTCTTTATTAATTTTAATTGGATTTGCATGTTTTAGTGGCGTAACAAAAGTGTACTTACATTCCGCGGAGTGAAATATACAACATTTTTATTGCTGTTTTATTTTCGGTTGTTGAATTTTTCTGTTTTTTTTTTTTTTTTTTTTTTTTTTTTTGTAACAAAAATACACTCCTGAGAGTTGTTGTTTCTTTGTTTCATAGACATTAATATATGTTGCTTTTATGTTATATTCACATACATATATAATATAGAATGATATTAGTTCAAAAAGAAAATACACACACATACATAGATACACATTTATTATACCCTACACCACCATAGGTGGTGCAGATGTTTGTAACGGGGAAAAAATAGTTTTACTACGACTTTAAGTATACCGTTCTACCGTCCGTCCGTCCGGCTGGCTGTCCATATAAAGCTTGTTCGCAAAGTACAGGTCGCAGTTTAGAAGATATCCTAATAAAATTTGGCCCGTGCTATTATTTCGGCCCAAAGTCGACGCCAAATTTTTATTCATAAAATTCCTAAATACAAAATGATTTTAACCAAATTTTGTACAAGTAAGTCTTATTATATTCTACAAGTATTATTATATATATGCGACGACCCTTACAATGTATGTGATATAGGGTATTTCATTGACCGACTATTACATTTTTACTTCTTATATGTTGTTAATGTGCGTTATGTGGGGAAACAAACAAACAAACAAAATAATAATAAAAGAACATGCAGTTTTTCTGCGCAAAAATGGAAGAAGAAGAAGAAAAAAAATTACTTAATGTCATTATTGAAATAATAATAACAACAATAATAAACATTTCCTCTGTTCTCTTCCCCCCGCAATACAAACACTCATTCTTAACATATGGATAGAACTCCTGATATTATTGTCAACATAATAATGATGATGGTGTTGTTGGAAAGGTAAGTGGGTGAAAGAGAGTGGGGGAGGGAAATAAAGCCATAATAGGAAATTAAGTTGGTATTATGAATCTAACAAGGAGTTACTTACTTGTACATCATTATCGTCACAGCAGGATAATAGAAAAAGAATGGAAACCAAATTTATATACAAGAGAAACATGTATCCCTTTGGAGAATGTTAAATGATAAAAGCTGCTGGGTGCTGTTAGGAGGAAGAGGATGTTTTATGTTGTATTATTACTCTCATGTACTTTAGTAAGTAAGTAGTAACATTGCAATGTATCTAGGAATAATATGGTTGATTTTGAAGATTTTGTATATTTTGCCACAGATGAAACAAATACGCTCACATACCCCCACACATATCATCAGTTATTATCGCTTTAACAATTATTGTTGTCCTGCTATCACTCTGTGTTCCTATGGCATATGAGTATTTTCGTTCTCTACTTAATCCATTTGGTTCCGGTAAAAAGGTTTACAACACACATATGCTTCTATCACACATACACACACACTAAGAGTTTCTATTCCTAACTCCATGTTAATAGTTTGATTGAATGAATGTGTGGATGCTTCGTTGGTTGGTTGGTTGGTCAGTTGAAAATTATATTAGGAATTTGTCTTTGTTGGATTAAGATTGAGTTGATGACCGCCACAGGTTACGGATGTTAAACAGGATAAATTATGAACACATGTTTACATGTTTATATGAAGTTGTACTTTTTTTCTGTCACAATTGTAAAGAATGATAAATTGTATACAATAAATAGTTTTTTGAGAATAGTTTAAATAAAGCTTTAAATCAGGAATTCATAACAATTTTTATTAACTTTCTACTTGTGTTAACAATTTGAGTAATAAAACTTTTAATATTTTAATATTTAACATCGTAATTCACACAATTTTAGCATTATATGTCCATGGTCGAAGTTTTTGGAGTAGAAACTAGAATATCGTGAACATAACAAAATTTCAAAATTATTTTCATTCCAGTTGTGAACAGAACTTGCTTGAATTACAGTAAATAACGTCCCACATCACATCATTAATTTGGGAAGTAATTTCATTACAAATTTTCCTTTATTATTTTATGAAATAAACCTCCTGATGATGAAATAACTCCCCACATTTGAGGACTTTTCCATTTGTTTAATAACATGGTCTGTTCTTCCCTTTAAAATGTAAAGCTTTCCTCCATAGAAATTAAAAAGCCGCATTCGCTAAAAATTTTAGTCTTTTCATTTGGATTTAGTGACCATGGCAGAATGCTTGGCATCCCCACTGGAAACTACTTTCTTCAGCTGTACCTTAGTCGAATTGGTGTCAACGATAATAACGAATACGGGGTATGCAGGAAAGATATTGAAAGGATGGAACATTATAATAGTCACTGTCCAGATTTCGAAACCATAAGATACCAAATTTTTAAAGGGATTTTTTCACATTCATGTCATTGTTTAGCTTGACAAATTCGTGGGTATTGCTTTTGACAATAATCTTTGTGGGGTAATGCTGCCAATTCCTCATATCTCTTCCTTTCTTCTATGTCGAAATTATCGCATTTTAATCGAAATCAATCGCTTCCATAATACCGTTAAGGGGTTTATACTTGTACTTGCTTCAAAACATACCATTGAAGTGCAATGCAAGGATAACGATATTGTTTGAAACAGACTCCAAAACGAATAATACAAATTTCGTATTTGATATTTTAATGAAGTCCATAAATGTTTCCAAATCTGAAGTTGTAAAGAAAATCTAAAATTTTAATCATAAAATAACCACAAAAATAAACATTTTTACTGTTTTGAATTATCATCATAAATCTCTTGATTGCTACCGTATAAGTAGCAAAATTAACTTTGACCTGTTCTTTAGTAAGTTAAATTTGTTTCTCCTCTTAAAAAGTATCATCATCAATTTTATCACCTAATTGTTTTCTCTCTTTCTCTTTCTCTATTTTTTTTTGTCATTTTAACTTTTCACTACAATTGTCAGTAGTTTGTAAAATAAAAACGTAAAATATCGTAAATTTTCTGTTCGGTCGGTCGGTCTAAACAACACAAGCAACTTAATGGTCATAAAAAGTTATCTTAGAATTTGTTAAAGATTCTAATGCGGAAAAAGAAGTAAAATTATTGCAGCATTTTTTTTATTTTAACGTTGTAAACTGTTTATTACTTTTAATGTCAACAAAAACAACAACAACAGCAGCAGCAACACTCCTGTTGCAATTTGTGTTGAACACCTGATGATAATGTGACTTTCACTCACTCACTCACTCACTCACTCACTCACTCACGTTATGTTGCCATCAAAATACATTTCAGTATCGACTGACTTGACGTTTTTCTTTTTGTTTGTTTTTTTATTTATTATTTTTAGGTCATAATGATTTGGTTTGAAGGAAGGTCATATTAAGTTTGTCATTTCGTTTGTAACATCATCAGATTTACAAATCAGTTTCAGAATAATATGAGAGATTTCCAAGTTTGTAATATACAATATAATATTATATTTGGGAAATAGCTCGAATTACAACTGGTGAAAGGTATGACCTTCGGCGTGAAAGGCTGAAACCAATGTAGATTTGAAAATATAAAACATCTAAGGAGATTCTCGATAAAACATAAATGCCATGATGACAAGATATGTTTATGAACTGGCAGTTTTTACCAGGTTCTTTGTGAAAATGTTGTGTTGTCCTTATACAAAGAAAAATATAAAATCCTTATACGATAGATCGGTATACCGATCTATAAATATGTGTGCATGACATTTTTCGAATGCAGCTTAAAATGAATAGTTCAAGCGACTGATGTGCAATACTTTCTGCTGTAACCGTAACATTTTGTAAATCTTAACCTTCAACTGTTTTAAAATTTCGAATATTGATTGGAACACTTATATATCAAAATAATCGTCCAAAAAATTGTGATCCAAATCAGTAGTATATTTTCAGTTTCTACTGTTACAAAATCAACACAAAAAAAATATAAAATTTAACAAAGCTTTTACCATCATACCCACCGAAGAATGCTCCTCTATCAGCCCTGATTTTCAAATTTAAAACAACCAATATTCCTACAAACTGTGCACAATGACTCGAAAAGATGTTTGGTACCTTTGGTATCTTTGGTACATTTAAAATTTGGTTCCAAACATTTTCATAAAGATGTGATTTTTTGGGAAAAAGTAAGTTAATTTGGATCTTATTAGAAAGGGACCATCATACGGACTCAAATTAATTGTCAATGGATAAATTTTGCCCAGATAAAGTTATCGGCACTGGTACCCCTTTACAATGCAAATAAATGTGGATTGTCTATAGAACTATTGAAGTGACAGTATTAAAATTTTAGTCCCAATCGAAGCTTTGAACCGATAAAACGTAAAACGGTTACTTTGTTAATTTCGACCGATTAACTGTTCGATTTATTAAATATTGTGTGCGAATAATTCTTATCAAAATGCGAAAAGAAAACAAAACAAAATTCGATTCTAAAATTGATTTATCGTAAATTCTCTTACATGGAGAATTATGAACTTCATATAGAATTTCTAAATTTTAGTTAAATTAACTATTAATAAAAATCTGAAATAGTTCTTAAATTTTTGTAGATTTATGCATTTTGTAGTGATTATCGAAAGTGACTTTTATTCAACTATGGAATGATCTTCAATAAATTTGGCACACAAATTAATGATAATCGAAATTAATAAATGTACGACGGTTTTGCGGTATAATGGACAAGTTTCAATATATTTCGTACTTGACTGAAAATTATGACTGGTGCGTAAAGTACCATATCTTAATTTTCACTATCACTTTTTTGATTTGTATTTATTTTTACTGGCTTAATTTTGGGCTGATTGATCACTAAATCGAGCAAGTTTTGTTTGATTTGTCCAATTGTGCTGGAACAATTGGGATGGTACGTCTCATTATTATCATTTGATTTGTCTAATTTTAATGATATATTAAATGAAAGCTAATAAAAAAATAAGCTTATCCATGATTTGGACGACTTATTTTTCAGCATACGATCAATAGGTTCTCAACATACGAGGCAGACGAAGGTATTTGAGGTTCGCTATAACCGAACAAAAAACTCTATTCACTTTGACTCCATAAAGTAAATTGAGCTGACGGTAATATTGTGTGGTCCTTCACTCGGTTAGAATATTTGTTGTCTTGTGTACAAAAGATAATGGTGATGGCGTTTTTTGATGTTGTCTTTTTAGCGACTTTAATGACTGTAATAATCATTTTGCCAAATGATGATGGTTTTCTTAGTTCATCTAATGTTGATAAATATATAATGTAAGTGTTATCATTACGGATAGAAGAAACCATAATCATGCACCAACATCCACTTAAAATCATTTACACTATTTCTGTGTCTGGTACACGTTCTTTGAACGTTATAATAAAATAAATCTGACAAAATGGCATAAAACATTTTAAGGTTTTTTTACACCTGTTTTTAAAGCTAAAAAGAGGATAATTAAAATAAATTAGAGATTTTAACAATTTAAAACACTTGACTGTTTTTGGTGACTGTTTAAAAATTATTATTGATCATTCATACTTTGAACTCTGAAAATGAGATTAAAGGATCTCAGTTTAAAGTGTTATAGAAATTTATACAAAATATTTGTTATTCTAATTTACAACGACAACGAGTTAAGAAATAATACGATTTTGTATGATTTTTGGACCAGGTGTAATATTTCAAAACAGTAATGAAATACTCACTCATACATTATTGTCATCGGTATAAAATAACATCAGATCAGAATACAACAAAGAACCCTTGTCAATTTTGAAAATTATAATGTTATTTTTTCTTTCTCTCTCTCTCTCTATTTATATCTTTCTCTCTTGTTGATATGCAACATGAATTGAAATAATTTCAATGTTCAATTGTTTTTTTTTTTTTTTTTTTTTTTTGTCGATTTTAATCTACAAAACAGACATCTTCATGATCGCATACAGAGCATATTGTTATGTCCTCTGTCAACTTTAATTCAATTTAGGGATTCAAATTTCATTGAAAATAATTCAAAATCTACAAAACTCAACAACTCTTGTGGGCAAATCTCAACAGCTACTGTCTGTCGTTTGCACTTAATATGCAAAAAATTTCCAAATATTTAGGGTTGTTTTTTTTTTTTTTAAATAGAAACGTATGGGTTTTTGATTTGTTTGCTTCGGGGCAAAATAAAAAATAAAACGAATCCCCTCTGGATATGTTACATTTTTGTTTCATGTTATTCAATTGAGATGTATAAAATTTCATTGTTTTGACATAAAAGACATGTGCGCTCGTGCGCATGCGTTCAATATTTAACAAGAATTCTGCTGCTGCTACTGCACTCTTATTCCATTATTTTCAAAAGCCAATTTAAATCAACTGTAGTCGTGTCAGAATTGTTGAAAATTCTTAAAATAATTTCGAAAAAAATATTGTATTTTAATGAAGTGGTAATGTTATTGTTGTTATTTGGATTTGTTGCCTTTTTCCAATTGAATGCTCATTATTTTGAATACCGTTTGTTGTTCATACTATTTTTCATGGGGTTGTGTCATCAAGTTTTCGACAAATGAGAATATGTAAATATATATTTTTTTGCTGTTGGAATTGGTGTAATTAAATTTAAATAATTTCACGCTGAATGTAATAATTTGGAAGTTTATTAAAATGTATTTTAGTACAAAGAACACATAAATTTTCTCATCATAAATTTAAACCCGTAATTTGAAAACAGTTAATGTTGGTGTTTTGTGTTCTCATTCAATCGACTTTTTCGCGTTGTTCCTGTAAGGAGCATTTGGAATCAACAAAGTCCCATTGTTCAGCTTTTAATTTATTTAATCATTTTTTTCATTTCATTTAATCATTTTTTTCATTTCATGATTCAGGTTCGCTGTGGATTTGGCCGTTTGCTCGAACTTTTTATATGATCTTCTGCATCTTGTGTTATTGCAAATTACTACACTTTTTCTAGGGTTGAGCATTATAAGAAATGAGATCGAAGAACTCTTAACATATGTTTTTCATTTAAGCTTTTACTCAAGCATTATTTGATTGTTTTTATCAAGAGCTCCCAACACATCCGTTAGAAAAGCAGCTCAGTTAACTCAGGTTCCTAATTAGGCTAACATTTCTAAAAATTTAGAGACTAAAAATAAAAGTACGAAAATTTAAGTAAAATTTTCTAAAAAATGTTCTTGCTGCATAATGGATGACAAAAGTTTCAGTTCAAAAATTTAAGGTCTTTCACCTTATTTATTACTCTTAGCATCTTACTACCTGACACACTTGGCAGGTTTAAGTATCCCAATGGTGTGATTCGTCATGAATTTTCCTCTCGTTTGAGGCCTAACAATAAGCGTAGAAACCTTAAAAACCAAATTTAAATATTCCTATCACTTACAGTACGTTTACTTATTTCCTCTACTTCGTTGACCATCTTTCCAAACGTCTTAAATAAATATCCAGGATGCGTGATGCTAAGTTAGGGTTCTGTTGTGTTCTGAAAATTGCAGATCATCAGCAAATGTTGAAATTGTCGAATGAGGCCAAATCGGACGTAGAGAGTGAGTCCAAGAATGCTTTCTATTTATTCAAATATACTGTGATGACCACAATTTTTAATGTGGACTTTTTTCGATGTCTGAATTTGTTCCTGACGTCGAATTAATTCGAAATTTAGCTCTTAACGTTTTAAACTAGTACGATTTTCATTTACTACAGAACTGAAAATATGGAACAAATTCATTTTTTGTATATAAATTTACCTTTAATTTCCGTTTCCCTTTTTCTAAAAATCTTGACAATTTTACATGAAAAACGTATCTAATGGATTTCATATGGTTGCAAGTAATTTTCTTTAAAACTGAATTGTTTTGTTAAAACAAAAAAGGGGGATGGATGGGTGTCTGAATATAAAGGGGTTGATACTGATTTGTTGTTGTTTTAGTTTTAGTATTTCCCTTTTTAGGTTGTTTTTCTTGTTGTTGATTTCTTGTGAGCCTTTCTTTCAATATTATTGTTATTAAAATATTTAGTTTGTTTTTCATTAACACCTTTTTCCAAAATGTTTACTTTTTCAAAAGGAAATCCAACCGTTTTTTTTTTTTTTTTTGAAATTCAGTTTGTTTTTGTTATTTTAGGTGCTGTGATGTTTTTTTGGCTTTGTACACACATTTAAATACATAAATATCTATGTGTGTATCTCTGTTATATCTGTGTGTATGTGTGTGTGTGTGTATTGATTTTATTAGACAATTTGTTTCATTTGCTAGTTTTCTACTATTGTAATTAAACCTCTTTTTGCTTCCTTGTTATTTGTTTTTATTTTAATATATAAAATTTTCGATTTTTCATTTCCAGATTTTCATCACAACCAAATGTATTTCATCTCAGCTTCCCTTGTTTCCCTTTTCATCATTTTACATTTTAAAATCATCTGTAGATTCAACATTATTTGTGGCAAGTGTTTCCCTTCATGATATCGTTTTTAGAGTTTTCGTTTTTCTTTTACATTTTGGTTTTTGTTGTTGTATTTTTTACATATTTTTGTTGTTGTTGCGGCTGTTGCTGTTATTTTCCAATTGTTTTGTTTTAATTTTCAAACGTTATTTCATCGTCTTGCAATAAAAACAACAACAATAATGTGGATGTATGGGCAAAAATACGTATATTAAAACAAGAAATATTGTCTAAGGAACATTTGTAAAAGAAGTTTGGACTAATGTCCGACCAAATTGGACCTAGTAAGAATGTTAAAGTCGGTTAAATAGATAAAGTCTATTAAAAATTATGGAAGGACCTTCATATAATTTATACTTCTAGTTTATTAACATTTAGGTATATGGAAGCGATAGAAAATTACGGATCGATACTCGTAAAATTTCGAACAACGAACTTAATGAGATAAAATGCCAATCTGTTGGACATTTGTATTGTATGGCTTTACGGTTTCCAGCCAGCTGAACAGACATCGTTTAGTGTTATCTGGAAATCTGTACTTAAAAATAGGCCTAAGACGTTTTTTTCTACCCGCTACATAAACGTGTGATAATTCTGAGTCAGTAATGAGTTCATAATCGGAAGGATGAGCAAATAATCTTAAGTGACTTAATATGAATATAGATTTAACTCCGTATTCCGGTAAGTGGACTTTTAAAAGAACTGGTTACATAATGCTCCCAGAACAATATACGCTTGATCAAAAGTCATTTGTCGATGGAAACTTTCACTTGCTTTATCCAAAAATTTTCTTTCAGGACTAGTTTTTCCGATGCATTCTTCTTCGCCATTATTGGCTATCTTCACTTCGTTAGGATTACTGTATGGCTCTTTTCATAGAAGAGTTACTACCTGTTTTTTTCCGCCCTCCGTTTGTCGTTGGTTCAGCTGACAATAAAAGCCCTCCCTTCTGACTCTGAGTACACACCGAAACCACAGTCTTTCTTCTCATCTGAACCAAGGCAGAGCTCACACAATTTTTCAGTTGAACACGATTCGAGATTCGTTCGGTAGACCCAACAGTTTGCTCGGAATTTCTTTCAAATGGCCTTCCATTACTTTATGTAACCCTTTCAGTCTAACAATGATGCAAGCATCAGTTGTCATGCTGACAGACTTCAACGTCCTGTCTTCTCGATTTCAAAAAATCCCTGCATGTTCGTCAGCTAACTTTCCTTAATCTTTATTTTTTTTTGTTTTCTCTTCTTCATTTGTGCGAGTCCCACGAGTATGCGAGTAAAGGTTCGACTATTCACAGATCTCAGACTCGCCTGGTTTCCTGTTAACAATAAAAAATCTAGACACGGATAACTTTCGATTTCATGTTTCCGTTTACCGCGCTTATCGAATACACATTTATGAAGTGATTTTTCTGATTTTAAAAAGGAATATTTTCTTGTCAATAACAGATAATCCGACCAAATTTTAGAGCTCTGCCCAATTGTTGAGAGGTGCTCGTGCCTCCAGAAAAAAGAAACCAATTAGCATACAATTAAATCGACTAAGATTTGTATAAGAATTTATTTACTTTACTATGTGATCATCAAATCAATTCATTTTCAAAATTGTTTCACCCATACGTTATTATTTTCTTATATGTTTATGTTTATCTTTATAATTCAGCTGGTAGTTACTTTATTTCCTATATATATCGTGTATATGTGTGTATATCATTTTTGTTTCTTGTTGACTTTAGTTCATCGGATTTATTAACTTTTTAAACTTTTCTTACATTCGGTTGGTTCGTTGATTGTTCGGTTGGTTGTTCATTTCATTGGCTTCGAAAATTAAATGCAAATATTTGATTATCATAGACAAAGAACTGAAATTGTGGATGAGTTTCAGTTCGATAGAAGAGAACAACGTAAATATTCCCTTTTTGCATAAATATTATTTCAATTTGATTGAGTAAATTTGAGTATTTTTCGTATCTGAAAATCTTATTTATGTTAAATTAAAAATACAAGAAACAAAATTTTGAAATATTAAGAAAATATTTAAATTATTTGAAATTAAGAAATATAACGACATGAAATTCATAGATTTTGAAGATGAAACTTTAAGAGAAAACAAATTTATATATGATTTATTTCTGAATTGAAAGAAAACGAAATAAATTATTAAAAAAAAAACTATTCTTTTCTCACTAAACTCATTCGAAATGGAGTTTAATACCAACGTATAATCCGATTAGTGTATTGTAACTCCGAAACTTCTTAAGAAATCGGTCCTTGTCCGTTAAATTTCGAACAAATGAATATATATTTTTTGATGATTATCAAAGCACTTCTAGTTATGAACTTTCGTATCCATTTTGTGTTTAAAAAATTAAAGATTTTCTTGAAGCTTTTGAGAATATAATACTTACAATATTTTTCATAGCCCCGATAAGAATGAGTTTCTGGAAAAAGTCTCATTTATTTTTTGATCAAGTTACCTTTGCAAAACAGTTGTTAGTTGTTGTTGTAACAGTTGGAAATGTTGTTGTTCAGCTCCAGTCCAAGGAATCTGGTAACCTCAATTGGTTGAATTGGACTGACAGTTAATAAATGTGCTGCGTCATGTGGTCCCAGGCCATATGAAGGACTTTTGATCCATCCCGATGTCAGTTATGCCGAAACTACTTTTGTTGACCTCGGCAAAATCTGTTCAATGTCTACAATGGAAGGATTTTTGTTTTCTCATGTAGATTGATTGAGAACATTTCAATACAGCGCGTTATGGTTCTAAAGGCTGTATTTTGACAGCTTTGTATATTTTTCCACCGGGTATCATTTAGCGATGGTGTCCACACTGGGTCAGCATAATTAACCACTGACCGGCCAATCGTTTCATATGTAAGTAAAAATGTTTCTTTATCCGGCTAATGTTGTGAGGACCTTATTTCTACTTCACATCTTGTGTGTGATTGTCCGTAATTTTGTTTCATGTCAAACAAATAATATATTTTTAATCTGATTAAAATGAAAAAAGTGAAAACCTGATTCAGGTAGAAGGAATGCACCACATTATGTTTCTAAAGACAAAAATAGAGAGCGAGAGATCTTTTGAAATGATCTTCCGATATTTGGTACAAAAAGTTATAGCTAATGCAGTGTTTTTGGCGTTAAAAGCTAAAAACAAAGTACGAAAATTGAGGTTAAATTTACTAAAAGAAATATTCTTGGTGCATAATGGATGGAAAAACGTATGTTCTAACAGATTTTTGCAACTTTCTGGTCAAAAATTTCAGGTTTCTGGTACTGGGAATATTGAAGAAAAGTTTAGGACCCAAAAGCAGTTAAAATTTCCAAAATGTTTTTGGTATAACAAGCAGAATGCAGCCGCGGAAAAAGAAGCCAATCATTTATTAAAAACGGGATCTATAAATACCGAAATTTACATCAACAAATGTTTACAAAATGGTTGCTTCCATTCATAAGTCTTCATAATGTGTACAATTATTTTCGGCCCGATACGGCATCCTGCCACTGCGATACAAGAACAATAATATGATATTTGTACCAAGAGAGGCAAATTTTTCAAACCACCTGGAGCTAAGACCAATAGAGTCTGATGGATTTTAAACAGATATTGATTACCTGTTCAGGCAAAGTGACAGAAAACACTTTAAAAACGATAATGATGGGGTTTCCGAAAAACATTAAAAATTTCATCTCTAAATTGTTGTAGTGGTGTATCTAGACTTATGCATTATACTGTATGTATTAAAGAAAGATTTTATTTTACAAATAAATATGTAGAGAAACTTATTGTAAAAAAGCATTTTTTTATTCGACTGGGTATATATAATGACCTAAAGCTTTTTTCAAAGTGGAAAATTCAAATGTCAGGTGTATAAGATGGTAAAATTTACATCCTAAAATTTTACCATCTTATATGAGAAATAAAAATTTGTGAGCGTTTCAAAAATTAAAAGTCCGAGGTACCCCATCCTTTAACTCAGGGGGCCTGTGCTACTGTCCTTTGTTATCATTTTAATTAAATTTCAAACAATTCCATCCGGCCGATCAAAACTTACAGATTTATTTCCAAAAAAATGTATTTTGTTCCACTATGCATTCCAGGGCTAAAAACCCAAAAAAACGCTTTTTTGGCTGTCAATCATTTTATATTTTCGTAAACATTTTCAAGTTTACCATCTGTTTATTCGTGTGACTTTTTGTTTATTCAAAAAATATTTATTAAAATCAATTTTATTTCAATATTGATTTATCGGCTTCTTTTATAAATTCCACAATTTCGAATATCAATAATACCGAATAATAATATGATCAAAATAAATATAGATCGTTTATTTAACAACTTTATAAAATAAATATTTACAAAAATTGTTCAATATTTATTGAAGCTTAAATAAGAAATTTACTCTTGATTCTTTTTTTTTAAATATTTAAATATAAAATTTAACTTTTAAATGACGAGAAAAATCTTAAGTAATTAATTAAATTTTTTTTATATATATTTTGATATTTATTTTAAATTGTAACATATGTGTGTGTTAGTGTTTAATTGTTTTTTGGAATTAATCTTTTAGAAGTTATTAAGTAGATCCATCTCCTCTATAAATATCAATTGCATTTCAAAGATAATTGTTTTGGACAATAATTGTCAACTTATTGGGTTTAACCCTTTCCATGGGGGAGTTGCAACCCTCTCTTTTTATGTTTTTTGTTTATTTCAAATTTATTGAGTTTATTTTGTTTTAATGCGGCTTAAGGCAAATAATTTTATACACAGAGAGAAATTTTGATATGACTGTGAGTTTAAAACTATAAAAAATATTTGATATCGTAGTATTTCGATAAGAGTTTTTCATGAAAATTATATGCAAAATTCTCAGACATTTGTAGAAAGATAGATATGAACTCTTCGCTCATAGAGGTAATGTCTTCTAAGGATCGTAGAAAGTTTCGTTGAAAATTGAAACCATTGAATTGCTAACACATCTTTCTCAGTGTGACATCATCTGCTACACACAATAATGTTTGAAACCTAAACAACTTTTCCTCAGCAATATTTTTTTATTTTTTTATTTTTTATTTTAAAATCTTTTTATAATAAAAAAAACTCACAACAAAAATTTAAATTTCATTTCCTTGCAAATTTTAATAAAATATCGCAGGTCAAAACCTTAGAAACTTTTAACATTCAGTTTTATTTGCTTTCCTTGAAACGATTCTAGTACAAATCTTCCCTTCCATATTTTAGAGAGTTCATAAGCTACTAAATGTCGTGTTAAAATTAGTTCCTTAAAAATTATATGGAGGTTTCCTATGGAATTTAAATCTGAAACTACGGTGGTAAATCCAAGACTTGAATCCTATTAGCTGATAACTAACCTTTGACCAACCACTAGCTAAACTAAGATATCTGAAGTTGTTATTAAATCGTCAGTCGAAACTTAGCCTTAATAATAAAGTCAGACAGTAACACTAACATTGATCATGGTATATCTGAAAGGGAAACATCCGCAATAATTTAAAAATTCCAAGGATTAAACATTCTTACATGACAAATACCATCTGAATTAAATAATACACATCTTCGATGAAGTTTCTAATTTTTATTCCAACAAAAATTTTCTTACTTCTTATCAATCAGATGTTTAAGTTTATTTGATAAGTATTTGGAAGCAATTATTTGCAGCAATTAGGCAAATGTGAAAATTGCTTAAGTTTCGAACAGTGATTTCTAAAGATAATGTTGTTTTGTTTTGTAATGACTTCCAAAAGAGTTTAATTTATTTATTATTGTTAATTTAAGAATGTGGTCTACAAGTGTGTTAATAAATTATAAATACATTTTTCATTAATTTATTTGAAGACAAAATAAAATTTCAAATTTTTTGAAAATCTGGCAACATTTGTTATTGGGTTAAATTATGGTGGTCCATAATAATGACAAGATGTTTAAGTTCTCAATGTTTTTAACTCATCAAAAACATCAACATCATTTGCACACGCACACAACACAGTTTCATCTCAAATACAACTTCACATCTATTCAAATAGAATAGAAAAATAAATCCTTGTAAATCTACACAAATATTCAACAATATTGTGGCAGGAGATTCCTTTAACCATATTGTCCCATGTTTATATGACGACGGACTCTATCCTTTGTCGTATAAACAATATATGAAAGTATGAGTAAAGAAATCTGTTTTGATTTTAATCCTCATTATTAACCGACTGCACATTTAAACACGTATTATTTGTGTATTTGTGTATGAGCATGAAAAGGATGATGACACATACACATAAATACCTTTCGTTGTATTTGTAGTTGTTGTTGCATTTTTTTATTTTTATTGTCTAAACTTGTGTGTGTGTGTTTTTCTTTTTTTAATCGTTTGTCGGCATATTTAATACAAATAAATTGTGAATGTATTTAAAGAATTTATTAACAATAAACATATGTATGTATTTGTGTATAAAATGTAAATATGTAATTCATTTTAGCCTCGAGTGTTAAAGTTCATTGGATATAAATTTAATGGTTGTTAAACTACTTCAGTAAATCACTATTATCGTTTAGACATCAACGTCAGCATAATTTGATGATTAAATTCAAATAAAATTTTATTGTTAAACAAAAAAAAAAAAAAAAAAAAAAAAAAAAAAAAACTGAAAATAATCTGGAATAATTGAATTTTTGCACAGTGGGTGATATAAAAAAGTCATTAACATAATGGCTCACAAAAAAAGCTTAAGTACTGAAATCAATGCGCAAAAATTAACAAATCTGAATAATTTGAATGTATAATTCTGAATTTATTTAAAATATAATAATAATAATAATAATAATAATAATAATAATAATAATAATAATAATAATAATATAATAATATAATCGAATAAACTTGAAATATAATATTGTCACCACTCAGGTACATACTACATCTTTATAACACAATAAATTATCACATCCAAATATTATTTTAAAAATTCCATATTGTTTCGAGGACTTAATCATATTTGGTATTTGGAAGGGACTTATAAAACTAACAAAAAAAGACATATTAATCTTATAAAACAATCGTAACAAGTTTAATTCTACAGGAATTCAACGGTTTGAAATCAAAAAATGTTCAGATGTAATTTCGGATGTTGTAGTGTTATTCTTTGGGCATCATTTTGGGTCGTTGGAATTTCGATAGCATTTTGACTTTTACAACAACAAAGGATCATTCACCTATTTCTAATAATTCCATTTAAAATGGCAGTTAAACTCTTAAATTAAGTTAAAAATAAATAAATGAAGTCTTAGTTTAAAAATTAAGTATTTTTACTTTAATTCAATTCTTAATTTAATATTAATTCTTCAACCTTATGCGCGTTTATAGGAATATGCACGAGTGTAGATATTAGATATTTGTAAAACAAAAATTTTAAAAGGAGTTGGGCAATCTCTTCAAAAATTGAAGCAACTTTCAAATTACTATTAGGAGATTTAAACATATTCAGAAGTTCTTAATTAATAATAAGAACCAAAAATAGTTTTCTATAATCTGTAACATATCAATTCGATTAAAAAAATTTAATATTAACCTTCCTAAGTAATATGATGGAAGCTACTCGAAACTGTTCGAAAAATATTAATTTGATATAATAAATGACAAAGATTCCCTATAAACCTCCTCCAACTTGGTGTTGCCATTTCATTTATTTTTTGATGTATGCGTGTGAGAGTGTTTTGGCTACTGAATGAATGTCCTTAATGTTACATTTCATTTTTCCTTAGGTTTTTTTTTTCTATTTGGAACCTTGTTTATTTATCATCAGACATATTTACGTGAGTAATGGATGCTTTTTAGATTATGTTTGTTATTATTATTATTGTAGCTATTGTTGTATTGTTTTTGTTGTTGTGGTTGCTCCTTTTCTTTAACATAAACTAAATAAATGTTGACCACTTTTATAAATGCTCCAAATATAGCCACAAAACAACAACAGTAACAACAATAACAGTGAAAGATGATGGAATGGTTGGAGTAAAAAGGGGTCAAATACTAAAAGCTCTTAATAAATATTAACAAACACACATACACAAACGTATAAGGATACATTTATAGAATTATACAAACAAAAGATTTTGTGAAGCATTCAAGTGACTTTTCTTTCCTACACTTATTGTCAACATTTTGAATCCATCATTCATGTAGTCACTGTGACTGACTGCGATTTATAGAATGTCCTCTTAAAAACTATTCAAAATGTAAACCACACATTTGGATAAAGGAAAGGAATTCATTTGCACGCATTAGGATTTTATTTACACTATAAAAGAGACAGACACACACATACATATATACATATACTTATTTATTTACATTAAACAGTATTATGTCTAATTCACACACTCACATAAAATACATTCATAAAAATTAAATAGAAATACAAATATAAGGAAGGAACTGACTAAAATTGGAGTTTGATTTTTTTTCTTAAAAAGTGAAAATTTTTAATTTTTTTTTTAAATTTAATAAGGAGTTAAAAAATGACTTAACTTTAAATTCAATCACTCCTTATTAAAGGTTAACTTAATATATTTTATATAATTTTTTGCTCCATTTTTATTTATTAAGTTTAGTTTTTGTCGTTATTGTTGTTGCTTTAGTTCAGTTTTTGTTGTAAAAATAAGAATTGTATTGTGAATTTCATTTTGAATTGTTTACTTATTTAATGCTGTTAATGTATTGATATAAAATATGTTTGTTTGTATATGTATAATATATATGTGTGTGTATTGTTTATAAGTGTGATAATAAGCAACACAAAAGGTTTTTAGTAAAATGATGAATTTAACTAAAATTTGTTGTCCATTTACTTATAAAATATTTACACACAATTACAAGCCGTCATTAGTAAATAGATGATTCTCTCTTTTATACCAATTTTTTCAATAAAATCGATTTTTGGTGTCTTCCCTTTTAGGATATGACGTAGTTTGTAGTTATGATTAATTTTTTGTTGTTCTTATTATCCTTTCAGTGATAATTGATGTTTTTCTTCTTTTTTAGATAAGATTGACATGTTTGTTGTCATTTTAATTGTTCCCAACACCAAGATTTAAAATTGGAAGAGTCTGTAGCCCTTCCTTTATAGGTTTGCGAACACGTATAAATTGATATTTTTTCCACTGGTTTTAGTTATGGACAATTTTTTGGGTTAAGGGAAACTATATTATTGCTTTGGTTCCATTCCATACTTATATTTCTGTAACTTTTGAACCCTTTTGGGATATCATAATCACACATGATAAAAGCTGAGGTATTTTCGATTTGAGTTGCAGTATAATCGCTTATGCGTTCACCGGCCTAGTCGGAGACACTCCAAAGTTGGTTACCTCGGGGTTGATTTAAAATTCACCAAAAATCATGTTATGAATTGGGACAATTTTTTTTGTTAATTCCTTTAATTATGGCTCAAATTTTATACTTTTTAGTCTTTTTAAGCTTAGAGGCTTTTATCCATTTTGTATATAAAATTCTCAAAATAACAAAAATGGCTACGAAAAATAAATGAACGACCCTCGTATAATTTGATTTTCTGGTTTATTCTGAAGTGTGTAATACATTATTGTGACACTTAGATTTGGGTTTAATTTAAAAGTTACAAAAATTATGTATTTTTACTTTAATTTGCCTTTAAAAGTAATATTTGGAAGGGGTTTGTATGGGACCTATGAGAAATAATGAACCGATCCTCACATATTGTGGCACATCGTTATATATACTATTATAAGACTTATTTGTGTCAAATTTCATTTAAATCGCATTGTATTTATGACTTTAAGGACCTTAAAACCCCATTCCGGGAAGAACATTTGTATGAGAGGTACCTAAAAAATTGGACCGAACATTGCTAAATTTAATAGGCTTCTTTCTTAGAACAAAATATTATAATATAAATCAATAACTGAAATAAGATCTCATCTGATATTTTCGATTGTATTTCATTGTCACATTTCATTTAATATGACAAAGAAAATATACAAAATTATTTGACGAAAACACTAATTAAATTAACAAAAATTTTATTCAAATTAACTTAATTTTGGTACGTAAAATTTAATAAGTTTGAGTGTTTTTTTACTTACGATGCGTTATTGCCGTTTTTACTAAATATCTGTTGATAATTGTTTTTGTTATTTTTTTAATGAAATTGTATCAATTTAACATCTTTTAGTAAACAATTATTTAATTAAATTTTGTTAGTATTTTAAAGAAAATTTTTCAATCTAAAGAAAAGTTCTGTTAATTAGAATAAAAATCTGTGTATTTAACACATTTTTTTCGTTAAAGTTTTATGAAAATTATATATAAATTAAATATATGTGTAATTCAATATCAGATCTAATCAAAGTTATAAATCAATAAAAATCCCTTCATTTTGTCAATTAATTTCGTTATTCTAATCAAGAATTTATATTATTCAGAATCAAACATACTCGAACAGAATCAAAATCCTATATTGCAAGTAGAATAAAAAAGGAATTTATTATAAACTTATATGTAAAACACACACGTATACATATGTTATAGTACATATATTTAAACAGTAGTCCTGTTACATATTTACATTATGTCCTGTTCATTTGTATATACTTAAACTTGCATTCATCTCCATGCATATTTACCTATTTATGTCCATTTCTCAAATAGACATTCAAAAGTAAAAGATAATGCTGCTAACATTTGCAGCATTTTTTCTGTTGATGTCACTACACTAATGTCATTCATATGAATTTATATTCCTGATTGCTTCAACATCTCATTCATTTTATCCTTTAAAAAGGAAATAAGAATGTATCAAATGTGTAAATGTGGTTCAACTATTATTTACAGTTAAATAGAGACATAAATGCTAGACATTTTGGTTGAAATTTCTGAAAGAAAATAATAATAAACACAACATTCATTCATTCACTCATTCATTCATGCCACACGTTTGTCCTTTATATCAACATCTTTAGTATCGAAGTTTAAGGCATCAATCCAAATAGCGGACATTACTTGGACCACATCATTGTCGTTTTGATGGTTTCTGTTATTGTAGAAATTGTCCAGTAGGATTCTTGTTTAAAGGATAAATATCATCACACGTACAAACATGTTGTCCTGTTTGGATTTTCATTCTGTTTGTGTTTGTTTGTTTCAGAACATTTGGTATTTAGTGGCAATATCACGGATGTTTAAGAGGTTCCCATTTTTTTTGTTTTTTGTTTTTGTAAATCTCTTTACCCTGTAAAAAGAGCTTTTTGTGCATGATGTCTCCATATAATAATATTGTGCTGTGATGACATCGTAAAGTGAGATGTGTTTACTCGAAAGAAAAAAAGAAAAGAACTCTTGAAATAAAAATAAAGTGTAAATTAACACATTGGTTAACTATGAAAACAAGTTTAAGTCTGTCCAATGGTCCGTTAGTCCTTTTTAAATATAAATTGACAAAGTTACAAAAAATACTCTTTGTGAAAACTATTAGGTGGGGGCATGAAATAACATGTCGCTGAAGAACGTTATCCCATTAACATATAATCAAAAACTAAAAAATTTGGATCCAAAGGAATTGCAGCCAACAAACGTTAAAGGCGATGTTTCAAGACTTATTTATGGTCGGAATATGTTAATATGTTAGTAGAAGATATTGTGCTTACATTTAGCGCAAACATGAAAAAGTCATACTTAGAATTAAGTAAGAGACAACAGCAAGAGATGAGGCGACATAAAGACATTAGAATTTACTTGTAGTAATAAGTCCTTATTGCGGAACTTTTGATAAAATCGTACATCGAAAATTTTCCGTTAAATTTCGCAACTAAAATGAGTATTGATGATGCTTGATATGGTCATTTACCTTTAACACTTATTCCGTTGAAAATTCAATCTTTATTAAAAATTCGTATCACATTGTGACAACATCAATACTTTCAATCGAACGAACCTGGCTAATTTCATACATTTTAAACGCTGTGCGTAATACATACATGATACAATCGATTTGTTCTTTATTTGGTGTTGATAGAAATGGATGTTATCAAAGAAGATCTCATCACCATAAGACAGAATTAAACAACTTAATATTATTTAATTGCTATTAAACGAAATTACTATTTGACCAACCTAATAAGTATGTTTGCATCACCCACTCTTATTTATTATAGTTTAGATTTTGTTACTTGTGTCCTTTATTTACTTAAATATCCATTTTGTATTTTTGTTAAGAATGTGTGAGTGTAGTTCCCATTCTCTCTTTCTCTCTCTGTCTCTCAAGCTGCTTCTGTTTTTATTTATTTTATTTCACTTTGTTTTTTTATTTTGTCACCCTCTATTTTGCACCATTTAGCGTGATAGTTGTTGTTTGTATTGCAAAGTATTTGTTGGCATTCACATCCAAAAAAAAACTAATACAACTACTTGAATTCTGTGCTTAAGTAAATATCAACTACTGTACATTATTTCACTCTAATACAAAAAACCCACTAGAAGATATTAAGGGAAAAAAGGCGAAGGAAAAAAATAAAAGAAAAGCTGTGAAAAAAAGGATAACAAGGATGCCTAAAGTACAAATATTTTAACAAGTGTCAAATACACACGCTACTTTTTTCAATGTACACACACAAACAAACACACTTGTATATACTTTAAAATTCACACTCATTCATATTTAAGAAAATAACACGTTTCATGTATGTATGTATGTATGTATGTATGTATGTATGTATGTATGTATGTATGTATGTATGTATGTGTTTCATGTATATGTTGTGTTGCAAATAGATGAATTCATGCAATACAAACTTACACCATTTCTTAAAATTCGGAAAATAAAGTCTCATAAAATATTTATTGAAGATCTGGATTAAAATCTGAAATAAAATCTGTTACGATTTTTTTCACGGCCAAAGTAATAATAAGACTTCAG
Source organism: Cochliomyia hominivorax (assembly GCA_004302925.2). Classification (NCBI taxonomy): domain Eukaryota; kingdom Metazoa; phylum Arthropoda; class Insecta; order Diptera; family Calliphoridae; genus Cochliomyia; species Cochliomyia hominivorax. The sequence continues at coordinate 57,061,014 of PYHX02000158.1, forward strand.
TGTATTTTTTCAGCAGCTATTTAAACTAATTTCGGTCATGGTTACTCTCACGACAGTTGAATATCCATTCAAAAATGACCCGGCTACCGATCGGTCAAAGATTGCCACAGTTACTGTTGTTTCAATCAGAAGTTGTTTTTCAGGAAGAAAACTTCATCAACAGTCATATTGTCACAACAATCGATATCGGTAGTTTGTCAACCTTGATATGCCTTAGTGACCAACGAAAATCAGCGATTTGAATTTCAACGCTTACAATTTCAGTTAACTCAGGAGTTCAGACAAGAGCATTTCAGAACGGCTCAATAACAACTCGGACAAATAAATCTGTGGGATACAGTTTAAATAGTTATTTTAAGATACAATATTGTGATTTTTTTTAACAGTTACGTTCACTTATTTTTGAAAACAGTGTTCCAACATAATTCCGTCACTATTTTATTTTATATTTTGTACATTTTTTGTAAATATTTTGATGTTCTTTTATTATTATTTGTTGTAGTTGTTGTATGTTGTAAGATGCATTTGTTTTGTGTGTTTCATTCCGTTCTATTTTTTTTTTTTTTGTTTCATCAACTGTGTTTTGTGCCAAGTGTTAAGGTTCTCGCAGTTCTTGAGATTTGTTTACATTTTTGTTATTGTTGCTGTCATTGTCGTTGCCGTTAAGCTTTAACAAATGTCATAAAAACTTATTTTTCTGATTTGTGAAGTGTGAGAGAGCGAGAATGTGAGATAACTTTGTTTTTCTTCCAATCACGATTATTTTTTATTGTGAGTTTGCATGAATTGTTGGTCTTAGTCCGTTTTGCATGCATATGTATGTCTGGAAAGGATGTGGATTATGGATTTGAATGTATTTTTTTTTTGTTGCAAATTTACTGTGACACGTATTTAAAGTTTGTTTAAGTTGTTTCATTTTACTTTTTCATTTATGATGGAGTGTTGCATTTTATTTTTAAATAAAATTTAATATTTTTTTTATGGAATGAAAAAAAATATATAACACCTTTAAGGAATGATCTAAAACCAAAAATCCTGAATCAAATTTAAATCTCGTGATTCATAGTCACTATTTCTTAAGAGCAATTACACAGACCCAGTTAGTAGGCCGTGGTTCTCGTTTAACGTTTATACAGAAGCACGCCTATTCCTCGAAAGAAAGTGTGAGTGGATGGTGACGTTTCTTTATGCTAAAAAATTTAACACTTCGTGAACATCACAGTTAACGCATTTTTAATAGAGATTTTACACCAATTTTAAGGCGAATTCTTAATTGGAACCTAATTAAATCGAAAATCATTATCAACATAACAATTATGATTTTATTACTAAAAATAACAGTTACGATTTAGTTCAATTAATGTCGACAGTTCTTCGTCGGCAATCGAAGGTCAGCACACAAAATGATCCTTGACGTTTTAAAACAGTTTGAAATGTGAGGCAACCTCCTAAATTTGAAGAATTTGAACAACGATTATGACTAAATGGTTTATTCAATTTTCATAATATAGACAGGCGGAAGATTTGAAAAACTTTACGCACTTAAAATTTTTTCACGTAGGACATCTTCCTAATAAACGACACTTATCGCATATTTGTAAAATTGTTGCAGGAAATGTTTTAAAAAATGTAAATCATGGATGAAATAATAACAAAATATTATATACAAGCACGAAGAAAAAGCTGAAAATTTAATATGTTCCTACAATTATTTCAAATTTATCCTGTTAAGGATTCGGCATTGCCAAATATATATTGGACTACAAATTTTACTAGGGTCATTTCGTAATTGGTGTTGATCATTATATAGTCGGTTTGGCGGACTATAATTTTTTTCTTGTTTACATACTGGTAAACAAGTATTTTGCAATGTAGTCATTTTGACTGCTTTTGGTTTATATATAAGTTTCAATAATTTTAGTATTTAAAAAGTGTTGAATTGAAATTTTTAAATTTAAATTAATAAATAATTTGATGAATTTTTTCCAAATATTTTTAAAATCCTTTAGATATTTTCGAAGTACTTTGAACTTTAATTCGAATAAGTTTGTTGCATATTTTTTATTAAATCAAAAAAATTTTCTTATTTTCGCAGTTATGCGGTCATAACAGGACTCATTGAAATATTATCGCGACGATGCATGAAAATACGTGAATCAATTGAAAACTACCAGAGTGTGGTTCTGTCATTGTTGGCTACGCTTGGGTTCATTACAAGGTTCATTGATGTCTGTCCACCGGGTAAGTGTTATAATGTACACACTTGAATACATATGAACAGTTATTATTAACTACAAGTCCACAATTCTCCTTCAATGTAATGTAATTATCAGTGAGTAACACCAACAGAAACAAAAACCGTTTGTCCTTTTTCCAAAATGCAAGCAATCATGTTTGACAGAATGGTTGAACACAACTGAAACTTACACTCATTTATGTTCCTTTTCATTTTTGTTCACACCTTGAGGCTAATTTTACATTAATTTTCACCTTTTACTGTTTGAACATTTTTTTATTTCAGTTTATCGTTTTTTTATTATTAATTTACTTTTCTTTTACAACATTTTAAATCACCTTTTTTGTTTTGTTTTTTATTTCTGATAAATTTTCATTTTCCTGTTTTTATTTTTTTCTTATTCACAGGACCCACGGATCCAACACGTTTTCTAAGTGCGGCAAAATCAACTGAACTCTTTGGTTCGATTTCAATGCTTTATGCCAGTGTAGTACCAATTGGTGAGTATACAATTATTGTAGTTATTGTTTCTTGCTATAGTTGTTGTTGCAATTATCTACAATGACTTTTGTACATAATTCTGGTATGTATGACTCATATCTCATTCAAATGTTTTTGAATTTTACGTATTTTCTAATCAAGTACAAAGTGCATTTTTCGGATGATTTATTTTTTTTTAATGTTTTTAATTCATTGATTTATTTTGTTTTTCCTTTTCTCAACGTGAGTTTTCTTTAAAAACGTACATTATAAAGGTTTTTTTCTTGTTAAGTGAAACTGAATCCGAATGATGAGTTGAAGTCAACACATTGATTTTATTTATGATTTTATGATTCAATATCCGTTTTAAACATCTTACATTTCCTTTGATTTCGTTATTGCTTAAATTGTTGTTATTGTTTTTGTTAATTTTTTTACAGGTGAATGCATTCCACCGAGAACGATTTCGTTAGCGGCTGCAACATTTAATCTTCTAGTTTCAATGGCTGTGTTGGATTTATCTACGTTCCAGGTGAGTTTTTTCTTTTAACTCCTGATACTGAAAAGATACAGAAAAAAGTGTTTACGATTTATTTGTGTTGAAAAATAATTAAAATTAAAAAGAGGAAATTGTTTTTACAGCTCATCAATGTAGAATTTAATGTTCATTAGTATGTGTAAATTGAACTGTCAGAATTGAATTCCACATATAAAACCATGCATCAGATTTGCCTCTTTATTTATGTTGGTCGAATATTTAGTAAAAGGTGATGCTCTTAATGTCCCGAGAGGAGTTCGGAACTTACGCTTCTCCAAACCGCATAATTTGGTTAAAATATTATGCATAATTTGACGGTTAAAATATTATGCATAATTTTTTAGAGACATATTCGGCATAGTCGAATAGAGAATTCTTATATTAATTTATTACTTATAAAAAGTTGTATTTTTTGTTAAATGCACTGAACGCAAAAAGTAGTAAATATAACGAAAAGGGTGTAGAATTGAAGAAAAATGGGTTAAATAAATAGCCAACGAAACATTTATTCATTATAACGAAAGTTTTGTTAATTGAGGAAATAAAATAATTAGGGCCAAGGGAAGAAGTACTTCCCATACAAATCAAATATTGGTTATAGAATATCTTGGGAACTGTAACAGCGAGAATTTTCAAATTTAGTCCCAATGACTTCCTTAAAGAACTGTTTTGCTGAACAAAATGTAAAACAGATAGGATCAAGGTCCGTATACAAAGCAAATATTGATTATAGAATATCTGTAAATCTACTACAGTGAGAATTTGGTGCAAATTAAATTTTTAATTTATGTCGATTTGTAAATTTTTTTTGAGATCTAAGACTGAGAAAAACTTTTGTTCACTTTAAAATGTAGAATTGAATAAATTTGTATGTTATTTTACTTACGTTAATGCCGTTTTTACTAAATATCTGTTGATATAACTATTTTTCGTTAATTTTTTAACGAGATCTTATTCACCATTTTTTTAATTAAATATTTCTTAGTATATTTGAAGAAATTTCTTCAATTTAAAGAAAATTGTGTTAATTACAATAAAAATCTGTTTATTTAACACCTATGACATTTCGTTCAGTGTAGTTCAATTAATAATATATTTTCAAAATATGTGTTGTAATGAAAACTTAAATAAATGAATTAATTTTGTTTTTATTTTAAATTTCGTGTCAATTTGTCAATAAAAATTTAGCCAACTTTTTTGCCATTTTTAAAAATGTTTAGGGAGTTTAAGCTTATATTTTATAAGGATTTAGCCACTTATGCTCTTCAAGTATTGGTTCTTAGTAAATTTATTTGATTTTTTATAGAAATAAACTAATTTACTTCCCAGAAAAAAGCATTTTCAATATTTATTATTTAAACAACTTAAAATTTGAAGTTGGAGAACGCTAACACAAATTCAACTTAATTTTATTTTAACGCCAAAAATAATTCCCATAATCATTGCTAAAAATGAAATTATATTTTATAATCTCAAATCTTTTTGTATTTTCAATTTCAAATTAATATTTACTTTCATTAAAATTTAATTTTGAATCGAGAAATGCAAATAAAATTCAAATCTTAAAAGCATAAAAACATAAAAACAACCCCATCAGAAAAAGGAATATTTCATAATAAAATTATTTAAAATAATAATAATAATAATAATAATAATAATAATAATAATAATAATAATTGTAAATGAAATCTAAATCTATTTGTATAATAAATAATTGAAGGTTTAAATTTAGATGTAAATGAGAAGAACTCTTTATCTTAATTTTACTGCTGTTGTTGCTATTTCTTCTTCTTCTATCAATTTACTATAAATTTCATATTAAGAATGCTCTTTCGTTTATTTTCTTTAGTATTTGTGAGTGTGAGTTGTGTATTTGTATTGTTTGTATTGTGTTTGTGTGTCTGTGTGTTTTGCTCTGTAAAGACTACTGAAAAACAAATCATTTTTAATTTGTTTGTAAAGATGCCAAAAGTAATAAACCAAATGTAAATATTTTCCTAAGCAATTTTCTTTAATTTTAGAACTAAAAAACAATACATCATACGAAAATCGGGAGGAAAAAAATATTTAACAGTGAAAAAGGGCACAACTAAAGGGAGAAGTTGGAAAACACCCTTACGTGAAGCCCACTCATCATAACAGTTGTAGTTAAAGTAAAGTATTTTTTAACCAGAAGATAAATTGCATCCTTTATGGTTTATTTACACTGGAAGAAATATTTGATTGTTCTTTCTGCCTTTTTCTACATATAGAGAAATTGATTTTGAATAGCAACAGACAGAAAAAAGTATTACCAGATGCGACAAAAGTTTTTCTCATCGGTCATAATCTATTTTTAGAACTTTAGCATAAAGAATGAAAAGAAAGAATGATTTTTATTAATAATGGTAGGACTTACATTGTAGCATTCTTGAAAAAGAAACACGAAGAATATTCATTTTTTTCAAAACTACACGAAATTTCAACAATGCTCCCAACACTGGCAGCAAAAATATTATGTCCGTACCATATACTTTTCGAGGTATGTTCTACATCAATGGTCAAATTGTACTGATACTTTTTAAAAATCGTTTGACGACAGAGCATAATTTTTCGGAAATTTTTGAAGGACTCTACACAGCCTAAGCTATGGGAAACAAAATTGATATCAACAGTTCCAAAATATACACATATTGGATATAGACGATTCCATAGAAAAAAAGTAATTTTGATAAATTGTTTCATTTTGAGAACGCAAAGTCCCCCGTAATTTTTAACAGTTCCATTTATTGTGTTCGCAATACATTCATATCATATCATTTTGTTTACAGTCCATATTTAGCTAAACTATACGTACATGACCTGATCAGTATCTGTTTAATAAATCTTCTGAAAGATGCTGGTTCATTTTTCGTATAATCCGTGGTGATTACAGAAAAAATATAATTTTTGGATTCAGTTTATTCATCCTTAAAAATGATGCTTATATGTGCTATTTATCGACTATAAGTTTTCAGTTATTTACATTCTTCAGATGTATGGATGCAGGGATCAGATCGTCAACTAAAACACTTCGCAAATTAATTCTGCTCTAAAGCAACTGCCCCGGTTTTTAGGTAAAGAATGCATTACGAATGCAATAAACCTAAAATAATCGATTATCTGACATAGTTCCTATATAAGGCCCCTCGCCAGAATTTGATTTAAAGCTTATTAAACTTTCTAACATGATTTATTATTATCTTTTTTTTATTCGGATCACTTGTATGTTACCTATTTGAACAGTTTTGAGCTGGATCAATTCTATTAAATTCGGCACAATTACTATACTACCTGTTTTGAATATATGCCCCTAGTTTGACATATATCGAGACATGATTTGCCATAGCTTTCATTTAAGATCCGTTTTCGGAAAGGTTTTTAAGCTTATAAGACTCTATAATTGTATTGAAATGTTTTAGAATTTGTTTAAAACTTTAGTTAATAATATTTTAATTAAGATTTGAATTTTCAAGATTTTTCAAAATTTTTAAAATAATCATTAGGTTTTAACTGAATCTGGAGTATTGAACTCATACGAATTTATTTATTTATTTATTTATTTATTTATTTTGTTGTGTTTTTGGAATACATTTATCGCATTAAACGAGACATGTGTGTATTCCAATGTTGTTAAAACATATAGAGAAATACCTTGATGTGTATCCTCCTAATAATAATTTACCTTTGACAGCGATCTCTGTCCAGTAGAACTTTTAATGAGTTCAGTATAATAAGCCTGTCTTTGTGTACTGTGTCGAAATTAAGAATTTTGAACAGTGTTTATTATTATTTTGTTCAGTGTTTTCCTAATTTGCTTGTAAAAGTTTTTCATTTTAAAATTTATTTAAATTTTTCTTTCTCTTTCAACTTTGGTTGGTTCATATTTTACTATAAATTTTCTTTCCACTCTCTGGTTTATTTGTTGTTCCATATCGAATGGAAAAACAAGACATGAAATAAATAAAATGATAATAAAATACAAATATTTTATTAATTTATGTATGCAAAACTCCTCAAATATTCACAAAGCATAAATTTCTCTCATTCCTCCTCTTTTAAAAATCTACTTGAATTGGGAAACTTTTTTCTTAAAAAAAATAAATTTATTTATTTTTTCCATCACTTTCTTCTCTCTTTTAACTTGAATATACAAACTTTTTGTTAAATTAAACACAGAATAAAAATGATAAGAAACCATAAAATATAAATCTGTTAGAAGAATTATTGAGAGTGTTGCAAATACTCGAATACAGAACGTAACATTCGAGAACTTTATGATTTCTATCTCTTCCCAGTTAACAGGAACGTGCACCCACTACCACCAACAATAACAACAACAATAACAGCCCACAAATATTAAAAATATTATTGAAAATGTTGTTCATAAAGTGGCATCATTGTCAGTAGTCATAGAGAGAAAGAGACTCGTTTTTTGGTTTTGGTAAAGGATTTTGTTAAATGTTCATTTCTTATGTCAATATTTGTTGACAAACAAATAATCTGAAACTCACAATTGAGTTGTGTTCATGATTAAAACCCAATAATTTTATTTACATTTTGTATTCTTTTCTGTTGTTTTTTTTTAATTTCTTCTCTTTCATTCTTTGTTTTTAATTTTGTTAGCATTTCTCCAGCAGTCAGTCATTTAGTATCAGCAGCAGCAACAGCAGCAGCAGTTCCATTGTGTATTATTTTTTTGGAAAAGATTAAAGAAAACTGAACTTTTGGCTAAAACAGACCTCCCAAAATGATAATACGTAGAATTTCAGATAGACAATATACAATTCGTTAGATAACATAATGTACTGTGAACTTGTTGGTAAATAAAAAAATGTCTGCTTTTTAAATTAAAAAAAGAAAAACTTATTTCGTTTTAAATGAGTTTTTCCACAAAAAAAAAAAAAAGTAAATTCCTAAAAGAAAGTTTTTTAAGTTACTACACTGAAGCAAAAAATAGCAAAAACAACGAAAAACGGTGTAGAATTGAAGAAAAGTAAGTTTTATAACAGCCAACGAAACATTTATTCATAATAATGAAAATTTTTGTTAATTTTTCATAAACTCATCAAATTGACGAATAATTTTCCACATGACTATTTAATTCGTTAATAAAATGCGGTTAATTTAAACAAATATTATTCAATTTGAATAATACATTATTCAAATTGACAAAAATAAATTCTTTATATTGTTGAATATTTAAAATTTAAATAAAAATTTAAGTCAAATTTTGATTACATAATATCCAAGGAACTGTATTAGCAAAAATTTTCAAATTAGGTCCCTGAGTTGATCTTCCATCTGCATTTCCATGAATATATGCAAAATATTCCTTCAATTTCAGTTTAATGAAGATTACGAAATTAACATCTTTTACAAAAAATTGTTTGATAATTTTTTATTATACTTGAAGAAAATTCTTCAATTTGAAGACAAATTCTGTTAATTAGAATGTTTATTCTGTTTATTTCACACCTTTTTTCGCTAAAGTTCTACGAACTAAGAATTAGGAAAAAAGTAACTGTTAAAGTGAAAACTATTTTTATTACGAATATCTGTCGTAAGGTCAACACTTGAAAGATTTTTTCAAATTTAGATTTAAAAAACTAACTGGCACATTTTGGTGCAATATTTTAATTACTATTAGTTTTTTTCTGGATGGTACCCGTCGCTAATCCATTTGGTAGACCCATTGTGGTTTAGTTGGTAGACAGTAGCACTCTAAAAGTGTGAGATAAAATTCTATTGGGTTACTTTTGTGTGAATTCTAATAATAATTAAAACCTTAAAGTTTTGAATCAAACCCTCCAGACGCATTAATAAATTGAATGGATTTTTAAATATGCGCTTGATGAAGGTCACCCTAATCAAATTAAATGGAACGGTAATAAGTTAATCTTTCTCTTCATTCTAAATACTACAAAAGCCCTCAATATACATTAAGTACCCAGTGACTACAGTGGTTTGGGTATTACATTTCGAAGATTTAAAATAAACTTTGAGTCCTGCACCTTTGAAGTAGATGCTTTGGTTTCCTGGTGGTTCGGCCTAAATATTTATTTCACGTCTCTTTTTCACGAAAGCTAGATCGTGTTGCAGAATATTAGATCTTTTAGATTCAAGGAGTAATCCTACCCGATTATCCATATCTTTAAGATCGAAGTTTTAGGCGTTTCTATCTTGTTGTGGTGGTATTGGAATGCCTTTCAATCTTGATTAACTCCAGGACGGAATGTCATCATGCCATCTCATTTCAATATGCAAGACATTCGAAAACCACATGGGATGTTTATTTTACACCCGAAAAATATTGTCAATATAAAAATCACATAATACTTTATTCTGGGATTTAGATCCGTCTATATAAATCCTGAGTACATATTCTGGCAGAAATATTTCATCCATTACTAACTTAGAGATATTGTGTTTGTCCATCGTTATCCATGATCATTAAATTTGTATAATCATTGCTGATATTACATTATCATCTTTGACCAAAAGTTCAGTCGAATGTATCTGAAATTAAGAATATCAATCTAATTAACACACTACTGAAAATCTTTTAAAAAGAAATGCGATCCACCATACATTACCATGTCCTTAAAAACCATATCGAAATTGATTTGAAGTATATGGGATTTAATATCTACATTTTTAGAGTAATATTCACCCCCAAAGTTTTTGTATTTTTTTATATTGCCATGAGAGCCTAGAATCCTTACTCTGGAATATAATATTCTTGAGTTTCTTATATTTTTATAGATCAAAAAAGTCGTTATATTTACAACGACATTGAAAATGAAAAGAGGTGATAGACAATCCTGAATGTCCCTATTGCCAACTATGGAAGTTGTAGCAGATTAATACTTCGATATAATGATCTTAATGGTCAGTAGTTTATGTAGAAAATCGCTATATTCGCAACACTTCTCCAAATTGCAACGAACTGCAGTCAAAGAAATGCATCTCTAAGCTTTTGAAAGCAGCCCTCCTAATACTGCCAACTTTAAATGTTCTTTACTGTAAAGCTGCTATAAAATCTCCCATAAACTGTTTCCAAAATAAATTATTCTATTTATTATATTTGCTTTTTGTTCCGCTAAAAATTCGTTTCACCATCACAATTGAAAAATATTTGAAGAATTGAAATTTACTCGCTTTATTGTTGTTGTATACAAATTTCTATATAATTTTATGATACAAGATTTTATTTATTTAAGCCAACAATTGGTTTTTGCGATTCGCTAATTTATGAATTGTTTAGTACACATACTTGTTTATGTTGATAACAATACTCACACAAGTATATCACCACCATTAACAAATACATAAATGAATACACACATATATAATACATGAAAATATAAATATAACAAATATCCTTATTTTATATTTACAAACATAATTAGTTTACATACTTGGCCAATATAACCCCAGTATGTAGACTATTAGAATTATACATGAATGTATAGTATATCAAAAATATATATGGCTTTAATCTCTAGACAGTTTTTGAATAGAATATATATTTTTACTTTGACTTTACAACTCTGAACCGAAAATAGAAGTAAATACAATAAAACATTATTCAAATTGACAAAAATAAATTCTTTATATTAATGAATATAATTAAATTTAACTAAAATATTTTAGTTAACTATACAAAATATTTGTAAAAAGAGTTACATTAAATTGTAATAAATTAATAAATAAAATATTATGGACCAATAGAAGGATTTCTTCCCCATACAGCAAAAAGCACCGGGTAAAAGATTATTTTCGATAATGATTTAATAGTGTAAAAAACGTAATAGACAACTAAAAATAATGAAGTGTCAATAGGACGGTGGTGAGCTGACCGGCTTGTATATTTGATGAAAAGTTTCTTTCATGTTTGTTGATCAGATGATCCACCATTTGCATTTTCATGAATTTTTGTAAAATAATCCTTTAATTTGAATCATATTAATTAGAATATTATATAATATATTTTCCTTCTATATATTTCTTTATTCAGTTATCACTTTCTTTGCCACATTTCATTTAATATGACAAAGAAAATATACAAAATTATTTCACGAAAGAAAGTTAAATTAACAAAAATTTTATTCAAACTAACTTCATGTTAGTACGTAGAATTAAATAAATTTGTGTGTTATTTTACTTACGAAGCGTTATTGCCATTTTTATTAAATATCTATTGACATAAAATATTTTTCGTTAATTTTTTAAAGAAATTTTATTCAATTTATCATCTTTTAGTAAACAATTATTTAATTAAATTTTGTTAGTATTTTTAAAGAAAATTTTTCAATCTAAAGAAAAGTTCTGTTAATTAGAATAAAAATCTGTTTATTTAACACATTTTTTTCGTTAAAGTTTTATGAAAATTATATATAAAATAAATATATGTGTAATTCAATATCAGATCTAATCAAAGTTATAAATCCCTTCCTTTTGTCAATTAATTTCGTTATTCTAATTAAGAATTTATATTATTCAGAATCAAACATACTCGAACAGAATCAAAATCCTATATTGCAAGTAGAATCAAAAAAGGAATTTATTATAAACTTATATGTAAAACACACACGTATACATATGTTATAGTACATATATTTAAACAGTAGTCCTATTACATATTTACATTCTCTTCTTTCATTTGTATATACTATGATGAGTTACTGCCGTTTTTACTAAATATATGTTGATATAACATATTTTTCGTTATTTCGCTTTTACGAAATTTTTAGCAAAATTTTTTAATTAAATTTTTTAGTTTATTTGAAGAAAACTCTTCACAATTAAAAGTCTGTTTATTTAACACCTTTTTTGTTTTCGTTAAAATATTACGAAAGCTTTTCGTTAATATACATTTCGCATTAATAAAGTCGGGTGATGGCAGATTTCCTGAGATTGAATTTTTGTATATTTTTAAAATTTCCTTTATCGAATTGTGCGTCTACCAGTTGCATGTGATTAATATTGTTTAAAATTATTGTTTCTCGAACCAGGTTAGAAGTATTATTAGAATGTTTTACAATATTTTTTCATAAATATTTTTGATGTACTGTATGCATATTTTTTCATTTCATATCAAAACATTATTTTGTTGTGTTGCAAGTTTTGGCTAAAAGTACAGAGACAAAAAATTGAATATAAAAGGAGAAATAAACGATGATGATGATGATACGTAAATAAACATTTGGCCTAACAAGCAAATACAGCGTAGATAAATATTGACAAGGAACATACAGCATAACCACAAACAACAACAGCCGCATCAGTACGGATGGATGTTTTGGGGTAGTGTGTTTGTTTGTGGGTGCATCAATGGCAAAGTAGTTGTAGTAATACAAATAAATTAGTCCACTGATTTAACTAACAGACCAGACCAAAAGCGGACATAAACAATAATACGTATTTTTTATTATTTTATTAATTTTTCTGGTAATCATCTGAGTCAAGGGAGAGACCTCGAAAAGTTTGTGGTAAATTTTTTTAAAAGAATTATTGAGTTGATTTTTTTTGTTGTAATTGTATTTACTGTATGAATAAATGTGTCACATATAACTGATGTAGTTGTTGAGAATATTTAGAGAATAAGAAGTTTTAAGTTATATTTCACTACTTAGTTTGTACTCGGCGTGCTTCACTGTCAATTGTGTAATCAAGAATGAATTGAAAAACAGATTCTTGGGTTTTGTATGATGTTGCATCTATTGAACTCCCAAAAATAAAATGCAGGATTCTTTTCTTCCTCAGCGGTTTTAAAACTTATATTTTGAAAGTATTGTACTTTCCAAAAATATGCGGTGTAAATAACTTTAATAACATATTATGATTGCATCATCATAAAATTATGATTTTGTCATAACCACTTATGTTGTCAATAGCCATATTGAAATAAATTGAGAACTTTACTATTGTCGTTATGGCACAATCATAATTATGTGATGAAACAACTATAACATGTTGCTGGTATATTATGGTTACTATGACCATGTTTATTTTTTGCGTGAATGAAATAATCAAATGTATTTACTGGTAATGGTGTATATTTTGATATTTTTATAGAGCACAATAAGAACTTACTTTCCTCTTCAGCAGCACTATACAACTCCTCCCGAAATAACTTCCCAACTAAAAATTAAATATTAAGTGCGATCGAAAAATTTCTAACGCACGTTTTCCATTAAAACCTTTACAGTTTCATTTGACTTGATCAAGCAACCTTTGTAAAACATGTCAGTGATTATGTTTTATGTCAAACAAATGAATATCGGATGTAGATTACCTGTTTGAGTACTATATAAACGTTAATGGAAGGGTTTCGGATTAAAATTGTAATTGTAATAAATTGTAATAATCAATTAAAAACTTAGACTGCAAGTTAAGAATTTTTCGATAGCACTCCTTAACTACCCAAATTTGAGGACTTATTTCTTAGATATTAAGATATTAAGTACTACCGACCACAGGCTGGGTTAAAAATGTGGTGATTATAAAGCAGACTTCAAAAAAGCTTAAAAAGTAAATAACTTTCTAAAATAATAATTGGGAAGTTATTCGATTCACAAAACTTGCGAAATTATTTCATAATAAAATAAGCCGCAAAGTAAAAATGGGGCTAGTCCATAAAAGACAAAATAAGACCCTAATTGTTGTTAGGTTTAATACAAAATTTTGAGCAGTGATTTAATTTTCTCGCTGGGTAGTTATATCGTGATGACGTATGTTTTAAAAATTTTATAGACCTGCTGCATTTGCTAATAATTGAAATTGAATATTATAATTAAAAATTTCTTCCGAAATGTTAACTGCTTTTGGATTCTAATTATATTCAATATTTCCTCAATTCTTAATAGAATCAAAATACTGATCGAGAGACATCGACTTTTTTGATATAATAGCTTTATTTAACATTTATATTATAATTTTTTTAAATCATTCCAGTATATATAGAGACGCATTTCTTAACACCATAAAAGTGAAAATCGCTTAGTCCGGTTGAAGGGCAGTCGCAAGTGGATATGTGGAATCATTGAACTGTCATTTTCATTGCCCTATCAGACATTTAACACTCCAGCTCGCCGACATTTATAATTAGCACTTCTTTATATAATGTGTGTTATATTTTTGGGAATTATTTTATTAAATTTTGGGTCAATTTTTCTTTTTCTAAACTTTGATATAAAATTTCGTTTCTTCTAAAGCGCTAAATGACCCTAAAACAAAAATGTTAAAGGACCCCACAATTATTGCAAAATAACCCAAATGAAGTAATGTTGCACTTCATGTAATTTTTGGAGTCATCTTTCATTTTTCACTTGAGATCCCAATTAGTGGGTGATTTTACAATGTAAGTGTTTAGTATCGTTGGAAAGGTAATTACTTGAAATATAATAATATGTACATAAATGTTAATAAATATTATTTATGCTAAATTTATTCAATATATATTTCTAAAATTGAAAATTTTATCTTTGATGAACTGTTGCAATAAAGTTGGAAATATTTGAAATTAAATAAATTCTATATGAATTAAGATATTATTTTTATTATTATTTGAATAAACAATTGACAAAGTTGTCTTCAAAGTAGGATTATAAAAACATTCCCACTCTGTCATTCCAAAATACCGAAAATTCTAATCCGGGAAAAAGTTGTTTTTCAGTAAATTGCTTACTCTGCCATAGTAAGAGGTTTGGCCCATTACAGATTTCTTGAGTGGGTAGCTAAAAATGAAGCTATATAATCAAGTTAGCTCTTTGACGTTATAAGCTTTGACATTTTTTCCCTCCTCAAAAGAAAAAAAAAAAGAATTCACGCAAAACATAAATTTAAGGCAAAAAATTTGAATTTACTATTGCAATTGCAAAATGTGTGATTACACCTTGATGTCTATCGAATATATAACACAGTTTTCTAAATGACATTTTTGATTTGTTTTCAAATAATAAATTTCAGGCAAACTCAAAATTCGAATATTTTCACATTCTAAAAATATAAAAAATTAAAAGTTTGTTAGTTGGAAGAGTTTAAATAATGTGTTACCGGATTCAATTTCACATTTGAATTATATTTAATTCGTGTAATTCAATACTTAAATCTAATTCCCTTTTCTGCGAAATAATTCTAGAACAATTTAATATTATTTTTGCGCAAATTATATTCAAAGGACTTTTTTGTTTGTTTTACAAAAACCAAAATTTTTAAAAGAGTCAAATTCCAAATATCTGTCAACTGGTTTGAGTCATGAATATTTGAAAGTTTAAAAAGTATTGAAATGTTAAAATTGTTTAAATAAATAATTGATAACTGTCAATAGCAGTTACGAAAATGAGAATTTCAATTGATGTTTTTGGCAGTTTCCTTCAAGTCTTAGAGAGTTTGAGATAAAGTGTTAGAGGTAAATGTATGTAAAATTGTTTCCCGTTTTATCATTTGCAAATTATCATTCATCATATGTCAAATATTGAAAGTATTTTGTCAGTTTATTTTCATATGCGAAACTGTAGCGCGAATATTTTTATTTATATACACTCACACTCATGTTAAGTGACAATTTGCAACTTGCCAATTGTCAAATGTTTGATGACGTTTCATCTAAAAATCAAATGTTTATAGATTCACAAATAAGATGGAAAGTTTTAAGGTTTTAGATATCGATTTTGAAAGTGTATGCCTTTAACCGCAAATAGCGAATGTCGGCATGTTAAGTTCGTTATGTCGAGAGTAACATATATTTTAGACTCTTCAAAACTCTCAAAGTTCTACAAATTGTTCAATTTTAAAAGTTTTGCAAAGCTTTATACGTGAGTAGAAATTTTGTGTTCATTCCGAATATGAATAATAGATTTCAATGTTATTTTTTGAAATGCTTTTCTCAATTGTAGAAAGTATGAAAATAATTCATAGACTTTTTGTCTCCATCGAAAGATCAGGCTCTTCGAAATCATTTCTGCAAAAAAATATATATCACATCACACGATATACGCAATAATTTGCCTTTGAACATTGAATAATGTCAAGAAATCAAATAATTCGATCTGAATCGGTAGACATAGTAAAAGCTCAATCACATGATAAAACTTCTATGAAATGTTTATGCTTATTCCATGAGGATGCTTTGCCCATTGTTTTGAAATTGAAACCATTGAATAGAAAAAGTGAACAAGAGTAAAACTGATCTGTCACAACTACATCGTTTTGTATGGATTCGATACTTTAAAGCTGCGTGGCCGGCAAAAGAAAAAAATACCGTAAAGAAGAGTAACGGATATGACTGAGCGTGACAACTCACAATAATGTTAGACATATAACAAATGCGTTCATAGAACAGGTTTGCGATCATGTCGAGAAGGAATCCATCAAATGTATTCGTGAAGTCTTCAATTGCTGCTTTAAAGAGAAGGAGGAAAGAAGTAGTTGGTTGTTGGTAGCATAGATGCTACAGTTGGTGCCTTTTCAAGTTTTCCATCTCTATTAGACCATTCTATTAGGGTTTCGTAAAAGTTTACTGACTGAGAATTCTTTTCAATCAGAAGCTTTAGGAAATAAGTATTCCAAGAATTCTTATTCTTTGGAGATAAAGAGAATAAAATAAAAGTGTGTGGCCGAGCACACTAGATCTACGTGGATTTAAATTTGGCATTTAGATCAGAATAGAATATTTTTGAGGAAATAGTATAACGCTTTTACTGGGGTAATGTGTTTAAAATTCGATGTAGTCAGATATAATATTCCTTTCGAATTTAATTGTGTTTCGAATTTAATTGTGTTTGATTGTATGACGCGTGTAAGTACTTCAGAACATTTGCGCATCAAAGAAGCGATAAATGAAAATTTCACATTGAAAATATTATTGTTTTTTTGTTTGTGCGCGCTATAAATAACAATGTATAAATACATCATCAATACACTTAGAAAATTTTCAACTATGAATTGTTGTTTATAATTTAATCGAATAATTTTGTTGGGAAAACTCATACAAAAGAAATTTTATTTGTTCTCTAACTTTCACTTTAATGATGTTTTTTGAAAAATTACAAAATTTATTCTGAGTGTATTTAAATCAAATGATTATTTTTGTTACAAATCAAATATGTAAAAGTGCGAGAGAGTGTTTGTTTGTGTTACAGATATCGCAAAAATTTAACTATGAATTTTAGAATCGGGGGAAAAAGCGAATATCAATGATGTTGTTGATTTTTTAAGTGTGAAACAGAAGCTGCTTTTCAATCACAAAGAAAACTTTAAGTGGTTAATTTCTAATTCAAAATAGAAGAACAAGAAAAGCGCGTGTATTCGATTATAAATGTTGCAAACAATAAATAAACTGAAAAAAACACAAACAAACATACATTTGCTATTTATAAATACGTCTAATCATTTATAGAACAAACAAATATAGCAAAAATGTTTAAATATATGTGTAGATGTTGATGTGTAGGAGTAAGCGGAATGACAATAAGTGGCAATAATATATTATTTATCATTGAGTTTGAAGCACAACCAGTTAGGATATGAGTCAAGTAAACGAAATGTAACCAAAAACATTTTCAACTTCTAGTCAAGTCATCTTGTCTTTTGATTGTAAATCACAATTTTCTATTCATTTATTGTTGCATGATGACTTTTGAGGTTTTTCTGCCACATTATAAGGTATGAAAGTTCAAATTGATTGTTTTGCTGGTATCTAAAAATAAAAATTCTTATTTAAAAGTCGATATACAGATACAGATACAGATGTTCTAGTATGTCTTTTTTAGATTTTGAAATACAATCTTATAATGGAATTTTTATTAATATTTAAAATAAACTTTCTGTAACATTATATTACGACTGTCTTCCTTGATATAGAAATAGACTTTAAGAAAGTAAGAACAAGTTGTTGTTACCTTATATCAAAGGGATTTATCCAGGGGCTAATTTCTGCGCTATTTTTACTAATTGTAGTTAACTCGTGATATACTCACTAAATAGGCAACAGAATATGGCCTGATGTTTATTCAAATAAAACAGAACTAGAAGCCTTTACAAAAAAGACCAAGATCGCTAACTAAGACTGACACGATTAGAAAACTACTAAATTTATCTCGAGTAACGCAAATGCTAAGACATAATTTTTGAATGGAAACTTGGAAACTGAACACTTTAGATAGTTTTAACCAGGCCATGTCGGGTTATTGCACTTCGTGGAATATGTTAGACTTGAGATATTAACTCCGTTCAAATTATGTTAACATGTAAGCAATTCCAATTTCTATTCTGATTTATTGATATTTAGTATGGTGCCTGCAAACAAAAAAAAAAAAAAAAATGATGTAGACCAACTGTACAGAGTTCATAGATATGCATGAATTGAAGTTATAGGTTCGTTAAGAATCAGACCCCCGGAGTCACTTAATAATTTTGCCTCTTCTAAATGACTATATATCCTAATAGTGCTGCAAGACTGAAAGCGGTGAATAGTTATAAACGTTGCACCACACCTAACGATATGTTCGGTGTTTTCAAATCGTGTTCACTTGACTCTATTTGACAGTTCGTACGTAACCTAACCTGAGAAAAACAAAGCTGCGTTACCAAATTTTATAAGCTCCGGAAAGACTTTTGAGGTGTAACTTATATTTTATAAGTACAATAACCAACATCGCTACATCACTTAGCCCCTTTATGCTTTATTTTATACTCTTAAAATGGTGTTCCGTTTATATACGTATACCTGTAATACTTTCTTCTGATATCTAGTACCGGGAATTACTTTCCATTATATTGCCACTGTTGAAATATTCATTTATATTTAATCTGTATGTATTGCTGCTTAAGATGTTTTTCTCGTCCAAAGTTTAAGACAAGATTTATTCTGACCATATCTATCGGTTAAAGTGCTTTTTATGTGTTTTTATATGACAAATGTTACGTGATTGTATAGAACTGTTCTAATACTTCCGCAAATATTATAAAAATGTCACAATACATTTTAATTTTGAGTTTTAGTGATTAAGTCTCCGATTTTTTACTTTTGCGTTACACACCTCTTTAAGAAGTTTTATAACCCCACTAGATTTAGAGTAGTGGCGTGATTTTCTAAATTTACAGAAGAGAAACATAGATTTTCATCGCTGTACTACAAATTATGATCCTGATTGATTTGTTAATGAATAATTTCCTAACTTCTAAACTGATGTTTTCTTATAACGAATTCTGTTGCGAATTATTAACAAATCACAACTAAAACTAAATTAAGTTTCCGAAGTTTTCTGTAAAAAGTTTTGAGGAAATATCTTTCACTGTTTTTAAATTATTTAAAAATTCTAATTTTTAAACATTTAATCACGATAAAGTCGTTCACAAATTATATACATATTTTATTCAACATATTTTTTATTATGTTTTATTTCCGTTTTAACGGTTAAACTTTTATAGAACGAAAAGTGAAAGCAAAACAACGAAGAAGTAAACAAATAAAAATACAACAATTCTTTACTTTTCTCTTGTAAAATTTTTCAAACGTAAAAAATCTTTTCAAAATTAAAAATCCTTCAAGTTTAGTCGCTGTCATCGTGTATGTTTTATTTGTTATTTAAAGCACTCGTGTTGTTGATACACTGAAAAAAATATATATATTTTGATAGAACTCTCGGATACTTAATATAGAAATTTTGTTTTTTAATCCGGAAAATAGTGGTTTAATTTATTAAAAAAAATAGTTTTGATCTTATAAAGCTGGTAAATTAAGATCAATTGTATTGAAATTCAATACATTATTTTTCAAACTATATTTAATATAAATTATTAATTTGGAAAATCTCTGTACATATATTGCCCCCACATAGCTCCCATATAAAGCCCTATTTTGATCTTATAAAACTAGTTAATAATGACCAATTCTGTTGTAATTCGGCTCAATTATTTTTCTAAGTGTCTTAAGATATGTTATTTATTTGACAAAAATCGGTCTTTATTTTGCTAGAGCTCCCACATAACGTCCCTTTTCGGAAATCGGTTTTGAGCTTATAAAACTATTGTAAAGCGGTGAATTAAAGTTAGTTTAACTAAAACTGTTTTTATATCTGAAACTGACAATCATCGGCCATATTTAGATATCACTCCTTCATAATCCCACGTCATTTGCGAACTTCTTTCTTCTTATATTGTGGAAATAAAAAAGGTTAGAAGTTTTTTTATTATTATTTTTTGTATTCCATTCCACAATCAAAATACTTTAAATACCTATTAAGAGTGACATCGAAAAATTCTTAACATACATTTTTCGTTGAAACGTAAAGCTAATAAATATAAAGCATTTTCATAAGAGCTTCCCACATATACGGTGGGAAAGCAGATCGGTTAGCTTAGTGCTCGGACTATTTGGTAGGAAAAGTTAAAGATAATTCAGGTTAAAAAACATACAAGTCTTATAAAGTTCCCGACGAAACGCTTCTATAAAACTTGAGACTAAAAACAGAGCACAAATATTGAAGTCAAGTTTTCTTAAAAATAATTCTTACTGCAACTTCTTGGTCATTGTTGCTAATTCTCGATGGAATGTTAAAGAAAAGTTTTGGGTCTTAAAAGCAGTCAAAATTTCCAATGGGGGGTTTGGGAAATTTATGCAATTGCAGCATATTAAGCGAATCATTTGTTACAACGTGCTCTATTAAATCGTAAAATTACATCAAAAAAGGCTGCTTCTATTCAAAAGACTTCATAATGTGTCCTTTTATTTTTGGCCTGACATGGCATCCTGTCACCACGGTAAACCAGCTCTTGAGTGGTACAAAATCAATAATGTTATATTTGTACCAAGAACAGCAAATCCTCCAAACTGCTTGAAGCTAATCCTATGGAGAGATATTGAGCTCTTGTTAAAACGAGCACGAAAAGATTCCCAGATGTTTGTAGATTTTTAACGGAGATGGACTACCTTTTCGAGTAAAGTGACAGTAAAAAAGGTTCAACATTTCATCACCAGTGATAAAAACGAATTGTTGATTATGAGTTAAGAGTTTTTTGATCTCCGTCCTTAGATAATTTCAAAAAAAGTTGAAATAAAATTAAAGTGTTTTTTTAATAAAAACTCATATCGTAACATTTCGCTGTGTCCTAATGTATCAATCTTGCCGCAAAATATTTAAATCCAAAGAGACCAATTAAACTGACTAAAAACGAAACAGTTAAAAGTTTTCAACAAAAAAACTTTATCGATTTTAGTCAAATATCTTCAGATTTATTGTTATTTTTAGATTTTTGTTTTATTCTAACAATTTTTTTGTTTATTCATTTTTTACATTTCGATTTATCCCTCAGGAGGTGATGTCCAGTGAAGCGATCTCATTGAAGTTCCTTGATGTGGTGCAAATTTTATTGAAATATTGTGGCAATCAAACAACGGTAGCTAAAAATGTTGAAACTCAAGCAGTTTTAATCGATTTAATTGCAACAATCGGTTTCTTTTGTGCAAATAATAAAGAAAATCAGGTATTTTTTTGGAGAAAAATTAATTTAAAAAAAATCTTAATTAAATTGATTTTAATTTTTGTTTATATAATTTTCAGAATCTATTAACCTCTGAACAATGTTCCAATATTATTAAGAATTTAACCAAACTACCCGAACATTTGAATGTGGTAGTGTATCCATGTTTAGTAACTGTAACGTTCCAAAATCAGGAAGCTCGTAATGTGATATCACGTGATTTTAATTTAGAGGTGGGTAATATTTTATTATTATTATTATTATTATTTCACATTTATCATCTACAGTCGCGAACAAAACTATTGGCACAGCAAACATTTTATGTTTCACCTTAATTATTTTTTTCATTATTATCAAATTTTAAAAGAAAAAATTGTTAATACTGAATACAACTATAAGTGATTTAACTAATGCAAACATAGATTTTGCTAAAAATCCATAAATTTTCCGAAAAAAAGTATTGGAACACACAGTCGTGCATTTTCATTATATTTAAATTTGTATAAATCGACCAAACAATGAACGAATATATAATATTTTTTGCATACAATAAATCATTATATGCCGGTTCTAATCGGTAAAAGTGACAATTTGTTGATATAAATTCAAAAGAAATTCTGTGAACAAAAGGTATATAATGAAAATATTTAACCCATTACTGCCCGCATAGTGCTGGTTATAATGATCGGAATTAGAGTATATATGCACGAGTTTAAAAGTAAACCTATTATATTTTGGAATCAGGTACTTCTTTGAAAGGAAATTTAATTTATTTTGTAATATAATTAATTTATTTCTGCCGATGTCGGTAAGCTATTTTTTTAACATTTTAAAAGAAAATGTATAGAAAAGTTAAATTTGCAAACAAGTTCCACATTGCAATAAGACAACGATCCAGAACATTCAGCCAATGATTTGTATATGTGGTTAATTTACAATGTGGCTCATGCGCTACCGCACCCGCCACAGTCTCAAGAGCTCGATACAATTGAGTATTTGACCTATTTGACAGATAGGTCAAGAAGTTACGTACTTCGAAAGGCGTTAAAAGAAATATTGGTATAAAAAAAACCCAAAGGGTTTGGATGAAGTTATAATACAAGAAGGCTTGGCCACTAAGTATTAAAAAAATCAAAAATAAAGTGTAACATATATTTTTATTAGGTGTACCAATACTTTTGTTTGGCAGAATCGATTTAATGTAAAAAATGTTTTTGAAGAAAAACCTACTTGCATTATTTACCACATTGATGAAGGTAAATCCAAACACAATTTTTATTCGTGTGAAAAGTTTTTAAACGACTAAAAATTGGGAATAAGGGAAAAATACACTTGCTGTACCAATAGTTTTGTTCGGGACTGTATTTTCTTCAATTAATTTCCCTGTTTTTAATTTTATTTCATTTTCAGTTATTGGATGAATATAGTAAATCGGATAAGGCCAAAAAGAATCATTTGGTTGCTTTGCTCAAGGAAACTTCATAATTTTTTCATATTTTTATATCTTATGGCTTCCTTTTTATAATTTCATTATACCTTTATAACAAGAACAACTAAACATCCTATAAAAAGGTGCTGGTTTTAATTTTTTTCGTTTTGGAAAAAAAAGAAGAATTATGACTGCCTATTATTTTTAATCTATAATACTCTCGAATATTTGTTTCTCTCGTGATCCTCTAGATTCTTAAAATTACCACAAATATCCATTAGATATCTTATAATAAATTTATATTATATAATTATAATTATAATGAATTAAATTTTCTTTTTTTTGTAATTATTAATTCTCATTTACTTCTTTATTCTATTAACTCTGTTCCAATACTTTTAGGTTTTGTAGGTTATGTTTCACTTTTGTGATCTTCAATTCGTTTTAGCATTCGGAATAGAGAAATGATTCTTTTCTTCCTGTTTTACAAGTATTATTTTATATTATTTTATTTTTTTTATTACTTTAGTTTTGTATTTAATTAAAAAAATTCTTTAAATATGTTTATTTTTTTTATTATTTAGTTAAATTTTCTGGTTTTATCTATTAATCTTGAAAAAGATATTAATAAATATTTTTATAGGTATTTAAAAAATTAAAATTAAAAAATAAAAAATTAAAGAAACTAAATGCAACTGATCTAATTTTATGTATTTTTGTATCTGTAAGTTGCAAATTATTGAAAACAAAACAAAATGAAAACATATTTTGAAATACATCAAAACTTATTAATTTTAAATTGTTTTAAATAAATATTTTTTCCACTGAATAAAGGAATTATAACACCATTTTTACTAAATATTAAAACAATAATTGTTTAATTTGTAGATTTGATAAAATATTCCGTTAATTAATTCGGTTTTAATGCTGATATATAACATAATGGACCGACCGTCGTAGAATTTGATTTTATGATTTGTGTGTACAAAAAATACTTATGTAAAATATTTTCATTTTATGTTGGAGAGCTTCATGCCATTTGAGTTGCGTTTCAGAAGTAAAGATTATATAAGAGATTTATGCAACCGATTATCGCAAAATATGTTCATTTTTTAGGGTACTTGTTTTACTTGATTTAACTCCAGACCAAGAAGAAGTACCACCTCTACAGGATGAGTCCATAGATCTTCTGGACTAAGGGTAAGACATGTATAAGGAATGGTCCACTGAGTTTTTTTTGACGTCGTTCAGAAAATACAACATTTATGTTAAATCAAAAAGAATTTTAAAAAAATTTTAAATTTCCAAAAAGAGTATTCAAATTGTATAGTTGTAGAAAAAAATATTGATATATAAAAGTTATAAAAAATAATTTCACAACTTTTATTCGTTAAGTAAAACTAAAAATTGTTGGTAAGACAGCATAAAATATGAATGATATATAATGATATGTCGCTTTTTTTTGGGTCACATGTGGTGTGACGTTACACCATACCAAAAATCGAAGTCACTAAAAAACATGTTTTTAATATTTTAATAAAACATTTGCGCAATTGTATAGAGCTTAAAATAGTTAGTTTTAGTCCCCTTACTTCCCCCTTTTTCAACCTTTCATTTATTCTTTTTATAATTTTAATAGACTGGTAAAACACAATTGGTGTTTCTAATATTTGGATTAGGAATGATAATTGCTCTAATACATCCATAAGCACACAATCGTACACACACGTTGTTAAATACAAGTAGCTTTTTATAGCGAACATACCTATGTCACACTTACAACTACAATTTTTCCCTCTACTGGTCCGATTTTGATAATTTTTGGCACAGTGAAGGAGAATATATAGTTGCATATATTGACCAGATTTTATTTAATGTTGTTTGTTTTCCATTCAGAATTCTTAAAAAGTTCGTTGAAATTTTGATTTTGTTTCAGATATTGGTCCTAATCCTGGATTTACTTTTTATATTTCCCCATTGCGTATCACATAGGTAGGGTTTCAATTAACTCTCGATCCATCTTCTAATACTGTTGTTGTACGGTGCATTTTGAGGAATTAATGCTGGTTAGGCGATGGCAATTTAACGGGGCCAGAGAAAGACTCGAGATTCTTGGGAATTGATGACAGCAGAAAAAATTAGTCTGTAAGATTGTCCCTCGTTCGCTTATTTCCAAAGTTTTTGAAATGCGATGATTCTTCCCGTTTTTAAGACAATGGGTGTTATAAACTCTTAATTGACTTATTTTACCGAGGCTTGTCGCTATCGATGATTTGACTGCGTTGATTTTTTCAGCAATTTCGTTTGGAGTGGATAATTGTGGTGCGTCCATGAGTGGATGGTTGTGAAATTTTCGAACAACACTTATTTTCACCTTATCTCTCAGAGTGCTCAATAAATTGTCAGCAAAGCTCACAGGCAATCCTAATCCGACTCTATCATCTTTATTCTTAGAGTTGGAGGAAGATCGGACATTCGATCATAATTTATTCATTCCAGTAAGTAGGTTGCGGTTGTTAAGATGATCTAGTCATTTATCCGCTTTTTCTCATTTACCAACCTGCTGATTTCTCAGTTCAGCATAGCGATTCTTAGGTCTCTGACTTGGTATTGCTCACATTTGCGAGTTTCTCTGGGAAATTGGCAGATTTTCAAAACGGTGGTTGATAAATTCCCTGACCATGAGCGGATACTACTATCTGCCATGTTTTGCAGTTGATCTGTCCAGATCTCGCACAAAATCACCCATAATCTCCAAAGGTTCAAAAGTAAATGAATTATTTAAACATCGCTTCAAACAGCTGTAAGATGGTTCTTAATTTTTTTTAATGATTTTTCTCCAAAATGCACCTTATAAAATTTTGAAAGCTTTCGCCAGTATTAGTTACAATCATATTGACAAACCCAATGTATCGCATTTGTGAAAAGCCTTTCAATTTTTAATGCTGCCATATGGACTTTATTTAGTTCTTCATGCTAGAAAAACAACAATAAATAAAATGAAATAAAAAAAAAAACAAACTCTCGAGGGTGGAATCAAGCATAAAATACGCAAAAATACCGAATAACAAAAGAAGTAAGTAGACAACAATAACAAAAACATATTAATGGTTGATTTGTTGTAACTTGTTCCTGTTTTTAGTATTTTTTTATTATTACTTTTTTGGAATGTGTTGTTGTTGTTGTTTTTGTATATAACATGTTTTCATGTTCAGCAAGTGACAGATTGAAATCACTCAAGTTGAATAAAATGTGACAGTGATAATGAAAGTCTATTTTCGAGTTGGAGTCCTGACTCATTTACACACATACAAACATACACGTATTATTAAGAAATTCAATGTTACGCAACATAAAAATTAATGTGGCTGCAACATCGTCATTATGGTTATAAATATTCCACAGCATTAAAATATTACTCCCTTACGATATTTGTCTCCGATGTTTTTTTTTTCATTCTAAAAACAAAATAGAAAAAAATTTTGAATGCTATAAGCACCTATGCCAAACCTTTAGTACTTCTTAGAACAATAACCAATACTTGGGCCGAATTTCATCACTATCTGAGTCGATTTACGATGTCCATTCGTCTGGTTCATCTGGCTGTTCATGTAAACTTTGTGAAAAAAATGCAGGTCACAATTTTAAAGATATTTTTATGTCATTATTTTGACGATACCTAATTATAATTATAATTATAATTATCCACCAGAAAAAATACCTTTAAAACGTTTTAATCTCACATATACTTATGTGAATACAATAATACTGTAAGGCACTTTAATCACAAATCATAAAACCATTTTATACGAAGGAAATTTTGAAAACCTACCGAATACAACTTGTTACTTGCTTTGCCTATAACTTTTTTTCTAGATCCCACTTCTTTGCATTGAAAAAAAGAATAGAATCGATTTATAACATTTTTGTTTTTCGTTCGATATTATAATCTTTGTATGTCTATGTTGATATCATTCAAATAGACAGATTGATATAGCTTTATCGACTCAGATTTCAATTTGTTGCAGGAATATATGTTGTAAAAATATATGTAATATTTTAAATGATTCTATTTTGGCATAACACACTCAATACAATCTTAATATACCCTTTTTCACCACTTTGGAAGTGGTAGGTATAAAAATGGATTAGTTTTTTTTTGTGTGGTATCAAATTAGTTTATCGGTTTTTCGAATAATTTACATCAAATAACCAATTAAACTAAATTTCAACTTTTTCTCGATTCCTTTCATGTAGTGACATGGTGCTTAACACAATCGCATTAAAACACTGAAGGTATTTTGAGTTTTTTGTCACGAGTTGTTTTTCTGAAGTTTTAGTCGGTCAAACAAAACTATGCAATACCCTACACCACATTTTGTTGTTTTTTTTTTTTTTTTTTTTTGTAAATGGTGCCTTAAAATGTTGTGCTTTTGTGATTTGAATGTGTGCAATTCATTATTATAACACTAACATTTATGTGAAATTTATATTTTAAAAGGATTTTTGCTGGAGGTTATATAGAAGAGATTGTGTACGAACCCTCACATAATTTCGCTCATCAATTTTTCATATTTATCTCAATTTGACCAATTATTATTACATAACCAACGTACTTGCAAGATAAAATCGGTTGTTATGTTGTTTATATTACTGTATTGAATTAATCGAATAATTGAGTTTCAACCTCAAATAATTGTTTCCAAAGAAATATATACCTGAATAATTGTGTTCAATTTTAATATGCATATTAATGGTTCTAAGTAAAAACAACATCATTTTCAGAATCTCTTTAAAGTAAATTATTTAACCTCCTTTTAGTATAATCTATTCCGTATAAAATATTTAATCTGCATACAAAATTTGTAGAGTATTCAGAGTTCATCAATTACAAGTTTGAGTCGAAATTTAAAGATTTATTTTTTCTTTTAATAAAAAAGTCATGCAGCTTTTTTGTTCAAGTCTAAGAAAAAAAATCAATTTCTTTGGGATTTTTTTTTATCAACATGACAAAGAAACGACTGCACGAGTTTCATGAAAAATAAAGAAATGAAAGTGTTTTCAATGTGTGTGTAATTATTTTACATTTTATAAATTCAAACAATAATCATCGTTATTATTTCTATTATTTTCATTATTGTTGTCTAACACAAATACAAATACACATACAAGTACACTGTCCTAAAGAAACAAAAAGAAAAATCAACATTGTCATTTCCGTCCTCCTGTTTTATTTGGTTTATTATACCCTTTACCACCACAGTGGTGAGATATGGTATATTAACTTTATCATTCCGTGTGCTATACAAAGAAAAGAATCATCTCAGACCCAATAATGCATATACATTATTGTATCAAATCAAAATCTAAGTCTATTTAGCTATGTTCTCTCTTTTTCTTTCTCTCTCTCTCTGTACATCTGTCTGTTGTTGGCACGCTCCCATCCACAACAATTGTAAGAGCTCACTGAAATTTGGCCTGAGTATTTGTTCTAATTCTGAGAAATTTCCTATTTAAAACCAGTAAAGTCAGTTCAGTATATTAAAAAATAAGTCCGATATCTTAAGCCACCTCCAAATTAAAAGGTGGATCTTTCATAAAATTGTCAATAATAAATCCACAAATTAGAATGAATTTTTTTATGACTCATTAAGTGTTCCTGTGTTATATTTCAGAAAAACGTTTGTGAGTGTATCTGTGAGTGAATGTATATGTGCGAGACTAAACACATTTGTATTTGGAGGGTATTCATGATTCGCCATAGCCGAATGAAGCATTCGTACTTGTTTTTTCTTCTGTTTGTTGACTTTATTTCGGTAATGAAAAGATTTTAATGGGGGAGTTTATGATTTCAAGTGACATGTTTATTAAAAATATAAATTAAAGTCTCACACAATTCCAATCATAATCAGTCAGTCATTCAGGCACTCAGTAATTTACCAAGTTCTTAGTCCCTTGCAGATCTTAATTTTGTTTTATATTCTTTTTCAAATTCTTCGAAGTTCACCTTTTGTGTGTCAAACACTGTTGTTGTGAAACTTTATGGGGGAATTTGAGAGAGAAGAATGACTTTTTTCCACTTTTTTTGTTTGTTTTTGCAATAAATTGCAATTCACCAAATTATTCCAGAACCCTAAATCCATTTTTTGTGCGTTTCATAATAATAAAGTGAACAAAAAAAGTGTTTAAAAAAATTAATTTTCGTGTCGCTTCAATATATAAAACTGAAACGACATTTATTACACAAGTCAATAGTAATTTTCATCAAAAACAAAGCAAACTTCACGTTTTCCTGTTTTGTTTCGTTGTTGTTTATTGTCATAAAATGTGACATTCGGTGCAAAAGACATAAGAAAAAGTAGAGTGAGAATTATATTGTCATTAACTGTTTTAGTGTGGGATGTTGATTAAGAATAATATCATGTTTCCAGAAGGGTCGTGGTGGTGGTAGAGTAATTAAAAGTGAGTATTTACAGATGATTACAGGCGATTGAGATTAATTATGTGTACATGCTGATACTTAACTTTATATATATTTTTCTAATAAATTATAAAATTCACTTTGCTTGTTTTTTTAAAAATATCAACTTAATTTTCTTTTAGTTTTTTTTAACACACAGAAATAAAACATAAAGCAAAATCAACGTTGAACATAGTTGATTTAAGATGTAAATCTTTTTTATTAAGTTTAAATTTAACGTTTTTAGGTTTGTGGTGAAATAGTATTGTACATTTTATAATCCTTCGATATTAATATATTAAATTACACAAAGATAAATTTTTTAATTACATTTAATAGTACAATTTTAAAACTGTTCTAAAGAAATTGTAATTATTTTGAAACAATATTAAATTTCCCCGTTTTATCTATGAATCAAAATTATAACTGAAAAAATTAAATTATTACTATTTTAATTGATTTTTTTCTGTATGTTTCATTGACAACACTGATGATTCTTTGATTGAGAGAAAATAATGTAGTTTGTTTCAGTCCGTGATATTTAGATAATTCATATGTTTAAAAAAGTTTTATCTTTTTATTATATCGTGCAAATTTTTAAGTAGGGACACTAGACAAATTTCCGCACCGTTGCGCATCTTTGATTAATGATGAATTAGATCTTCAGTCCGCTCAATTTTTTAATGTGGATTTCATTTATTGAATTCTTCTCTCTTTGCAGGAAGATCTGATCTCCCTTTTCTATTGCGCATGTCACTTGTATTAATCATTCCGGCAGAGACTTGAACCTGTTTGCACATCTGAAGACGATTTTGTTATATATCTCTCATACAATTTTCCAAATTATTCCTTTTCTAGAGTTTATGAATGTAAAATTTTAAATTGTGCCCTCTCGTTTTACAGGTCATTATCCATAATTGGATACCGCGATTTTATTGCTAAGGCTTTATTTAAGGTGCTAGAGGCTTCTAACTTCATATGAAGGCTCTTGGTTTTTATATGGAAGTGCCATGTAAGTCGCCTATCCAAATGATTACCGAGTTTTGTAACATAACAACCCTGAGGAATGTTAACACCATTAAGAGAAATTGATGGACAGTTTCCTCTTCTACTTTTCATTTATTTTTACTCTCCAATTCATCAACCATGTTTCCAAACCTCTCATTTATATTGAGCGTTGCCGTATTTAACAATTGTTGAAATCGTAAGATCATCGCATAAGGGCATTAAGTAAAAGTGGGTGCGATTAAATTAATTAATTGATTAAATTTTAAAGGATTTTCAATTTTTTCCAATTTATTTTATAAAACTAAGCTTCCTTCAAGGTAATCATTTCACCCTGCAATATACTTATGTCATTATTTATTTATGTGTTCTTCGCAATGAACATTAGCTCCTCATGCAATTCATTTAATTCAAATAGCATCAGAAAAGCATCCGTAACGATTATAAGTGATATTTTCCAAGTTTTTTTGGATGTATTATAATGATGAATTTTTCCTACGGGAATTATGACTGGTACGAAACATGCTAAATGATGGGTTGCTTAAGAAAGTTTGACCGATATGTAAAGAATACTACAAAATATATCATAATTTAGTTACGAGTACAAACCCTGCGCGAGTCATATGATGTTTATTATATCCTAAGATAGGAACCGATCCAATTTTACAAACGGGTTTACAGAGAACCTTTATAATCCCTAAATAATATTGATTATCATTAGTTTGGTCAGAATAAATTTATAATGCAATAAACTCCTATATTGAAAAGCCCATAGTGAAATCAAAATGATTTTACTAGTTTTGTGCAATTCTGATCAGTAGTTTCTAAGTCAGTTTGAAAGTTATATTTCCTTGATCGGTCTTTTAAAAGGTAAATTATCTTATGCAATCTAGATCTCTGTAAATGATCACGATGTGTTGAAACATGATGCAGATTATTATTTCAGATTATGTTTCTCATAAAACCAAGTTTATGGCCTGTCCACTGACAAGATGCTGATTAGCACTACGGTTTTCATGAAAGGGTCATCTTGTCTGCGCTGTCCTGTATAACTCCGTTTTAAAGTTTTCTTTAATGTTAGTTAAAAGTAACTCTACCACAAAGTCAATAAACTAAATAACTAATAATAAACCCAATTTGTCAGCAATGTCGTTTCCAGAAAATTAACTGTGTTCTGGAATTCAAAAATGCTTATAGTTGACGTTTATTGAAATCCGCAATCACTTTTCGAACAAGAATCGTATAATGATTTCTCGATTTATTAGTGATAAAAATTCTCGTATAATAATTAGAACACATGTAGATTATATATCTTATCTTTATCATAATTCCAAATGTAATTTTTAACAAAAATTTCAATATTAAATTGCGCTTTATGACAGTAATAAACAAAAACTAAAATTAAATTCACAAAAAGGGGAAAAAAGGAAAGTGAATAAACTATAAAATTCGTAGCACGTAAACAATTTTATAAGAATTTATCACTTGAAGTTATCGTAAGGTCATCCTTGCACGCAAGGAGACCAACAAAAACAAAACAACAAAACGTCACAAAGAAAAAAATAAAAAAAGATATAAAATGACTACAAAAAGTATTTAAAAAAACAACAAGTCAAAAAATCATTATAGAAAATGCAATAATATTCTATATATTCTTTTGTATTTCGAACATGAAACACGCCATACCTCTAGAGATATCCACCCACATTAATAAAGTAACAAAAGTATGTTGAATAAAAGTGATACAAAAGACAGACACACGTGATGGAAAATAAAATTAAAGAGAATAACGAAAACGTAACATGTAAAACGTGAAAAAGTTCAATTGACTTCCGTTTTGTTTTAGCTACGATATCCTGTTTCATCGTGGCGTGCCAAATAAAAATGTTGCATAAATATAGGCGAAATTAAAATAAAAAATAAAGCAATAACAAAAGGAAAATATAATGAAAGGAGGAAATACGAAAATATATGTGTGTATGTATGTATGTATGTATGCGGAAAGAGCAACCTAACGAAGCATGTGTTTATCATGTTGGCTCATCTGCATGAAGTTCTTTCGCTGATGGTCATTTTTACTTTTATTTAATATCTCTCTGTCACGTCATATCTTCCCCGGTATAACGTAACGTAATAAATGAATATATAAAGAAAAAATATACTTTGGAATTTAATAAAATCTTTAAGAATTGAATGAATGGAAGAAAATATTATTAGTCTAGTCCTTTTAATCCGTCAAGATCCTAAATGTGTATCTTTCAATTCATCACAACAACGGTTACAAACAAACCTTACAAGAACGGTCAAAATTTATTTCAAAAAAGTAGATGGAAAGTTTCGATTCATCCGTTTTATATTGTTTTTGCCCCTTTTGTTTCGGCCGGTAATGAGGGTTTCACTGTAATAAATTTCACATCAGAACGGGGTATCTGAAATAGACTTAATTCATTCTTTACTTAAGGATCCGACCGTTTTTTAACACTCAATTTAAACACTAAAAATAAATGTGAACAAGTAATTTTGTTTTTATTGGAACATTTTACAAATGCAAAATACCAAAATATAGAATTTTGAACATAACGGTTCCAAATATTTTTCATTTTTAAAACACCCAAACTTATTGTGATATTTTGAATCATAAAGGACTGAAGTGTCAGTTAAGTATATTCAATGTGTACATTTTATATAATTATATACCCAATTAAACTTATATTCTAAGGTTATGCGGTTAGAAGTAGACTTATAAAATATATGTATAACACTACCGACACCGAGATTGATAACTCTGTCAGGAATGGTATCTGTATCATACAGCTAAATAAGATAAATTGACGATTGTGTTAAAAGTTAACATTAATTGAAACCTATGAAATAGGGAAACCATAAATAAAATTATGGTTGATTCAGAAGAGGATGGCTAGAGTCACCAAATCATAATTTCCCGTCTTTCTACAATCAGCTTAGGGCCCTTATAAAATTCCTAAACATATCTCTACTATGTGTAAACAAATTTACTCCTTTACAACTCACAACACTTCTGCCCATTTCTGAATCAATCTGGGTTCTCTCTTGAGGATTCATAATCTATGATAACATAAATATATAATTCTATTGGTTATACACTTTCCTAAAGTATATGATTAGTTAGAGTTCAGAATACACGTAGGATCTTTGTTATTGTAACAGTTCGCGTTTATCTGGTTGTTCTGTCCTTTAAAATACACTCGTTTGATGCAGCTGTGGCTGGGTTCACAATATTTGGCTAAGTGTGACTCGGGTCGTTCAGGAACGGTGATACTAACGCGACGAAGTTTCGTATCAATACAAAAGGGTATATTTTACATTTGATGCAAAGATGGCACTCTTAATTCGCGATAATAAAAACGTTGCTTTCAACGACCATAAATATAACCAAAAATATTGTATTAATGCGCAAATATTTATCTTCAAAACGTCTTCAAAATTTAACCGGTTAAATCCGCTGCTAGTGTTACAATTTGTAGGTTTTAAACAAGATCAGAGATCTTAAGACATCTTTGTAATCCACATCTTAAATTTTTGTGTCGAAAACTATATTATTTAAAGACGGTGACATCTACTCCAACTTCCTGTGTTGTATGCAAAACATAGCCATTTCCTATTTTACAAGATGCATTAATTTGTTGCTTGCCAATTATTATGATCAGTTAGATCACCCTTAGCTCAATTTCCAAATTCTCAGTCTCCCAGAAAGATTGAATAATTGGAAGTATTATCTCAGTGCTTATATGGGGGAACTCTGCCAGGCCGGAATACAAATAATCGAGTTTTTTATTTTTATTATTGTTAGGGAAAGAAGAGATGTTTATGTCATCCTCATCTTCCAAATTTTCCGCCCATGTTTCAGTCTGTAACACTTTCATGTTCTCTATAATGTTTAATGCGAATTTGATAGTTTTTTTATTCGTGTGCATAATAGAGAGTCCGATGATCGTCAGCTTCGATCTGTGCCTCTTTAACTCTCTCGTACAAATTCTATAAAATCATTAAACTTTTTAAATAAACGTTAAAATTTAAAAAACACAATTTGTTAAATGAAAATTATTTAATGTTAAATAAATGAAAGTTTATATCCTGCAACATATCAACGTTTTCATCAAAAAAAAAATAATAATAATAATCGTCACAGGAAGTTATAAAAGGAAACAAAAGAAAAAGTGGAAAAAAACTCATACAGAAGTAAATATATGTACATATATTTATTTTTTTCTTCTACAATTCTATATTATTTTTTAATAAAGTCGATAATATTTACCTTCCCACGGGAAGTAAACATAAACACAAGCACACACACACACTTGCACATATAAAATAAGAACACAATATTTTGTAACGGTAAAGTAGAACAGAAATGCTTTTGCTTTAATTTTCCTATTGAAAAATAAAAACAAATAAAAACACAACGTGAAAACGGAAACCGGATAAAGGTGCGAAGTAACAACAAAGTTGTTTTAAAATTGAATAAAAACAAAACACAAAAAAAGCAAAACAAAATATAATTCAAACATAAAAATAGGTAAAGAGAAAGCCTCACCTTAAATATAAAACGTGGTAACAACTACTACAACCATAAAATGTATACAAATGTAAAATTTACTCACTCATTCATTCTCCATTATGGGTGAGTGTATGTCAATATGTGTCCATCAGGTCCTTTTTACTTAAAAATTAATTATTTCGAGAAAAAAGTCATTTATTTGTTGAAAAACTAAACTGATTTTTTTACTTTCTTTACTTTGTATTTTGTCCTTAAAATTTAAACCCTTTTTTAGGTTTTTTTTTACTCTTTTTTCCTGTGTCGGGCCTAATTATTTTGACTAATGTTTTCAGATGAGAGTAATTAACTTTTTTTGTTGTATTTTTATTAAAGGAATTAATTTTAACTAAACACTTCCCTTTTGTTGTTGTTTCCATAAAAAAATTGTCATTATGTTGTTGGTAGGGTTGCTATTTTATGGTCACCGATATTCATGGAATGACTTTATACATTTACGTGTTTGATGTTGTTTTATGTTTTGTTTTTTCCTTTTTATTTGTCATTTTATTTACCATCTAAAATTGTCGTTGCAGTCATTTTATCAATGAGTTCATTACACGCAATTCAACATTTTGTATTCATATTCTATGGAAATATCCTTTTGTTATCCTTTTGTTTTCTCTGGTATCAGGACTTCAGCATATCATTCAGTTGTCGCATAATTACACCTTATTTGGTTGTTTCTTTTACATTTAAGCAATAAATGTATGTGAGTACATTTATGAGATCTATATACTTCTATATACGATGATTCTTAGAATTTTCTAAACTCTTAAATTTGATTATTTGAATTATTTGTTAGTTATGAGTCCCGCCTTAAGTGTTTCGAGTTTAACAAATTTATAAAGAGAGGTATCGTGGAAAATCAGCGTGTTCGGATTTTAAAGTCAAAAAGTCATTAAGAAACCGGAAAATATTAATAATGTTGGCGATAGTTTAAAAGAAAGAGATTAACCTCGATTGGTAGCCGTATACAATAATTGTTCATCTCGAGAACCCACTGATGGAAATTTTGAATGAAATTTCCACAAAAAGCACCTTTCGTTTAGCATTTTTTAATGTTCATATAATTAGCAGTATATGAGTGGTTCATTAAATTTTTGGTAATATCTATATCACGGGTAGACGGACATAAATCAATCAGTTTCTTTTTTCACACGGGTCCAGACAGTATGTTATATTATAAAGAAATGCACGAAGAGAAAAGTAATTTTTCCAATATGTTCGACGCAACAAACATTTTTTTCATGACAAACATTTATTATTATCGCCAACATGTCAATTATTGACAATAATATGTTGGTCGCAATATGTTGAAAAATATGGTCAAGTGAAAAATATATTATTGCTGATAAAGACTAAGTCAGAACAAAACGAAACCATTTTTATTGGATCAAAATATTAACTTTAGTTTATTTGTATAACCAGAAAATTGCAAGCAGTTCAATATCGCTATGTTCATAACATGGTTGTGGACAACCATATTTTGTTCCACAACAATACTTTGTACCACAACAATTTTTAATTCTCTTACAACCATACTATGGTCAACAATATGGGTGTGTCAGCTTTCACAACAATAATGTAGTTATCTGACAACCATACTTTGTAGTACCATAACCATATTTTAACTGTCCTTCATATAAAGTTAAAGTTTGTGAAACGTTTACAATTTCATTTGTATTTTATGTATGCACAGCCGATAATTGTCTGTTGTTTTTTGATGTTTATTTTTATATAACAGATTCAGTTCCGTAATTAATGTTTTTTTCAATGTTCATACACTTGTACGAATTATTATATAGTTCCTTGGGGCTATAGTTTGTGTCATATTTTTTCTTAAAATTTTAAATTTCTATATTTGTTGTTGCCTTTGTTAAAATAGTTGTTTTGTTTTTATATGTATAATACATACATACATACATACATACATACATACATACATACATACATACATTATTTTGACATAATTTTGATTGAGCACACGTCAAATAGATACGCGTGTAATGTATTTGACTAAATGACTTGCTTTTTGTCTTGTCATATAGTCACTTTGTATTGGTTATTCACTTGGCCTAATTTTGGAAATTGTATTTAGGAAAAAAGGGGTAAAAAGCTAACAAAAAGTCCTAATATTAGGGTGGATTTTTTAGTGTGAATTGATGACCACTGACTTGTAAGGACAAAAAATATTTTGTTTATTAATGAATATTTAATTAATAACATTTGTAAAATATATATATTTTTTTCATTACAGATGTACTTTTTTCATGTCAAGTGCAAATGTTTGAAATTTTTTATCCACTCTATATATGTATATATATATATTATATATATATATATATATATATATATATATATATATATATATATATATATATATATATATATATATATATATATATATATATATATATATATATATATATATATATATATATATATATATATATATATGGTTGTCAGATAAGTACATTATTGTTGTGAAAGCTGACACACCCATATTGTTGACCATAGTATGGTTGTAAGAGAATTAAAAATTGTTGTGGTACAAAGTATTGTTGTGGAACAAAATATGGTTGTCCACAACCATGTAATGAACATAGCGATATTGAACTGCTTGCAATTTTCTGGTTATACAAATAAACTAAAGTTAATATTTTGATCCAATAAAAATGGTTTCGTTTTATATATATATATATATATATATATATATATATATATATATATATATATATATATATATATATATATATATATATATATATATATATATATATATATATATATATATATATATATATATATATATATATATAAATGGCAAAGAAAAATATTGTATTGAATTAAGATATTTTATTTATTTGTCTTTAATAGATACAATTCTTTTTATTGTACTTCTATATTTATAATACCCTGCACAATCCAAAATGTATATAAAGTTTTTTGTTTCGAAAAACCTCTTGCGATTAAATAATTTTTTGGAAATAGTTCTGTAAATTTGGAACTATTGAGTATTCAGAATTCAGTTGATGAACATTTTTCTAGTAGTCCCTGGTGTCGGAAGTGGATGACAAAAGTTGGTCAACTTGTGTGTGACGTTTTTTTTTTTTTTGCCAAAATTTTATTAATGATGTGATTGACAAAATATTTTATGTACATATTGACCTTAGAAGTATCTACAAAAAATACGCTTACGTGTGTAAGATAACTCTTAAGTAAAACTTTGACCCATCTTTGGACAGAACCAAACTTCCAATCAGGAAAAAAATAATTTTTCATCATTCTGTTATAAGAGGCTTGAGTGAGTTGGGAATAAATAAATAAGTTTTTTTGAAGATTATAGCATTTTTTCTTCTTGACATTTTTTCTTCCTGAAATTCCTATAAGGATACAGGAAAAAGTTTTCCTCTAATGTTATCGGATTTGCTTTAATCCATTTACGTTAGAAGTTCTTTCAGAATTGAGAGAATAAAATAAATAGTCCAGAAAGAAATAGTTGATTTAAAGTAAAAAATGTTATTTGTTTCCTTTCTAATAAAATTTTGCTTTCGTCTAAGTGGATCCTAAATTTTTTATTAGTATAAGACACATTTTTTCAATCAAACCATAAATAATTTTGGTGACTTTTAAAAAAAATTGTCATACTCGAGATGACCAACTTTGGAGATCCACTTCCAACACATCATTCTCCAAAACAACTGAATATCCATGTAATTTTCGTTAAAAAATATTCAATAGTTCCAAAATAACGGAATAATTTCCAAAAAAAGCGATTGAGGACCACTTTGCAGAGCCCAATCCTATGCCGAACTTCTAAGCTTATTGTGAGTATTCTTTAAGAGTACCGGTTATATATTCTCAGCATGATGCTTACTCCTAAGCACTTCGTCTCATTGATGATCAAAAAAGTTCAGACAAATTCGTTGATGGTAAAATTATTCTTCTGTAAAGTTAGTGTATTTTTCTAAAATACAAAATCATTTACCATACAAATCTCTGGAAAATAGACTTATTCGGCTCTCATTTGAATAATTTGCGATCAGCAAAAAACTAAAAAAAAGTAATTTTTAAAACTGATCTTTGTATAATTTTATAAATCAATATCGAAAGATTCTAATATGCGCAATATTATTTCACCCCAGTTATATTTAATCTGAACGAAGATAAGTTTAGTCAATCTCAAATCAACTATGTTCAATGTTGATTTTACTTCAAGTTTTTTCTAGGTGTATTTATTTACTTAATAGAGTTTCAATATGTTAGAGATCTTCTTTTGTTCAAAGAAATTATGTGGGATTTGGCCCAGGAGTATGGTAGTAACTATATAACAGAGCAAATTTGTTATTTTATTAAAAACGAATTATATTTTCTGAACTGTTAGCGATAAAGCGTATTAAAGATTCTTTAATGATGACTATAACATTTTAATTTTTTATAAATAAATTGTGTGGGCATTATTCACATATACATACGCAGATTTAAGTAAATGTATGTACAATATTTAAAATAAATAAATAACATATGAATAAACAGGAGTAAAAAAATGAAATGTTAAATATTATTATGAATTTATCATACAACTGTTCGTAGATGGATCATGAAACGAAATATCATTTTATTATATTTTGTGCTTGAAGTGAAAATATTCATACGTCTATCCACACTACATACAAACAAATGAAAAGAGATGAATATACAGCTGTGATCAAAATAATAGCACTACTTACATAAAAGCCATTTAAATAAAAAGTATTTTAGACTCATCGGACCACAGAATTCTACTCCCATTTTTCAATATGCCAAACCAAGTAAGTTTTAGCAATCTTTAATACATTTGAGACATGTGGAGCAGTTAAGAGGGGGACTCTTCATGGTCTATAGGATTTCAAATTATATTCTCTAAGCCTTCTGAAACAGTTTTAGTACTTTTTGTTATAACAATGTTTGGACTGTGTATGGTTTCCATTTTTCCAAATGGTGCTATTATTTTAAGAGATCCCTGATATGATCTGATATTTTGTCTTTAAATATCAAATTTATTGGAATATTCGTGTTAATTTAAAAAAAATGCATTCATTTTCTCAGAGAGAAAATTTGAAAAACGGGACTACAAAATTGTGATTGAAAAATATTGATGAACAAAAACAAAAATCAGCAACGAAGATGTGAAATGGTGCTATTATTTTGACCGCAGCTGTATGTATGTATATATATACAAATAATATATAAGAGTATCCAGATGTAAATAAATATTTGTAAGTAATGAAATAATAATAAAAAATAAAGAAAAAAAACAGAATAAGAATTTATATAAACAATCATATAAATAACGTACACATACACACATTTTCTCTGTATGAGTGAGTATCTGTAAAAATATATTTATGCAAATATTGTTGATATTTATTCTTATACATATTTATGAATAAATCAAAATATTTATTAGTTGAGAATGAAATAAATTTTCTTAAAACACGTATTTCTCAGTGTTTACAGTAGACATGAGAGATTTTTTCACGACAGTGATTTAATCACTATGATTGGTAAATCACTGTTAACAACAGTGACTAAAATTATGAAATAACAGTTACTTACAATTTTATTTTTTCTTCTTTTGTTGCATACACTAATGTATTTGTTTTTAACTACTTAAAGGTGGTGCTGAACCTAAATTCGCGATTCATCTAGACAGAAAATTATTCGTTTCCTTCTGTGTACAGTGTGATTTCTAATAGAGTCTCAAATATTCAAAGAAAAAATGTCCTCTGTCGACTTTTTTTTTAATGAACCCTTTTCCATTTTTCATTTTATGAAAAAAAATATATTCAGCAAAGAAATCTAATATTGCCTTCAATCATATCTAATCAATCCTTTTTCTATATGAGCTATCCTTTCTGTGTCCATATCACTGATATTCACAAGGCGATAGGTTGTTTCTCAAATCTGTGTGCACATCTGTCAGATGTGAATCAGTTTAGAAAATTATACAAAATCTCTTGTATAATTTTCTAAACTTTTCCTTTAATATTGAACGTATGTTTGTCATATAGTTATTGCTATCATCACTAATAATATGTTATCGTCAATAAAATATTGTTATTCCAATTAAATGTTTGTTTATCACTTAAAAATAACAATAGTTATATTTTATATACTTTTTATTTAATATAATTTATTTTATTTTAAATATTTAATTTTTCTTTCAATTATAATTTGTGAAAATTTATTATTTAAATATCTATTATTTTCTTTGTTAACACAAATGAAACCAGTTGTCAGTTAACTGAAAATAATACTCTGTCCTAATTACAATAGTTTTCTATAATAGGCTGCTTAATGACAATAATATTGTTATCAATCAAATATGTTTTCAAATAAATTGCGACCACAATATTTTATTTATTTCATAAAAATAATTTTATTAGAGCAACTAAATTGTTGTCAAAATGAAATTAATTTGACAATTAACTTGTTGGCGATAACAATAAATGTTTGCCGCAAATATAATAGCGTTGCGACGAACATATTGGGAAAATGACTTTTCTCTGAGTGTGGAATATCCAAGTCTTTATTTCGACTGATAGCTAATTAACCAGTGTAAACTAGAAGCATTTAACTAACATCTTAATTTTAAATTTGTTTATTATTTTTTAAGAAAGCTATGGCCAATTACAGAGTTAACTTCTTCTAGTTGATATATTGATTCATGAACAATTCTTACGCCTTTTGTCTTTTCCTTCCGTTCCTTTTACTGTTCCGTAATTGAGATTTAAGCTACAATTAAAGTTATAATATTTCAAAGAAATAAGACTCCCATAATTATTTGCTTAACAATAAAATCCTGTTTTTTATCTTTAGGTCGCGCCTATTTTTCTAAAATACAAATGGTGAAGATACTTAAGATATAAGAGATAGGGAAATATAGCATTCTTACCTTATATATTAATTTAAAATAGTCACTCTGATATCGTCTTTGGTGGAAAACAATACGCACCACAAAATTTTTAGAAAAAGCCATCAGGGAGAGGTATCCCACTTACAAATGAAATTTTTAATATCGCATATCCTTATAACTAATAAAGGAGAATCTTTTAAAGCTCATTTCTTGAAAGCGAGCACACAGATAAAACCTTAATAACAAAATATTACAGACAGCGTATTTTTGGCATAGAGGACATGAAGTGGTATCCCCTTACAAGCGGAGTTTTAAATGGACTACAACACTTATTTCTTAATTGAATATAACATTCTTACTTGTCATTTTAAGAATAAAATGTATATGAAAATACGTATAAAGGAAGTCCGAAAGAGTTGGGGACAATGATTTTGCCACAATCCTATATAACTTAAGTACAAATTTGGAGAAAAAAATGTTTATCTTCTTTCAAATTATATATCTTATATATCTGTATGAATAAGTATTTTTTGCCAGACAACCTTATAATAACTTCGACTCAAAGAAAATTTTGAAATAAATTTTACACGGAGTGTAATTATTGGAGCTTCTGTTTATTTCAATTAGATACATGTAAGAAATTTACAAGGACAATGTAGAAGGTCACCCATTATTTGAATGATTGTACTCCCCCAAATCTTTAAAACTTAAAATGCTTTGTTATGCTCCACACCATAGTAGGATATTATGCGTTTATGAAGATATTTGTAACGTACAGAAAAATAATGTTTCACCCACATTACAACACACCTGTCGTATCATAATTCCCGACGCGATTTAACGATACCCGAGATCGATTTGGCTAACTGGCTGCCTATTTTTACATAGATCATAATTTTAAAGATATCTTGATTATATTTTGATTGATGATTTCTTCTTGGCCAAGGATCTATGGAAATTTGTGATGAATGATCCAATATATCAAGCAGCTTCCTTACAAATGTTCTCCCGGAATGGGGTTTTAAGTCAAATTTCATGAAAGTTGGTCCTCAATTAAACAGTTTCAAAATTATTGTTAAGAATATAAATCTCAAAAAAGTTGTTATTATATTTTAGACTCATACAACCAAAAACTTCTGTAACATATTTTTCGTTTAGTTATATAATTTCATAAAACCTCATATAACCTGCCCCTCCGAAAATCACCTCAAACAGAATTCATTGTCTTAACGAAAGTACTTTTAAACATATCTAATATTCGTATAAATTTTAAAAATTTATAGATTATTGTATAAATATGGATGAGT
Organism: Cochliomyia hominivorax; assembly: GCA_004302925.2. Classification (NCBI taxonomy): domain Eukaryota; kingdom Metazoa; phylum Arthropoda; class Insecta; order Diptera; family Calliphoridae; genus Cochliomyia; species Cochliomyia hominivorax. The sequence goes on from PYHX02000158.1 coordinate 57,104,450, forward strand.
GTTGTATAAACGACATTCACGCATACATATGTATAACTGTATGTGTATTTGTGTTTATAGAAAAACATGATAAAGTATATTCAACAGGAACGAACATAAATAAATGAAGAGAGTACGAGGAAAGGAAGAAGAATTTTATATTTATACAATTTAAAACAATACGTTATTCATACGCACATATACAAATACATAAACATGCACACATACAAATAATTCGATGGAAAATATTGAAACATATTGTTGATTTATTATTAAATATTTACCATACAATAATGGTTAAAAGTAGGAAAGTAGGAAAATATGAAAATATATAAAAAACAAGTAAGAATGTATAGTCGGTCAAGCCTGACTAACTCATACCCTACATCACATCGTCGGTTAAAAATGGTAATACAAGAAATTCGTGAACGACTCTCGTATAATTTGATTTTCTGATTTATTCTTAAGTATGCAGTACATTATTGTGACACGAAGATTTATGTCAAATTTATGCGTTTTAAAATGAATTTTTCTGGAAGACCTTTATGGGAACTACAATAAACTATATTTATCTTAATTTGAATAATTATTATTACAATACTAACGTATGACGTATGACACATAATGGACCGATTGTCACATCGTTTTAAAATATCATAAGACTTACTTGTGCCAAATTTTATTTAAGCACCATTCCGGGAAAAACATTTGTAGAGGAGGTACCTGAAATATTGGATCTAACATGGCCAATTTCAATAGGCTTCGTCCTTAGAGCAAATAATAAATTTATTAAGATATTTTCAAAATTGTCACCTTCACAACGTCTACATGTACAGCCAGCCGGGCAGACAGCTAGGCAGACAGACGAACGGACGAACATCGGTTAATAGTCTCAAAAAGTGATTCTGAGTCCAACGGTATACTTAAAAATGGGTGTAACACCATTTTTTCTGTATGTTACAAACATCAACACAAACGCATAATACTTCAACCACCTTCGGTGGTGTAGGGTATAAATATATACAAATAAATTGCACAAATATAGTTATGTACTAGTATCATCATTATTATTATTATTATCATCATTATTGTTGTTGTTTTTTGCAATTGCTGTTGTTATTATTGTTAATATCAACGTGTTTATGCATACGAAATGAACTAAAAAAGTGATTCTTTTATACAAAATAATTCATTTTATTTTTGTTTTGTTTTGTTTTGTTTGTTTTTGTAATTAAATCCAAACCATATTGTCACACACTCACAACAATTCCATGTTTCATGTCAAGTGTTTTATTATTTAATTCAACAAACATTCAAACATATTTGTTTCTCAGGGGTTTTTGCCATTTTTTTGGGAAATTTGATTTAATTTCATCCATTTTTTGTCAATATGCGTGCACCCACTTAAGATTTGATTTTTATTTTCACTTACCCGACTGATAATTTAATTTTACTCGCGTACGGCTATGAAAGTCAATCATTTCATAACTTGGGCCTTTAAATATTTATTATCAAAGTTGGAATCAGAGAAATTCAAAGATTGTACCATTATTGGAATTTAATGCTAAAGTAGGCATAAAGTAATTATTCGAACAATTGAAATTAAAAAACATGTAAGAAGTTATAGTCGATCAAGTCCCACTATTTAATACCGTACACTACATTGTTCGCTATAAAAGGCACGACCCACGTATAAATTTATTTTCTTAAAATTAAAAAAAGGGAAAAAGACTTCTTCTGAGCATATTTCGAACATATTTTTTTTTGCCTTTTTTATCCTAATTTAACAAATTTTTATTACAATACTAACGTATATGTGAGAATTAAGCTCTGTAGAATGATATTCTTAAAAAGGGGGTTGTTGAATGAGGCCAACGAGAAATAATGAATCGAGACTCGCATTATTCAGTTCATTATTTTAGAATATTATAGGAATTATCTGTGCCAAATTTCGTTAAAATTGATTTACATTTAGCACTTTTACAAACGCATAATAGCCCAACCATCTAAGGTGGTATAGATTCGACTATGCCGTATCTTTAATACGTTCCGTAATGTTAAATTTAGAATGACGTAAATAATTGTAGGAACATATTAAAAATAACGTTTATTTGTTGATAACACTTTCCTGCACTCTATCCCAAAGATGTACGTAAAAAAATATATATATATATATATATATATATATATATATATATATATATATATATATATATATATATATATATATATATATATATATATATATATATATATATATATATATATATATATATATATATATATATATATATATATTAAGGATAAAATTTTTGTTCTATTAACTAATATCTTAAGTAGAATTGAACACACGCTTTTCATTAATTTAAATTTTTCATTATTTTTTATGAATTAACTTTTGTAAAACATGTCAGTTATTATGTGCGATGTGAAAGAAATAAATATATTGTTAATCTGATTTAAATGAGTGTCCAGAAAAAAGTTTATTAAAATTCAAAATATTTCCAACAAAACACAATTTGGTCCGGCAAAAAGTAGCCAAAGCATTCGAAGGTCTTCCGTCAAACTGTTTCCAATGTTATTAAACAGTACATTAAGGAATGTTTACAAACATTTATAGGACTTCATCATGTGTTCTCTTCTTTAACAAGCCCTTGATTGGTACAAGAACAATAATATGGTATTTGTACCAAGAGAGGAAAATCCTCCAAACTGCATGGAATAAAAAATTTAAAATTGTAGATTTTGTGGTTTCGTTTTTTTTTTTTAAATAAATATGTATGTTAAGAATTTTTCGATCTTATTTCTTATTGCATTTAATACATACGTTTATTTATAGGAAACATAAATTTATAATATTAAACTTTTGGTTTTTTACAACTTTTTGATATTTTTGCTTAATTCATGTGCAATTTGCTGTAAATTTCCTGTTTCAGACTTATGGAATATTAAAAATTTTATTAAGGGGGCTAATACCCCAGAGTGCCCAAGTGCAGGGAAGTACCCTTAAACGTTTCAGAAATATACGATATTAAATATTCTGTCTCGCGACCAAACCTAAATTTCTGTAGCCCATAATATTTTGTTATTAAAGCATAATTCGCGTGCTAAATCCTTTATCACAATTGGTAATAGCGATAATAGAATTTTAAAATATGTTAAATTTTTTAAAATTTCTTAATAGAGGCCCTGCTAACGGCCATGGCTTACTAATTTTAGTTCTTTTTAATGGATTTCAACCACTTCTGTAGAACATATTTTTAATGAAAAGTGATAATTTGTTCTAATTTAGTTAAACTTTTTTATGTAGTTTAACTAAATTAGAACAAATAATTTGATAATAAAATAATTGATAACAAGAACAATTAAATAATTTTGCAAAAGGTACACAACTACACTCAGACACTTTGAAAGTACTCGATATAAAAAATTAGTGTTGAGTGTTTTCGATTTTAAGATTATTCGCTAATAATTTTTTATATGTGATTTCCGAACACTAAAGTGAAATCATAATAACAATAAATGTAATAATGACTTTCTAAAATAAAATTTGGAAAATTTAATCGAATGAATCTATATATTTTTTTGTATCGAATACTCTGTACTTATTCAAGGAACAGTAGGAATAATGATAACACATCAATAAAACTTGTAAACGCGTAATCTAATATTTTATTTATGTTTTATTTTTATTTTTTTGTATGTGAACTTGATTAATAGATAATTTAAATATGTTCATCCACACCTGCATGTATGTAAAAATCTGACATTCAAATGTTGGCATTTAAGCGTTTTTTTTTATAAAAAAGTAAATGTCACTGGCTGAAAAGACATTGTTTTTGGTAAACAAAAATTATTATTATTATTACAAGAATGATTGATTAGATTTAGCGAAGGAGAAAACTATTAATCGTTATATTTAAAAATAAAATAAAATAATTATTGAATTGTTCCTTTCACAAATGACAAATCTATTATTTATCAGATTTAATTGTATTTAACCAAAGAATATATGTAAATCATTAATATTCATATTCCCTGATTTTACTTTTTTGTAAGTTTGAAATATAAAATATTATTTTCCTACATTAATAAGAACAACTTATACGCAAAATGTGTACAGAGTTCGTAAAAAGCAAAGAAGATAATACGAAAACTTAAAAGTTGCTTAAGTTTCGAACAACGATTTTTTTTATGTAAATATTGTTTGTATTCTTTAGATTGTGAAATTATTATCAAATAAGTATTAAATACATGTCTTATATGTTCTATTTAAATATTAATACATATTTAAAGAGAACATATAAGACAATGTCAACTATCTAGGAAAATTTGCTTGGGTTACGAAGAATACTGTATGTGGATCACATCAAAATCAAAGTAAATTAATGTCGTTGAAAGCATTTTCATTGCTGATTGTCGTTCAAAATATTTTCATATCGTATTGATCCTTATTTTCTACGGGCAGAGTTATAACCGAATATGGCCCGATAATTGTCAAAATGGCCCGATAATTGTCAAAATGGATACATATACTAAAAACAGTTTACAAAATAATTGTGCAAAATTTCAATAAAATTGTTTGCATTTATTGCCCTATAAACTTCAAACACTTTTCCGGGAAGGAGTTCTAAGTAGAAACAATAACAATATATGAGGCTAATATGAAATTATGGATCGACATTGATTAATAAATATGATATATTCAAGGCAGTTGCAGGAATAATGTTCCAAATTTTCGGTAGAATTGGACTATATTTAAGACATAAAGTCATATCCATTTACCGGAAAGGAACCTTATATGGAAGCTATTGCAAAACATGGACCGATATTGGTAAAATTTTTAACATATTTTTAATACATTTGCAAAAGTAATTGTCCTAAATTACTATTCCAAATAATAGCTCCTGAACAATATAGTTTTTCAGAGTTTATTTTTGTGTTAGAAAATTATCTTTAAAATTGCGACCTTATTTTGGGGTGTACCAAAATTTTGAATATATCAGCATATCAGATTATGATTATTTGCAATAATATATAGACTTTACGGGTTCTTAGTTGATTTCTTCTTAGCGTTACACGGGAAAAAATGCTCCTACCATCATCACCACTTTTAGTAGTGGAAGGTATAGAAAGTGTTATTGTTTGATTTTTGAATCGGTCTATGATATTTGGATCTGATCCTAGTAAAACTCTTTCTTTTAAGTCAAAACCACACCACGTTCACATTTTTTCCTTAAAATTTCCTCTCCGAATGATAATTTCCTCTCTCGAACATTTTTAAAATTTATTCTTTTATTTTATTTCAGGAAATATAAGAAGGAGGCGATAATTAAAATTTCACTAGGTTCGGTTCTTAATTTTTCATAGCTTTCATATAATGACACCTCGAATTGATCTAGACATTGATAAACACTTTTGCAACATATTACTAACGATGACATAAGATCACTCATCACCCATTTATTGATTATATCAAACATCAAATGAAAAAGCAGTGTCGATTGAGTTATGCACTTTGTGTGAAAAATTTTTACGTTCACAAAAAAAGCCGATTCTAAGCCGAAGGAAAACACCTGAGAATTGGATTGTTTATTTTGCTATTTGAAATAAATTTAAATACAAATTTCTCTTAATATTAAATTATTATTTTATATAAAAACCTTTAAAAATTGTATGAATATTTTGTGTGTGTGTATGTAGCTATGAATTAAGTAAGAAATATGAAAAGTCCTTTTAAATTCCAACACATATATACAAAATATATAATCTTCTTAACTATGAATGTCTTAGGATTACATTATTTTTCAGTTTTTGTATGGATGTGTACGTGTAACAATAATGTGAATATAAATATATTTTATTCTTATTCATTGTTTACTCTGCAGGACCTTGATTTACATTTTCGTAGAGTTCCATGAGTTGGTGTGAGTGTTTCTTTCGTATATGTAATATAAACTATAGAAATGCCGACCTTAATGTTATTTTATTTTATTTATATTTATTTTATATATATTTGTTTCTTTGTATGTGTTTGTGTATATGTTTTCTTTTTTGTATTAATCCGATTCAGATTCTTGTTCATTTGCACGTAAGGATAATGAACGCCTCAATAAACTTTAAGTATTTAATACTATTTAATGTTCACTTAGTATTTGTGTGTATGTGTGGGTGCGATTGTATAAGTGTGTCATAAGGATTTTTATTGTACACATTCGCAGTCTTAAGTCGTATTAAACAAACATTCATAAATAAAATTATACACTTCCTTGAGTCCATATTTGTCGAAATTAATGAAAGTAAAACTATGCAAGTTTTATTTACATATATTTTTTTAACATTTATATGTTTAATGAACGATATATTATCAGGCCCTTTCGTTAAATTGAAATTTAAACTTTTAGTTTAATTAAAAAAAATCATATAAATGTTCTTCCTGGATTTATCTTAAAATCAATGATTTTGAACAATTATTTTTGTTTTGATGCTGTTGCACAAGTTTCGAAACAATTTATTGCATCTGTTTTAAACTTTAAAAAAGTAGCGACAAAAAACAGGCAGATCTCGTTCCATTATTGCATATAATTTAAAGCGTAGAATGCGAAGAAGGTATGAAATGCACGCAACGCTTTGACGCAAAAACTCTTGGTATGGACCTCTAGCTTGAAAGATAGATGATTTTTGAACCAGTTTTTAATGCTTTATACTCATTTGTGGTGGAGGGTATTGAAGATTCGACATAGCCGAATAAAGTATTCTTACTAATTTAAATTCATTTTTTGTGCATTATTCCAGTAATTATTTTTTAGTTTAAAATTTATTTATATAATTTTTCTTTTCAAATAATAAAATTCTCTAATCGAGATTTTTCATAGTCGTAAATCGTAAATGAAAATTTATATTCAGATATTTAATCATACTTGAAAATTATATAATTTACAACATTTGAATGGTTCTTTATTTATAGAATCTATAATAATCGTGAATATTTTTATAATAAATATATCAATTCATATTTTCGAACATAAATTACTTTGTTTTGTTGCAGTTGCAGTTGTAGTTGTTGTTTTACCAATAAAAATAATTAATATTGAGTTGAGTATTAAAGTATAAATTTTACAAACGTATTTATATTATGAAAATATTTATTTGTATTCGTAGGATTTTTTTTTCATTTTACCAGACAATAAATAAAATATTGAAAATCCATAAATAAGTCAAAACCAAAAAAAAACGGTGTTCAAATATTCAGTTGGTTTTTACTTTAAGTGAAAAAATAACTGTGAATTATGTTCTATATAAAAATGAATAAATAAATATTTATGATTGTATTTGTTGTATTTTTGTTTTTTCTATAAAAATGCGTTAAAAATAGTTTATTTGCAAACAAAAAAGTGATCTCCTTTTAAAGTTTGTTACATTGAATTAAATAATAACAAAATTTATTAAAAAATTTTATATATTAAAGAATTATTAAGAAAATGCTGTTGGCTTTCGTGATTCAATTATAAAGAACTTGATTTTACCCGTTGCGTTTTGCTGCACGTTGCGCTTTGCTTGTTTTACCCGTTGCGCTTTGCTCCTTAGTCCCAGATCTCGAGAGAAATTTTACAAATCACAACGTATATTCAAATTTTTTTTGCAATGGACACTTTTCCAAATGCCACTGGCTCTGTCCGTTCTTAAATTTCATTTAATATTTGCAGTGCGTCCCATATTTTGTCCAGAAAAACTGTTTGGAACCAAATTTCAGTTGTTTAGATATTTTATAAACATTATTTGCTTTGTGTGGGGGGATCACTTCTCTTTGACCCAACCCGTCCTTTATTTTGATCAGTAAAACAAATGCTTGAGAAAATGTTTGGGGTCGAATTTGAGAATTTTTTGTTATAGTTCATAGATATTAGATAATCAAAATTTCTTTGCATGGAAGAGGTGTATCCTTCCAATAATCCTGTCCGCCCTTTATTCTGTCCATAAGAACATTTACTTGAAAATTTGATTGGGAACAAATTTTAAAACTCTCGGTGTAGTGCTTTTTTAGATATTCGATTATCAACATTTTCTTTGTATAGAGGCAACCGCCCTGATCCTATCCGTCCTTCATTTTGTCTAGTAAAATAGTTCCTTGATATACCTTATCAAGGAACGTTAGGACTAAATTTGAAATTTTTTGCTGTTATATTTATTTAGATATTCGATAATCAATATTTTCTTTGTATGGGGGTTCCCTCTCCTCCAGATCCTATCCGTCCTATATTTTGTCAAGCAAAGCAGTTCCTTGAACAAGTGATTGAAACAAAATCTGGAACAAACATTTCATTTTTATATATATTGATGATACATTCGGTCAAGACTAGTCATTTTTAGGCCCTTCCAGATTTTTTTTGATTGGAAGAATAATCCAAAATTAACATCGCACAGTATTTCAAATGAAATGGAAATTAATCTGTAATTTTCCAACGAATAGTCCAATTTTAAAAAAAATGTTCATGGTAATATCAGAGATGTAGATGCATTTTATTTTCATAAGGAGTTGTAATGGTTTAATTCTCATTTGTGTCCACTTTTAATAATTAAAAATCGTTGCACAATTTTTGCGGAATAGTGCGCTGAAATAATATTTTTCTTATTCAACCTTTCGTAATACAATTTTTCACGTAAATAGATTTTTTATTACTTAACTCTCAAAAGAGTTTACACAAATTCAAATTCTTTTTCTATATTACGATATCGGGGCGCAAAATATTATATTACCAAGAATTTTAAAACACATGGAAAACGTAACTTTTTTCAGGTTTGCAATTTGAAATCGTATTAAATACAAAGTTGATGCGAAAATAACGTACTTTTGTGTTCGCAAATACAAATAAAAAGTTACAGTATAATAGTTTATTAAGATCGACTATATGTTGCACTACACCATTTCACAAGGTTGAAAAAATGCCAGTCCTAACCTCGTAGAATTGTGCTTGTTTAAAACTGACTTATACTTATGATACGTTTAGGTGATAATTATGTCATGGGGTCTATAGAAATTGTGAACCGATTGTCAAAATTTGTTTGGAAGTTTAATATTATTAGGTATATACACTTCAAAAATATTTTCGGAAATGGATCCCTATGACAGTTACGGTTATTTGAGAAACGATCTTCCTGATATTTGGCATGGGATTTGGATTAAAACACAGTTTATGCCAGATAAATTATCTTGATATTTGTGCTTTACGAGCTTAAACTCCCATTTTTGAAGGAATTATGTGTGGGAGCCAACTAATAAAAATGACTATAAACAATTTCCTTAATCCCAAATAAACGTTTGTACCAAATTTAATCGAGTATTCAACTTGCAAAGTGTATACAACGTCACATGCAGAGACGGAAAACAGTTTAACCATACTGTTACATCGACTCTGAAAGAGATTTTGAATCGATCGGAATACCCTGTGTAGCATTTTTTTCTGTGCAACCACCATATGTTAATTTTTTAGTTATTCGAATATTTGAAATTTTCCAAAATGAATTTCTGCAAAAGAAGACTTTTTTCTATTTCTTCTATATTTGTTCTTCATAATTCATGTATGAAATTAAAAATTAATTTTTATAATTATAAATAATTCCCTTTCCACAGTTAAGAAAAAAATTCCTTTGATTATCATTTGCAAAAATTGCATAGAGTATTAAATAGAGTCTCATTTAAATTGCATTAAAAGTGCTAATCGTACATAAATCGCTTGTCATTTAAGAATTTATCACTTTATCGTATGTGATTCGCTATTGGTTGATAGTACAATCACTGATGTATCTGTGATGGTGTGTGTAAGTGGTCAGCAGGCGAAAAGTGTCGAAATTTCAAAGAATCTTGTGTCATCAAGTTGTAACCCGGTGTTAAATCCCTTTTGACACATTTGAGCATGACCAACACGCGACTTACAAAAGCGTTATAATTTGTTGATTAATAAATTTGTAGTTAAGTGTTATGTAACTGTACATAATATTTACATATATACTCTAAATTATATATACATATGTATATGTTATTGCATAAATTTTATACTAATGAATATTTATCACTTTTCAAAATTTCTGACAACGTCACAGAATACAAGTAAAACAATCAAAACACCCACATATTTTTTTTTATTTTGCATCCCAAATGTTTGGATGGATGGTGACACTTTGTAAAGTGTCATAATTCGTAATCCTTTTCAGAGAATAGAGGTTTAATATTTCACACCTTTTATTTGTAAACTATACATACACATACACACACACATACACACACACACACACACAAAAACATTTGTCATGAATATCTGAGTAAGCGAAATACTTGTGTGAGTGTTTAATGTCGGATTTAGTTATGAAAAAAAATCATTACTGTTTTTTCTCTCTCATTGCATTATAAATTTTACAGAAAATAGTTATACACATCATGTCCATTGAGGATCAAAGGATTATTATTATGTATTCGTATTTGTTTGTGTGTGAGTGGGTGCTTTATTTTTCATAATCGTTGACATTTTTCCATACCATCTATGATGATGAGTAGACCCCATTTAACCTCGTTTATTTGCAATTAACTTGTTTCTTTATGAGACACTGAAACAATTAACATGTCGCAAATGTCTGCGGCACCATTTCTGTTCGTAGGCGATGAAAGTGTAGAGAAAACAAGAAGAACAAAATGCATCCAGACTCACATGAGATGACACATGAGTCTCATAACGTTTGACTTCAAAAGGAGACATTCGGCGTGAATGCAAAAAGAAAAAAAATAAAGAATGTAAGGAAACATCATAAATTGTATCACAAATAACTTGACGCCGAAACACTTTGCAATATTCATTCTATGGATATAGAAATAATGCTACAGATGTGAACACATGATGTTAATATAAATTAATTTACATCATATTAAGATACAGCAACATAAATATTGGATGTAGTAACTGATTTTGAGCTTTTTTACCGTAATCTATCACTATATGTTTTACAAATGTTAAGCGTTAACTTCATTTTTAAAGCAATGAAAATTTACAAATTTACAAATTGCCCATGTATGTTTCTGGCATTTCAGACAGTAAATTTCATTAGATTGTATGGCCAAATCTATTCATAAGGACACTGTTTTGAAACTAATGAATTTTCGATTTTATACCCGGCGATGTGTTTCCTCATAGCAATTTAATGTCCGTGTTAATGACCCTATCGTGAAATCGTATCTTTTAATTCAAAAATTCTATTATAAATAACAAATATTTTTCAGGGAGTAGTGAAATTATAAATCAATCCGCCGCAGGACAGAAGAAATCTCTCCGAAACACATTTTTGACTTAGAAAATCTGATTGAAATTATGTTCAAAATTTTCTTAGAAACGAAGTTTCGGTAAGTCGGTTTCAATAAAATTTTTGAAATATTAAAAGTTAAGAAAATCACATGTAACAACATGTACTGGGAATAAGACTTATTTATTGTAAAATTTATTACTAAAGATGTCTGATTAATTTTGCAGAAAATGTGGATCGTATTTTTAAAATAAAAAAATGAAATAATACATAAAGACATGTTCACAAAAATATGTATGTTAATTTACTGGTGATCTCTAAAACTTTACTGAATATTTTAAAACAGTACATTTTCCTATTTTATCTGATAACAAATTGAATCTGTATCACAAATGTTCATGGTCTGGGTTAGATCTTCGGTAAAGATTCCCTGTAATTATCGATTTCAATTTCATGACATTTGGAGTTTCAAAGTTGATTTGACTGGTTGGCCGAGCATTAAATATGATGCGGTTGAGTCTATCAAAGTGTTCCGTTTTTTATTATCAAAAAAGGTATATAATTCGATATTATTATAGCGATTGAAAAAATATGTATTTAAACTCGCATATACTAAATACAAATGGATTGCTCTATTGAAGTTAATAGTATGTATGTGGAAAAAACTTATTACGTTCCTAATGACTCAAAAATATATCTCATCACTGCAAGATGCGTTTAGAATTGATTCACATATACACTTAGTCCTATATGTACATGTGAATTGTTTCGTAGCGCGATGACGGCAAATTTATATCTGGTGAAAAAATATATCTTCAAATATATCTTCATATCTTCACCCAAATGATCGCGAGTCACATAAAATACAATATGGAGATTTTCAATGAACATTTCCAAAACATTACAAACACCAATATAAACTCCTTTTCGCCCAGATCTGTACAATCATTTGGCGGTATTATTTTCTACACTAATCCTTATGAAGAACTGAAATTTAATGAAGATTACGCTGGATTGCTTTACATCATAATGATGTCGAAACAAATCCATGGATTTTTCTTTTTTAAAGTTTTTATAGATCTTTTTTTAGTGCAATGAGTTGATAGCTGTTTCCATTAAAAAATACATTATGTACAATATTTTAAAGAATTTGTCAGTTATAAGTTAAATAGTTAAATAATTTTAATTATTTCCCTATAGTTGCGTTGCACTGTTTCTGTTCGCTAAAAATTTGCAAAATTGTAAACGTAATCGCTATCTTAGATCTTTTCTTCAATTCCTCCTATAGAAATTTGAGATTGACGCTGATATCGGTCTAAACATTTTTATCTATAGAACCGATTTTGTTAGTTTCAAACATCACAATTGTCAGGATGAAAACAGATCAGGATAAATTTTATTGAGCTCGATTGAGTGTAAAAACAACAGACTGTCGGATATAGATAAATCGATTCAGATTATTAACCGTATAAAATGCAAATATATTTGTAACTGATAAAATTTTTATGGTAAACAAATGATGGAGGACTGACAGCGAAATCCATAAAAATATTCACAGTTATTTATGACAACACCCAATATATTTATATACCATAGAAAATAATTGTGTTGAAATTAAATTGAGTTTAAATGCATTTTCTAATTTGAGAATGTAGAAAGAGTGACACTATTTTATGTTAATATTATTTAAAGGGGAAATTGCAGTAAATTTCTTTTCTTTGAAACTAGTTCAAGTAATATGATTCCCACTCTACTAGAAAATTATAGTACATAGAGAAAGAAAGACATTTAATATAATACTGACAACAACAAAAACACCAACAACAACAACAAACTGCTAAAACAATCAGTTGAAAAACATTAACAAATCAATAAAATCTGTCGACATCAATAATTTCGAGTCCATTAACGGCATGTGTGAATTGATGTTTGGGTTTTTTGGGCACACGCCTGTCTGAAGATACATTAGCTTGGGCACGTTAACAAGATCCATTAGTGAAATTTGATTTCTTCTTATGTTTTTTGACACAAATGTCAATTTTAAGAATTTTTATGATTTTTATTTAAAAATTTCTTAAAAACAAAATTGAAAGTCAAGAAATGAAAACACGAAAAGATTTCACGATCAATTATCAAGTTCAATATCATAATATTTTTACACGTTATGATTCTGTTGGATGAAAGATCCCCATTTTATTGCAACTTGCATGGATGAATGCAATGAATGTATTGTAAAGGTAAGTGAGAGTAAATGTAAATGTGTGCGTGAGAGTTTTTAAAGATTCGCTGTAGCAGGAGAATGTAGTGTATAATGTAGTATAATAATATTATTTGATATGTTGATGCAACATTTTTATGTGATGGCGGCAAACGTTTGATTTAAAAACAGCCGACTTTTTGTTGTTGTTGCATTTAGTAAATTATTTCAAGTTGTTGCTGTTATAAATGATGACAATCGTTGTTTCACTTACTTTTGAATTATTTTCTTGCGTGCATTTCGGCGCTAAAAGCGGTATTTTAAAGTGTTGCCTAAGTTGTATCAATAAATTATATACTTGAGAGTTAATGCAACAACAACAACTACTACTACTACTACATGTGTATTTATGTTTATGTTGATATATTGTTATATATACAGATATATTTATATGTTATACATGGTTCAACATAAAATTCATTTTTGTTTTATTTATTTCTAAAGCACTAAAATTAAGTGGATCCATTTATGAAGAGACAAACATTATATTTAACTATTTCTATTAAATAAAATATAAAAAATAAAACATTATTTAATTCTCAGAGTTTTCTTTTAACCACTTGATAATACATTATCTTTACGGTTTTAAGATAAATTTGGAAGTTAAAATTGAGAAAAGTAAATGAATGATATGGTCTCACTTGAGACCACAAATTGATTTATTTTTTGTGATGTCAGTGATTTTTAATATTTCCTTTCAAAATTTTTTGAACCATTTTTCCCAGGCGATAAATGATAGAGAACTTTAGTTCGCAATCCATTAATTTATAAATTTCAGATGATAGAGAATGTTAAGGACCATCTGTAACATTTTTGGGCTCAAATTCGTATTTATGAATTGGATTAAAAGTTATTTTAATTCCTAATATGAGTTTGTAATCAAAAACGGTTTAATTTAATCTATTAATTAGCATTAAATTTATAAGTTTTAAAGCATTTTTATAAGTTTTAAAGCCCTATTCCGACAAGGGACCTTATATGGCAACTATAGAAAGATATGGACATATTTTAAAAATGTTTTGAAAAATAATTGTGTCGAGTTTCAATATTTGTAGTCTACATTAAACATAGTAACTGTAAAAACAAAAATTTAAAAAATATATATATTTTTTATAAGCTCAGAACAGTTTTCCGGGAAGGAGTTTTCTATGGGAGCTATAAGAAACTTATGTTCGACCAATTAGTATTGTAAAATAAGCACACTTAGAAAAATATGGGCTAATATTCATCACATGAAAATTGGTCTATATTTAAGAGCTTAAACTCATATTTAGGAAGGGGCCTCATATGGGCTTTAAGTCAACTGGCTCCAGCACAATCCCATTTATACACTCATTTATTAACACCATAACCATTGTTATCCTGATTCGATATGGATGATCTTTGCCACAATAATAAGGTACATGTAGCAGTTAATGGATAAATTCTATTTAAATTCAAGAAGTTGTCATTGTTAGTTTTAAATCATTTTTATTTTTAAATTTGTGGTTGCTTGAGATATCGGTCCATAACTTTTTTAATATATGTTTAGTAAGAAAAAAAGTTATGGATAAACAATAAACTTTTCTCTGTGTGTACATATTGTTAGATCGCAAACTTTCATTTTTATCAGTGTGCATTCATATTTATTTAGTAATTAAGATTTCTAGATATCGAAAAAATGTAAAGACAAAAATGAAAAAAAATTCAACATAAATATCGGAAACAATTTTGAAAAGTTTTAATCCAAATAAATTTTGTATCACAGGTGACCTCTTATGGCTCTTTTACAAAAAGATTCATTCAGCTAAACATTTTTCTCTGTTTAAGGTATCGATCACTTTGCTTTGTATCATATATCTAAACTCTTATAGTATCCTATATCAAAACTCTTTTGATATAGGATACTTACAATATACACAATGAATTGTTAAACATTATAAAATATGAAAAATTTGCTACAATAAAATATATGAAAAATATTCATATTGCAAAAACTCCATTAACATACAAATGTACAAATATTCATTAAAATTCAGTGGAGGGATGAGGATTTTGGTTACCAACTAAAACCAAATCCACAACAAGATGATTGAATTAAGGTAGAAAAAAATGTAAGAAAAAAGAAAAATATCATCATCTTGAAAAGATCTTTGAGACGTCATGTCAACGATGCATTTGTTTAACTTTTGAGGCGGAAATGTTTCTTTAAAATTAAAATAAAAAAAGCGAAGAAAAATAATGAAAAATTTATATTGATTTAACAAAAATATTTGTTGTATTTTAAATAATCTTCCATATTTTACTCTTATCAGAAGTGAAATAAATTTGTCTTTAATAATTCAAATACTTTACGAGCTGTATGTTTCTCGCCAAGATAACGAGTAATTTAAGCGAGTAAACCGAAAACCAACATTTCTTGTTTCTTTTTATCCTAAATTTAATAAAATTATTGTATAATGAACAAAAAAAGCAGCCAAGTATTTAAACCAAACCAAATATTGCAAGTGAGGATTTGAGAACTTGCTACAGTCACAGCTAAGTAGAGACGGCTTAAAATCGTTATGCTATAATAACTGTGGAGGGGAAGCTTCAACGAGGAGATTTTACTGTGGTAAGTGGTTTTGAACAAATGAAGCCCGTAATTTTTTGTGTTTAAACATAAATTTATAAATTTATGACAAATTAAGAGACCATGAGCTTTTTCTTTTTTAATTAACGACATGATAAGAGAATACAAGAAATCGAAAGAGGAGTGAAATGAGACAAACGCAGTCCTTAAGACCAATTTGAATGTTTTAAAGCAAAAGAAACAAACAGTAAAGAAAAACAAATAAAGTTTCGAATCACGTCCTCTTAAATGAGAGGAATAAATATTTTGGTAGGAAAAATCTGAAATACCCTCATTCACTCTACAAAATTATTGAACTTTCTTTCGAAATCTAGGACTGAGGAGCTAAAGGGTTAGTCTTGTATATAAAACTTAAATCAAAAAATTAAATTATGCGATCGGTGTGTTATAATTTTTCATTCTTTAACATATTATAAGGTATTATATAGTCGGGCATGACCGACTATTACACTATTACTTGTTTAATACCATTTTCTTGTCATGTCTTAACGAAAAATTTTAATTTTGAATTATTTAAATATCTAACTTAACCGATTTTGCCAGTTTTAAGAACCAGAATTCTTATTACAACAATAAACTATCTAAACAATTTTTATTGACTTCGGTTAATTTGTGTTGCTAAAAAAATGGTTCCGACTGGCTGAAACATGGAAATCGATCCATATATATCTTGTGAGATCTTAAAAACCGGGAAGCTTAATATACTCACAATCCCCACCTACGGTGCTGGTTATAAAAATTGTATACTGATGTTAAAATAAACTCAAGGAAAGTACATACTTCAATGTACACACGTATTTCTATGTACACATTACAAAATCCACCATTAAAGCGTAAATACTAATATTTAACAAAAAAATAATAATAAAAATGAAAAAATAAAAATACTTTAAATAAATCTTAAAGTTAAAGTTAACTAAATAAAATGGTTTCTATTGTTTGAATTTAAAATACACTCTGTATCTTTAGTACGTTACAAAATGCCATAAGATTTGCATTCAAAATGGCTTTTGTTGTTTTTTTGTTGTTGTCCACAATGTATACAAACATTTTCTTCTTTGTTATAAAACTACGCCCAATAGAAACAATACCTCTACGACAACCGATTGCCAATTCGTTTTGTAAATAGTTTGTGTGAATATGTGAAAATATTTTACAAACATTCATCCTCATCCAAAGGAGCAAAAGAAACCAACAAAAAGTGAATCTTTTGTTTAAGCCATTATGTTGTCGGCACCCATTTTAATGCTCTAACGCTTAATGTGAACACAAAACATTACGGAACACAAGAATATTCAGGCTTTTCATAACAAAAACATTTAAAATCAAAAAAAAAAAAAATATATATATATATATATATATATATTTTATATAATACATGTGTATATATTAAATAAATACTGTGGTTTATACGGACATCTATTTGAAATAAACCTATTTTTAAAGTCAAACGGCACAATAGACTTTTTTGAATTTCGGTAACCAATTTTTTTTTAATAGGAGAAGTTTGAAACCCTGTTTATTTAGATTGAAGTAAGAATATTATAGTCGGTCAAGCCTACATGTTGGTTATAAATGGTAGTTACGAAAAAGTATGAACGACCCTCGTACGTAAGACTTATTTTTGATAAATTTTGTTAAAATTACCTTATTATTAGAAATTTTATGAGCTGATTCTGAGAGGGAATTTGTATGGAACCATTTGACAAAGATCAGCATTGAACCCTAATCAACTTAAAAGACAATTCCGGGAAAGAGATCTCTATGGAGACAGCAAGGTTTGATATTTTTGACAACTCTATTTTGGTTCGTCACAAATGACTTTATTGTAATTAAATAATTATTATAAAAAAATTAATTGAAATATTGTTTAAGCAGTTTGAATAGTTTTAAATGAGGAGGTCTTTCATGAAAGCTTTAGTCAAATGTGAACCAATGTGCCATGTAATAATGACAATTAGAAAAACAATTTATTAATTCAAAAAAAAAAAAAAAAATAATTTGTCATTAATTTATTAATGGAAATTACAAAAAAGAAATTGTGCCGAATTTCGGTGGAATTGATAAAATCGTATTCCTTGATCTGGCCGTCAAAATAAGTTTAGAAACATAATTGTGTCAAGTTGCAACAGAACTGTTTCATATTTATTTATAGGAGAGCTATACATAAATATAGATCCATGTTCGTTAATTTATTTACATATGTTAAAGACAAATAGGCAAACAACTATGCCGAATTTTAATAAAATTGGTCTTTGATTAATCTTTTTATAACATTAAAACCCATTCCGGGAAAGGGGTTTATAGTTAAAATGATCGTCCTATTTATAATAATTTGTTTGTTTGTATCTACTCTTATATCAAAATATGTTAATGTTACAAAACATCTTTAATTTTGGGGGTTGTTAGAATTTCACGTATTTTTGTCTATAACTTCTTACTAAATCGACATTTATTAGTTTTGGTGCAATAACAAAAAAACACTAAAGTTTGTGTGGATACAGTTATTTTTTATTGAAAATATTGAGCACCTGAATTTTATGGTTGTCTTAGATATCAGACTAGCATTTTTTATTGGACTATATTATTAATATAACGGTTCATAACAATCATGGAAACGGACAAAGCAAAATCAACTTAGAAACAGAGAAATGATGTGTACATATACATACAATCTAACGCTTTTATATGCATACACATACAAAAATTTTAAATTTTCAAAATTAAAGTCAAAATTGACGACGATATTTGATATCGGTGTATTTATAGAATAATTAACTATGGTTAAATCGTTACTAAACATAGATTTTGTATACTCAACATAAATTTAAACATAAACGTAGCGAAAATTAAACAACATATTCAATTCGACTTAGATATTTACTTGATCCAATACTATAAAATAATATAAACTAAAAAGTAATAGATGTTACATTTTTTGTTATCCAGGAAGGGAGACAAATTTGAAAGTTGTACCGGAACTGAAAGATATAGATTTTTAATGAATCGATTTTGCTTATCGTTGCAAATTTTCATATTTACTTTTTATATTTTATATAAAAAACATAATAAATTTTAAATAATAGAAACCAATGTTTCATATTTTACTACATGTTTTCCCTTGGATTCACACATAAAAAGTAACAAAGAGTCCTTTGGGATTTATACAAAACATAGAAGAAGCCTTATATATCAATACATGTAACTGTAAATATTCACCTACCCACACACATATCCATCAGGTTTATTGTATATGCATAAAATACTTACATAATGGCGTCGATTTTACTCCAACCCCAAATCATACGTATCCAACAGAATTGCAAATAACTTTACAAAGAATTCTGGATACAATGGAAGAAATATAATTTTTCGGTGGCATCCTTCCACCCCACTGAAGAGTTTTGTTGTATTGGTGTATGTGGATGCGTGTGTGTGTTTGTGGTTGGTTTTTAAAAGGATCAACGCAAATAATTTCTGGCTAAATTTTCATTTATTTGTTAATTTTGGTGTTTTGTTTTCATTGAATTTTCTGTTATGTTTTTCTATCTTTTGTTGTTTTTGGTACTTTTTAGATCTTTTAACTTTAATGGCGGCAAAGTCTACATTTATGCGCCGTTTAAGATTCACATTTATACTTTAAGGTTTTGTTTATACCCTACATAATTAGAATTGTTGATTGAGGGTATATTAATGTTCTTTAAACTCTTTTTACACATAACATCAACAAATAATCTTATGATCAAGGTATAGATCTTAATTTTAAAAAGATCTTAATGAAGTTAGTCAAGTAATGTCGTTTTGACTCAAGGAAAATATTAGGATATCTTTCATGCTTCTGGATAAATGTAATAATTCGCATGTAGCTATACGAAAAGCAAGCAATAAGCTGAAGTGTAATAATATATACGGTCGAGATACTATGAATTTTAATGACAACAAGGACGGGAATGTCACATATCTTTTAATGAGATGACAGAGCATTCAAACATTTCACTGGTCTGGGTGATTTGACATGATCATGATGCATGAGGGCAACCTGGAGTTTGGGTCAAAATATCATTTTATCTTAATATCTCAAGCAATTTATATAATTGTCATTAAATTGTGTTAACGTTTTTATGAACATCAGTTTATAGTCGACTGTAGCTCACATATATATACTCATCCCGGAAAAGGATAAACTTCCCTTAAATTAAACGTCTAATAACACTTGATCTGGACATTGCTATGTGTAAGAAATTTGACTACATTTAACTATAACTTTTATATAAGGAATCTTCCTAATATAGAAGTCTCCTAAATGTAAATTTGCTCCCTTGATATCAACACAGTTTTCTTTTTTTTCCTTCAGTTTACATTTAAATATAGCTCCAATATATATGGGAACTATTTATACATTTATACTTCCTGTATAAATTATCCGCCCGGCTGTCAGTCCGTGTAAATTTATCTTTCAAACAAATAAAATCATGAAGCGATTTAAACGTTGAACATAGTTGATTTGGGATTGAATAAAATTTTTCCATCTAGTTTAAATTAAACATTTTTAAGTTTGTGATTAAATAATATTTTACATATCATAACTTTTCGATATTAATATAAAATGATACAACAATACATTTTTAAAATTACTTTTAAACAGTAACATTTCAATAACATTCTCAAGAAACCATATTTACTGTGAAATAATGTTAAATATTCATTTTTTATCTATAAAATACAAATCAAAACAGAAAAAAGTTAAATAATTTCTATTTTAATTGATTTTACATTTTTCATCTTCAAATTTCGCAATTTGTATGTAGTTGTATGTAATGTAGGGTATTTCAGATTCGGCTCGTTGTAAAATAGCATTTTCACTTGTTTTTTAGTCTTTTGCTAGATTTTATTTTAACATTTAAAGTTGCTAAAACAGTAATTTGTTGTTATTTCGTGTTTCGTTTCGTTTTTCTTACTTTAATGTTGTTGGCAACTTATTGTTGCAAATGTGTGAAGTTGTAGATGGCAAAAGTGTAGAAATAACAAAGTTTTTCTTCATGTTCAACTAAAGTTCTAGGTTTATTCAAGTTCTCATTGGATTTGGTTTATTTTACTCCTTGAGTTGTTGTTATTTTCTTCTTTTCTTTTGTTGGATTTTAAATCTTGTACGTGAATGTACTCGAAAGTTTTCTTAAGACGTTTATGTATATTTATTTTTATTCATTTTCCTGTTCGTTTCCGTTTTTATTTTTTTTTCAATTCTTTTCAAAGTTTTTCCTCGTTTAATATTTTTTCACATCTAAGAAATTCACGTGTGTGTTTAAAGTGTATAATTACATGAATCTTAAGATTTTTCTTCTCAATTCCTCTTTTTATTATCTGGATTTACTACTCCACCTACACACTTCTACAATGACGATATCTTTATTCTCGTCATGCTGAACATCATCTAGTTATTTGCAACAATAATAACAACAACAACAGAATGAAATATTAAGAGAAAATTTTTGTTATTTCGATTCGTAGGTTGGGTTCGTTCAGGAAATCAAACAATGAAGTGAAAATACATTTTTATATGAATAATCTTTTCTTCAAGGATTTGTTATGCTTCAATGCTGATTTGTTTTGCGTGACTGTTGGAGTTGTTAAATATTTTTAGTCCTTTTTCTATTTAATAAAGCAAATATGTTTTTTTAAGATTTTTGTTTTTTGCTTAATAAAAATAAAGTTGTTTTGAATACTTTCTAAGAAGCGGATAGAATTTATAAGTTTTACGAACCCTCCAACGCTTTATTTATCTGAAACTTTTATGGAAAGCCGGATGAAGCATTAAAAAATATCAATAAAAATGTTGTAATAATTGGAGACGGTCAATAATCTAGGACGTTGCAATGTTCCATTTATAGAATCTAGCATCTAACATTGCTCACAATAAGAAAATTATAAAAAGAAATATGGTATCTTGGAGGGTAAACATCTAAGAATATAATTTTGCATGTTAATTGCGCAAAATTATGAATCGAATTTTCTGCCTAAAAATAAACTTTACAGAAAAGTTATATTTTTGGACACTTTATGCGAGGAAATTTCTTTTCAAGGGCAAAAAATGAACTTGCATTAACATTTGGTCTTATAAATCCAGCAATATTTCTGGAAAACATTGGGAAATATTGAATTAATGGACAAATAATTCCATATAAATTTGACCAGCACAAGTAGAGGGAAGATTAAGTTTCTTTTTACTTACTTTCTATAGGAACCATTCTCTCGGCTAGAATTTTCTATTGGCCTAAAAAGTTAATATTAAAAAAAAATCAGCAATATAGGCTTAATAGTGAAAAAGTTATAGGCAGATGTCTGAGACATCTTCAAAGTTAAAACCAAACAAACTTTTGTAAATGTTTGATTTTAAACACTATTCCAATTATATGTCATCGTCATCGTTCCAAATATCATCCAAATCGGTTAAGCATGAAAACAAGTTATAGGCAAAAAAACTGCAAAACTTCGAGGACTTGAAAAGAATATGTGTGGCAGATTTTAAAGCTCCCACTCCGATTTTTGTCATTCCATTTGTAACGCCAAAAAGGAAGCATCTAGGACCCCATAAAGTATATATTTTTGCATCAATTCAAAATATAATTATAATTCTAATGTTTGACAGACCTCGAACAAATTGTGCCCTATTTAAAATTTTAACAACTATTATGACCAAACGATTTATTGCGTTTAGTGAAGTTGAATGAAATTTGGCGCATAGATGGACTAATAATAGCAAAATATTATAAGAAACGTTGTTTTGTGTTAGGGAATCGGGGAAATGATTTACCCTTATATTAATATGTTCTTACAACTATTTCTAAACTGATCATGGTGTAGGGTATTAAAACTTCAACGTAGCTGAATATAGCATTACTTGTTCTTATCCAATGTTTTCAATTCCTGTAAATATTTTTAAAATTTAAGCTTCAGCAGCCCAATTCCTACTTTTATACATCGTTATTTTGAAAACGGTAGATAAGAATATTTAGATATTCGCCTTGTTGCTTAAAACTTATTCTTCGTTGTTTCGATCGATGCCGAACTTACTTTAATTTGTACTGACTCAAGTCCAATTATATGAAAATACTATATCTTGAATTAAAGAAACTTTAATTGAAATCACGCACTCTAATATACACCATTCAACTTTTTCTTAAATACAAAGGTTATTAAACTGTATGATTTTAATTATGTCAAAAATTTACATAAATTCTAGTGATTCAAGAAAATGTCATTTTTAGAAAACCATTTTTTGAGTTATTTGAAAAACTGCCTTTTCAAAAAACTGGTTTCCTGTGAAAATTCCGGTTAAGCGGTTTATTCCGGTTTTGTTGAAGTAATTTTTCAAAGAAATTTTTATTACTTTGTATTTATTCGGTCAAGATTAAGGATGTAAAACCCAATACAACATTTAAGACTATAAGGGAGTTATTTAAAGTTATGAAATAAACCACGTATAAAAATAGCGAAGAATGTGATTATTATTTTAAATCATTTATAAGAAATTACAACAAAAATATTTTCCGGCACTCATTTTTTAATACAAGATTTCATCAATTTATCAGTACAGATATATATATATATATATATATATATATATATATATATATATATATATATATATATATATATATATACATATATATATATATATATATATATATATATATATATATATATATATATATATATATATATATATATATATATATATATATATATATATGTATATATATATATATATATATATATATATATATATATATATATATATATATATATATATATATATATATATGTATATATATATATATATATATATATATATATATATATATATATATATATATATATATATATATGTGTATATATATATATATATATATATATATATATATATATATATATATATATATATATATATATATATATATATATATATATATATATATATATATATATATATATATATATATATATATATATATATATAACCTTCAGTTATATACAATAAAGTGTGTTCTTATAAAGAAGTGTAGGAGAGTTTATACTAGAGAGTATACATATCTCATAAAATTAATTATATTTTTGATTATAACTTTTTTTCTACTGAAGAGATTTTAATAAGTTTTGGAATGTTAATGAAGTGTACATGTACTGCTTAATATTATGACAAAATTTCATTCGAATTTGTCGATCAGTATATATCTTTTAACATATTGAACCGATTTTGCTGGTTTTAAATAGCAAACATCTCAGAACTATAAGAAATATTCTTGCCAAATTCCATTGGCTCCTTCAATTATTGTAGATGTGAGCGCGTCAACAAGAGACAGACAACTCAGATTTTGATTTGATACAGGAATATATTTACATTATGGGGTCTGAGATGATTCCTTCTCAGCATTACATACGGAATGACAAAGTTAATATACCCTCTTATCCACTTGTGGTGGTGGAAAAAAATTTTTAATTAATAAAGATTCTATTAAATGTAAAAGCTCCAAAAAGAACTTCTAATAAGTAAAAATAGCTAAATTTGTGTTTATGAGAAAATATGGACATTATGGTACATAAGTGTAACAAATTTAAATTACAACTCACACCAATAAGGTAATGTACACAAATTTGGAGTTTATTTTATCCAAAAATATTAAACATGTTTGAATGTAATTAAAAGTTTTCCAAAAAAAAAAAAAAAACAATCGAAATCGAAAGGAGATAACTATTTCCTGGAAGCAATACAAAAATATATCGTTTATAGATTTTTGTATCCATAATTAGCTAAAATAATGCTGACAACTAAAATATAAACTTTTAAAACATGACACATTCATGTGCAATGAAATGTATGGAGTTTTTATCTCACTGAAAATTCTCATTACTTTTTTCAACACTTTGCATTTAGAGGAAAATATGCATTATGAATTTAAGAAAAAAAACAAAATTACAAATTTACATACATACATGCATAGACACATACATACATATCGATTTACTTATAACAGTCTCTCCGTCTGTCTGTCCGTCTGTTGTTGGAATGCTCACAGCCGCAATAATTGACAGAGCTCAATGAAATTTCGCCTGAGTATTTTTTATAATCCTGAAAAGTTATCTAGTTAAAAGCATCAAAATCGGTTCAGTGTGTTAAGAGATATAGACCGATAAATGAGACAACATCTAAATTAAAGCGAAGAACTATCGTAAAATTATCAATTGCTGATCGACAAACAAGAATAAAATTAATTAAAATAAGTCAACGTAATATCAAGAAATATATACCTCATTACTATTCCAACAATCATCAAAATCGGTTCAGTTAAAAAAATTATGACCAAAACAACTGATTAATTTAGGTTTATCATAAAAACTCTGCGTACGATGTACATGTACGAAACATAATTTATTAATTTGTGGCGGAGGGTATTAAGGATTCGGCATAGCCAAATATAGTATTCTTACTTGTTTATTATTCTTTGTTTTCCATGAAAAAATATTAACTAAATTATTCGAAAACATTTGCTAACATGATGCCCAGTGTAAAATACATGAACAATAATTAGGAAAATGACAGCAAAAGAAGAGAACATAAACGAACAAAACTTTTGAAATGATTTATTAATAATATAAAAATAAAAAACAACAAAAATAGTTTTCTTAAATAAATAAATGTTTTTTTTTTTTTTTTTTTTTTTTTTTTTTTGAATAAAAATGAAATAAACAAATAAACCATATTGTTGGAGAGAGAAGTTAAAGGCCAAACATAGAACAACTGGGTGGCAGACAAGACTCCATTAAAAAGGGGCATAATAAATATTTAATTGATTTATAGAAATTTGTACATACATACATACATACATACATACATACATACATACATACATACATACATACATACATAGACATGCATACATACAGACATGCATACATATGTTTGAATATAAAAAAGAATTTCATAACACCATTTCTGCAACACAAATGCAATAAAAAAACTATATTTGTAATTTTTAATCGATTACTCCATATATGTAATCGGTAAATCGACTTCGTTGAAGTCGAAAAAAAATTTTTTGAAAATTGCCTCACAAAGTCCATTATAGCATTCATATTTTAACAAAATATTTAAAATATGAATGATTCCTCATTAGAAATGAAATTGAAACAAGTAAGAATTTTTAATTCGGCTGTACCGAATTTTTAATACCCTCTACCAAAAAACCCAATTTAAAAAATTTCGTAAAAAGCTTTGTAGCTTATAATGTTTTTTAATAAAAAAAACTTTTCTAGACAATAACAAATATTAACCCCATTTTTTGAATTTAAAATCTTCTACCAACAACCGTTAAGTAGACGGACAGCCGGACGGATGGACGGACTTGTTAAAATCGACTCAGGAAGTGATTTTGAGTCGAACGGTTTACTTTGAAGTGGTGGTAGGACATTTTTTTCTATTCGATGCAACATCTGAACAATATTTATGAAAAAGGTACCAAATACATAAACATTCAAATTATTTTCTTTTTTTTGGAAAATGTTCGAAAGTAATTAGAATTATTAACCATCTTTCTCCCTAAATAGACCGCATTTCAGAAAAAGTACCAAACACTTATCAGCTTATTTTTAAAAGCAAAAAGGAAAGGACTTTTAAAAACTATCTATTACCCCCAAATTACCAACAATCCAGTCTTAGTGGATCTATTTATTCGGTGGAAGAAACCAACACGGTAAATTTATTTTTTTACTTTGTTTGGGTTTTAATATATATCCGAATGATTTTAACCGATCTTATTCGTAAAAATCCTCAATGAGTTCTTCACAATGTCCTACAGAGCGGAAATAATTTTAAATATTTTTATTATCAACAAATTTTGTATCATAGACATTTATTTTGGGAGCCGTAGTTTGGGGGTTCCCTTCCAAGAGTAAATACATCGGGTACTTAATTTCATATTTTTGACTAGCATGAAATCGCCCTCATTATATCGCCTATAAATTTTATGACATTTGAAATTATTTGAAATGGTGTAAAAATGTGTGGTGTCAACATAAAATACTTAAAATTGGTCTAGTAAAAGAATCGTTCAAATATATAGAATAAGAATAGAATGTAATATGCAGCAGCACATTGTTTACTCCACTCCGCTAATGGATGCAACTAATTTTTTTTATGTTCAACAAAGATATTGCCGATGTTCTTCACAGATGCTCCTACTTGCAACCACACTCACACCGTTAAATTAATGGGTGCCACTGTATATGTTTACATTTATTCAGTTAATCACTTCTTCTATAGATTTTTTAGATTTTTTTGTTTTTTGTTTTTACTTTATTTATGATCATCTTTGATAGACAAATGCATTTAATATTTTGAGGGACTTTGTTGTTTTCATAATTTTTAACAAAAATAAACAAAATGTGTAAATGAAATGTTTGTTGTATTTAATTCGTGGCCTTTTAATTTATTTTTGTTTTTATTCTCCTGCTGTTTTTAACATTTTTCTTTTTCAACATATTAATGTTTTTGTAAAAATGTATGGAATTTTAAAAGGTTCACATGTTAAAAGCGACAATCAGCACACGTCATATTATAAATAGACAATCAGACAGACAGAAAGACAATTCTAATATAAAATTTTGCTTCCGATTTATCGATGTTAAAATATGTATGAATGTATGTATGTATATATGTATGTATTAATGTATGTTTGTATCTATGTATGTATGTATGTATGTATGTATGTATGTATGTATGTATGTATGTATGTATGTATGTATGTATGTATGTATATATATATATGTATGTTTGTATGTATGTATGTATGTATGTATGTATGTATGTATGTATGTATGTATGAATATGCATATTGAGAACTTGTTAATTCCTAAAGGACACACAGTGTTTTAAATGCAAAATGAAATGGAAATGAATTTGAAACTTCTGAAGGGTTATTCCAATATAATAAATCTGGATCATTTTAAGTATGTTTATGATTGAGGCGGACTGTGGGAAGTTTGTATTTTCCTAGAAATTTGTAGTTAATTGAATTTACATATATAATTGACAGTTATATCGTCAAAGATTTATATATAAGATGTTTCTTCTATCAGTCTGCTAAAGTCCAGTAATAACCATAGATTAATAAATCTAATCTCTGGTCTAAATATTAGCACCACATACACATACATGTCTCCTTTAATGAGTCATAAAAGCCATTTGACTAAAAAGTTGTTCTTATTTTATGGTTTAATAAAATCAAAAATAAGTAAAAAAGACAGAGAAGAATAAAGAAAAACATTTCTATTCATTATCATTCTTTAAATTAATTTCTTACAGAAGAATTGATAAAACTTGGCGTTAAAATAATAGCACCACCCGGTTTCAACTATAACGAAAAACCAAAAATATATAATTGTTGTTTAATTTTTTAGTGGTATTTTATCGAATTGAGTTAAGTATTTTATTCTTAGCAAAAGAATTTCTTTTGTTAGCAATAATACCCGAATACCGGCTTCCCATTGAATTTACAAAATTCAGGAACTTTTTCAGGATAATAGAGATTCATGCTTGCTCTATTATTGGTTTTACATCGGGACACTGGGATGTCCATTTCATTACAGGGACTCCATTATTCTTCAACCACATTTATGCTATTTGGCTAGTATATTTCGAGTACTTTGTCTTGTTACATGGCCAAAATCAGTGGCACTTCTTCCATAACAGTTTTAATACGGTAAATAGGTTCATCACCATGGTAAGAAAAGTATCTTCATACCATAATACTAGAACCATCGTGTGTGAAAGTTTTTCTTGTTAATTTTATTTTACTTTTCTCCATTTTCCATTGTCAAACCAAGTAAGTTTTAGCAAACTTTAATCTATTTGACACATGTGGTGCAGTTAAGAGGGTGACTGTTTATGTTATATGGGCTTTCAAATTATATCTGAGGAGTAAGATCGAAAAAATAACACAAAAAAACTTTCAAATTACCTTTGTAAAACATATCAACTATTAGGTTTATTATCGAACAGCCTGAATTTTAGTATCCATTATGCATTGCTGCATAAACGTACGTAATAGCGGATTTGTGGCAACTTCCTGTTCAAAAATTTATGTTGTTAACGCTCGAGTAATAAAGAAAAATTTTCAAAAAGTTCTTCGTTTGGCAAGCAATATGCAGTTGAGACATGAGAAGCGAATAATTCATTACAAGAGGTACACGAATAATAATGTGGTATTTCTACCGAGGAAGGCAAATTCTCCTAACAGCCGGTGCTAATTCCAGTTAATAGATATTGGGCTCTTGTTAAAAGGAATTGAAGAGCACAAAAAGAGGTTTCCAAAAGTGTGGTAAATTTTAAACGGAGATGAACTACCTGTTCAAAAATGGTGGCAGGAAGTCCTATAAAAACGTTAATGGAAGGGTTTCTAAAAAAAGTTCAAGACTTCATCACTAGTGATTAAACTTTAAAAATATTTTTTTGTAAATTGTAATTATAATTTATATAAAATAATAAAACGGTAAGTTCAATGTTTCCGTTTTACATAACATCTATGTATTTAAAGAATTTTTTGATTTCACTCCTACTCTTCTAATACCATCACTATAGTGTCCAGTCTTACAATTTTCTTCAAAAAAAAAAATAATAATAATAAAATAATCAAAATACTTATCATTCCTTCATTCCATAGATGCTTCGTTTTTAAATCATCAGTTTCATTCCATCTATTAAGCAACGCATTCTGAACAACGGTACATACTACTTTGCTAATTCGTCTGTATTTCTTTGCTTATTCGTTGGTTTTTCGTTAACTGAATTTTCTTATTCTAGAAACACCGCAAAGACTGAGATTATGCTGATCTCGAAGGGCTTGAGACCCTTTGTGACGACTGCTGACTACCTTAAACCTAATATTTCCAGTAATTATGGACTTTCTATGAAAAAACTAATATTAATATTATGTAAACGGTACCATTATTCGTCACAACCACTCTTAGATTTATTTGTATTAACAATTGTCCTGACACATTTAATGTAGCCTTCCATCTAATCATTAATACTCGAAAATAAGTAATAAGTTGCATTTCCACCAAATTACTTAGTGATTGAAATGATTTTTTTTGGAAATAGTACGTTGGTACGCAAAGAAGAGTGGTGTACCCTTCATCGACTTAAAATAGGGGGGTTGGAGTCCTGTAAGGAGATGAAAAGAAAATGGAGAGAAAGAGAAATACAAGAAAGATCAGCTGATCTTCAAACATGTAAGTAATTTTTCATCAGAAATACAAGCCGGTCGGTTCACCACCGTCCTTTGACATTTCACTATTTTTGTCTATTATCTCCTTAGTTCTAGATCTCGAAAGAAATTTCACACAATTTCGAATGTAATTGGAACCAAATTCTTGCTGTAGTAGATCTATAAATATTCGATAACTAATAATTGCTTCTATGAGGGCTACTTCTTCTCGATCGTATCCTTACATTTTGTCCAGTAAAACAGTGTCTTGAGGAAGTCTTTGGTACCAAATTTGAAAATTTTCGCAGATACAGTTCTCAAGATATTAAATAATCAATGTATGTATTAATTCATTACAATTTTACTAAAAATTTGTAAATTTAACTTAAAAAATATATTTAAATTAAATAAAATTCTTCAACTATTTAAAAAATTATTTTTGTCAATTTGAATAATGTATTATTCAAATTGAATAATATTTATTCAAATTAAGCGCATTTTTATTAACAAATTAAAATAGTCATATTGACGATTTTTCGCCAATTTGAAGAATTTACGAAAAATTAACGAAAATTTTCGTTATGATGAATAAAGATTTCGTTGGCTGATTATTTAATCTACTTTTCTTCAATTCTACACCCATTTTCATTATATTTACTACTACTACTTTTTGTGGTTCAATGTAGAGTGGGTAAAAGTTAAAGAGAGAAAGAAATCAATAGAGTGCAATCTTCCTATCCAGTTTTTGGTTCTAACAGCCAACACACTCGATAACGTGTACATCCCTCAATACCTTAAGAACTCCAATTTATCCTCATCCTCATGTCCAGTTAAGAATCGTATGCATTTCTTTTATTTCTTCTATCAACGCTCAAAATAAGGTTCATCAACTTTTTCGTTTCCAATTATGTCCCAACACTTTCATACCGACAATGACTTCACGTAGTGTTTCCTAAGGGCTTTTAGCGCTGAATAGCTGTCAACGCAAATGTTTCCCACCTCCATCTATAGCCCATCTGTGAAGACTGATATGAACTTTTTATAAACATAAAGAAATTGTTCGAAACTTGAGTAACTTTACTCGCTATGAAACTTTAAACAGATTCATGGCAAATGTCTTAACTATTTTCAATACGCATATAGTCAACATTAATTATATCTAATTAAGAAACGAATATCTATTTGGAAGAAATTATAAAGCAAAAACGAAAATAATTCTGAAAATCACTGTTCGAACACTAAGCAACATTACCCTTTGCGTGGAAAGTGTTTGCAAACACAACAAACAATTTCAAACTAACATTTTTTGGCCCTAAATAAATTATATAGTAAATTAATGTGATAGACATTTATACATTTTAACTATGAACTTTCTATCTGCTCCTTTAATAAGGCACAGTCCGATAGAATTGATATTTTTAAATCTATCTCTTGTTTAACTGGATGGATAAGCATAATTTAACATAATGAACCAAATGAAAATAACATTATATCTTTGGGAATTTGAACACATAGCGGCTCCACCGGCGGTGTTATAGGGTTGCATTTCTTTTCTTATAGAACCAGACATAGCATATATTTACACATGTATCTTTCTTCTTATAGTTTTCGAGTTATTCGCATTTGAATTTTCAATATCCAAATTTTGCAAGATCTAAAGGTAGTTTTGTTTAATACATGTAAAAGAGACTTGATTCAAAAATGGTTAAAATTTTCTCAATCAATTAAAAAAAAATTATTTATTCAGTCAATATCTCTACGCAGTCCAAAGATTCAATTTGGAAATTAAAAAATGTTGTTTTGGCCGAGAATCTGTCAACACTCATTTACATCTAAAATATACATTTTTATATATACATAAATAAAATTTATACTTTCTGAAAGGCTTTCTTATATAAAAAGTACTTATCTAAATTTTATGCTATAAAATCTTATAGGGGTAAGTTCAGACCCTCTCCAATTCAGCCCATTTTATATGAAAATTTTGAATTTAACCTTTATTTTCCCAAATCCTGAATCTTAAAACAAAGTGCAGTTTTGAAATTCGCATTATATTTATAATCATATGCTAATGGTTTTTCCAGATCTTCACTTAATGTAGACTCTATATTCCGAAACCCAAAAACTCTTGCTTTTGGGGTTTTTCCTCACATTCTTTTAGAATGTAAGGGTCCTCCTATTTAAATATATTTTCTAGTTTTTATATTTACATACTGTTATTAAAAAAAAAAAAAAAAAAACACCACACACACACAAAAATATAATTTTCTAAATCCGCGTATCAACACTGTTTTGTGAAACGTTACGCTTGGCATGCCACCAGTCACTTTCATAAGAATATCAGTAAGGGAGCATAAAATAATAAAAAAAAAACAAAAAATTGAATAAAAATACATCCGAAACAACGTTCCACGCACAAATAAAGAAAAGTCATCAAAGCTTTAAAAGAACGAGACAAGATGACTACAACTGATAGTGTAAATTATTGGGATTAGCTGCACAAATTAGTCTGAAACCATACAACAAAATATTTAACGTTTATCTGACATTTGGCTACGAAGGCAAATGTCGATCAAACGTTCAACGTTTCTCTTGTCACTACAACGATATATGCGGCTTTAAAAGGCTGACTTGAGTGACTGCCATTACCACCATATTTTAAATATTTTTTGTTGTTTCCACAATTCACTTTTTACTTTTCTCCTTATGGCCGCCGACCAGCCATGGATTAATTGAATATTTTATTTCAGTATTTCAGTTTAAGATCAGACAAAAGTAAAAAAGGAGAAAAAGTAGGCGCATTTAAACGCCAATTTATTGTTGTAATTTAATGGCGACTAGGAAGGCTAATAATAACATTGGAGTTATTGTACTCGTTTGTATGTATGATGTTTTTTGTGTTGAGTCATTTAAAAAGCCATCTAACCGCATCAGTCAAACAGTCAATCAGACAGATCTCAAAAAACAAAAAAAAAATCCAGCAACAGTCAATTCATATTTATAAGTACAATACAGAGACGGGATCTTCAAAAGGTCTTGAGAGGGCGTGTGTCTAAAGATATCAAACGATTTTTCCACCTCACTGATGACTTGCGGTTTCTTATGATTGTGGCTTTTATTTTTGTTTGCACCATTTACGATTGTTATCAATGTTTGGGGATCATTACGGCGATAATGAAGACATCAAACGGAATAATGTTTTTTCTCTCTCAATCCGACTAGTGCCAGCACCTGAATTTAACTTAAATAAAATGGTGAAAAAGAATGAATGCATTTAAATTAACATTAAGTTAGTTAGTCAGTCATTCTGTGTAAAAGTGTTTTGATTGAAATCTTGCAAAATCATTTGAGCTTGGCTAATTACAAACGCCTGCATGACAAGAAGTTTTATTTCGCATTCTAAATTTAACTTATTGTTAAATGTAAAATTAAATTCAACAAGCAGAAAACATTTAGAGGCGATCATATACGAACTGTGAAAAATACTACAGTACATAGGATAAACGTATTGCCAATGGCGGAACATTTACACATTTTAATTTATTTTCTATAATTTCTATGTAAAATAATGGACGGATCCTGATCTACTTCAATAGACTTTGTCTTTGTATCAAACTAAGGTTTTTTGTCGTTCAAGACCGACATATGAAACGTTTTGCAACACAGTGGAGCAGAAACTATATAAATATTTTTTAAATAAATTTGTATTCTTTGGATGGATGGATTTTCATGGTGTTTAAAATTATGATAGCAGGGGAGTATATCACTATAAATTTGAAAGATTAAACTCCATTACATTTCATGGGGTCTCTTGGACATTAAAAATTTTATCCAAATGCCAATTTCTTGTTTCTCATTTAATATTATCATACAGCTCTTAGAAAACCTTCAGAAAACCTACCTAAATCATTGAATTTTCAAAATATCATGAATAAGATCTTGATTGCATTGGCAACTTTGGAATGTTTATAAAAATTGATAACAGTAAACTGAAAGCCTGTTTAAAAGCTTGTATTATTGCTGAGAGATTAGTAAATACACAATTGTGTTAAAATTCACACATGTTTAATACTTCGGAAAGAAATGTGTATTGAAGAAAGAAATAATATAATTAATAACGACAAATTAGGTAGTTATAACAGATGTAAATCATCAAAACAAAAAGTAATTAATCGCTCAAAATAGAAAACAGATTTGAAAAAAATCAAGATCTAAAAATTAACAATATATATGTAATCAAATGTGAACCGATGTTAATAATTATTAACGGCAGTTAAAAAAAGTTATTTCCTTAGAATTAAAATTTCTTGGAAATAAATTTATCTATTTGCGTCGTCGCGAGAAGGTTTTTAATAAACGAGTGAACATAACTAAATCGATTCAGATTTTGATATGTTCCTAGTTATGTTTACTATATATTGGTATTAGATGATTCTTTATATATGAAATTAAAACCAATAATTTGGATATGATATGATCCAAAAATAATATATACAATTTATGCAGTGTTAATGAATCGCTATTATGTTTATACTCAACATCAATACTGCAAAAACAACTTGAACTGATAATGAGATTCCACCTAATTTTAGAATTCATAATGTAATGATTTTGTTTAGTTTTTATTTAATTTCAATAGTGTTAATGATATTTTTTTTTGTTAAAATGTAATTTTTCTTTAAGAACCTCCTAAATATCTGAACTGGCATTATTATTGTTAAAAGTCATATAAATTAATACACTACCCGCATTTTAAGTTGACATACATTTCACTTTTTGCCAGCACTTAACAACAAAGAGTCATCAAAAACTTAATTGCAAATTTAATTGTTATTTTACACCTTCATTAGAACCACATGAGTGAGTGAGTGAATGAATGAGTGAGTGTCTGACTGATTGACTAAACGTTATTTTTAAACGGGTAAACGGACAGATTGAAGAAAGCAATAAAGATTAAATGACCCACAATCACATGAATTGTTAATATAAAATTTATAAAAATAAATAAATGATACACAGAAAAAAATATTCAAGGAAATCTTTTCAATTTCTTTCAATGAATAACCTTCATAATTGAATCAATTGTTTATATAATTGTTATGATTTTATTTTTTTTAAAAACTGACGGATTTAGAAAATATAAAAAAAATTGAAGAAATTTTTAGTGAAGAGCTAAGTAAGTATATGTTATAATCATTTATGAAGTTTCCATTATTGTTTTCCATATTTTTAAGGACAATCCTTGCGGTTCTAAAATATAGTTGGGTTGGTGAATAGAAACGGTATTATTGAGATTCATGAGGTTTGTCGGTTGTTTTGCTGCCGTTGTTGCTATAAACCTCTTATTGGAGGTTTTATTCCCATATACATCAATAACAACCTTGCTTGTGGACTTCTCTTCCCTGCTCCATTTAGACTCTTTTACCAGGCTGTTAGAGGCAATAAATTAATAATAAAATCAATTTATACGATAAATGACGTTAAAATCATCTGACATATATTCTTGTTTTTTTTTTGTAAACTTATAGGTCTT
The DNA here is from genome assembly GCA_004302925.2 of Cochliomyia hominivorax. Lineage (NCBI taxonomy): Eukaryota > Metazoa > Arthropoda > Insecta > Diptera > Calliphoridae > Cochliomyia > Cochliomyia hominivorax. The sequence continues at coordinate 57,140,380 of PYHX02000158.1, forward strand.
ATTTATTGGATCGTAACGGATTAAATCAATTAAAAATAATGATTCAAACAGTCAAGAAAGTTAATTAAAATAATTATGAAAATTAATTGAAATAATTAAGAAAATTATTAACTATGTAATTAATATTATTATTTTGGTGATAAGAACAAAATCAAACAAAAAATTAATCAATATAAGCAATTTCATTATTGAACTTGATTTTTATTTTTTCTGTGTAAATTTTTTATAAATATTTAACAGGAATTGAATTCACATATTTGCTATTAAAGTGGTTTATGGAAGAAAATCACATTTTCTGATACAGTTTCTCAGTTCAAAAAATGATATAATGTCAGCAATATTCGTAAATATGTAAAAATTTTTAAATTGGTTATTTTTTTTATCAACGCAGAAGTAATTTAATGTTTTATTTTATGAAAAAGATCAAATTTTATTTATTTGAAAAAAGATACTATAAAATTTTCATATAATATTGTGTTATAAGAATTAAAAATATCTATTTAAAACTCAAAAATAGCCTCCACATGAATTTCTTCAAGTAATATTAAAAAAAGGCTTCAATATTATTTTGTTCTCCCCACCACTGTCAACATTTTGAAGCTATTTAAATTGTAAAACCAGTATGAAGATTTTATTCGATTATATTGAATCTGAAAGTCTCCACCTAAAATATATATAAACTAATACCAATTTTTAGTAGATATCAGTCTATCCTGATGCACAGTGTGTTCAAATCTTTTTTTATAATTATATAAGTTTTGAACCCCTGAAGATATCTGAATATAATTTCACATGGTGAGATAATTTGAAGGAGTTCAATTGTGGACATAGTAATAGTAATTACTATCTGCCGGTATCTGATTTAAAGTATCATTGTCAAGCTGAAATGAAACTTTGTTGGTCTGTTCCCAGACACCATGAAGTTTAAATATTCTTGCATCAAAACCATCTGGTTTGAAGTTGCTATGTCAGTCTGTTGGAAATTTAAATTTTTTTATAATTATTATTACTTTTGAAATTTTTAAACATACTTGCGTACCATTATTATTATTATGATTATTATTATGATTATTAATATTATTATTATTATTATTATTATTATTATTATTATTATTATTATTATTATTATTATTATCATTATTATTATGATTATTATTATTATTATTATTATTATTATTATTATTATTATTATTATTATTATTATTATTATTATTATTATTATTATTATTATTATTATCATTATTATTATTATCATTATTATTATTATTATTATTATTATTATTATTATTATTATTATTATTATTATTATTATTATTATTATTATTATTATTATTATATTATATTATATTATATTATATTATATTATATTATATTATATTATATTATATTATATTATATTATATTATATTATATTATATTATATTATATTATATTATATTATATTATATTATATTATATTATATTATATTATATTATATTATATTATATTATATTATATTATATTATATTATATTATATTATATTATATTATATTATATTATATTATATTATATTATATTATATTATATTATATTATATTATATTATATTATATTATAATTATACTATTATTTTATTTTTATGCAGATTTTCCAAAATTAGGTCACCAAGATTTAGGCCAATTAATACTATTATTTTAAATATTAATGTACAACCATCAATAGCTTGCGGCGACTACAATGAATCGTATTGTGTATTTCAAATATTGACAGTTTTACAATAATAAGTCTATCAAAGGAGAAATTATGATTTATTTGTAGGATCAAATAAAAATTCTATATTTAGACTGTCTTTATAAATATGTTTGTAAATAAACTCATGCTTATTGATGATGTTAACAATGTTAACTAAACAAATATTCAAACCTAGACATGAACTTGAAAAGTCAAGAGAAAAATCAAATAAAACGGCCTACCTTCATAAAGTCATATACAAATAAAAGAAGTACATGGTTTTTTTTAAATGATGGCTGGATGACAGGAAAATGACTTAATGTAGCGTTAAACAAAGTTTAAGAAAGAACAGACATGTTCACCGACACTTTCTGTTTTCTCTCTGACTAAACCAACAATGGACACTAAATATCGAGCTTTAAAACCCAAAGAAATAAAAACTAATTTCAAAAGAGATCCCATCAAGTGGACATTGAACATTGAAAAGAATAATATACTGGTAACATTTACATACAGATGCAACCACACGAAGATAAATAGAATTAGATGGATAAAATAAAAGAGAAAACAAAAAAACAAATACGTTTGTTTTTTCTAAACTATACTTATTGAAGTGGTATTAACCGGGCTTATAAAACACAAAAAAAATATTTAAATTACAAAAAAAAAAAAAAAAAAAAAAAAAAAACAAATAAATATTCTATCAATTTTACCGACAAATTTTATGCCTCTTAAGGAAATTTTAACAGATGAGATATAAAAAAGATAAACTTCAAAACAATAAATGACAAACAAAAAGGCATACACATACACAGACAGATATTGTATATATAGTATAGACATGAAATAAGAATTTGTCTTCTTTTTCCTAAAGTTCCTTTAGGCAAGATACCGATACAAATGCCAACTCGTATGAAGAAAAGAAAAAGAAATAAGGAATAAGTGTAAGAATACTTTCGTAACTAACGAATCATTTAAGCAGATAAAGGTGCAACTAGTCACTTATTGTGTTAACGATTTCCAAATAACCTATGATGGTCTGACCAAGTTAGCTAAATCTTCTAACAAAGAGATCAACAGATCAAGGCTGATACTCTTAAGCAAAGTAGCCTTATTAGTAACTGAGTTATTTTAAATAACAACAACAATATAATAAAACATAAAAAGAGAGAGAGAATCCACATCTTAACCGTAACATCTTTATGTTTGTTACACTTTTTTATGAGATATTTTTTATAGATATTTTAGGGTGTGAGGGTGTGTGTGTGTTTTTAATATTCTACAAAAAATATATAGAATGAACAAACGCCTACAAAGATTCGAAGATTATAGTCAAATGTGAACAACTAAGCGGCGTTAAATGACACATAATCCGATTTTAGTATCATTTTATGACAATGGCAACCAAAATAATGAAAAAAGAAAAAAAACATAAGAAAGAAACAAAAACAATAAAAGGAAAAAAATTCTAAAAGAATAAAATACATAAAATATTTTAACTATGACTAATCTGCCAAAGTATATTAATATATAATATGGACTTATGGGCTTAAATTATTTTGAGGCAAATAATATATAAATATATTTTTAATGTTGACATCAAATACATATTAATTAAAGGATGAAATAGGAGCAAAGGAAAATTCGGTAAATTTATGGAAATCAGCGAAATTACGATTTGAATTCGAATGAATTCGAAATAAATTTTTAACTTTGTTTAATTCACTTAGAGCAGTACAAGTTGTTAGTGAATACTGTGGACGAGGTCTAGATTTAAAAAATGATGACCTCAGGTGTAAAAATTATTGAACCCTTTTCTGGCCACTACCCGATCCCGTTGAGATAAAGGAATTTGCTATAGTACAAATTTTAATAAGCCTGATTATAAAAGTGATTCATTTGGATTAATATATAATAGCTTCTCAGATATCGGGTGTTAAAAAAGTTGATTACTAATTTGAGTAATCAATTCTTTTAAATTCTTATTTATAATAAAAGAAAAAACGTATTTAAGAAAAATAACATTTAAATAAGGACAACTTTCGATTAACTCTATATTTTTACACTGCAAAAGTGTAGGTACCATGTAAAATTAAAATAAAATAAATTTAACTTGTAAAGTCGAAGCATATCAAATGTTTTACTTAAAACTTAATAGGACATTCATTAAAGCTAAGTAAGCAATACCATGTAAGAGGACTGTAAAAATTTGCTTCAAGGAAGATTGAACTTAATGGAATTCGATTTAATTAAGAAATTGTTACCAGAAATTAACTCCATGCATTCTTTGTAATTGTAGAACTCGCGGATAAGCAATATGTGGTTCTCCAAGTATTTTCTTATCCTTTTTATTGGCATCTCATTATACAACATTCAATATACATTTGAATTTCCTGCAATTTCGTCATAACTCAACTAACTAACTAAAACAAAAATTGTTTTAGTTTAGAAAGATGTGAGCTGGATTCAAAACGCTTTCAGGAAATGAGATACACAAAAAAGTAAGAATCATATATTAAGTTGAAGATAAAGCTTAAGTTGTTACTGATCGATTTTAAGAAAAAATAATTTTACAGAAAGAAGTATAATAATAAGACAAACGACCCAATTAGCAGTATTTCCTGCCAGGGACCAAGATGCACATTTCGATGCATGCGAAAACATATTAAAGCAATAGCGATTTGATAACACTTGATTTTATGTGGAATAATGCCTTAAGAGTCTTGTAAAATAATCTGAAAGAAGCACGGAATAGAAGTCCACGATCAAGGTTGTCAATGAAATGTATGCGAATAAAATCAAATACCTGATTTTGGTTCTGCAGAAATGACCTCTAGAAATTCATCTCCAGTGACAGGTTTATAACAACAACGGCAGTAAAACGGCAGACAATCCTTATGAACCTCAATAATACCATTCCTATTCGCCAACCCAGCTTTGTTTTAGAACCGCAAGGATTGTCCTTAATAATGAATTTATCTTTAAAATATATATTTTTGCTAAAAAATTTTTCTAAATTTTTTAAATATGTTTTTTAATATTTTCTAAATATGTTTAGTTTTTTTTAGGAAATCGAAACAATTATATACATAATTAATTAAATAATACAGGTTATTCATATTGTTTTTAAAATTAATTAATAAGTTAATTCAAAGATTTCCTAGAATATCTTTTTCTGTGTACATTTAGAAAAATAAATGTTCCGAATTTCAACAGATTTGGAAAGGTACCTTATATGTGAGGTAGTTCAAGTAATGCCCTCTCTATCTATTTTAAGGTTTACAGTTATAAAAAATAAAATAAACAGTAAAATGATTAAGGAGAAATTCTGTTTTAATTCAATTTTATGATTAATAATAAATTTTCAAATGTTTCTCTTCTGAATTTTGAGTTATTCTTAGATATCGCTGGACCGATATTGCCAGTTTAAAATAGCAATCTGACGAGAACTATAACGAATATCGAAACTAGTTTTCGTTAGAATCGATTCATTATTGTGGACGTGACATAGTTAAATCGACTCACATTTTTATTTAATTAAAGAATTTATATATTTAAGGGTTTTAGAAGACTCCTTTTTTGTGCTTCAAATGGAGTTACAAGGTTATTATTCCCTCTACACCACTTGTAGTTATGTGGATTATACTAATCCAGAATTAAACCTTCGAAGAGCATTTAAATCAGAACAAAATTTAACAAGGAAATGTTAATTACCGAAACCACAATTAACCTATTAAGAACCACTTAGCTTATTAGATTTTTAATTCAAGATAATATTTGTAAAAATGTTAATGAAATCGCTTAGAATCTAAAAAGTTCTCACGGTTAATAAATTCATCTTTTTATGATCTTCATAAATAAAAATTAACTGTTTTTTATTGAAATTGAATTATTAACACTAACTCACCACATATTGCGACATTTTCAACCGTAACGTACAAGTGCACCACATGCTGTTCATTCTAAAGCACCCACAGCGTAAAAGACAAATAATTGAAATAATCACACGCATAAAAAAGGACATCTACCCCCTTCGTTATTAAAAAAAGCATGGAATACACATCTTAAAGCGAAAACAACTTTTAATACATTGTAAAACGACACAAGAACAACATTGATAAATGTAGGAAATATTAGCCACAATATAATGATGACACACAGCCAGAGTCAGTCATTCAGTTATACACGCCCTTTTATTACAAATACACCAAATAAAGAAGTTATAAAATATATACACATACACACTAATAAATAATAATAAGTCAAAAAAGGCTTCCGGAAGAAAAGCGTAAAAAACGATTTCCCAGAACGAATTCAAAACGACATTTTAAAAGTGTTGAGTTGGTGGCAACAGTGGTTTTCCTCATTACAACGAACGAGCGGTAAAAGTTCTTTTTTTATTATTTCTTTTTTATCTTGGACAGACAAAAGCAGCGCACAAAGTCAAAGGATAAATTTAACAAACACTTAAATGTCACGTGTGTGAATATGACGATGGTGGTGTCCAAAAAGTGGCAATAATCAAAAAAGTTTGTTTTTATAAAATAATTTTAAAAAGAGTAAACAAAATTCAAAGTCAACTGAAAACCATGTTTGGGGTGGAGCAGAGAACAAATGACAAAGTCACGTGCAAGTGAGGCCAATGTATGACATTTAGCCACGTGACCTAAAACAATTGCAATAATTTGGTGGCAACATTCAAACAAAATTAATGTGTTTTCGAATGAAGAGAACTATGTATCCCTTTCCTCACTACCACTTTGTGATCAAATCATGTAAATAAATTTTTGCAAAAAGGTAGAATACAAGAAAAATACACACATTTGTATTTGAATGTGTGTGTGTATGAGATGCACATTAACTCATTTTCATTTTTGTTCTATAGAAAAAGAGGAAACCGGGTCGTGCGGCGTAAGTAGACAGACTCCCTATGGAATTAAAGCGTGCTGCCAGCCGCACATAACTTTAATTTCTTTTTTCCTTAATAAAGATGATACAACAAAAAACATTCCCTCAGTCAGTTATTCGGTCACATTCATACTCGTAGGTCCAAGACTTAAAATGAATAAATTTTTAACGTTTCCTTAACTAATAAATGGCTTGGCGAAAATACTTATTTATGTCTTATCCGTATGCTCTGGCACAAATTGTTTGGATAAACAACAATTGTGCCAACACGTGTCATGCAACATTTGCAACTGCTGCTGTTGCTACTTCTACTACTACTACAGCAACAAATGTTGTATGAATATGAACTATTTCGTTTGAAAAGTAGAGAGAACAAGTGGATCTGTATAAATATTGTTCGCACAATCTAAATAAACTTTAGTTCCAAGACTTTAAATAAAAAGGGAACTATAAATGAGTATATGCCGGAATTGAAGAATGCCATTTCCTTTCCCTTCCTGCGGCTAAATGTCAATCCCGGCCAAAGACCATAAATTGTATCTTCGTTTACATTGAAGTGGATTTTGTGGGTGTTTATCATTTTCTAACTAATCGTTCATTCATCTTCGTTTAAGATAAAACTAAGTCGGTAATTTTTCGTAATGCGTCTTTTATATCGGATGTTGGTAATAAATGTCAATGAGTTGTTATTGTTCGATTTAAACTCCCCTTTTGTGTTTTATCTTATGATTATGTTTTGTTGGAGTCACGTGTGTTTATAGCGCAGTTAATTGTCTTAATTCCTTCCACAAATTGTTTGATTACTTTTTTTCAAGATTTTATCATAATAATTTGTATCGTATTTGTTTTTAATTAAAACCCGTTTTATTATTGTTCAATTAAATATTTAGAAGTGGATTTACGACTTTTATTTTGATTTGTTTACAGATAAAAATGATTATAGAATGAACTATTTTATTGCTTTGAAATGCCTACAAAGTCTCTAAGCGGTTAGAATTTTTACCTAACAAAAAAATGATAAAATATCTTTGATATTTTCAGTTTCTTTTTTTACTGAAACTGGCTCTATCCACACTCAAGATAATATCAGTTCGCAAAGACTGGCCACTCTAAAATCACTTTTACTGCTCCATTTGTGATATTAGCTCTACAATGTATAAATCATAATACTCCTGTAGAAGTACCCTAGCGAAGTCTTAATATCCTCTCAATAATCAGACGGAATGAACGCTAAAGTTTCACGATCCAATTTATCGATTATTTTATTACATCAGAGACTTACATTTTAATTATCCATGAGTCCACAAAGCGGTCTTCTATATTGACTGACAAGCTCTGAAGATACTAGATGGCCCTCAACCGCTCAAGGATTTCAGCTTGATACTTTTGAAGTCGAGCTCAGTTTCCACATAATCAGATAACTTATTTATTATTCTTGTATGATCCCCAAGTCTAATATCCCAGAAAATTTTTGAATTCCTTTTCTATCCTAAACCAATTTAAACTCTAAAAATTATTGCAAATGAAGTCCTCAACTGAAGTAGGTGGAGAATTACATCGAATGCTGACAGAAGTGTGTTTCTCATAAAACTTGCAACGTAGCTTACAAATAAGGTTTCTCGGGCTCTTAGTTTTCATTGCCTTCCACAGAACCAGCTCATGCCTATCGTGATCCTGCAAGAGTAGTAGGCATTGAGTTATTTCGCGTGTTCCTTTCCCAATTCAAAAATAAGTAAGAAGAACCATCAAACGCGTGATTCCTCAAGTCCAACTCCGTCTTTGCAGGATTGACCCTTAACCCTCTAACCCGTGCCCATGAGGAGAGATCATCAAGCGTAGATTGCATGACGTCTCTGTTTGTAAGCAATTACTTCCCAGGGAATTAAAAGGGCAATATCTTGCCTGAAAATTGGGTGAGCCAAAATTTTCCGTTTACTGTTTTCTATACAGATTTCGACCAGTTTATAATCCGTAACATTCCACTTAATTCATCCAATGATAATTTCAACTGAATCACAGGACTCTAACGTAATTGCTCATTCTTCCAAAATAAATTTAGAAGCTTTAACCAAACAATCAGAAATAATCCTGGGAATAAGTTGAAAAGATCTGAACCAAAAAATTAAAAATTTTGAATCAAACCTCATAAAATACGCACACATATTTCTGCTTCTACTTATCTTAATTGAAGCAAATATTGTTATAATACCAACGTGTATCTCAATTAGATATTTTAAAGTGGTATTTGGAGCTAAGAAAAGCTATAAAGTTTTCCTATTAAAACTTTACATTTTTAAATGACATGATTCATGTCAAATTAATAATTAAATCATATAACATAGGATTTTTATGAAGTAAAAGCTACATTTCGGGAGAACATTTTGTGGGAACTTTGATAAAAGTATCAATAGGCTTCGTGATTAATATCATCAAAATATGTAATTTGATCACAAAACAAATTATGAGGTCTGTACTTTGATTACAAAAAAAATTAATAATTTTTTGCGAAGTCTTCTTAAAAGTATATATTTTTCCGAAATTTTAAAACTACTCTTTTATTTGGACGTGAAAATCACGTCTTTTTCGTATTAAATTTTAGTGATTTACAATTTCAATTTAAAAAAAATCTATACATCATGTGATGGATCCACTATACAAATTCTTTAAAACTAGTTTTTCTTACAAGTCGGTTCTTATATACATAATATATTAGGTTTTTAGGATTAGTTTTGGAACTAAGACTTCCCCCCCCCCTCTTTCCATTTATGCACATTTTGTTTTCAATTTGTTGAACGTCGCACAGGAAATACATTTTTTAAATGTTGTGGCCATTTTCAACAACATTTGATTTTTCCTTTTCAATGTAAACAATTTTATGTATGATTTATGGATTTGAATACATTCACATACATATAATGAATAACACACACACAAACAAACAAACAAAAAACATAACATAGAAATCAAAAGTTAATGTAAAATAAAAATAGTAAAAACAAAAATAAAAAGGAAGAAGAAGGCCGTTTATTCAACTTGAAACAGGAACTTCCCATTTTTTTCCAATCACTAAACACAAAATATTTTCGTTTTGTAGTCAGAGCAACCAAAACAGACAACAACAATAAAAATATTGAATACATGAATAGATCAAACGATTACACACAAATCACAACAGAAGTATGGAACCACCTACTTTTCTGTGTTACTTAGTTTTATTCATTTCTACAATATATATCCTTTTTTGAAACACACACATAAGCATACAATAACAACTGAAATATTTGTGACACTCGAAAGGATCTAAAAACACACAAGGATTGTTCATCATAGACATTGATGTTTTATGAATTCGAAATTTAGTTAAATTTTTGGATTGTTTTTAATTAGACTGCAATATATACATTGTCGGAAAGGAGATATGAATATATTTAAGATCTCGTAAAATTCTATCGAAAATGAAGTACCAGCGATGTCTTATATTTTGTAGTATCAACAACTAAATTTGTACTCTTTATAAAATCACAGATGATTTGAGATGATCATGTAAGATTTCTTTGGATATATCAGTGATAAATGTTATATATATACCCATCACTCCATAAATTCGTTAAGAATTTAAGGGAGCTACGTTGAATGCCATATATGCCGATATGTTTGACAGAAAAAAGAAACAGGAATCATTCCAACTCGTTTCGATAGATCTATAGACAGATCTACGCCACGTGTTTGATGGTGGATGTCTAAAAAAGAATTCTTCTCTTTTAAGTAAAGATCTGACAAGAATATTAGATTTTAATGCGGATACCTTTCATGTTGGTATATCACCAGGTGACTACAAAGCGCAAAACCAATTTATGGGTGTATATAGCAATTCGAATTTTTTAGAACAATAAAAAACAGGCTGGAAAACAGACAGACGTAATGATGCAAGAAGATTATGATGCACTGAATCCAAAAAGGTAGTAAATATAACGAAAAAGGGTGTAGAATTGGAGAAAAGAAGGTAAAAAATCAGTAACCTCGTTTCGTTTATAAAAATGCGATTATTTGCATAAATATTATTCAATTTGAAAAATATATTGTGCAAATTGACAAAAAAATTCTTTATATTGATGAATATTATTCAATTTTATTAACATATTTAAGTTAAATGTATGAAATTTTAGTTTAATTGAGGAAGAAATTATGTTAAATTGTTGTAATAATTTAATACAAAAAATATTTATGGCCAAGGAAAGGAGTGTACCCCTCATAAAAAGTAAATATTTATTAAGAATATCTTAAGAACTGTAACAGCGAGAATTTAAAAATTTTGTCCCAATGACTTCATTAAGGAACGAACAAAAAGTAGGACGGATAGGATTAGAGGGGAAATGCAAATATTGATTATCGAATTTTTAATACACATCTATTTATGATTTGTGAGGAAAGCTTTTGTGCTGCAAAGCTCACCGGGTAAAAGCTTGTTTAAGAGTATTAATAAATAGTGTAGATAACGTAATATACAACTAAAAATAGTTCAATATCAAAGGACGGTGATGAGCCGTTCCATTTGCATTTTCATGAATTTATGTAAAATTTTCTGAATGTTCAATAAAATATTTTCCTCCATTTTCTTGTCATATTTCATTTAATGTAACAAAGAAAATATACAAAATATTTTGCCGAAAAAAAATAGTTAAATAAACAAAAAATTTATTCAAATTAACTTCATTTTAGTACGTAGAATTGAATAAATTTGTACGTTATTTTACTTAGATGCGTTACTGCCATTTTTATTATATATTTGATGATATAACATATTTTTTTCTAAATTTTCTAAACGAAATTTTATTCAATTTCACATTTTTACTAAAAAGTTTTCTTATAAAATTTGTTTAGTATATTTGAAGAAAATTTTTCAATTTGAAAAAAATCTGTTAATTAAAATAAAAATCTGTTAATTTAACACATTTTTTCGTTAATGTTCTACGAAAATTTTCGTTAATATTTCCCTTTGGTTTAATTTCATAGTTACATAATTATTTTTTTGCGTTACATACGGAATGACAAAATTAATATAACCTCTATTACCACTTGGAGCGATAGAGAGTACGCAGAGAAAAGTCATTTTTCCAAAAGCAAAACAAACAAACAAACATTTAATTGAAACCAATTTTTTTTGGCGATTAAACAATTTTTTAATTACAGTAACAATACCTAATAACAATAGTATGTTGTTTCTCGTTTATGACTTCTCTCTGCGTGTATAAACTAAGACGTTTTAAGATTTTAAAAGCCTAAAATGAATCAGCACACTGACACTGACACCGAGATTCCTAATTTGCCTACAATAATTACATGAATAGTCATTTAAATTGACCAAGAAAATATCCCTGAGTAGATCGCCATACCTCACAGTTGATGTTGCAAATGACCAGTATAACACGGTTTAACAAAACTGATCATGTTTTTTATATACCGTATCTTATATTTTAATATACATTAAAAGCGTTTTTTGAGGGCATCAAAAAAAATTCCGCCTTAAGCGCTACATTTTTTTTATTTAGCTTATAGAAAATTGTGTTATGAATGAAAGAATTACTACCACTAAACAAACATTCACATCACAAAGTGTTAACACGCGTATGTGACACCACTTCACTTCACCACTTTCTAAAAGTGAAAACACAAAAACAAAAAACAAAAATAAATCTCTTCCGCTTGATTAGATGCCAATTCAAATTATATTTTATTGCTAAAAATGGGGTGTTGATAAATTTCATTTCCTTCTGAAATTAAAATTTCTTTTGTAATTCCGCATACGTGTGTTGAAATTTCTATTCACATGCACACACGGACACTTACATGAGAACAAAAACATGTATTTTTTATTATACCCTACACCACCATAGGTGGTGGGGTATTATGCTTTTGTGCATATGTTTGTAACGGAAAAAAATATTCCAACCACCACTTTAGTATACGTCATCTCAGAACTACCTTAGTAGATTTAAGCATGTCCGTCCGTACGTCGGGCTGGATGCCCATGTAAATTTGTTCGCAAAGTACAGGTCGCAATTTTGAAGATATCGTTACGAAATTTGGCTCGTTCTATTATTTTGGTCCAAGGAAGATGTCTGTTGAAATAAGTATGATCGGTTTATTATTTCATACAGATCCCATACGAAGGTTCCCCGAAATGGGATTAAATGGGGTTATAAAATTAGCCAAATTTTGTAAAACTAAGTCTTATTATATTCTAAAACAATGCACTAAATTATACAAGGATCGGTTCATTATTTCTCATATGCCCTATACAACCACTCCTCCAAATATGACTTTGAAAGTCATAAATCAAAGGTTTTTGTCAAATTAAAACCAAATTAACCAAATTATACGAGGGTCGCTCCATAATATTTTTTTTAACTCTCATATAACCTTCCAGAAAAAAATCCGTTTAAAACGCATAAAGTTCACATAAATGTTGGTATCATAGTACACTGTTACACACATAAGCATATATAAGAAATCAAATTTTACGAGGGTCTTTTATAAATATTTCGTATGAGACATGTACAATCAACAATGTAGTGTAGGGTATTAAATAGTTGAACTTGAACGACTATAACATTTATTCTTGTTTTTCACTTACATCTGCAGATAAATAATACAATAATTTTAAGTGTTAAAGAGTTTAATCGATAACATGCGTCAGAAGAATTTTTGCACAATTTTGATGATGAACTTTTTTTCATCCAATTATTATTATTATTTTTTTTTGTCAATTCCGCTGAATTTTTTTCTATTTCTATTTATTATTTCCACTCAATTTAAGAGAATTGTTACATTTGTAGGCCTTTTTTGCAATTATTGCTGTTAATGATGGACAATTTGACATGAATTTAAAAGGATTAAAAGGGTTTATTCTTTTATTTTTTTTAATTTTATTGATGACTGACTTTTATTTATTAGAAAAAAATATGTTCAAAATTGTTAATATGTTAAAAGAAATTATTTATATGATAATTTTCCTCTTTTTATTGATTAATAAATTTTAGTAAAATTCATTGAAGTGTAAAGTTAATTTTGCTGGGAACTTAAAAACATTTTCGTAGGTTTTTTTACAACGTGTATGTATGTATTTTTTTTAAATTATGTATGTTTAATTACATAAAAAAGTTTTCTTTTTTTGTGACAAGTGCAACTGTAAAAATGTATGTTTCTACTGGATTAAATTATTAAATTAAATTTTCTTATTGTTATTTTTATAAAATATTTTGTAATTATTGTTGTACAAATAACAATTTAGACCTCCAACGTTGAACAAGACAAGAAATAGGGCCAAAGGTTAAATATGTAATATGTATGTAATGTTATGAGAATTATGTTTGTATTTATATATGTAAAAGTGATAAAAAATATTATATGGACTAACTAGTGTAAATGGAAGTTTACACTAGTTACATGGTTTCATGTAGGTCTATTTAATGATATTTTTTTCTAAAGAATATCCGTAATTCTCACTCATTATTCGATTCACATGGCGCTCGTGTAAGTAAAAATTCTTTTGAAGTTTAAAGATTTCACTTTTTAGTGGTTATGTGCATTGTTGTTAAGCTTATTAGTTAACGAATCGTGATCTTACCATACACTGAAACAAATGCCGTATGTAATATTAACGACAAATTTTCGTATAACTTTAACAAAAAAAGGTGTAAAATGAACAGATTTTTATTCTTATTAACAAATTTTTTCTTCAAATTGAAGAATTTCCTTCAAATATACTAAATAAATTAATAAAAAAAACTTTTTATTAAAATTTTCATTAACAAATATGTTATATCAACAGATATTTAGTAAAAAGGCAGTAACTAATCATAAGTAAAAAACGAAGTTAATTTGAATAAAATTTTTGTTAATTTAACTATTTTTGTTGTCAAATATTTATTTTATATTTTCTTTGTCAAATTAAATAAAACATGACAAAGAAAATTTAAACTGAATAAGAAATTTTGTATTTTGTCTTCTTCTGAATTAACAGAAAACTTTAGTCGCATTAAATTTAATTTGTTGGAAATTTTAATCCAAGAAAAACTACCATAACAAGTAAGAATGTATAGTCGGTCAAGCCCGACTATCTAGTACCCACATCATCGGTTGAAAATGGTGGTAACGAAAAATTAATTAACGACACTTGTATAATTTGATTTTCTAATTTATTCTTAAGTGTGCAGTACATTATTGTGATACTAAGATTTATGTTAAAGTTATACATTTTAAAATGAATTTTTCTGGGGTGGTTATATGGGGGCTATAAGAAATTATGAACCGACCCTCGTATTATTTGGACCATTGATTTTTGCTTATGTGTATCTGAATTTGATCGATTATTATTACAATACCAACGTTTATATGAGTTTTTTGTCCTTTAAAGTGATATTTGGAAAGTGGTATGTATGCGAACTATGTGAAGTAATGAACCGACTCTTTTATATTTTGGCACATCGTTTTATAATATTATAAGACTTACTTGTGCCAAATCTCTGTTTAATCGCTTTGTATTTATTACATTTATGACCTTAAACTCCCATTCCGGGAAGAACATTTGTATGGGAGGTTCCTGAAATATTCGACCAAACACGAAATATTGGACCGAACAATTTTAATAGGCTTCATCCTTAGGCCAAATTAATGATATGTACCAAATTTAATTGCGACATTTCAAAAATTACGACCTTTGGAGTGTTCACAACGTTTACATGAACAGACGGGCGGGCATCTTTAGCGACTCAAAAGGTGTAACACGTTACAAACATCAGCACAAACGTATAATATCCCAACCACCGTCGGTGTAGGGTATTAAAATAAGCCACATTTGATTATTGTTTAAAAATGAAAAACATTTAGTAAAACGTCAAATTTATTTATTTTCAACTTATTAAGTTTGACATTTTATTAAGTTGGAAACATTCTCACTGTCACAATAATCTGAAATTTGGCCAGATTTTTTTATATACCTGCTATTTAATCTAGCGAAATCGGTACAGTAACAAAGGAGTCAAATAAACTATAACGTCAATTGTGTTTGACACTCTTTTTAATTTCCTCTTCATTTAAAAAATTAGTGGTTGCTGAAAATTGAACGTCGGAATAGTATAAACAACCTGTAAATTGGAATCAAATATTAAATAGATGCTAATAATTTTTCTCGGACTCTAGATTAATTAAATACATCGGTTTTTGCAATGAAATCAGTGCTACTTTCAAGGTCGGTAATTTTATTGTGAAAAGAGCTTTTAATATTGCAAAAGTCGGATCAGTTTTAATAGGCTTCTAAAGTCGATGTCACTTTGCGGTAATGATTCTAAAAAAACATTCAATGCAATTACGTGCCCAAAGAAGTTAATTGTTGAAATATTCATTTTCAGTAATGGATTCTCTTCGTGCGTAGGATCTCAAAGCCTCATCTCCAATAAAAGCAGTATTTGATCTCGCAAGACCCCGATCATGTGGAATACTCTGCTTTTTGCTATACTCTCCAACTACAATTGCAATTAGTATCTGCAACACAGAATAAAAACCCAGACGGAGCAGAACATTTCATTCGGATAGGTTGTTCGTCAATGGTATTGGCTATAGTTTTTTGTTAGTTAAGGCATATGTATTTTTTGAAATGCGTTCCACACATTTTTCTTTACGAAAACTGAAATCATAGTTTTTTCCATCATGAAAGAATAACCCAACAGAAAATAGCAATAGTATCAGTGTCATGATATGTAAAATAATAACTGTGTATTGGTTAATGAAACATATGTATATAACTTGACAGTCTTTTAAGTCATTCCTATACCGAATCTTCAATACCCTCCACCATAATGCGTGTAGAGAAATATGTTATTTATCGTACATACACACTCACATGCACTCACAGCCATATTCCTCTTAAATACAACACGGATCACCAAAAAAGTTACAGCCAAAAATATAACTATTTTTGGCAATAATCCTTTTTACTGAACCGATTTTAATAATTTTTTTTTAATAGAAATAAAATACATTTAGCCTAATATTGTGTCAAAATTGTATTCCAATTTGTCGATTTATAAATGACAATTTTAGGAAAAAATTTTGCTGGAAGGAAGGATGCGTCAGATATTGGTCCATTTCTTTTTATAATCACAAACGATTTTGCTGATTTTAAATAAGAAACTTCTCAGGGCTATAAACAATACTCAGGCCAAATTTCATTGAGCTCTGTCAATTATTGTGGACAACAATAGACAGACGGAAATAGCAAAGTCGACTCAAATTTTGATTTAATGCTGACAGAAACACAAAAAACAATGTAAAGATATGCGTATCTATAAACATACAACAACTAACTATCTGCAACAATTTAAATTTTGTAAGTACGTCGAATAATGACCTGTCGCAACAGTCTCCCGTTTTTCATAATTGCTGATTTTAAAAAGAAAACTTTTCAGTGCTATAAACAATACTCAGTCCAAATTTCATTAAGCTCTGTCAATTATTGTGGATGTGAGCGTGCCAACAACACACAGACGGACACAGACGGACACAGACGGACTCTGATTTTTTATTTTGGCGTTGCACACAGAACATATGAACATGAATATAATGTTATTTGAATATATCAGCTAATTGAAAGATCATTAAATGATCTAAAGATCTCAAAATTGATTCAAATTCGCAACAATAATGAAAAATAAATTTCTATGAATTTCTTTCCGAATATCATTTAAAATTCTAAAACTTTCATATACGATTTTATACAAATAAATTTTTAGTTAATAATATGTTTATTATTCTTATAGCAATTTTAAAAAAGACTATAAAAATCTAAATGCTAAAAGTTGTTTTAACGAGTTTCAAAAATATATTTGTGTCTCAGTAATTTAAATATTTTTCCAATAAAATAAACATAAAAAATCTTCCCATAAATGTTAAAATAATAAGTTTTTTTTATTATAAATAAAATCTTATCTACAAAAAAATAAAACTAAAATGAAAAACCTAAAACTATATTAAATATATATATGTTCATGTATATATACATGTATTATATACCAAGTGTATGTATATGAACTGAATTTGGTAATAAAATGAAAAGTTATCTCTTCATTTTTAATGATTGATAACAAATGTGAAGGTGACTGAATAAGTGAATGAATGAATGAGTGAGTGACTGACTGTTTGTGTAACTTTCATATTTTTATACACTGACATCTGTAAAATGTTTAGATATTTAAAATGTTGTAAATATCAAATGGAATAAATACTTCAGATACTTTACATTCACCCCTTTTGTTATTTTGGAAATAAATACTTTCGTATAAATAAATTGATGTATATGTATTTATATATTGCAAGGAAACAACTACAACAACAATATTAAGCAAAACAACAACAAAAGCAATAAAATATTGGGAAAAACAAATGCATCATCTACTTAAAAATACAAGGAAACCTCTTGAAATCCATTAAATTTTTTTGTTAAAAATTGAAATTTTTATTTTGTTTTCTCGATAAAATTATTCTTGTTTTTCCCGATATATATGTATGTATATATTTTGTATCAGAGTTTTAATAGATATATTATGTACACTTAAAGAAAATTTTGTCGATATTGGGAATTAAAGAATTTTTATGGAATAGAGAAAACTATTGATTTATTCTCCTTAATATGTTAATACGATCAAAATGTAAAAATTGTGCAAAATAGTTTTAATAAACTAAAAAGTTGTTTTATCACAAATATTTTGCATTTTATATTATATTTTTGTATTAAAACTTTTAGTGTATTTTTTTTGATATAATTAAAACAATTATTTTTAAATGTACTCCACAAGTAAACAAATATAATGTACCACGCGAATCTTTATTTCAGAATGAACTGTACTTTGATAAGAAGCTTTTTATGACAACTGACTGATGGACATTGTTAATTCGACTCATAAAGTGGTTCTGTGTCGATACTTAAAAAATAAATCATATCTCTCTATACAATATAATTTTTTATTTCCGATATTAACTTGTAATTAATCTTGAAACTTTGCTTATTATAGGAATAGGCTTGAGTCTCAAGATGAAAATTTTATCAATTGACAAATTCATTCAAAATTTCTAAATAAACTTTTTCGACAGTGCTGGACGTCAAACTCAATAAAAATATGTCATTCAAAAGCAAATATCTCTAAATGATTTATCACTGGTATGAAGTCTCCGATGAGGTAGGTATTCTCAAGTAAGGTGGATACAGCTTACGACTATGGTTTAAAAGTTGCTACAAAACTTGGCGATATTATATGTGTGCAACTCTGCCCATCTCTGATCGGTAAAAATAGGGAGTGTTTAATGATAGTTTCTCTGATATACCAAATTGGAACTGCTTCCGCATTGGATAAATCAGATTTCTGTCTAACTCATCTACTCCTACATTAATAAAATAGTTCTTGTGCGCAGCCAATTTCAAAAGTCAACTACTCTCTGACATTATAAAACAAGAATGATGAAATAATAGAGGTGTTCAGTGACAGAATTCCAAAGCTTTTTTCGACTACATGAGAATGCTAAAAATTTTAGATTGAAAACACAAAAAAATTTTAATAAATTTATTTTAATAAATATGCAAAATTGATATTTTACATACGTAAAACATTGCTATAGGCACAGGTTCTTGGTGTTTTGTAATGATCACTGCGGATTTGTGCCAAAGACAATTAAATTATTTGAAAAGAACAATCAACGTAACATACCACAATATTCGACTACGCTCGAAGTCATAGTCTACCATCATCAGAACAACCCGATTTTCAAATATTTGTAAAATAGTTTCCCATCTTCTGTTCTTCTATTACATTAGCCAAATACCAGTTTTTTCGGCATATCTTTTGTTTTGATTCCACAGAAAAGAACTATTTACTTTATAACTGTGGATCAGAAATTGGCATGATTTTTTGTAATCATCAAAACTTCGATACAAGAAACCTCATAAAAAATTGTCATCGCTGATGTACAATATTTTAAACAATTTATCAGGTTATTTTAGTGTATTAAATGTAATAGTCACATAGGTCCGAGCTGAGATCGTATAAATTTAAAATTCATAACTTTTTTAAGTGTATCAGATATTATAGGTTCAATATCCTATTTTATTATTACGAGCTGAATGTGGTATGGAATTGTTAAGAATGTTCGACAATTGTTTGCCTCTTTCAACTTTACTACTCAACTTAAACACTTATAAGTCGTCATCTATACTACTTCATATAAAAAAAAGAAAAAAACATTAAACATACCCTCCTGTCCTGTATTGCAATTTCTGACACACATACACATAAGTGTGTATATGTATGTATATTGGTGAGTACTTCATTTAAATCAACAACAGCAACCACAAAAACATCAGCTTGCACTAAAAGGATAACACGCGTCTCTTTCCATCCATCCATCCATCCATATGGATCGAATTGTATGAATATATGGATAATTCCTGTGAATGGCAATTATTTATCGATAATAAAAGTTTTATTTTTGATATTTTTGCCATCTTTCATTTTTACCAATAACATCTCCTCTTACTCAGTCTCTTAATGAAATCAAAAGTGTGGAAATTGTAATAAATTTAAAACCCAAAAATAAATTTTCGTTTTCTTTCGTTCTTATTTCTCTTCTCATTTTTATTGTTGTTGTTTATTTTTATTTTTAACTCATTCATTGGATTTTAATTGAATCGTACAAACAAAGCGAAATAAAATATTTTTCTTTAAAGAAAGGATACAAGAGGATCCTTCTGTTGTACTTATAAATATATTTTATTGCTTAATAGCTGTTGATGCTGCTGATGTTGCTAATGTTGTTGTTGTACTTTAATGTTTTCGTTGATTGATCTCCACTTGAGACTTTTTTTCATCCAGTTGTTCATAACAAATCTGGCAACAATTATATGTATGCCTTTGTAGGCTCATGTTGCTGATGGTGATCTTAAACTGATAAAATAGTAGTCGTCGTAGTGTTTTGAACTGACCACATGACTCTAGAAATTGTCATCTTAATATATCGGTTTCATATTACTGGCACTCGACATTTAAAATGTTTTGATCTATTTATAAACTTCTGTATTCCTGCTTCTAACAAATGACGCCAGTTGAAATTGTTGTCATCCATGTTTTTTGTGAACTGTGAAATTGTCTTTTTTTTTTTTGGGTTAAGGTTCTAAATGTAATACAAGCCTTAAGTAGTAAATACTTATTGAGTGTTATTTGATACTGAAACTATCGTGTGTTATATATTCATACACTTTTAATGGATCATTGATAAATTCATTATACTTTGAGGATTTGAAAGGGTTTCATCATTAGTTTGGATCAAACTTAAGTAAATTTTATAAAAGAGAAAATTCTGTATTTAGATTTTTAATGTCTCCATTCATTAGTACTAATTATAATAAATAGAAAATAATACCCTTGAAAAAATGTTCGTAATGTTTATAATATTAAAAAAAAAATATTAAAAAATCTGTTTAATTGGCCATATGTTTGCGATGATGGCAAATTCAGTGAATATTTATTTTTGCATCTGCATTTCAGTTTAAATCTCTTGAAGAGAATGGAAAATAAGAAAATCGTAACCGTTTTATCGTTCGGACGAAATATATCGTTTTAAATGCAAAACTTTTATTAAAAGTGCTAATCGTAGCGGACGTCCACGTAGATAACACTTAAAAGAACGTGCCAAAAATCGTCAAGAAAATCGGCAGTAGTTTTAAACAATATTTTTTAGTTCGAAATTAAACTTTTTATTAAAAAGAAAACATCATTACAAAAAATCTTGAAATTAAATTTAGTTATTCCTAAATTAGATATACCTAAATTATATTAACCTATTTTAAACCACTACAAATCTCGTTGATATAAATTAATAAAATCTTAGTAACACTGAATACAAAATCTAGTGAATTGAAGATATCGAGCATTGAAAAATCATGTGAAAAATTGATTTTTTTTTGTTTTTTTTTTTTTCATTTTTGCAAGTGACTGTTTTAATCGAATTTTTCTTCAATTTTAAAGTTGTCATTCAGGCGAAATGTTGGTACACAATACAGTCTGATGCGACTTATAACAAATTAATTAAATCATGTTTAAACTCATTGCGGTCCAAATGGGATCAAAATAATTTGACAAACTATATTTAAGAAAATCTTAAGAATAAGGAACTCAGCCTAATGATCTGACTTATTGTATCGATTTTTAAGTTACTTTAGGAATTATTAAACATTTCTTCAAAATTAATTTTTTTTTTTTCGAATTTGTTCTTCATCCTCGGATAAGATTTTATTTTCAAAACAACTCAAATATTAATTATTTAGAAACTTGTATTTTCAATAAAATTTTATACGTTTTCAGTTATTTTTATTAAAACTATTATGTGTTGCCCAAAACTAATAAATGTATCAAATTGTAATCATTTAAAAAATTCGGCATTTTTGGAGAAAAAATTGGGAAATCATCTTTTCGTTTATTTTATTGTAAGAAATCGGCAAAATGCCGATAAATAAGAAAATCTGGCAGACCTGTAAGTTTAAAGGATGATTTTAGTAAAATTTTCAATTAAAAATGAACAAATTAAAAAGTACAAAAAGGGGTAAATATAATGTATACATAGACATTTTTTTAAATTCTGTTGGTACTTTTGTAATTTTGGTGGTATTTTTCTTCACTTTCCATCTAAATTGAAAACCTTATAAGTTTTTCTATGCAAAACAAATGAGCAAAGTCATCATTATCATCTGGTATAATTATTTAAACAAACTGTATAGTGAGTGGTAACCATATGGCAACTAAACTAAACAAATATTAAACTAAAAGTGTAATTAGACTGACTGATTCCCTTATTCTAAACTAAAGTCTTTTATACCCAAAAAAAAAAAACAAATGAAGGAAAAATATAAAACCTTTGAGGGAAAACACAAATATCCTTGTGCGTTTTTGCAACAGTTTTTAGTCATTTTTCCTTATACGTAATTTGGTAAGAGAGTTAAGGCTAATAATTTATTCATGTATGTATTACATGTCGTAATATTGCAACCACAGACGATTTATGACCTTTCGTACTAATAAAACATTCTATGTACTTTTGTGTATAATAAGGTTACTCATTTCTCCGATTCTTCAGAGACCATCTTTTTGATATTAAATATAAGTAAAAATTTTGGTTTGGTAATTTTAATTTGGACACCCTAATATGAAATAGCCTTTACAAATATTCATTTAGATATTTGTCCCCTCCTCTCCACCCCACCACAAAGAATTAAAGCCATAATAAACATGCGAAGTTTTGTTGTTAAAATTTAAGTTGTTTTCTTATTTTTATATGTTTTTGAATTAAGATCCAGTCAAGTAGAAAAAAGTTTTGAATGACTTTTTTGGCACTTTAATTCATAAGCACCTTATAAAGAGCATAATTTTTTGAATATCTCGTTTATGATGTCATCGCCTTGACCACCCATTAGAGGCAGAGCACTAAAAATTACTTAAATACTATAAATGCTATTATCTTTCTAGTTCAACACAAATGTATTATCCTGTTATCTAAAGCTTGTGCAGATGTATATTTTATTTTATACATGATTGTATTCTTCCGCCATATGGAGATGGTACACTTAAAAAAATTACTCTCCACCACAATAAATTTTGGAGCAATTGCAGAAACATATTGAAAATTCGCTTGTAAGAATACCACTTCCCGATGCCCTTTTCCAAGTGCCAAATTTTATAAAATTACCTAATGTGATATTCGTATTTTTTTAAATAATAATGTACACGTAAAGTTATAATGATATATTATCCATTTAGTTATAATTGTTGGTCATTATTTTTAGTTCAAGGAGGTTGTCTTTGATATGTGTCTACAACTTTTTTCTGCAGAACCGATTTTGCCGCTTTCAAATAGGAAACTCTTTGGGACAATAACAAATACTCTGGTTAAATTTAATTAGGTTATGTGGATGTGACATGTCAGAGTTATATATTCAAATAACGTGAAAGCTGAAATTAGATCATCGCTATGCGTTAGATGAGGTCCCAGATCGGCAATGTCCCGAAGCAATCACCAAATTTGGTCAATATTTAGTTATTGCCTAATGATATTCAAGCCTTGAATGGTCACCGAAGTTCCCCGATTTTAATACAGCAGACAACGTCTTTGACATTTTAAGAGGGATAGATAGAGTTTATAAACTGCCAAAAAGAAAGGTAGTAAGCGATGCACATATAAATTCAAACGAATCTCATACAATTTATGCCATTTAAAGCACATTGAGTTCATAAAAAATAATGATATGGAGATTTTAAAAGTTGCTTAAGTTTTGAACAGCGGCTTTTTTGTTTGTGGTTTTAAATTTATTATAATTTTCAAGGAAATTTTTGGATAATATATAGTTTAGAATAGTAAATAACATAAATATTTTTCATTAATCTATTTATAAGACAACGAGTACCAACTGGAAAAAGGTTTCTTAAGTTTCGTACAAGATGTTATCCTCAAGATACATTTTTAAATCATTGTTGCACTAACCAAATTTCCCTTAAATTTTATTTCAGTGTATTTTCCTTTCTTCATGACAAAGAGTTATTTTTTGTTCAAGTCCCCTTAATGAAACTGTATTAAGTAGCCATTGAATCTCATCATTCAATATTTTATCATTTTTGCTATATCATTTCTTTTCCTCCAGACAACAACTGCACAAATACCACCATAAAAGAAACGCTATGTTTTTGTTGCACCAACTGTCAGACCAATTGGAATTGAGTTCAACTCAAAACAGAAAATAACAAAAATGAAAATATGTCGCCACGTAATAAATCATAACATTAAAAACAAGACAAACGACAGAATAAAATGTCAAGTAACGATACAATTGTCTGTTGTTGTTGTTGTTTCAAAATATACTTTTATTTGGTTGTCATCAGAGGATTTTCAAGGTTTTGCTACTCATTAGTTAAGGTGGAATAAAAATTCTACACAGTCAATATTTCCTTAAATGATCTTTATGACAAATTCGCATTTGAATTCAGTTTCATTGAGTCCATGAATCTGATTATGAAAACAAGACTGTTTGTTGTACTAAATTACAGTTTTTCTTACTACCTGAGACCAAAAAAATGACAAGAAGAATCTTTGATATGAATGACAGAATTTAAAGGGAATAAAATCTTATATTTCGGGGAAATATTCAAGAATATAAATTTTTGATACAGTTGTGGTAATAAGAAAGTAGATTTAAGTTCATGATTGATCTGTCTTCCTCGTTTCATGGAATACCAAGAGCAAACTGAGTGGAAGATTCAAAGACTGAGTTTATTTTATCGCAATTTCTGGGCAATGATGAGAATCAAATTAAAGATGTGGATAAAACTCTGTCTATACTAAACAGCAGATCATATCTACGCCAAAAATTGTAAACATTACTTCACTAAGACAATATCAAGAGTATAATCCAAACAGTAATTTGGATTTGACAGCTTTCTAATAGGTGTCATCTCAGCCGGAAAAATTCAATAACAGGGGTTTTTAAATAGTTATTTGCTATAAGGAAAATATATAATTGTAGTTTCTTCTCATTTCTTTAGTCAATGATTCCAAATTCGATTCAGCGAAGTGTGTAGTGTGTCAATTGCTGGAGGTTGATATACTAACATGAGAAACATATAGGGGAGTAGGAGAGCTTGATAGATGTTAATGAGGAATACATCTATAATCGAGTTTACTAGGAAAACTAGTTTTTTACATAAATAAATATAGAAAGGGAATACATCTCCAAATATCTCTTTTATATCTTATATTAACAATAACAATTGTTCTATTATGGGGGTAAACATCTGTCGCTATAGATCAGTATTCGATTAATGTCGAAATTTCTAAGATGTTTTGAGAGAAGCTTGATGGTTTTCTTTCATTTTTGGTAGTAAAAGCTTATGATAAACATATAACAACTCCAAAATCTCATGAACGATGTATTGCTTGATTAAAATAAGCTTTTTACGATATAAAAGGCAAGGAGAAACCCGATCAACTGAAAAAGTTTAGAGATGAGGAATTGGTCATTCAAAGAGAAAATAGTCACAGGAATGTTTAGTCAACTTGGTAATATTAAGTTAAAAGGCCATTCTCACGACGATTTGATCTCCACTCCGCAAATGTTTTAAATTATACTCTACCACAGATGGTAAACTCAGCGAGAGCTGTATCAATCGGACGTTTTTACCCAGGAAAGAACCAACTGTAACAATGAGTACGCCAAAGAGGAATCAATGGCGCCATTATATGTGGTTAAATTAGAAAGAAGTTTTTATAACGGGTTATAAAATTTGTCTTAGGGGGATACAGATCATTTCTAGCGCAGCCATTTAATGGTTACTAATCAATAAAAAATATTAAAAAATATTCGACCAGGTATAATATTATTTTATAACATCGTTCGACCATTTTTTGCATGAACGGTACAAAACACTTTATACACTGAATCGGAAGCTTTGGCTCATCCGTTTTATATGCCAATTCTTTCCTCTTCTGACTACTATTTGTTTTCATCAATGCTGGATTCCACGCCAATGAAATTGCATCATCGTTATTGACTTCATAATCAATAACCTCATAACAAATTCCTAAAATTGTCATATGTCCTTGATTTCTTTCTTATGATCCTTTAAGAAAAGGTTGATGAATGAACACCGATGGACGACTATTCCTCTAATAGATCTTATACTAAGTGGATTTCATCTTTGATCGTCATCATCATAATGGCTTAATCATTTCAAGGAACAAACTTCAAGAAAGTCCCTAACACTTCTGCATTTCGATAAATACATCGGTCGAAAACAACGTTGGCGACATTGAATATTCCTCTTTTTAGCCAGCGTTATAAAACAATACCAGGAGCCTTAATCAGTTATGTTTTTTTTTTACTTTTATTTTCAATATCCATCTACAATATTGTTTTTATTATTATTTTCAGCTTCCTATACTTCTTTCATCATATTTCAGTCGATCATGCAAACTAATACTAATATAATAATCTTACGCCGTCTTGCTTTTTGATCGTTTCATTGACGCGACGCGTAAAATATGAGACGTTATTTGTTTTGCTGTTGCTATCGATGCATTCTGCTTGTTGTTCTTGTTGCTTTACGGTCGTTGCACGTTTAAAAAAATATATTTCTGTACATTTTTTTTGAATAATGATCACCTACAGTTTGTTGACAAAGAGGCGAGTCTTGTCAACCACAATCGCCGCTAAGTATGTAGGCTTAAGACATTAATATTCACTTCCTTGTCTCATTTACAATTCATGAATTCTAAATGAAATGAAATGAAATGTCTACCATAACAACGAAAACCAACAATTATGACAAGTATTTGTCAAAATCCTTAAAATATCATTTAACATCAGACACTTAAATGTAAATTCAATGAATTTAGACATTTAAGTTTAGTTACATCATGAGGATGATTCATTTCATTTCATATTGTAAGAGTTACCTGTTACACATTTTTTTTATATTTTATCATTTAAGGTCTGACATGAGGTACTAATTTCTTAAATATCTTTTAGAACTGATAAATTTAAAGTGCATCTATCACACACACACACATACACTTACAATATGAATTTTATTTGAAACGGAAGGAAGTAAAGATAAAGAAATTAGTCAATTGAAATTACCTTTTTTTTAAAAAAAGATCTCGTATATTGTTCCATAAACGACCCTTATTTACTGTGTTTTGAATAATGTGGTTATTAGAATTAAGTTTATAATTATAATTCTTTATGTAATTTTACATTACATTTTAATATTAATTGTAAAATCAAGTCCGATGAAATTCATTGATTTATTTTTTTATTATGATTTTCATTTTCCTTGGAGATGTAGGAAAAACAGTTGAAAATACAAAAGTAAAAAATATTTAATTTAATTAGATATTTAAGATGTGTAATCAATATCATTAGTTAGTGACATTGATCAAACAAATAATTATTACTTCATTAAAGGAGTACAAACACACGTGCAGAGCACAAGTCAACTTTCAACCCATTAATAAAGAAATTTAAGAATATAAGAAAATAAAGAAACGAAGAATGAAATAAACGAGTGAAAATGTATAAAAGCAAAAATCAAAACAAAATGAAATCAAATAACACACACATACACACACAAATAAACAAAATCTAAAATAATAATAAAGACGGAATCTTATTGAAACTTTCGCACTCGAAAATATGTTTTACTTAATTACAGTGACGGACAAAATACATTATCCTCGAAGTTATTTTAGAGAAATTATAAATCTTAAAATTTTAATTCATTTCATGTTTAACATTTTTTTGTTTAATATAATTTTTATTCAAAATTGTTATTACTAACTGATCACCATTCAACTGTTGAAGTTGGAAACATGATATCCAATTAAAGTTCGGAGGTAAATACGAGTTAAATTGGTAATCTTATATCTCTTATTTATGTTTAATACAAAAAATATTTAAAAATTTAGTACTTATTGTTTTACTATTAAAAATGATTTGGTGTGTATTTGGTACTTTTTTGAAATTCGGCCTATTTAGGAAGAAAAGGGGCAAAAACTTTAATTAGGTATTGTTTTGGCACCCAATGTCTACAGTACACATAAAAATACAATTTTTATAACAATAAAATAATTTCAAAAAGAAAAGGAAAATAATAATAATACTTTTTGGAAATTCGAATGTATTAGGAGTAAAAACGTACCCATATTTGGTAATTTAAGTAAATATTATTTTTATATATGGACAGAATGATTCAAATTTATTATTGTGGAATCGTAAAATAATTTAAACATTTTTGAAATTAATAAATTTTGGTCGTAAACCTAGTAAAATTGTATAAAAACGGGAAATTTCTTTATATTTAAAGTCTTTTTTGTAAATAGTAAAAAGCAGATTTTATCTGAGTTATATCTTCAACATGCACATTTAAAAATTCCGTTTTTTGAATATTCTTATCGACAATATATATATAGTTATGCTTCTCACTGTACCCACATGTATATTACAGCATTTTCATTACATTTTTTTCTTATTTGTTGGATTTAATTAGCACTAGATTTTATTTGCTCCCATAAAGTACAAGGATAACAATAACAATCCTTTTCTCACATACACAAACTTATCGCCTACCTTTTACAAGGGCACACGTTTGTACCCTGCAAACATTTTTTGTTGCGGAAGTGGCTTATAAGGGACTTACAGAAGATGATTTTTTTTGATACATTGAAGATATCTTCCGCGATGAATTTCAACTTCTAGACGATTCTTCTAAGCCACTTCCGCAACAAAAAATTTTTGCGGGATAACTTCCAAATGTTTGAAGGGCAGTTTGTATGTTTGTTACGCACACACACACATTTAACATTGAAGTGTGTTAATAAACGTAAATAATGTACTTTTAATTAGCATTAATGATAAATAAGATGATCAACTGCCGGCAACAATTTGAAATCCATATCAGAAATTGACTTCACTATTATGTTCACTTGCTTGGCAACAAATTTCTTGTTGCAAATTGAAATTGTGACCAAGAAAAGAAGTGGTAATAAAAACTAGAAGGGGTTAAAAGTGATGATAACAGATTTTTCTAAATTAATGGAAACAATCCGAAATTTTGCTTACAATCAGTAGTCGAAAATTTATTTGTTAGCATTATGTTGAGTTTCACATAAAAAGAAAAATATATATGATTCTTTTTTTTTTTGCAATATGCTTCCTTCTTTAGTTTCCAGTAGCGTCCCAAGAAACTTTCCATTTTAATTCATTTGAAATTTACGCGTATTTAAGTTCTAAATTTATTTGGCGTTAAATGTTTTATACACAAAATATTTTTCGTAATGAAAACTTTTTAATTTACATTTTTTTATTCACTTCGTCTTTTTAAGATTAAAATTACGCCAAAAAGAACATCATCGAGGAATATAAAGTATAAAATGATGACTTTGCATGTTAAAAATGCGAAAGCATTTTCAAATCTTATGTACGCATCCACTGAAGGAATAATCATTAACTGTGAAATTCTTTTATCTTTTAATTTTTTATTTATTTTATTTTATTTTTATTTTTATTTTTCTTGTTATTATTTGTTTTTGAGTCAAATATTGACTCAAGAACATGTAAAATGTCGACTACTGCAATATTAAAAAATTATACATACGCACTAAGACTTTTTTCTTATCGCATTGGTTTCATGTCCAGTCCATCAATTATGTGAAATATAATAAAGGGAAACAAAACAGAGAAAAAATAACACAATATCTGTTTAATAGCCATAAATGTATATATATTTACGTGAACTGGAAAGACCAAACTTTGTCCTTGATTTATTTTGTTAACAAGGACTTTGTAAAGAATGTATCGATAATAAAGAAATTCAGAAAATATTAACATTTTAAACACACTCCTACATATTTCGTGATGCAATAATTATATGGTTTACCGATAATTAATATTCACTCTATTTATAGAGTGAAATGAATTTAGCGGATCGATGTTTGGTTATACTTATATATGCTTCACTAACTTTTATTACAATAACAACTTTCGTATGAGATTTAAACCCTTCAAAATGATATTTGGATATGAGAATACTGTACCGAGCTTCGTGGTAGTTGAGGGTATGAAAACGAATAGATTTCGCAAATATGAATAAAAATAAGACAGATTATTTTGAGGATTTTGGGTTTTCTTAGATGAAGCAAAATACAACATTTTTAACTCGGACAGACGTGCATTAGTCGATTGTTCAATGATCCTTAAAACATGGAGGGTATGCGCTTGTATGACTAAACAAGTTGTGAATATTTTGGAATTTATTGAGGAAACAATTTATATATTCTTAAGTACGGCCTCAACCACAGTGCCGAAAGATTGGTATTCTTAATGATTTTATAATTCCAACAGGAGAATGATCCTGAACACACTTTTGCTGATGTGAAGATGTAGAATTTTACTATTTACTTATACAAAGTCATGTGGACCCATAAACATTACGTTCTAAAATGGGAAACGATGATTTTAAAGAAAATTGAAAGCTCTAAATTGTTTTAAAACCTTTAAATCTGTTGCAGATAATACCAAAACTTCATCTTTGAGATGTGACACTGGCAGTGACTACAGTAAAACTTCTGGAATTTTAATTTAATATTCAATTATATTATATTATTATAATTATATGCAAGAAGCCCTACACTCAATTATAAGTCCTTCAAACGCATTATCTTATAATAAAACTTCTGCTGAAATTTGGTTTGGTGTTACACCTCATTTTTCACACTTAAGAATTTTTGATTATTTAACGTATTCTGATATTTTCAAAAGTAAAACGCAAGAAACTTGATATGAAATCGAATAATCTAATAATAGTTGGGGCAACGGTAGCAGATTGTAGTATCCAAATGAACGCAAAATTATGTCTTGAAGAGATGTGAGGTTAAATGAATGTAGTTTTGCTAATTGAATTAATCTAAAATTCTTGAATCAGTCATCAAGACGAACAGATTGACAATAATGTAGAAAATAATGAAGTTTCTAATGGTATAGAAAATATGAAATAATTATATACGATTCTGAGATTGACAAGCAAAAACAGGTGTTACAAAGAAGTAAATTAAAAAAATAACAAGTTAAAGTATTAATTTCGACCGTGCCGAATTTACTATACCTTCACCTTTGCTTATATGGATTCTTTTTTTTTTTTTTTTTTTTTTTTAAACAACGGATTTAACATTTAACATTAAGTCCCTGTAACTAATAAGCTTTCAAAATATTATCACTTGTAGAAGAAGGAGAAAATGACAGCTTTTACTACAGCCTTTATATGAGTCAACATAGATTCTCTAAAGCACTCAATATGCATGCAAAATTTTATTCACTAGTACTTTTCGCTTTCACTAAAACAATACTTATTATATAAAGTAATAAATAACTCGGCTATTTATGGGCCGATTTGGAAATTTAAAAAAATCAAAATTTATGAAAAATAATATTTTTCTGCATCAAATTTTGTTTAAATTTCCCATAGGAAGTTCAAAAATATCGGAAAATGCGTTTTTGTCTATAATTCGGAAACTCGAACGATTACAGTGAACATTACTTTTCTTTACAGTTGTTATTGTTTTCAATACCATTATTCATTCTAATCAACACAACAACAACACAAGAATAAAGAACTCTTATATCTCGATTTTATGAACAGATTGAAATTAAAAAAAAAAAACAAGAAGTCGGAAATAAAGAATTTGAATATGATATAAAGATTATTTTCGATCAAAAAATTCGGTAACAATGCCAAATACAGTGTATAGCGTCATAACCAAATCCATTTATATTTTTGTTATAGGCAACTGACAAAAAAAGGAACTAATTATCCGATTCATTTCATGTCTTTAGCGCATAAATCCGCTAAAGTATCTAACTATTGTAGATTCTTAAAAAAATAGAAAAACCGAACAAATTTTGAGGTTCCTTTAGTTTTTTTGTTAATATGTGAGCTATTTACGAAACAATTTTCCTGGATTTCAATAGAAAAATGTTCGAAAGCATTTCCAATCTTTTGATATACATATCATATATGTTGACTATAGGTCGGCTTCATAAACTTGATTTCAATCGACAAAAGGACGGACGGACATAGCTGAATCATTTTTTTGTCATACCGATCCAGGGCGTCTAAGTCGAAAATTGTGGAAATTACAAACGGAACGACAAACTTATATATACCCTTCTGTCCTAGTTAGGTGAAGGGTATAAAAACAATTCGTTACATTTATACTCTTTAGCATTAAGTGCAAAACAGTTTGTTTCAAAAACTCCAAAAATATTTGAATCATATATTTGATTCAATGATATGAACCTGTAAAGAGAGAATCAAATTTATTAGAGATGAATAATACATGGACAAAAAGGGAATGAATATTCAAGCGAAAGCTGGACTGTAATGATCACATATTTTAGAAATAACTGTGTGAACCTTCAATAAAATATGTTTAACGGTTAAAAAGTTTTGCAACATTATTCAATGACATGTTGAAATTGTTATTCACTCATTATATGAAATACATATGAAATTCACTTTAATCAGTAAATTGCTCGCCATGATGTTATAAGAGGTTTAATTTCGTTAAAAATTAACGAAATTACGATTAAATTATCGGGGAAATTGTTTCCCAAAATATCCTCGGTTTTGCTTAATAATGCATTTACGTTAGAAATTCTTCCAGAAGAAAAAACTTGATTTTAAAGTGGAAAATGTTATCACCTCTTGCAAAAAAATTCCAATTTTTCAAAATTTCTTTTTCAAAATAATATAACTTTTTTTAATCCGCATATGTATGCGATTCTTGCTGAAATGTTATTTAGAATTTTGTACAGAAATCAGCCAATGTGCTCACTTATTTCAAAACACTAAAAAAACCTGTCCAAAAATGAGTCAAAATCTTAAACCGCAAGAGATTTTGCACAAATATATAATTATAAGCCGATTTTTTTTTAAATTCTCATATCCGAGGTGACCAACTTTGGAGGTCCACTTCCCGACCCAAAGACCCACTAGAAACATGTCCTTCCCCAAATCATTTAGAAATACCTCAAGAACGTCCATTTGAAATTTCGTTAAAAAAATACAACAGTTCCAAAGTCACAGAATTATTAAAAAAACAAGAAAATAACATTTTGTGACCACTGTGCAACAACAATAAATTGCAAAACTTAATTCTTCTGGGAGCGTTCAAGCATAATATCCGGCAATCAAAAGTATCATTCAATGTCCTCTTCTTGCATTTGGAAGCAATATTCGTCGCATTCTTGGTCTCTTTTTGTTATCAGTTTAGAAATCACCAGTTTTGAATCGAGCAAATCATCGTTCACGAGTCTTTTTTCAACAAAAAATTAATTTAATTTAATTTAATTTAATTTAATTTAATTTAATTTAATGTTTCTATTTATGTACAAAAAATGTAATGACTTTTATCTCTGGTATATCGTTTTGGACACACAATTATTACTTTTATTCAAATTTATCATACTTCAAATTTGAATTTATCCGAAGGTTGGTTCATAATGCATCATTTGCTTAAAAAATGCTACTTTATGTCGCACCTCTGAGTCATAAACGAATAAACCATTCATGTGGAAAATTCAATAAAGATTCTGCTGCATACAATTATTTAGTTAAAATGTTTTTATATGATTGGGATTATGTCCCTACAAATCTTCTATACACCCTCTTAAACATTGGCCTATATAGTTCGACTTGCTCTATAGTATAAACATGTATGATCCCTTGTTAAACAAACGCTTGTTCAATGTTCTTTTTTGTTTTTGTTGTTGTGTGTTGTTTTTTATTTTTGTTTTGTATTTCTGTGTCATTTTGTTGTATGTTTTGTGGTGGCGTTATCAGTGCAGGTTTAACCGAAACTATAAACAACCGCGTGGAATGTCATGCATAATGTCCCCAAATTAGATAAACATGGCGCCAATGCAATCGGCAATATGCTTACGTTTATATATCATTAAATACACACATATATATATACATAAAAACATTTTGACCCAAACATATGTATATAAATACCCATCTACATGCAATTGTCAACGAAGGGAATGAATAGTCATCATACAGTCAGTCAGACAGACATACAATCATCTCTTCTCTTTAATATAATTTTATTTCGTTTATAGAGAAAATGTTTTCAGTATTTTATTCTATAGGAATTTAATTTGAAATGAATTAAGTGAAATTAAAGCTTGGTATATTCACATATACTGACATACTTACGTACATTTCGAAATTACTTAAAATTCCATTTAAACAAATGTCAAAATTGTTTGATTATGAAATATTGACTGTTTCTGACTTAACATTATTTGGTGAATAGAAGTCGGAATTTGAAAAAAAGTCACTTATTCATATAAATCAAGGTTACGGTTTAAATGGTAGTTAAAAAGTCAAATTGAGTCAAACGAACTCCGTTATTACATAACCATTTAAATCGGAGGATAAGAGTATACTAATATTCAGTTGTCAATTTTATAATACTCTAGATCCATGTCAGATACATAAATAGGTAATATTTAGGCAACGTCATTGACTAGACTTGCTGGACTATTTGATAGTAAATGGAGGAATCTTTTCATATATCTGTGGCAGTGACCATTAATTGCTGATCTGCTTACGTTAACAAGACCCTGCATGTATAATATTTAACATTTTCTTCAATCTTGAATAAGTTTAAAAACTCTCATGTATCCTTCTCCTAATGCTACTGCAATTAAACAGGATACATGATATACACGTCAGTTAACTTTGATATTCCTTTAACGTTATTATTCTGTTCAGTTAATAGAAAATATCCAATTCATTTATAAGAAAGTCAATATTTGAATCGAAATTTAAAAGCGCACTGCATGACGGCTTCAGCAAGATTTCTTTGTTCAAAAGTAAAGGTTCCAAAATCACGTATCCTTAGTTTTTCTCTAAATGTGATACAGTATGTGAAAAATTGTCTCTTCTTCTTCTTCCGTAGAATCCATATTTTCACATGTGTTCCCAAAACACTGTGTTCGGTTATAACCGGCACTTGAATCTTAACCTGTTTTCTATTGACAGTAGAAAGCAGTTAAAACATATACTCTTCGCTGTTACATATAATTTACCCAAGAGCTTATATCAAGCTCCTTTCCAAATTCATCTCTGCGTCTTTACTTCGCAGAATTTTAATGCTCTCGAAAAGATGGGAAGAAGTTGGACATTATTTTGAATAAAGTGTTAATTAATTTCGTTATCATAAAATATGTATTCTACGAAGAAAAATATACTGTCATTATTAACTTATATATCCAATAGCATTGCGAAAACGTTTTATATTGAGTAATTTCTTAATGTTATCAAGACTTTTGAACACCTTGTTACAAATATTAACAAGAAAAAAAAAACAATATTCAAATTTCTATTTCTATTTTTTATTTATTTTATTTCAATTTTTATCTTATAATTTTCCTAATTTCTTTTGTGATAAACAATTGCAGGCACACAACTATGAATTTCATTCTCTTAATTTTATTTCCACTTTTATTTGTTTTTGTTTCCGTTTTTTTTCATTACAAATTCCAAAACCTTTTTTATCATCATCATTACAATAAAAAATAAATTTGTAATTTTGGTTGGTATCTTTAAGACCAACAAATTCATATTCTAAATAAAAACAAGTAAAAATGTATACTCTGTCAAGCCCCTAATATCCTACACCACATTGTTAGTTATTAATGGTAGATCGACCCTCATATTTACTTACATTTATCTTAATTTGATCAATTCTTATCTCAATAGTTGTATATATATAAGATTTAAGCTCTTCAAGGTGTTATCTCAAAGGGAGTTATATGGGACCTATGAGATATAATGGATCGATCCTTGTATAATTTTAGAATATTATTAGATTTATTTGGGCCAAATTTCGTCCTTAGGTCAAAATAATGACACATACCACGTTTCATTGAGGTATCTCAAAAATTGTGACCTGCATTTTGTGAACAAGGTTTACATGTACAACCAGACGGACTTCGTTAAATCAACTCGGAAAGTGATTCTGAGTTGAACGGTATAGTTAAAAGTGGTGTTAAAAATATATTTTCTGTGAGTAACAAACTTAAGCATAAACGCGTTATACCCCAACCACCTATGGTGATGTAGGGTATAAACGCCTTACAGTTTTTTAGGTGGCAATAGATCCTAAAAAGACAATCATCCTAATGTGTTCAACCACTTCATCTCTATTAGGTTTAACGGAGGGTGACACCAAAAACTTGTGTGTCCCCACGATACACTTAGTTAACAACCAGATGTATCCAGCGACAAAAGTTAAAACCTTGTGTGCTCAAGCAATCGTAAGATGGTATGTGTTCAACCACTTTGTCGTCAGAAGATGTATCTCAGGAAGACAGTACTTCATACAAGTGACCATTTTTTATAGTAAAGTGAAAATAGTTGATACAAAAGATTACCTCCTAAATAGTCGGGAACTGAATAAAGTGTCCCTTCCGACTGTTCAGACTGTCATATGACTAGTGCGAGGCAGCCATCAAAAACTGCTGGACATTCATATACACATCTAAATAAAGTCATCTTTAAACCATGAAAATTAAATGTCAGTCATTCTCATAAGGAAAAGAAATAAAAACAAATTTAAAAATTCCATCTACACGTCGTATGATATTTAGGATTTTCGTCTCAGAGAACTGGAAATCTTATTGGAAGATTATTACATATTTAATAAGATGAGTCATGAAGTTTGAACTATAAACCACTATATGGCACTTTATAGCGAAACCCATTAAAATTATATAAAAACTATTAGATTATAATGAAACTTTTCTGAAATATTATGTTCCAACAATTTATTTTGTCTCTTATATACAGACGATGTGTAAAATAAACCGAAAATAGTACATCTAAAATATCATTATCGGTCTATGTAATGACAAACAATTTGGACGACAAGACATGCAATGTGGTTACATTCTGGTGCCATTTTTATTATTATTACTCTATTTTTATTATACACATTTAGTGTGGATCATCTTTTTCTTCTTTTTTCTTACCACTTTTTAGTTCAAAGAGTTCCTTTATTTTACTCAATTCTTCAGTTTTTCTTACCAAATGAAATATTTAATGATTATTTTATTCCAAAGTCACATTAAAATTGTGGAAAATATAAAATGAATTCCATAAAATTGCCCTCAATAATGGAAAATGTATTTTAAACATAAAAACAAAGTTTAAATAGGAATAAGAAATAATGATATCTATTGTTTGTATGTAAATAAATTAAAGTCCCCTTTCTAATCTGTGATAAACATTTTTGGTGATATTAAGTTAATCAAGCTGAAAATTGGAATGATTTACACTCTAAAAAAATTTCATGTAAATTTACTGTATTTATAGTAGGTAATTGAACTCCTACTATAAATAGAGTAAAATTACACATTAATTTTTGTTTCAAATTTTTACACATTTTATATGTAAATAATAAACATCTAATATTCAATAAATACCAAATTAAAAATTTTACATACAATATTATAAGTAATTTTAAAGTGTATTTTTGTAGACAAAAGTATGTAAAAATTATGTCAAACATTTTATGCTCATTTTTACGCACATTTAGCAATTTTATATAAAATTTTGTTAAAGTTTCTTTAAATCTAATTTATTTTAATTAAAACTGAAATAAAATTTATTCTTCTTAATTTTAATGTTTTCTCAGATATCGGTCTCATCTAATTTCTTAAGAACAACAATAAATGAAATGGCAAACTTTAATAAAACACCGATCACTAGTTAGAACGTGAAGTTTCCAACAACAAACAAACAGATTAGACGACTATTTTTCTCCACAACATCAGAAAGAACTGGACCAGCATACACTCCTGATTTCGCATTATCTACAGACTATTTGACCAAAATTTTACCGAATGTCAACATATTTCTTCAATTATGCTAAAAAACCATAAGTTGTTAGTGAGTCACCCTTTAAACCTGCAACGTATTTGTCGATGTCAGTTTATGGGGTTTTAATATCGGAACTATTGAAAAAAAAAAATTAATTTTAATTTATTGTTTACCTCTGAGCGCAAGAATTAAATATAGAACTTAATAGATCTTCAAATAGTTAAACCTAATACCCTACACCACATTGTTGGTTATACGAAAAATTTATGAACGGCGCTCGTATAACATGCTCTCGCATGATACCAATATTTATATCACATTTATGCGTTTGTTTGTTTCTGATGGTCGATATTAAAGTTAGAAAAATGTATGGACCAACTAAGGTAGTCGATTTTTTTAGAAGCCGGTTTTCGATTAGCTCAAAAATTGCAATTTAATATAAACCAAAAATTTTACAAAATATTAAAATGCCCAAAAATAATAATAATAAGAAGAAGAAGTTTAATTTATTAAAAAAAGGGGTTCGTATACGCGTAAATTAATAGCAAATATTAGCCTGTTTCTGTATGTAAAACGAAAGCTTTCGTTCGCTTTGTATACGAAAGAAACCTGATATGAGTTTCTATAAATTCGTATAACTGTTATCTATCTGAACAATAAGTCTTTTAAAAGCCCTTAAATTCTGTTTGACTTTAATTTTGTTCATTTCTTTTAAAATAATCTCTTTGAAATAAAACGCAGTTAAAATTCTGGATATATTTATACCATCCGGTTATAGAGGGTATATTAAGTTGATCATTCCGTGTGTAACGTCAAGAAGGCATCATCTAAGACTCCATAGAGTATATATATTCTTGCATAATTTCATAATCTTGTAGGACATCAAAGCATTGAGTAAGATTTCAAGCATTTCGCATTGATTCTAAAATATTATTTGTTTTTTTTTTTATTTAGAATATAATTATTTCATTCATGTATCAAATCATGTACAAAATTCTTACTATTTCGATTTTCAGATTCAGATCCAGTATCTTTCATATCAGTTTTGGTGGTATAATTAATGAAGCATTACCCACTGCAAAGTTTGTAGAAAGAAAATATTTTTTAAAGTGTTTAATACACTAAAATTAATAAAGATATAATTTTAGGAAAAAACGGCTATTCGGGGAGAAAATCTCGGTTAATTCGATATTCGAAATGTAAGCTTTTCATAAAACGTAAACGATTTAACCAAAATACCGGTTATTAAAAACCTGCCCGATCACCCTATAATTATAATTTCACACAGCGGTGTTGACTTATATTTATTTAAATTTGAATAAATATGATTGCAATACCCAATTCAATGTGGTTTTTAGATGGGTGGTTGTATGGGACCTATGAGAAATAATGGACGTATAACTTGGCTTATTGTTTTACAATATCATTAGACTTATTCTCGCAAAATTTGGTTAAAATCGTTTTGAATTTATGAATTCTATGGGCTAAAAACCCAATTCCGGAGGTCATTTGAATGGGGTTTATGTGAAAAAATTAACCAATGTCCTTGGGCTAAAATATCAATAGGTAATTTTGAGTAGAACGGCATACTTAAAAGATATATGCATTATAATTACTCTACACATTGTTAATGAATGAAAGCTAAAGGAAACACACAAGATCATCGAGTTTTAATGAAAATTCGATTAGGCAATTTAAAAAAAAAGAAGACAAAATCGTGCTTTACATGTATTGTAAAGTACTCATCCAATGTCATAACTCAAAATTCAAATTTAAAACTCAGATTAAATATCTATTAATATCGGTGTGTGAGAGAATGAATTTCTTAATTGCCTTTGTTATTAAGATTACTAGCGTATGGAGGGCTTTTAATTGCCTTTACAACGTTTGGTGCTTTTATCTGGTACGAAACAGTTATGTCTGTTGTTGACAGAAAACAAAGTCTGGTCAGTTCAAAAAGTAGCAATGTTAATACGTTCGCTGTGGATAATATTATAGCATTCATTTTCATAGTAATGCAAACTGATGTGAATGTTACAACATTCAAATTTTATATTACAACTATTTTAGTTTTTATTTATATTTTTTAAATGTCTGCGAAAGTGTT
Organism: Cochliomyia hominivorax; assembly: GCA_004302925.2. Taxonomy (NCBI): domain Eukaryota; kingdom Metazoa; phylum Arthropoda; class Insecta; order Diptera; family Calliphoridae; genus Cochliomyia; species Cochliomyia hominivorax. The sequence continues at coordinate 57,180,638 of PYHX02000158.1, forward strand.
ACCGTATTTGCCCGTGTAAACCCTTTCGACCGAAGCTCTTCAGGAGTCGTAAGAAGAAACTTTCACTTTTAAATTATGATTGTATTTATGCAAATGGCTTGTTAAATTTGGAGCGTAATGAATAAAGATAATCTTGCGTGGCTGTTGTCTGTTTCCAGTTTTTGAAAGGGTTATCTGCTAGATTTTTGGCGCCACTTTGCTGTTCCTGATTTTTCCAATACTGTCTTGTCATGCTGATTCTTGTCCCTCTTCTTTGCTGCCTTCCAACTAATCATTGTCTCCACCTCCTTTGCTTTGTTGATGTGTTTTCATTTCATTACGTTCATTTTCTCCATTGCAGATAACGAACGGATAAAGTTATTTTATGTGGATCGGTATACCTTAAGTTGGATGTGGCATTATTTTTTCTGCACGTTGCATGAATCTCCACAAGTACACAATACTACAATTTGTATGCTTCATATAATTAAAAAATCTTAGTTTGAACATCTTCCTATAACATTCTATAACTGATCTACAAAATTGATTTTGAGAGTTTTAAATGGAAAAATTATTGAAAAAAATGAAGGACAACTGCAACCAAACAGGCACATTTCATTAAATTGTACTATTTAGTTCGGATATGACTATGCCAACTACAGACAGACGGATGCAGTAAAATCGATCCAAATTTTGATTTAAACCAAGAATTTATAAATTTTATGACGAATGTGGTAACGTTACAAATGGAATGACGAATATGAAACGCGATTAAACTTTTACAATGTTTCACACATACTTCAAAACATCGGAAGTATCAGTGGGAATAGTACCTTCAATAATGTAAATATTAATATTATTTTCGAAACAATTATAAGATTAATTAAGGAGGTTGCAAGCTATTCAACTGATCTATAATTGAATTATTTTATGCCACAAACTCTAAAAAATTAAAGTAAAATTACTCTAATACAATGTGTAAGATTTCATGTAAAATTACTAAAAAATTAGCATAAAATATTTGACATAATTTTTAGCAGTATGAATGTTGTAGTATGAATTATAAACATTTTTACTTAAAATTACTTATATTAAATGTAAAAATTTGTACAATTTGCAATTTATTGAATAACAGATGTTTATTTTTTACATATAAAATATGTAAAAATCAATGTGTAATTTAACCCTTTTATAGTAGGAGTCCAATTACCTACTATAAATAGAGTAAGTTTACATGAAATTTTTTAAGCGTGCAGATTTCAAAATATTGGTGATGAAAAGTATTTTGAGATTAAGCAAGTTAAAGTGAAAATTCGGCCATGCTGAAATTTCTATACCCTCACTTTTGCTTATGTAGATTTTTTTATTATTTTCTAAGCAAAAGACATAACATTTAACATTAAGTCCCTGTTACAAGTAAGCTTTCATAATATCATCACTTTTAGAGGAAGGAGAAAATGGCAGCTTTACTACAGCCTTTATATGAGTCAACATAGATTCTCTAGAGCACTCAATATGCATGCAAAATTTTATTCACGATTCGATTTAAACTAAAACAATACTTTATAAATATAAAAGAGTAATAAAAACTCTATTATTTATGGGCCGATTTGGTAAATTAAAAAAAAAATACATTGTTATTGTTTTCTATACTATATCCAACAACAACCATAAGGAAAATAAGGAATTGTTTATATCTCAGTGGTTTATGAACCGACTGAAAATAAAAAAATAAAATTCGAGGAAAAAAATAGAAATTTCTCAGCGGGACAGCCAGGTCCGTAGTTGCCACAGCAGTATCAGTATAAGTTGTCGCCCGTTTCTCGGAAAAATATGTTTTTACCTATAACTCAGGAATTAATTGTCCGGTATCTCAAAAAATTGAGATACCTTCATATATATATATATATATATATATATATATATATATATATATATATATATATATATATATATATATATATATATATATATATATATATATATATATATATATATATATATATATATAAGTCGAAAATTTTAGAAATTACAAACGGAATGACAAACTTATATATACCCTTCTGACCTAGACAGGTGAAGGGATAAAAAGTAGATGGAATCATTCTTTTAAGTCTTAAACTAAATATAATTTTTATAATCAAGATTTTAGAAAAAAATTTAATAAATATATATTTCACTGCCAAACTAATTTCACATTTTACATCATATTCTGATACAAATTTATTTGATCCACTACTAGTTTATATCAAATTCGATTGTGATTCCATATGGTTATCATAGATTTTAATCATAAGCTAATGATAATTACATATGTCTTATATCTAAATACAAATGTATTTAGTATATTCTCCTGCATCATAAACAAACTTTAATACATAATAATGACTGTGAAATGAAAATAAATTCGTAAATTCACTTAAATTCGATATTTTGTGACATGTGTTTGGGTCATGATAAAATCAGTTAATATTAAAAAGCAAATACTTGCACAAAAACCATAAAAAAATCTTCTCGAAATGCAGAGAGTTAAAAAGGCAAAGTGGATTATTGGACCTGTAATAAACATGAAAACATACAAAGATGACAACCAACCAACCAACCAACCAACCCTCTTTTTGCCATCAGCCAACACTTGTCAGATTTATTCTAGAAATTCACTTAAATAAATGCAGTTTCCAAAAAAAAAACAACAATCACACAAAATTTTATGCGTTCAATTCAATTTTTGTCCATAAAAATAGATTAAAATCCAACCCAATGATTATCCATCCATCTATCCATTCTTAAGAGTACATTTTCCTAGAGTGTAAAGTGAATTTTATGAAAAGAGCTCTCAGTCCTTCCCCTTTTTATTAAATATTGAAATTCAATAATAAATAGGAGGAAGAACAAGAAACAACATGAGCCTTATTAGTTGATTACAGGACACATTATCATGATTATCAAAAAAATAACACGCACACACAAACATACAAAAAATCTTAATAATATTACACACTCACACAAAATTACATGTACGACAATGAAAATGATGGAGATGATGAATCCGAAATCTGTTTTTGTTGTATAAAAGAAAAAAGTGGTGGATATTTCGGGTAAATCTATAAGTGAATGTACCCTGTTCATAGTCACACGTATAACAGTAGATGTTGGCAAATATAGTAGTTAATTCGCAATGGGTACTTTTACGCCTCGAAACTCATAAAAAATCTCTTTTCTCTCTAGCGTCATGAATTTTTATGAATTTTACAGTGGCATTTATGAACAAGTACATTAAATTTTTTATGCCAGTGGCATACAGATGAGAGCGCAATAATAGGCCAACCATAATGTTCATTTTAATTTGAAATTTTTTAATCAATGGATGTAAGGATCAATCTGCATTTAAATCAAAAACTATTTTGTAGAGAAAATATAAAAATTTCCCACATTAAAACTAAATTAAGCTTTAATATATTAAAATATCTCCCGATTATAAGTTAGTAAAATGGTATAAACACCCACTTTAAAGTTGAAGAAATACCTAAACCATTTTTTTCCAATAAAATCTTATACAAAGACAAAGGGAAACTATAAGCCAATATAGTGAAACTCGTATATGTGATTTGACGATTCTCCAAGCTCACGACATATAATTCTTCTGATTTAGTGGCTATTCGATATTCGATATTTTATTTTCAACCACTTTTTAATAGGTAATTCAATAGTCTTATGCCATCTCGGCTTTTATGGCTGTTATGCGTTTAAAGTTGTGATCGGTTATATGATTCGGAATTTATAAATGCCAACATGATCACATAAAATATCTATCGATTTTGACAATATCTGTCAAATATCATTTAATTGGTTAATAGATTATACCTACAAATGTAGAATTTTACAACCTTTCCGAAACAAGCCTACCTACTACATTTCGAGTCATAAATGGCCTCTATATTCTCTGATCTGACTGTACACTGTAAGGCAGTAACATTCCTTTAATGTCTATTGCAGAAGTTGCATAAATGGCAGCAATGTGAAACCGCTTTTATATAATTATCACTCTCTATACGTTTCAAGGAAAGTCATATTAACTAGATCTTATAGACATGATCTTGCTGATCTTTATGTTATTGACATCAGAAGAATTGCCCAACTTGATTCAAGATTTCTTTTTCATATTAGAATACTTACATGCGTAACGCAAAAGAACCTTGGAGGACACAAGCTGCATACATTTGAATGAATAAATTTTAGACCCTCCACTGCCACAAGTGGTGATGAGAAATATATATTGTTGCACAAATCAAAGTCTAAAACGATTGAGCTATGCCCGTCTGCCTGTTTTTGATACAACGCATATATATATTTGACGAAACTCAATAATTGGCAGAGATCAATGAAATTTCGCCTTAGACACTGTTTTTTTTCTGAGAAATAAATGAAAAAAGCTTTAGACCGTTATCTGAGCTAATTTCCTGAAATTTGGCAGAAATTTTTACATAAAATTTAATTTGAAATCTTACTTCTTTTTACAACGACCAACTTTCTATCACATTAATTTGAAATCAATCCATAACTCTGCTATAATTTTCAACTCATCTTTTTAACATAAAATGCGTTTCTATATATATATATATATAAAAGCAGAAATATACTAAATGTTTTATGTCTATAAGGGCCATAAAATTCAATAAATATAAAAGTAACAACAACATTTAATGTAACAATAACAATAACCCCCTCATAATTTTAGTATTTTCGAAAATATAATGAAAATAACAAACAAAAAATAAAATGAAACGAACGAAATGCATTCTATTAGAGACCCAAATTATGGGACGTAGAAAGGGGGTGTGTCTGGGACTGTGCTGACAAATATAAATTTTCAGTAAGAAGAACGAAAAATGAAGAAGAAATACTCAATGCTAATTGTTTGATTAATGGATTATGTTGCAATATTTTTCGCCCCATATTTTCGAAGTGATGTTGTTATTGTTGTTGTCGTCCTGTTGCTATAACTTAAATGAGCAACAATAGTTAACGAAATGACAGTTGTTTATTAATATGTAAGTATGTATGTATATATGTATGTATGTATGTATGTATGTATGTATGTATGTATGTATGTATGTATGTATGTATACATATATGTGATCAGATGTGTATTAAGTATTTAGAATCTTAAAGAGATTTTCTACATTTATTTGTTATTGAATTAAAGTCATAATTCGTTACACGGGATAAAAACCTATAATCATTGGTTTTGATGTGATTCTATAATAATTTTTGTTTATAAATGGAATTTTTTCTCTTAAGGAGATATGTGTTTTGGAAAAGAGTGAGTGAGAGGATAAATGAATGACTCGAATAAATGTTTAGCAACAATTTATTATTGTCATATGTATGTATATATTATATGTATGTGTGATATGTGTACAAAAAATAAATATCTAGAGCGTATTGTGTGTTGTTAGTTGCTGACCTCCACCAATACAATATTTGGTAGTTTATAGTTTTATTCGGTCACTACTACAAAGAATAACACACACAAACACATATAAGTACATGTTTGTATGTTTTCGTGGTCAACCGATGACGATGCATTTACGATCATAATGAATATTTATTGCCATTACCACAACTCACACCATCATAATTATTTTTCTCCACCTCCTTCTCTATCACATCATTCTTATTACACATCTGACTGTGTGGCACATGGATACATTTCATAATACTTTGATGTGTGTGTGTGTGTGGCTAAAAATGAACTTTCCGTGTATGTGAATTTAAGTGGTATTTGTGATGCTTTGATATGGTGAATGTTGTATGATTATAATTCTGATAAAATAATAAAAATGATTATTGATAAAACCATGACATTTAGAGGGTGTTTGTATTTAGTTACTATTATTATTTTTGTCACAATCATAACATATTGTACGATTGTGAGATTGTGTAAACAGATTATGAATAAATTACTTACCATCGAATATGTCACAAAATTTTACAAAAGAAACATATCGTCATTACACTAATAGAAAATTTGTATGTGTAATTTTCTATAAAAACTTATAATTCTAACGATGACCAACTAAAAATGTTTTGGCGAAATTTATTAATCTCTAACAGTACTATTTAAGTCATAATTATTTTTATAAAATTCCTGATGCGAGCGGAACGAGGAAAAGCAGAACACTGAAAAGCAGACAAAACAGTTGTATGTTCTTTTATGGTAATACAAGGAGATCTGAAATACAAGGACTCAAGTGGGATGTCTGTTCTCGGAATTATCTCACCAAATTAAAATTTTTTCAAATTGTTCAAATTTCTTATAGATAATGTTTGTAAAATATATAATTAGTGTAAATGACAACGGCAATGGCTCGACATTAATAATGCCTTTGAGCTCAAAATTTAAACTAATTTATCCCGAATGTGAATACATTTGTTCGAATACGCTAAACAAAAACACAAGCGCCATATTCCGATATGTCGAATCTTGAATTTTCTACTTCGTTTACGTTAAAGAAAAAATTTCACGAATCGGAAAAGCCCTTACATGGAACATTTTATAGGGAAACGCCCCATGTAGCACGGCTGTGAACCGATGGTTGCTAAGCAAATATAAGTGACAAAAATCTATTTAGGAATTCTATTAGAATTCAAAATTGGTCTAAATTTTGCATCTTTTTCAGATATAAGTCAACAACTTTCCTTTTATCCAAACAATGTGATATTATATTCACATTATATACTTTATGGGTATAAAAACCACTAAGTGCAACATAATTTGAATGTCGATTATTGAAAAAGGATTAAACAATTTTTAAAACGCTGTTCAATTTTTTCATATTCTCCATGAAAAAATGTTTGAAACGTAGAAAGGTTTTGCTTCGAAAGGTTTTATTTTTTAGCCTTTCTAAAACTTGTTGCGACAAGTTTCAATATTCTCCCTTATCTTCCAGTTCGACTTTTGTTATGCTTAAAACATTGAATTTCCATTCCGAACGTAGGTTCTTTTGTAATTAATGTCTGCCAGCTTTTGTAACCAGATAATCAGTTTCTCATTATCAATCACACCTTAATGTTCCAATTACAAATAAATGACTTAGGACTTGAACTATGACAGATATAAATCAGTCGTTAATTGTCAACTTTCCAATCCCATTTCGCCGATTGTGTGTCAGTGAAGTTGTTATCCTTTTCCTGCACACAGAAAAAAAATCAATGTAAAATTAATTGAAATAAAAATAATTTCATTTTATTCAGTTTTTTTATAAAAAAAATGTTAATTTAACATTGTTTCATTGTAAATGCAGTTTCTTGAGAAAATTCTTAAAATTTTATTACTTAAAAATAATTTGAAAAACTTATCGTTGTGTAATTTTCTATATTGATATCGAAAGATTCTAATATGTTGATTTTGCTGCATGTTTTTTTTTTTTGCTTATACGAAATCTCCTGTTGTATATTCATATTAGGGTCCGAAAGCCTGATGGTTTCTTTTCTGGTATTTAAATATAGAGGTTCAATAATACTTTATATGAAAAATTCGTATTGCAACACATCCCTTCCTGCTTTCTTTTATGGCTCAGCGAGACCAAAAGTAAAATTCTGTAATAAATGTGCCGCAATTGTTTCAGGATTATATACAACATATTTTGTAATATATCTCTTGTGCCCAACCCGATACGCAATAAGGACAACTTCATATTCGTTTCTATGATGTTGTCAGGAGTATGCACCCAACAAACAGCAACGATGGAATGGAATATCCAAGATATTATGTTTGGTGTGATTAGAAAAGTGTTTTGTGTTATTAAATATTGAAATCGAGTCACCCGTATCGAAAACAATTCATTTGCATACTTAATGATCGTTTTTTTTGTTAGTTCATCCGTCTTTAATCCCAGACCTGGCCCCTTCATATACCATTTGTTACGATTCACTTTGGGAAATTTTTGGAATCATGCGTCCAGAACTAACACCTTCTAACCACCATTTTTTTAACGTATATGTGACTAGAATACGATTAAACTTTGATTCGTTTTATACTCAAAAACCGATTCTATGGGACCAGAATTCGTATAATTTCGTCTAACTTCTCCGTCCACTAATTGCGCTCATATTTAGTTTTTCATGAGACCTCAGTGGCAAAGTATGATTTTGTGAACTTTCTTTTCACTATAGTGCTTTTGACTCCAAACTTGAGTTTTGTGAGTTCAAAATTTCTAATAGCAAATAACCGTTATGTTTATTTTTATTAGTTTAAGACTTGTTTTTTCTTGTTTCTTTAATTTTTAAATTTTCCATTTAATATTCTAACATTTATTCCTTTTTGCCACTATAAATGTAAAGTTTATAGATTTGAAAATAAAGCAAAAACAAAAAATGAAAGAAAAACATTGAAAACCAACACTACAAGTCACATATAAAATATGCACAACACATTTACATATTTATATGTGTATAAGTATTTTCTATACACATAAAAAACTAGAAAATTGGAATAAATATGAGTTTGACTAACTCACGCACACATCTAAAAATATATAAATTTCTAGTCGATTCCTTTCAAAGACTTACCAAGTAAATACACATACAAACACACACACATACATTTGTTTTATTTTTATTATTTTATTTCTTTTTTTTTTACATTTCGAATTCACTTGAGCATAATTTTTGCGGTCCCTTTTAAGTTTGCATATCAATTGAAAACTTATGTGTGGAACCCACATATTGCAGAAAAAAACAACAAAAACATAGAATAAACTTACCAGATAGAAATACAAATATTCACAACGAGTAATTTAAGTAAATATTGACGATAAAACAATGACAAAAAGAATTCATGTTCAAATCTTAATGTTTTTTTGAATTCTTTTATAAAATTTATGAATTTCTTTCCTGAAACAAAAAATATATTAAAAAATGTTTTTATTTAAACTCTATTAAAATTTGTTATTATTTTTTTGCTATTTAATTGTCCCTAATTTTTTGTACATCTCCTGTATTTTTTAATTTAAATATACATATACAAACAAACTTATATAAAAATACATTTGTATGTGTGTAAGTTGTTGTTGCTTTTTTTTTGGTTTATATACGATTATACGAAAGTTCCAACAAAATTTATTCATTTTTGTTGTAGTTTGTGCAGAAAAGGCAAAGCCATTTGTCAGTGGTGAGTGTGCTTTTATAAGTGTCAAATATGTAAATGAAAATGTATGTGAATTCGAAAAACGTAAGTGTGAATGTGAATTTATACACAAACATTCACACATACGTTTATTATAAAAACAAACGAAGTCAATCCGGAGAGGACTTTTATGGATCAATTCTCTGATTCTTAACCAGTTCTCATTAAAGACAAAAAACCAATTCGCTTAAGAGGAAATAAGATAACTACAGAATCTGTTCAGTGATCTGATCTCGAAGATAATAGACCATTATTTAATTTATCAATTTAGAAGAAAATTATCCCAATAGTGTCATGGGCTTGACCTAATTGAACGAGATGAAAGAAATTGTCCCCCAATTTTTAACCTGTTAGAGATTAAAATCAATGAATTATGTTATAAAGCTAAATGTAATTATTATCAAAACTATTACTGTTAATAAATTTGACCCAGATGAACAGGTACATTACATATGACCTTGGATCCATTTGGTCACTAATTCCAACAATGATGTTACTTGAAGAGATTTACAAGATTGATTCTTTCTGAATATTTACAGTATTTGAAAAAGAACTGCAAAGCTAGCATTAAGAAATTTATGGAAAATTTTGTGCGAAACTGATGTGGGTATCCAATAGACCTCTTTGCGATCTTATAATAGATTTTATCATAATTTAATACCAAATTCAATTGAAAGTATCGTGACAATTAAAGATTTTACAAAAAGGCATTAAATAGTTAAAACATCTTTTAGTCCTAGAGGTTTAAATCTGTGTGACCAAGAACTTAGTCCATATAATAATACTTAATATGGACTTAATCCAATTAAAAATTCTTACCATACGCAAGATTTTTTAAAACTTTTAAATTTCTAATTCTCTCCCGATGCTCTGGCGATATTTGACGTTCGATAAGTCTAATATTCCTTGCTTAATAGTTTCCTGCTGGAAATTTGTTCAGATGAAGATGATATTAGTCTCGGACGAGACATGCAAGCAAAACTTGAAGGCTTTGTAAATTCAACGTTCAATGTTGGACATGAGACAACAAATGATACAGCGAACCAGACCAAAAGTTATCGATCACTAGTATGCAAACACTGCAACTATTCATCATCAAATTATATATGGCCATCAACATTACCTGCAGATACACGCAAGTTATTAATATTATGCTTTGTAGACTTGGAGATTTTTAATCGAAAACCGGAAGAATTGTGAACAAATTTAAGAAAATAAGAACTATTGAAAACATTAAAACACCTGTAAATGCTCAGCTTGTTCATTCTGAGTGAACATCACTCGGCTTTGAATCGAAGGGAATAATACGCAGGAATATGTTAATATTTATTATCACATATTGAACGTCACTGGGTTTCAGGTAAACATGTTAACGACTACGATTTTTACTTTTTTCTTCAAGATTTTCGATGATATTTTCCTAATAGAATTGAAAAAATTCGGATTGACCTCGTACATGTATATCGATATGTAAATAGACATAAATATACATATTGTTGGTATGATATAAAGCATGTTTATACACATATACAGTCTGTCAAATATATCTCAGCAAACATAAAAATGTAAAAAAATTAACTTCATATATGAATTTCAACTAAAAATCGTTGAATTATCCTTTTTTTCTGAACACGTTTCGTTGTTATACCTGTTCACGACCATAAGATGCCAAAAATTTCCAAACAGAAGGACGTATGACAATCAAAACAAGAAAATAAAAAACTTCGTACTGGGATATGGTATTGTATATGATCCAAATTGAAGATGATAACAAAGAAATGTTTTTTTAACGGATTTTCCGTAGTAATAACTTACAAGTAAAAGGGGACTAATTGCATTTAAGACATTAGTTTTACAAGGAATATGTTTAATTCCTTAAAAATTATTAAAGTTTTAATATTTTATTATTTAAAAATTGCACTTCACTCCACAATTTCAATGTTTTCATATTTTTTTCAAACATTTATTTGACACTTTTCAACGTTACTAATTTTTTCTTTTATTGTTGTTGTAATGTGTCCGTCTTTTTGAAAAATGTTTGGCGCCCTATAGTCGTAAACTTGTATTGCAACGAAATATTTTTATGATTGCAAATATATATTTGAGAAACTGTACATAAAAAATATTCATATACAAAATTACATACATGTGTAATGTTTAATATACGAACATACATACAAATATATTTACATAAACATATACATTCTTATATATTTTTTAAACTTTATGTAAATGCGCGTACGAGTTGCATGAGCGGAAAGTGAAAAAAAAACTCAATCCAACTCCAATAGAAGCAACAAAAGTTGGGTTGGTTGGTTCCATAAAAATGAAATAACAGCCAACAGCAGCAACAACAATAACAACAAAATAACAACTACCACAGTGACAGTAATAACAACAACATCTTCAGCAAAAATACACAATATAAAATAAGCAAAACAAAAAAGACGAAATAAAACAACTACAACACCAACGAGTTTCTGTTTTTTTTTTTATTTCCTATTTTACATTTTATGCCTTTAATACTCTCTACTCACACAATCAAACACACAGTCATACACATAAAAATGGAAAAAAATGAAAAATTTACATACACACACATACAGAGTTATTTGTATAGTACAACAATTTTTATGACAACAACACAAAAGGTTGCCATGTAAAACATGGCGGACTAAAAAAAGGATTGAATTCTTCTTTTTCTTTTTCGTTCTTTTTTGTTTAAAATAACAAGAAAAGAATGATAGCATGTGGTTGGTTTTGGTGCCAAACTACAAAAACAAGTTTTAATTGTAAGTCCGTCTGTCCATTTCTTTATATTGTTTCTACCTTTTTTCTATCCCCCACCTCGTTTAGTTCCCTTTTTGTTACAAAGCTCAACACCCATTCAAACTTAAAAAAAATATATCCGCAAGGTAAAATTTATACACTTTTTTGTCCTTTTTCGTTTTACTCCTAAGAGATTTTTATATTTAAGCTGGTGTTATTCGTGTTGTTGTTTAAATAGGAGTGGGAGTTGTAACTTTTTACGCTTTAGTTTTTTATAATCAAAACAATCTTTAAGAAAAAACAAAATAAAATTATTCAACGATTTGTAACGAAGTATTATAAATTAAATTTCAATGGAATTTAATTCAAATTCCGTGGAGGAGTGGATAAAAGGAAAGACGTATTGAACTAACATTTTTTGCATAAAAATATATATGTGAGTTGAATGGATGTATTGATCCTTGGAAATCACAATAACTATCAAAAACAAATTATACCTTTAAGGACAGGAGTATTCAAATATACTTTTGAGGAACCCTCAAGAAGGAGAAATAAGGCTTGGATTTTAACTGAATTAATTTGTGGTGCTTTTTAATACTTTAATATTAACAAGTTAAAGTGTCAAATTCGTCCGTGTCGAAGTTTTTATACCCTTGACCTTTGCTTATATGGAACGGTCTTAACATTTAACGTTAAGTCCATGTTATAATAATATCATCAATAGACTTTACATGAGCCAACATAGGTTCCCGAGCAGTTTTCGCTTTCACTAAAACAATATTAGAATAAATATAAAAGAATAATTAATAATTCAGCTATTTATGGACCGATTTTGAAAATTAAAAAAACAAAATTCAGGAAAAAATTAGCAATTCTTTGCAACAACATTTTTTCAATATATCCATTTCTTAGGAGTTTCAAAATATCGGAAAATTCATTTTTGCCTATAACTCGGAAACTAATGGACTTTCTCCTAATTATTTCAGACTTGCTAGTATAAAAATTAGGTCTCTAGCTTAAATAGAACGCTCAAAAAGTCGAAAACATTACTTTACTTAACATTGTTATTGTTTTCAATACAATATCCAACAACAACCACAAAGAAAATAAAAAATTGTAAATATCTCGGCTATTTATGAACCCATTTGAAAATAAAATAAAAAAATTCGAGGAAAAAATTAGTACCATAGATATGGAAATTTTGCGCTATCGCGTCTTTAGCTAACTTCCGTTCATTCCGATTTATTATTCAGAAGGACGTATTGTGGCGAATCTGGGTTTTTAAATGCCACAGAGGCGAAAATCTTTCTGCTAATAGAAGCGCAGGCCAGTCATACAGAAAACTTAGCCTGCACTGAAGAAGTCATGTTAAAATGTGATTTTATTTATTATTTATTTTCGTATGAAATAAGTCCCCAAACTTGAGTTATAAATTTTGTGGTTTGGGGAGTTATTTCGTTAGGAATTATGTAGTGACGCCGGATTATTTATTTGTTATTATCAATAGCTTTCTTTGATAAATAAAACAAGATGATGCTATATTCGATAATTTCAATACTTATCAAATGTGTGTTGAAGTAATCATTATTCATACAACAACTGCAACGTGCATTATACTCAGTTCTAATATAACATGTGTAGCTCAGACAATAGGAGCGGACATATTGACTCAACTTGAATGCAATAAATATTCACTATGATTCTTAGATGACTCTTTCTACCGCATTACACAGGAAATAGACAAAGTTAATATATCATCTTTACCATTGTAGTGGTGGAGGGTATAAAAATAGGGAATTATTTTATAATGAAATAACTCTACTTATTTGAGAAGTTATTTCATTGGGAGTTGTATCATGACGTAAGAATTTTATCTTTAGATAAATTTTAAAACTCTTTTGGAAGTCTTTCAGGAACTAATAACTTTGTCTCGTTATCCTCTTAAAACCTGATTTTTAGATGCACATTTTCCTTTGAAAACTAAGCTCTATACTTTTCTTTATATAAAGATTTTTCAAAAAATTATCGATGCAACTCCCTCGTCACTCACAACAACACTAATAAAAATTCCGATTTTGATGCATTTATTCTCGATGTAGTACTTGACAATGGGAGATAGTATTTATCAGTTCATTTCTTCAATTTCTGTATAATTATTTTAGTCCTGCCAGTAATCGAAATAAAAACAAATCAATAAAATTCAATATATAGAAAATTGAATAAACATTTTTTTCTGTTCACCTTTTAATTTAGTTCAATATTTTATATCACCTGTGTAAAACAAACTAAACTCATTCAAATTTTGAAATATTTATTTAATATTTATGTATCAGAATGAGGAAAAAAGCTGAAATTGAATAAAAAAAAGACAATTATCTAGAAATATATTCATTCCTTCGTTCCTATTCCTATTTTTCTAAAGAATGTGTGTATTTTACCTTCTTTTCTTAACCCTTCATCAACGTCATTATTTGACGAAGTACATTTGCGTTGATGATGATTATCTTTAGTATTTTGTATCTGTACTAGTAAGAGAGGGTGTCCAAGACAAAATTTGAACGGCTGTTTTGTCAAAAGCAAAATGAAGTTAATTACAGACGTTTTTTTTTGCAATTTGCTTATAGTGTTGTCATCGGAAAGAGTTTGATTTAAATAATTATATTTATGAATTTATTCATAATTATTGATCAATTAACAATTAAGATTTACCGCCAACATCCTCTTGTTTTTAATACATCGTGTACCTCTAGAATTTATACGAGTCATAAGTGTGTCTGACATTGCATGACGTGTATAATAGTAGTTGAATGTGTGTCCTGTAGGACTTTAGGACGAACGGTATGTATTTGTATGTCAGTCGTACAGAATTTTATCAACAACAAACAACAAAATAAAATGACAACAAAAAAGTTTATAGTCCAAACAAACTCCTGCACATTAAACACACATACACCCACACACACAATTACTAATATACACTTGCACACCAAGATAATGGTGTATACAAGTTGACTTCTTATAGAGTCGCAATCACTATAAAAGAGTCTATTATCCTTTTACATTTCATTTTCTCTTGTTGTTTTGTTTTGTTTTGTTATTTTTTGTTTTATTTTCATTTCTGTTTTTATGTTGTTGTTATTTTTTTCTTTCGAAAGGATCGATATCCATTAGGAAAATTAAAATTGTGGCAGAGGCAATGAACGTAAAACGGAAACGTCCGCCATTGTAATAACTCAGTCACATGTATAATAGTATACACATACACATTTACATCTACAATACATAAACATAAATGCAAACGTAAGAAAAAAAAGAAGAAAATTTTGAAATTGTTCATCAAATAAGAGAAACAGACGACGACTCGTCAATAAACCGAATGAATAGCAAGTGGCAACAAAACAATTTATAACAACAATAAGAACAATATAAACAACGTAGACGCAACATTGAATGACACACATTTATACATACGTAAATAAATATATAAGCACACATACACACATATAAATGAAAGCATTTACCTTTAGTATATAATCTAAACAGGTGGATGTGAGCGTGTGCATGTATATATATAAATGAATATATGTGTGATTACATGCAATTTATTTACCATCAGTCTATCCCTCAGTTTATGCCATACGAGGACAATCTAAAAAGTTTAAAATGTAAAGATGAGGGCTAAAATTTTTAATTGATAATTTAGAACAGTGTTAAGTAAAACATTAAATTAATTAAGAAATTTAAAGGCCCAATAGAATTTCTACGATTCAACATTAAACTACTTTGGGAACAACAAAAGTATAATTCATCAGATAGACAACAGATAAATTTCGGGGAAAATATATCAGCTCTGATCAGTCCAAAGAACAGTCTCTAGAATTGTGTAAGTGAAATGGAAAGGTGTTCTTCAGTCTTATATACGAACATACAAAACTATAATTCTGTGCTAATATTTTCATATATTTTCCATGTATTTGCTGGGCGATTTTGGTAATTCCAATATCGGCAGTCTGTCTTCATCATTGGTTATACTAATTATGTGCTGTTTCCGTAACTTTATTTTAATCGCAAGGATATCTGGACTAGTGATTTTTCAAATGGTGTTATTGTTATATTGCATTTATATTGTGGGCTTGTATACATATACAATCTTCCCGCTACTATCTGGGTCAGTTCTTAACAGAGGTAAATCAACATCTGCTGATTTGTTAAATATTAAATTAGAATTTAAGTTGTCTTTTGGAAATTCCCTATAATGTATCATTTATCAATTCTACTTTAGCGAGAACAACAAGATGAAATAAAACTCCCTATACTGACTTGAACTAAAAGTATTTGCCTAATCTGACAGGAGATCTTTAGTTCACGATAGACTAGGGCACAGATTTTTTTGGTTTCTGTTATTGTCTCGTATTTTGATACAATTAATGGTCAGCTGTCTAAGCAATTGTGTGGTTTCACCAGTTATTGATGCGATAACTTGAGTTCCCTTCTTTTGGAAATCAAGTGTCCTATAATCTTGACTTCTTCTGCTAACCTATGCTATGTTGCTTGCCGTTGATTCTTAATTTTTCTATTCAGAAGTTGTTGTATGAAAAATTTATTTGCTCTCATTTGATAAATTATTCTTTTTTACCATTTCATTAGTATAATTTCGTCTGCGGTGAGCACATGATAATAACCGATGTCAGAAACTCTTCTGTTTTTGTGGTACCTGTAGATTATAGCCAATATTTGTACATCTACTTGTGAGAGAAGATGAAGCCAACTATATCGAGTCGAATTAACTTATTTTCCTTATTTTTTCTAATTTCGCAACCGCACGTTCCTGTGATGTCGCTTATGAACTTATCGTCTCATTGAAATTACTCATAAATATTATAGTTCTTCTTTTCAAACGAGATTTTATTATTGATATCTAGATCTAGATGAAAGTTTTACTATTTGCTCTAAGAATATTTTATGCCATGACGACAGATAATTTTGATATTTTGCAATTCTCTCTCAATTACTTAAAATAAAGTAGCAAATTAAATGACATAAAAAAGCCTTTTTGAACATTTCACGTAGAAAATATTTTCATTGTTGTTGATTGTGAATTAATTTTATTTTTATGTATGTATATATGTATATATGTATATATGTATGTATGTATGTATGTATGTATGTATGTATGTATGTATGTATGTATGTATGTATGTTTGTTTGTATATTCGAATTTATGTGTTCCATACATATTTGTATTTATTTCCTTTTTTCTTTCATGTTGGCTGTTCTTGTCGTTATTGCTGTTATTACCTTTTTTATTATAATTTTGAAGTGAAAAGAGTGAGAAATAAACGCAATATTTTTCATTTTCTTTTATTTCATTTTTATCAATTTTTGGAGTTGCCATTGTTGTTGTCAACACAATTGAGCATTTGTTGTTATTGTTATTTAATGTTTTATTGTTGCTGTTGGGCCTTATTGTTATTGTTTTGTTAATACAAACAAACACATACATCCATTTTTTGATTTCTTCCTCTCATTCTTTTATTTATATTTATCTTATAATTATACCTTCCGCCACAAGTGGTGAAGAAGATATATAAACTTTGTCATTCCGTGTGTAAGGCTAAGAAGGAATCATCACAGATCCCATAAATCTGAACCGATTTAACTATGTCCGTCTGTCTGTTGTTGGCTCGCTCACATCCACATAAATTGACAGAGCTCAATGAAATTTGGCTAAGTAGAAAAAATGTATAGCTAAAAATATAATCAATTCTATAAATCATTAAGTGTTTCTGTGTTATGTTAAAGAAAAGTGTTTATATAATGTATACCTATGTGAGTGTATGTGTGTGTATATTAGAGATGAGCAATATTTTCATCACTAGTCACTACAGTGACTTGTGAAATAACAGTTACTAATAATGTTGGTCTTTCGTCTTTTGCATAAAGAAAAACATTTGCTTTTATGTTGCGGTAAAAAAATACTGAAAGGTGGCGCTGAGTATAAATTTACGATTAAATTATTAAAATTATCTGATTGATTGATGACGTTATTAAAAAATCGCGGTATTGCTTATCTGTAGTATATATATATATATATATATATATATATATATATATATATATATATATATATATATATATATATATATATATATATATATATATATATATATATATATATATATATATACCGCCACAAGTGGTGAAGAAGATATATAAACTTTGTCATTCCGTGTGTAAGGCTAAGAAGGAATCATCACAGATCCCATAAATCTGAACCGATTTAACTATGTCCGTCTGTCTGTTGTTGGCTCGCTCACATCCACATAAATTGACAGAGCTCAATGAAATTTGGCTAAGTAGAAAAAATGTATAGCTAAAAATATAATCAATTCTATAAATCAATAAGTGTTTCTGTGTTATGTTAAAGAAAAGTGTTTATATAATGTATACCTATGTGAGTGTATGTGTGTGTATATTAGAGATGAGCAATATTTTCATCACTAGTCACTACAGTGACTTGTGAAATAACAGTTACTAATAATGTTGGTCTTTCGTCTTTTGCATAAAGAAAAACATTTGCTTTTATGTTGCGGTAAAAATTACTGAAAGGTGGCGCTGAGTATAAATTTACGATTAAATTATTAAAATTATCCGATTGATTGATGACGTTATTAAAAATCGCGGTATTGCTTATCTGTAGTATATATATATATATATATATATATATATATATATTATATATATATATATATATTATATATATATATATATATATATATATATATATATATATATATATATATATATATACATATACATATATATTCTTTCAGGAATTTTCAGTGTTACCAACATTTCAAAGTTACGCGTTTGTTCGATTTTGAATTGGTCTGTTGCTTTTATATTTTTTATTGTTTTATATTCAAATAAATTTTCATTTAATATTCATCACCTTTATTCTGTTTTGGTATCATTTGGTTGGTTGGTTGTTTCTGTTATTGTTGTTGCCATTAGAAAATTCAATATTAAGTAATTGTTGCTTTTGTTATTGTTGTTGTCTATGTCGTTATTTAATTTAACTTAGTTGCATTTGATGTTCGCCATAAAAATGCCAATATTGTAAACCGTGTAATGTGTCACTTAGTCAGCCAGTCAGACATTTAGTTTATTGATTCGTTCATTTGTTCACTCGTTCATTTATTCATTCAACCTTAAACGTCTGCTCCTAATCCATCAATTGAAATATTTCATTCTCTTTTAGTTAGTTGTTGCAATTGGGTTTTGTTTCCTCTCTTTCTTTCTCTTTGTATTTTTTTTTTTTGTTTTCGCTAAATGTTGCAATTGTTTTAATTAGAAAATTGTCCGTATGAAATAGAAATATGTGTGTATGTATTTGATGTGTGGAATTTTTAATGAAATAATGACCGAAAAGAGAGTGACGGAGAGCTATTGTAAATTTTGTGTGAATATTTTTTTAATCAAGTTTAAATGAAAATTTCAATTCTTTTATTAATTGAAGCAAAATGTAATTTAAAAAAACTCGATATGAAAGTGTTAATTATTTATTGGATATAGAAATTAATACTGTCGATTTTTAATATGAATATCATATAGATTCAGTATGAATAGGACACCTTCGGTTTTGAGATAATTAAATAATAAGCAAATTTCAAATACATGCTGTAATATATATAATCTAACATCTGTTTCCAGCGTACATACACCATTTTCTACATACAACGTCACATTTTAGTTGACTAGGCCTCTCAGTCCCTTAAAACCATCAAACTGTTTTCAATTGTATTCCCATTAATAGGAAATTCGTTTCGGTAAGAAACACGATCTACATCATATTAAGAAGATAAAAATAATAATAATAATAATAATAATAATAATAATAATAATAATAATAATAATAATAATAATAATAATAAGGCCTCCAAAGATCAAAAATTGAACTTCTATTTATTATTTTTATATTATTTTCATATCAAATAACGATATCATCATCTTTGATTTTTCGATGGCACGACGGATATTTTTAAGGTTCCTTATTTTTTATAATCTTTCAACATAACCTCTAAGTACGGTAAAGCGATGTACGACTTTATAAAATACTCTAGTATTAAAAAGTATCATAAAACCTATTCTGGAAAAAGAGCCAAAAGTTATTGTGACAAATTTCATCGTTTTTTAACTTAAACTTTATTCCGGAAATGGACCTCATATGCAAGTTACAGTCAAATGTGGACCGATATTCTCTATATACTCAGTGAAATTGATAAGTATTTAAAAAAGTTAAAAATCATTATCCGTGATGAGGTCTTTTTATGGAAACTAAAGTTCTTGAAATACGCCACACATATTTATCCCTAATCCAGAAATATATTTGATGAATTTCATTAAAAATAATTGACAAAGCTCAATGAAATTGACTTGATTATTTTTATTACCCTGAGAAGTAACGAAAGTAAGAAAAAGAAACTGGGAAATTTTGATATGAATAGTGAATGAACGGATTATAAAATTTTCATACAATTTAACATGGTTACTTTTAAAACATTAAGCACTACAACATTTTTTAATTGGATACGGAGAAATAATATCCCTTAGGTTAGGTCATCGGGCTGCAATTAACTTAAAAGAAGCAAATGTATTCCACTTGGACTCTAAAGATCCCTTTGTGTTACCAGTAAATAGAAGAATTAAAAAAGGGGAATGTAGAAATGGAAAATCGAGAGTTAAGAGTTAAAGGAGAGAGGCACATATAGAGTATAGCATAGATTGATAAAGAAGAATGCAGTGCAATAATTGTGAAGAGCTCTTAAGAGCGATCACGTTATGCATCATGCGAAATTGAGAATATATCCTCCTTATCAGCAGTCGCCAAATCGTCAGAGATTGCCTCGAACTACGACCAAAAGAGCCCGAGAACCCTTTTTGCTGCATGATTCCAAAACCACAATATCTAGATGCTGCGGCAACTCTGTTTCACTAGAGAGTTCGTACAATCTTAAGTAAGAATTTTATTTAATCCCATCCAATCTTGGCCATATTATCCTGGTAATAAAAATCATCTGAATGTTGAATTCTTAAATCAATTTTGCCCCCGTTTTGAGAACCAAGAGTGTATATATGTTAAGTGAATTCACTATGCAGGAGGGTAAAAGGGATGCAATAGTCAATGAATTTCGGAAAAGCATTAGTTTTTCCCAAGAAAATTGCGTGACCATATATTCTATACCTTTAGTTTCCCATAGTATTCAGCCTTATTGTTCTTTTCTTCCAAGGACTGATTCAAGTTTTGATCGGTTGAAGTTCCCAAATTTCCAATGGAATGCCGCACTGTAAAATGTAACGCATAAATCCTTTTGAACAATGTAAAATATTACATTCGTGAACAATTTGGTATATATATATATATATATATATATATATATATATATATATATATATATATATATATATATATATATATATATATATATATATATATATATATATATATATATATATATATATATATATATATATATATATATATATATATATATATATATATATATATATATATATATATATATATATA
Source organism: Cochliomyia hominivorax (assembly GCA_004302925.2). Lineage (NCBI taxonomy): Eukaryota > Metazoa > Arthropoda > Insecta > Diptera > Calliphoridae > Cochliomyia > Cochliomyia hominivorax. Next base: position 57,202,165 of record PYHX02000158.1, read on the forward strand.
TAAAGTTACAATTAGATCAACAACGAACCAAAAGAATTTCAATTAACCCAATTAATGAATACTATTCGTATTTAAAATGGACGAATGGAGAAAACCTAATTAAGTTTCTGGATGGTTGGTAACATAAAATGGCCATTTATTCATTCATTCAATATAGTCTAAGCATGCCATCAGTTTGTAGTTGTTAGTCTATTTGTCATTTTGTCTATTTGGTCATTCCATTTGTCTATCTACTGTTCCTGTTATTGTTGTTGCTGTTGTTGGTCATTCTGTTTAATGGTTCGCTGTTTGGTTGACTGAGTGGATTTTAGTTAGTTAGTAACTGGTAACTTGGTGCAATGGACAACGGAAGGAAATAACAAAAACACATGCAAACAAGAATGACAGGATGAAAACAAAAGTACCACCAACAAGGAGAATAACAACAACACCAACAACTAAAATTAAAACGTCAGCTGAAACAAACATTTAATGAAGGTATATTGGGAAACAGAGACTAAAGTGAAATTTAAATCATTTTTCTGCTTTTTTTAACATTTTAATGACCTTGAAAAACGCAGAAAAGTTAAAATGTGAAAAAATAAATTAAAAAAAAAAAAAAAAAAAAAAAACAAATTTTATGAAAAGAAATGAAAACTAGACTACAAATTATCATCACCATCACCACCATTATTATCGTTAACTTAAATTAAAAAAGCGACTGACGGATTAACGAACATTTACCTAGGAGAAGAGGAGAGAAGTTTGAATTTAGAGGAGTTAACCAAAGTGGAAAAAACCAAAACTCTTAAAACGGAAGTCAATGAACTGACAAACTAGTTGGTTGCAACATAACTACAGGGAGCATAATTTCTAGTTTTTCTTTTTCTGACAATTAAAGATAATAAAACTAACATGAATATTAGTTTAGTATTTTAATCATTAAATTATTGTGTTTTAAAAAATACATATATTTTATGAAATATTGATGTTTGAATTAATAAAAATGGCGTATATGGGACACAGTATAAAATAATAATAACAATAGTATTGTTGTTACTGAAGTGTTCGTTATACACACAGAAAAAGAACCTGAAGTAAAATCAACGTTGAACATAGTTGATTTGAAATTGAATATTTTTTCATTTAGTTCAAATTACGTTTTTTTACGTTTGTGGTGAAATAATATTGTACAAATAAGAATCTTTCGGTATTGATATATAAAATTATACAGTGATACATTTGTAAAATTATTTTTAAATAGTAAACTTTCAAGAATATTCTCAAGAAACCATATTTACTGTGAAATAATGTTAAATATCCACTTTTTATCTTTCAAGCAAAATCATAACTGAAAAAAGATTAATGATTTCTATTTTAATTGATTTTACATTGATTTTTTTCTGTGTTTATTATTGTTAATATTGACAATAATTTAATAATTTACAATAATAGTAGTGTTGCAAAATTTTGAAACGTGGTGGAACCATAAAGTTATCTACGAATCTAATATTCGGAATTTTTTGGTCAAATTACTACTTGAAGCAGCGTTTTCTATAAGTTGACGAGGAATCTCAATAAGCCATAATATATTTAAGCGACTAATGTTTGGATCGTCAGTTTGCAGAAAGCAAAGGCACCATTCCAAAGTTATATATCTTTATTTGATCTCTACATTGTTAATGAAAAGAGTTTAGATTTCCGTTTCCTCTTTTCAAAAATATATTTTCTATATATATTAAAACAAATTTGTGTTTTTTTGGGAAGTTATAGAAAGGATTCCTTATCCTTTGGTATATATTTGTATTTGGTTTGATCAGAAAGAGGTTTATGTACGAATTGGGCCAGAATTTTTGAAGGAACCGAAGATTCATACCATTTGACTCACACTTAATTAGAAGTTTTACACATACTAGATCTTGACCTTCTGTATGCTATTCATGCTTTTACATGTGGATAACTCAAACTGGAATATTTTTTACTTAAAATCAGTGTATTCAACACTGGCTTAATAAGTTTTTGCCTCTACACCGGTGCTACCAGAAAAGTAGAAAAGTGTAGTGGCTAACAATCGATCATACTTCGAATAATGATCTCATTTTCTTAAAAAGTCATTAATATTATCTACACCTGAGATGAACGGATTAAAACATTAAGAAGTGGTATATTCGGCTATGCCGAATCTAAATTACCCTCCACCACAATTAATTTAGAAATAATTTCAGAATCATATCATATACAAGGAGACACTCCTCCGTTACCTATTCCGAAATTATGTGGTCTTTAATATTTTGCTATTATTGCTTCATCTATCTAAATGATTTGTTTGTAAGAGGTTACCCTTCTCCCATGCTGGTAGCGTACCAAATTCCTTTAAAATTGTAAAAGTCATTTCTTCATAATTGTTATTAAAATTTTTCAGTTTCAAGAGGTTGTCTCAAATATTAGTCTATAACTTCTTTATTCTACTGATCAGATCGGTATAAAATAGGAAACCTTGAACGACAAGAAATACTTTGGACAAATTTTAATAAGGTCTGCTAATTATTGTGCAAGTTGAAGTGCCAACAATGGACTGCCTCAGATTTTGATTTGATGCAAGAATATACATATACATTTTTTCAATTTCGGTTACCAAGACTTATGCTATACACTGTACATATGTATGTCAGAGAATATTAAATTTATTGCAATATTAACAAATATTGCAAAAGATAAAACAACTTTAATACCATAATTCATTACAGTGTATCATTATTTATTGTAATTTACAATAAATACATAACAAAATTTATTCACATACAAATAATACATAAATACATTGAAATGTATGTGTATTTACATATGTGAACAACAAAACATGTATGTTACAACAATTGTGTCCCTTTTCTATTGGAATACAATGAGCTCCAATATCTCAAAGTACAAAACAAACGCAAATACATACACACACTCATTCACAAATACAGACACAAATATTCATTAAAATTTAAAACAAAAAATTAAATGGAAGAGCAATGACAATAAACAACAACTACCGCAGGCCTTATAGGCAGACAGATGGACAGACGGACGAGCAGAGACGCTCGAATAATTAGACGGACAAATTGGCAATAGATATTCAAACAAACAAATAAACAAACAAACGGACAGACTTAATATCAAAAGATCAATAATTACAAAAGAAGATGTTTGTTAAAAATGTTGCTGGTTATTGGTTGCAAGCAGCAAGTATTGAAATGCGATGAATTTATATGTAAATGAGTGTGTGAGTGAGAGTAGAGGTGGGGAATGTAATGGGAGGTTTAGTATGGGTCCTTAAAGACAAATACATTGACTAAACAATGCAGCGATAAATGCAACAGCATTTGTTGTTGAGTTAAAAATGCCTAAGAATAATAACAACAAGAGGAACAACAAAAGAACAACCCACAACTTGGTGGCAACATGTAAATTTCAGATAAATTTTGTTTTTCTTTTTCAAGTGCTTTTTTTTATGCAGACTTTTGCAATTTGTGAAGAGAACGGGAACAATTGCAACCATTTTGTTGAACAATATTTTGCGTTTTTGTTGTAACAAAATTGAGAAAACTAAATATGAAAAAGAAGGAAAACAATAACAAAAAGAAGACCCCAGACGACCTCAGAACTCTATGACTCCAAAAGGGAGCTGTTGGGTTTTTCTTCGAACACTCCAGTCTTATGCAAAACCAAAAACGTTTAAAACTCTTAACAGCAACAACTGAAAGCTTCATTTGGAACGGGTGTATGTGAGAGTGTGGCACATAAAGAAAATGGGATTTTTTTTTAATAAAATAGAAAAAACTAACAAATTTTTAAATTCCACTGAACTGAGCGTTAATGAACCAACTTTCGAAGAGTATTTGAAAAAACTACAATCGTTACAAACACTTTTTTTCTACTAAATTCGAAAAAGGAAACTCTAATTGGAAGGTTGGGCACAGACCCATCACAACAGATCTGCAGAAAGCCATAAAAGAAGGAGAATTTAAAACAATTCGAAAAAGACACATGAATGTAGGCGCATGCTCTGTTTTAAGAGACGATTGGTCCGTTAAGACGCCATTTAGAAAAAGAAATAAAATATAGAAGGAAAAAACAATAACAGGAAATTATAATAAAAATCAACAAAAACAAAACAAACGAATCTGTAAACGTCAAAAAGAACATTGCAAGCAGAAGAAAACAAGTGCACATTCAAATGCGGTTTCAGCAAAACATCTGAAATTCTATATTCATTCCATACAAGAGGGAAAGAGATGAATAGATAAAGTGATAAACACCTGTTTATTCGAAAATGAATTTTTAAATAACACCCTACTCCGACTTCCCCTTTTCGAGATTTAAAGCAATAAACTGGTTCCTCAAAATGTATCTCACCTCTTCTCTCTGGGACTATGGTGTTCAAACTACACGATAAAAAAGAGATAGCAATAACTCACAAGTTCGAAAAAAGAGGGTGGTTTTACAGAAATCATTTCTAATAGTTGTTTGATTGCTTCTTCACAATACCACACAAGCGATGTGTGTGTTGATTGTGATTGAATGCAAAAACAACAACAACGACACGACAAAATCATTAAGAAGAGGTTTATTTGTAAAATGTTAGCAGCGGTTAGAGAGGAAGAAGAGGCAGAAAAACCAGCACCACTAGTTTCCACAGCACACAGCACAGGGCAGAACATAAGGCCGGTTTAGTTGTACGTGAGACTTTGCTGCGCTAACGTTACTCTTCGTTGACAGTAGTAGAGGCTGTTGCTAAATGTCAAGTAGAAAATACAACCCTGGTTGTCCGTATACCGTAAATTAAACCGTGCAAAACGCGAGTTTCAACAATTCAAAAAATTTCTATCAAAATAGCGACGACAAAACACATTTTTATTTATTATTTGTTGTCTTTTTTTAATATTTTCAATATTTAATACAATTTAAAGAATTTTTTTCAATAAAAATAAAAACCGCGTGTTTCAAATAAATAACAAAAATATTTCAAAAATATAAGTGACAGCAAAAAAATATTTAAAAAAAGAAAATAACTAAATTCTTAAAAAAAAAACTATAAAAAATTTTAAAACAAAACTAAATTATTAATAAAAATAGAATAATAAAAAATTAATAATCATTAAAAATATAAAAAAGTATTAAGTGCCTTAAGAAAAAAAATATATTTAATAAAATTAAAATAAAAATATTGAAAATTTCTAACAAAAAATTATACAGAAATTCAAAATTCTTTTGTTTTAATTGCTCAACTATTTTATAACAACAAAAATATAATATATATAACCCTGATCCAAGAAAAAAAATAGAAATTAAATATCTAAAAAGGAATTTAAACATAATTTCCCAATAACGACCAAAATCAAGGATTAACAGTTATTTGGATTTTTCTGAAACTGTCAAAGTTCTAGAAATTGTGTTAATATTTTCATAAAATTTTTCTTACAAAACGCCTGTTTTAAACATAATATATGGTAATGGCAGAGATTGGTGGCCATTTGGCTCACCAGCTTCCCTTGCACAATCACAATCAAACTGGATTACAACCGTCGCTGGTGATGAATCATCACCTGGATTTAGATTGTCATGGACATGATGTTATAAGTAAGTAAATTATGGATTTAAGAATTGGAAAAAAGCTTTAATGGCAACATTGTTGTGCAATAGAAAGCTAATTAACGATTACAAAATGCCGACGGTATTTCGATAAATTTTTTGCAAATTCGTGATTGACAAAAATAAATTAATTCTTTGAATTGAAATTCGCTTAATTTTGTTTTTTTATTAAATTTTTATGAATGACTTATATAAAATTCAGAATTATTTATTCCACGTTTCATTTTTATGGAATAAACATATTTTTGAATACTAATGGTTTTGAATTATTCACATACATAATCAAATCGTCATGTAGGTGACTCTAGAGATTTTATTGAGTAAAACCGCATTTTCAGTTTTTTCCTTATCGATTCAGATTTTATTAAAAAAGATTTCATATATGAAGTATTTACAATTTTAAAATATTTAAAACATAATATCAAGATGAGTATCAAATAATAGATTAGATAATCAGCAATATAGTGAAACGGAGTTCTTTAAATTTTCCAGAATTCTTCTTTCATTGAAAGATGCTTCATATCGTTATAAATTTTTAACAAAATATTTCACTTTCATGGGTGCAGATTTTGGATTGGTAAACAATAACCTAATATATACACTAATATTTTGATATCGATAATTTCGGTATCGGACTTGTCAAATCCATTAATTAAATTCTTCTTCAAGTTTTTACTGATTTTAATTAAAAAAAGCTAAAATTTCAGAAGTTAAATGCTAACCTATAATCGAACACAAAGAAACGATTTGAGGCCTAATACAAGTCAGAGCAGCAAATTAAGTGATGTTTCAATATCTTTTTTTTTTTTTTTTTTGATTAAAAAAAAAAATCATAGGAAATTATTTTAATTTCAGAAATAAGTTTCAAAAACAATTAAGAATTAAGAAAATTCTAATTATTTGTTTCCGAATATTAAAGTGATGCCCAATTTTTATGAAATATTGTAGAAATGTCAAATTTAATGTTGTTAAAATGTCAAATTATTATTGAAAGAATCAGTTACTTGTTAAATTAAGATTAAGATTCTGTTTAACTTATGTTTAAGATAAATCCCTAATAATCTCTGTCTCTAGTACAAACTATATGACAAATTAAAAATATGTTAAATTTTCTTCACAAATAAATCCCATATACATATTGTGGAAACATATCATTTTACCTACTTTCAAACCCTCTTAAAAGAATTAGTTTCGCTTAAAACCACAGTCCTGATTTCTTGGCCAACTCTTTTTGGTGGGATTATAATTATTAAAATTTGGGTTTAAAGTGTTTTAATCTCAGGTTTAACTCAAATTTTAACTAGTACAGCTGTTTAATAAAAATCAATAATTAAATTGAAACGAGTTTAGTAAAAATGTCTTTTATTTAATAAATTTAATAAGTCACATATTTTTGCAGAGATTTTAGAAAATATTAATTTTATTTTATTTTTTAAAATTGGAATAAAAATTGATTTTTGAAGAGATTTCCTTTACTGTTTTGAAATTGTGCAATTTTTAAAATTAACATTTTGTAACATTAATTAACTATAACAATCAACATTTGAAATAAAAACTATTTTTTTCAACATACATAAATGTTTATTTTTTTAACTATAAAAACAACATTTTTCAATGTCAATTTAACATTAAATGGTTCAATTAATTTTTATTCTACCACAGCAGGAATTCATATATTCAAAATATTAGTCGATTTATTCATGTCCGTCTATAGTGAAATTCCTTAATTTAATCGTGATCCTTTAAAAATCTATTGAATTAAACTTCGAATTAAATAAATAATTTCTTTTTGAAAGAAATTGAAAAAGTGTTAATTAAATGGATCCAAATTAGTACAAATATATGTATGCGATAAAAGAAGAGTCTTCGGCCTTTCTTTTGGTGGTAAAATATTTTTAATCCGATTTAACTCTCAAAATTCCTATTAAATCTAAATCGATTTATTCATATACGTCTGTCTGTTGAAAATATTCTCACCGTCACAATAATAATTCGTATTCAACAAAAATTGGTCAGATTGTTTGTAAGTGTCCTAAGCGTTTTACTATTTAAAAGCAGCAAAATAGATCCAGCAACAAAAAAGTAACAGACCGATATCTTTAATAACCTAAAAATTTAAACAAAATTTTGAAATAAATGTGTGATTTCAAATAAAAATGTAATTATTTTAATTAACTGACCTTATTTTTTTAAATTCATTAAAAAAACAGTCACTAAAATCAACAATAAATAAATGATGTTGATTTAAATTGTTTGTACTAAATACTTAGTAATTATTGAACAATTAGTTTAAATCAAACCTTAAAGTGTTTATTCAACCTGACAAAAAAACAACACAAAAATGCTATAAAAAATGTTTATAAAATATATTTTAGACAATATATAGTAATTATTTATAAAAAATAAATATATTAATTACATTTTTATCTTTAATGCTTCATATTTTTTGTTTTACAATAAAGTTTTTATCATCAATTTTTAGGTTAAGTCCTAGTCAGGCGGTAAGCATAAATTTAATTCCAAAAATTTTGTTTTGAAATTTTTAAATTCCATCCAAAATTTTTTTCTTCTTTGGAACTTTTTCTCTTAATTATATTAATCTGTTGAATTTTAATTTTAATTTCTGGACTGGAAAAAAAAATTATTTAAAATTTATTTACTTTATATTTTTAAATTTTCTTGAAATATAATTTATACTGAAAAAAAGTATTTCTTTTTTTTAAAAATTTTTATTATTTTCTCGAAATATTTACTTTACAGTGATTCGAAAATCATTTTTATCAATGTAATAAAAAATAATGGCTTTTGATAGCGAAGGGGTGATATTAGTGTATTCAAAAAAAAGACACCGGTTAACCGGTTTTTGCATTTCTGAAAACCGCCCGTTTCGAATAATTTATATTTTCGAATTTTCTACATGCCAGTCGGTTAACCGGATTTTAGTGGATGGCACTTTTAAGTATTTTACTAAAATATTGAGCTGAATTTTTAAAATTTTTCATTCTGTTTGTTACATGAGTAAAGTACAGTACACATATTAGTCATCATATTCTGAATTGAGTATTTGTTAAGCCCTAAATTTCTATTAAATAATATTTTTATAGATTGATAATAATCAAGCAAAAACCTGTTAACCGGTTCTTTGACATAAAACAGTATTCGAAGCCGGTTTTTATGAATATAACATTTTTCGAATAACTCGAAAACCGGTGTTTTGAAAATTTCGGTTTTTTTAATACACTAAAAACTAAATTTTCCAACATTCATTTGTCAGGATTTTAAATGGAAGCTTCTCAATATCAAATTGTATTAAGTACGTGCAGTTAATTTGAATATGTACATGTCAACATCAGACAAATAGACGAACGGAGCTAAATTTTATTCTTTAAATATATTTACATAAAAGTTTTTGCTTAAAGACTTAAGTTTTTAATAATTTATTGATTTATAGATACAATTTGTTATTTGAAAATATTTTCTTATAAAATCAAAGGTTAATGTTCATTTTATCTGTGCTTCACTGTAATCAACTTTTTTTAATTATATTCTCTTATTTATAATAATGACTTTTTAATAAAAATCGATAATAAAATTTAATTTTTATTACCATAAACTATTTAAACCTTTTCTCATAGTTCAAACTAATTACAATATTATAATTAATTGTAAATATTTAAATTTAATTTATTTCTTAGAACATTTTATAAAATCTATAACAATTTCTTTTTAAGAAAATTTAAAAAAATTTTTATAAGTTTTAAATTACAAACCGATTATTTAATTAGAACGTACGAGAATAATTTATTTAAATTTTATTATCATAATAATCTATAAAACTTAAAAAGAAAAATAAAAAACACATGCTATTTTTAGTATAAATTGCAGTTTAATTAAAAATTTAATAGAAATTAAACTAAAAACTAAAATAGACTTTAAACTAAAGTTAAAAAAAATACATTAAAAGAAGAAGGAAATTTTGAAACTAATTTTTCTCCAACCAACTTTAGTAATTTTGTAACTTAATAAATTTGCAAATGAATTATTTTAATTTGAAAATGACATGTAAAGATGTCATTTTAAATTTGATTTTGTGAATGAATAAGTTTCTCTTCAACAAAAATAAGAATAAAGTCAATTTGAACTATTTATTTTTTGGATACTGAACTATTTAGTAAATTAATAACAAAAAATAAAAAAGTAAATAAATTTTAAATTTATATAAAATTGAAAACTACACAGATAAAGCAATATTTTCATATCGGGTCAGATTTCCCTTTCAATCGATTTTAAACGTATATTTAGATTTTATTAAAAATGATATTATGAGGAAACTAAAAAAGATAAGAGTCCGTGATTAATGGCATCTTCCAGGAATCAAACTGAAGAACCAAATGTCCTTTGAAAATAAATTAAATTTATTGAAGTTTCACCAGATAAAGAAAAGTTATATTCCTTCAAGTTTTAAAGTCCTTTTAAAAGTAAAAGTTTTATTTGAATAAATTTATATTAAAAACTAATTTTAAATAATTTTTACTTAAACCTTAATTCTATTGAATGTGGATATATAACCTTTTTTGTGCTCTACATGTTTTCCTTTAAATAAAGAACTGTAAATTGAGAAAATGTTCTACGAAAGGTTTTAAAAAGATACAGAGGTATACAGCAGTGAAAATTAGACACCTTCTATTTCCATCCGATAGTCAAATTTCTTAATTATATCTCGATCTTTAAAATTTCATTAAATCAAAACATAGTGTTGAATATATTTTGGTAGAAATAAGATATCTTTGTCTTTCTTTTGCAGCTGTTAAAATATCTTCATTCCATTTTGATTCTAAAAAGTTATATTCAATTAAATTTTTATTTTAAATATAATTTTGCTTCCAAATTTTGGAAAAAAACCTACTATATATATATATATATATATATATATATATATATATATATATATATATATATATATATATATATATATATATATATATATATATATATATATATATATATATATATATATATATATATATATATATATATATATATATATATATATATATATATATATACATATATATATACATATATATATACATATATATATACATATATACATACATATATACATATACACATACATATATATATATATATATATATATACATACATATACGTTATGGTATATTAGATGATTCTACACTCATATTAAATTTCTTTGTTACTGATTTTATGTAAATAATAAACATTTTCCTTAAGTATCTCATAATAATTGTATCTTAAAGATTCTTTCGAGGACAACTAAAGAAAAATGTTTCTCTTAAATTATGCTTCTGCTCTCCTCCATTCACTTGTCTCTTTTTCCCACTCTCAATGTAGCCATTGACTATACAGTTGACTTTAAGCTTTATGGATGAAACGTTCATTTGTTCATAAAAACAGAAAAGCGACGTTGAAAGAAGAAGAAGAAGAATAAAAAAACTAAACGTACGTAAACGTTTTTAACGTTTTGTTGCGAAAACAATTTACATGAAAAATACATTAAAACTGTTTACTGACATACAAAACTTTAACTTTTTTACGTTTGTTCTTCTTTTCATTTTTGTTTTACTTTTTGTTATTTTACTTTTTTTGAAATGAAAAGCAAGAAGAAGAAGAACAAGAAGCAGCAGTTGAAAAAATTATACATCATCTCAAAAATAAATGAACTTCTAAATAGAAACTAATGAATTTGTTTAATTTAAATATAGAAATTGTATTTTGTTATTTTTTAGATTTATTTTTTTTTTAATTTTTGTTATTTAACTTCTTCTTCAAGAGAAGGAAAATAAAGTTTTCTGTTTAACAAAAAATAGTATTTTTTAAATTTTTTGTTAAATATTTAATTTAGTTTTAATTTCATTAAAAAAAACTATAATGTTTACTGAGTAAAGTAAACACTTAAAAAATCTTTAAATTTTTTTGCATAAATTAAGTGATAAATTTTAGCTCATTTGGTGCAAGATAGTTATAACTTAAAAAATTTATAAATTTGTCTTAACATCACTAGACCTAAAACGAACTGTCTATTGGACAAGATCGGAATAATAATCTTCAGTTTTGTAATATTATTAAAAATTATTTTTATTAATTACATTCATTTACATTTTTTAGTAAGAAAAGTATTTTTATTATTTAATCTCTATTTAGAATATCGTCATATATCATTTGAATTAAAAACAACAACAAATTTATTAATCGAAACTAAACGGTAATTAATCGTTGTCTAATTAACGCTAAACTCTTTCGACGCCAAGATGCCAGTGCGAAATTAATATGCACTGAACTGAACTCAACCAAGTTGAGTTTTTAAACCCCAACACAAAATTTTTAATTCAAATGAATAATAAATTTGTTTAGAACAACCAACCAACACAATGAAACACTTTTTTAGGGGGTTTAAAGCAATAAACGAATTATAAAAATAATTTAAATAAACTACAAATTATAAAATCAAATAAAAATAAAAAAAAAAAAAAAAACATTATTGATTAGACAAAACGAAAAAGGTAAAATTTGAGAATTGAGAATTAAGAAACTAAGATTTTGTTGCGTTATAAAATCAAATACCTGCTCCAGAGAAGATTGAAAAAAATAACATAAAACGTAAACTGAAAAGACAAAAATTTATGTGGGATCAATTCTAAACGAATTTTAAATCAAAAATACCAACCAATTAATTTCAAAAAATTAAAAATAAGGAATTTCTCTAGGTTTTTTTTTTTTTTTGCATCAGAAACAGCTGCTTTTTGTGGGATTTGTTTTGGTAGAAAAAATAGATTTTAATTTACAGTATCACAAAAAAATGGTGCAAACATCAGATAAAAATCTTAAAGGAATTTATGAAGAGTTTGAAATAATAATATATATCTTCGTCTTGCGCTAAATGAAATAAAAAGAATGTTTATACCGGATGTTATTTTTTAAAAGAACTCTTTTTTTTAAAAGAAGTATAAAAGACAGGTTCATAAATTTGAGATGAAAAAAATTCAAAAATTATATTTCATTTTAAGATTTTTATATAATTTGATTAAATATTTTTGTGCATGTAAATATTTATTTATTTATTTATTTATTTATTAAAAAAACGTAAGCAAATTAAAGTGTCAGCAGTTGCCACATTTTCAAGCTACCACTTTTTCCATATAATATTTTGACATTTGGTTTCTGATTTTAACCAACCTTTTGAAATATTATTAAAATGTTTGGTAAATTAAAGGCGGGTGAAAGAAATTAATCATTCAGCAGAAGCCGCAGCACCAACAAAGTAAAAACCGCCAAATGCATTTAAATTGTGAAAAATATCATGAATGTATTATTAAAAAAAAACATGTTTGTATATTAAGGAAAGAAATGGCAACAGAATTTTTTAGAAATAAAAAATAACAACACACACACTATTATACACATAAATATTATAATATTGAAGAGTATATTTTGTTTGAGTTATATTTAACGCCATGCCACTCCCGCATATCGCGTGCAACATTTAATACAAAGAAACACTGCAACAATAATAAATGTTATATTCATATTCAGTGTTGAAAAAAAAAACAACAGTAAACTAAAGCAACAAAAAGTCAGGGTTGAAGAAGTTAAACATTTTTTTTAATCTTACAAATAGCAATTTCAAAACAAAAATATTTTTTGTAGAAATCAATAGTTTTTGCTTTAAATCCATAATTATTTTTTTTATTAACATAGAATATTAAACTCTGTTTTCCAGCTCTGGTGAAAAACAATTTGGCGCTTATTATTTCCCAGCGGGAATTTAATTATTGTTTTTTCTCTGACTTTTGCCAGCCTGGTTGTCATTGATAACTCGTCATTATGTTAAGTAGTTGAAATATTATAGAAAAACAAACGAGTTAAACAACAAAAGGGATTCCCAACAATGCATTTGCTCTGTTACTGACACCATTATTCCTCACTATTGACACCTTTATAAGCCGCCTTAATTTATATTCGTGTTTTTTTTTTATTAAAAAAAAACAGTAAAATACATGTAACATTAGTCTCCAGACTAGTCATTTCAACATGTCCATTGTGGATAATAGAAAATTCAATATAAAAATTACAGTTGTCAAATTCTTCATCTGTCAGTTTATAGTTCCTATAGTGTCATTGCCTTCTACTAGTCTATAAAGACGCCACCACTATTCCTTTCACTAGTCTCCTGAGCTGTCATTTCAAAACAGAGAAGTCACTTTAGGGTTTTAGTCCTCTGACTTTTCTTCTATTACTTCATAGCCCCCAAAGTGTTACTCTACGTGAAGGACGTTTGCTAGTACATATAGTGTTTTTCTGACTCCGTATGATAGCCTTTATGGCTACAAAGCCGTTAATCCTAGTTTATTCATTTTGATCATTTTTGGCATAATAATAGGGAGCGTGTGGTTATGTGTAATGGTGCAATTTTTGTTTAATCAGTAATTTTTCATTGATCAATTTTCAAACATTCTTTATATATATTTTTAACTATTTCTCTATTGAACCGATTTTCAGGTTTAAACAGGAGGATGATAAATAATATTATAACATTTAAGATTCACATCGGTATATAATTTGATTTCTACTGATTAAATTTTTCAAGGATTTTAAATGAACTTCTTCTCAATAAAATAGCAAAATAATGTAATCAAATGTGAACATCAGACAAATAGACGAATGGGCCTAGAATTAGTTTCGGTCCTAGAATATTTATGAAGTTTTACATAATTTTTTCTTGTCAATGTACACGGGATGAGAAAAGACATCTCTAATAGTTATAACGGTGAAGAGGTGTTTCTATAAAACATTTTTTTCACTTGTTTGTGGCAAAAAAAAAAAAAAAGAAATTTAAGAAATTTTGAGTCTAACTTTAATGCATGCCACATGCAATTTTTTCCTCTCTTCTATTGTTTGTTATTATTTTACTTTATTCTTTAGTTTAACTATATTTCAGAAATTTGTAAGTTTTTCATTTATTTTGTCTAACAAAGATCATAAATCATGCCTTAAGATATTTATGTCAGCACTCATGTATTCAAAGTACATGTAAATATATAACATGCAACACAACAAACCGTGTCACATTTATTTCACAAACTTTACAACGGTGTCTTGCATTTTACATACAACTACTTACACAAACCAAAAAATAAAATAGAGAGAGATAATTTAAAATATGTTTTACACAAACATGTGGTTTGATTTGCAATACAAAAATGTTTCTACATAACCTCTTTCTAAGAATATATATATAACTATATAAAATTTCCTTAAAACTTTCAAGTTCTCTCAAGTTTCTAAATTTGCAACTCATGAATTAATTATTACAATTCTTACTGCATTAAAAATAGAATTGAGAACTAAAACAAATGACATCGTTACTTACAATAGAAAATTCTATTGTAAATATTTCCTTATTGACAATTTCACATGTTTAAATTATAAATTTATATATTTTCCCAATTTCTCTTTAGGAATTGTGTTTTATGTCTTTTTGTTAGTTTTTCGCCTTTTCTTTTGAAATGCATTTGAAATTGACGTTTATTTGTTGTCATGTTTTGTTTATTAGAGAACAGGAATATTTTTTTGTGGTTATGTCAGTGTAATTTAGTGTCAAAATTTAATTTATTACATAATAGATGTCATTTTATTTACATTAGTTTTTTACCATGTAAACCACTTGTCAAAAAGTGGTAGAAACTGAAGAGTTTTATACATAATTTTAGAAGTAAGAAATATGAGAATTTTAGATTAAGATTTCAGTTTTATTTTGACTTCAATAAAGGACAAATTTTTCTAAAATTTTGAAAGTTTCTCGTGTAAACATGGGTTTTTTTAAGCGATTTCAAACAATTTCATCGACATTCGTTTGACTGCCAGTGCAATCTTAGCTCTCTAAGATTTCTTGGCCTGAATTTAAACCAATACATGAACCAACGCTACTTACAAATTCGCCCTTTTTCAACAACAAAAAGAGTTGTCAAATTAAGAAAAAAGAGTATATTAACTTTATCGATTAGCTATGTCTGTCTGTCTGCCCGACCGTTTATCTCTCCGTCTATTTGTCTGTCTATTGCCGATCTTACATCTACAATAATTTACAGAGTTTTTTTATAGTCTTGAGAAGTTTCCTATTCAAATCAGCAAAATCGAATCCACCGATATCTGAGGCAACTTCTAAGTTCAATTAAAGATCTTTCATAAAATTGTTAATTATAAATGGAAATAATATTATAATAATATTTAGTTCATTACCATTCCAAAATTATCAAAATGTTTAGATTCATTGTTTATTAAAAAAAACTATACGTTTGTGAGAGTATGTGTTAGTGTTTGTGTAAGAATAATAACGTATTTACTTCAAACGCATTTGTGGTAGAGGGCATGATTTGGCATAGCCGAAAATAGCATCTTTACTTGTTTTATTAAAAGTTTTCTGCCATAATAAATGTTGTTTTTGTTCAGTTTATTCATCATCCTCTACTCAGCGTCATCACTAGTAACTAAACTGTTTACGGACCAGGCTAAAATGTCTCAATAACTGATAAAATAATACATCTGATATAATCAGTACTAAAATTTAAAATATATCAAATATGAACTATAAAAATCTATATTGTTTTTAAATAAATTTGAATTCCTTGTCAATTTAACCTCAAAATTAAATTTTAAATTCTCTATAATTATTCAAAATAAAAACAATAAATCTAAACAGAAAAAAAGAAAAACAGTCATTTTACTAATTAGAATTTATTTAAAAAAGTGTCATATTGCAAAAAAAAACTCTAATTATCATTATGCAGCTGATTATGTCGTTTATTGTTAGTTTTTGTTATTGTTTTTATTGTAAATAAACAATTATTAATTGACTTTTGAATGACTGCCAAAATGCCAATTGCATGACTTTACCATAAATATAGTTTTTGTTGTTTTTTAGTTTAGTTTTTTTTTTCAACAAAAAAAAACTTCTACACAAACAAAAATTATTAAAATTGTAAATAATTAATTTATTTGAATAAATGAAGTTTTGCCATTTTTAAATCATGCGATTTTTTTAACAGACAATTAGAAAATATATATATTTATATATATGTATACATATATATTTATGTGTGTTTATGTTGTGTGTGAGTATTTGTAATAAATTGTAAAATTTAACAAATCAACCGGCATAAATTATTTAAATTATTTTCTAACGCATGTTTTCATTAATTATTTATGACATAAATAAATGTATAAATATAAAACTTGTTATTATTTTGTTTTATTTTTATTTATTTTTTTTCAACAAAACTGTCAAATGAAAATATTTTATATAAACAAATATTTTTTTGAGGAATTTAATGGTAATGGAAATTATAGTTTTTAATTAAATTTTATAAATATAAACAAAAACAATTTTTAAACGTTTAGAAAAAACAAAAACAAATTGAAAAGAATTTAAAAATTTAATTTTATTAATAAAGTTATAATGAAAATTGTTGTTTTTGTGGGAAGATTTTTTGGAGCAAGAAAATGATTTTTAATTAAAATACATACGAAATAGAAATTCACATTTTTGTATGCTCTGCCACCACAAGTGGCGAAGAGTGTATATTAATTTTGTCATTTTGTGTAACGCTAAGAAGGAATCATCTCAGATCCCATAATGTACAAATATTCTGTCCGTGTTCGTCAGTTTGGCCGTCACATTCCAAATTGACATATCAATGAAATTTGGCCTGAGAAGTTTCCCTTTAAAAACCAGTAAAATCGGTTCAGTATATTAAAAGATATAGACTTATTTCTGAGGCAACTTCTAAGTTCAAGCAAAGAACTTTCATTTATATATCGACATAAAATGTTATGGCTAAAAAATATAACTAATTTATTGATTCACACGTATTTGTGGTTCAAGGTATTAAGGATTTGGCATAGCCGATTATAGATAGTTTATTTGTTAACTAAAACAATAACAAAAAATATAATATTTCATTATTGTTTTGACATTTTATGCTAATTTTTATTATTTACCTTTACTTTTGTTCGCGACTGTATTTGTTGATATATTTGTTAAATTTTGCCATCGTAGTATGATATATTTATATATATTTGGCAACACTGTTACAATGTATAATAGTGATGTCGAATCAAATACTGCTTAGCATAATAACAAACAATCAAGCCCGATTTGATTAACTGCTTTTTTCCTTAAAGCAAACAAAAATTCTGTTTCATTATTTCATAATTTTAAATCATCAATTTAAGCGTCTTTCAACATAATTTAAAATAAATTACTTATGTCCTAAAACTGTTTTAAGAAAATATTTATAAATATAAATCAAATTCAAAATATTTTGTGAAAAGTCTCGTGCTATAACAGGTAACAACAAAAAACACCTTAAGAAGATAATAACAATAAATAACCTTTAAAATATAAAAAAGGAACAACCAAAACGGAAAACAACATAAAATATAATAATAAACTCATACGCCCTTTTAAAGCCAACAAAAAAATCCTTATAAACAAAATGTTAATTTATATATTGACTGAATAACACATATAAGTACAACTGCTTATGTATTAGTTAAAAATTTTAAGAGACAATAAAAAACCAAACAAGGACTCATTCGCTTAAGGACATACAAACGCATACATGTGCGCAAATGTATGAAAAATGAAGATGGAAAAAATAAATGTGAATGGCGAGACAGACAACACACCCAAAAAACAGAAAAGAAATCCTTACAATAATAGAGTGAGTGTCGTCATCAAGTTGTTGTAAAATATTAAAATATTTAAGTAGCAGTTAATAGTTGTAGTAAAGGCAGCAGGAGCAGCAACAAAATAAACTATTGACTATTGAGACTGGCTATGCGGTTGTCTGTCTTTCCTCTTGTACTTAAATAGTAATAAAGGATATTTAAGGATGTCTATATATTATGCTTATTATTATGTTTTATATGTGTGTAAATAAAGAGAGACTTTTGACGCTGTTGAGTAATTGCTTTGGTATAGAGAGCAGAGAGCGAGGTAGAAAATTCTTTAAACTAAATTTATGAATGAAACTCCCTGCTGTTTTTTGCCTTGAGGTGTCTGGTTTTCTAAATGCAATTACTCTAAAGAAATTTTATAAAACTGAAGATCACTACCACAATGTTAACGACAAATGAAAACAACATAATAATTTTGATGACAATTTCATAATTTTTTTTTAAGGAAAAATTTCCAAAAATTATTTTTAAGACAGAATTATCTCAGGTTTCAATAAGTATGAATAAGTGTGTATAAAGTAGTATAAGATTTTAAATGATTTTATAAATCAAAAGTTAAATGACATTTTGAATAGTAAAAGTTAGACTTTAGACGCCAGTCTCAAGTGCTTTAAAATGACCTTATTTATGTTCTAAAATAATTTTAAAAGATTTCTTATAGATTTGTTTACTATTACTCTTACTTTATAGCAATTTGTCAACATTTTAAGTTTTTCTCTTTAAGTGGCGGCTCTTTTTTATTTTTAATTGATTTGAGCTGTTTTTTCTTCAATAATAACCCTTTTTGGATACCTATTTTGGGTATTTATTTTGGTCAATAAACACAAAAGGTAATAAATCTCTTTGAAAATAAAATAGAAAAAAAAACTATTATTTTCTTAACATTTAAGCGCCTTTTTAGGACTTAAATAATAATAAAAAACAAGAACAAAAAAAAGAAACTACAACAAATATTTAAGGTATAGAAAAAAGTGACCTTTTTGTCGCCTTGTGTCAACTATTTTCTCTAAATACCGCTTAAATGTATAGAAAATACCTTAAACCGCTCATTTATCGGTTTATAGTTAGAACAAGAGCATGTGTTAGAGTTTGATTTGAACATGACTCTTGATTTTTAAAAATATTTTTTTATTTTTTATTTATATTTTTTTTTTTTTTTTCAAAAAAGACTTCATCAACCTTTATTTAGATCATTTAAAGAGGCTGGATTGTATTGTCTGGCGGTGGCATTTAATTCAAGTGTCTTTTTATTTGTGGTTCTTTTGGTTTTATTTGATGCACCGACTTTAATTAAATAAATAACATTTGTTTTTTAACTACACAAACTCTAACAAATAATTGTCATAATGATAATTATTAAAAATGAACCTTCATGCGGCAAACTCTTGCGACTATTTAATATTGTTAACTTGGCTATAAAATATCACAAAGAAAGACCTTAGCCGACGGCCCATTTAAATCATGATTGTCTATCCCTTTTATGCTAAATTAGTCTCTCGTTTTTTTATTTTACAGAAACATTTATTGGATTTCATTTGTATTTATTTTAATATTATTTATTTATTTTATTTATTTATTAAAATAACATTAAGAACAAAAACTTGTTTGTCATTACTGCGGTTGCAATATTTGTTTTTTTTTTTATTAATTGCTTTTGTTATTGTTGCTGTTGTTATTTTATCTCATTTAAATACTAAAATGTCAACAACAAAGGACTGAAAATGTGTCATAAAAAATTAAACTAAAAAAACAAACTCAGAACACTTTTTGTTTAAAGGTGTAATAAAATTAACTAAAATTCCCCCAAATTGAAGCGTTTATTAGCGCATTGTTGCAGGGGCCAAGTTAATTAGTCATAATGTTGGGTAATAAATCGCATAATAAACAATTTATTTATTTTTTATTAACTTTTTTATTTAAAACTCTAAAAACAGAGTTTAAAGGGAAATAATTGTTGGGATTTTTGTTTTATTAAATTTTCTTTGTAAAAAGTAACTTTTAATTATAAAAAAAGAAAAAAATAAAATGAAATTATTTACTTCCCGGTTGGGTCACATACTAATACATACATGTATATCCACACAATTAACTGGAAATATAATGTTAACTTCACGCATAAAATACGATAACATTTGAAATTTGAGTAGCGACGAGTTGCCAGATTAAATTTTAATTATAAAACAAAAGCAGAATTTTGTTAATTAACATATTTTGATTTAAATGAGTTTTATATTTAATATTTCTAAGAAAAACTCAAAATTGAAAAAATATCTTTTTATATAAAAAAAATTCGCAAACGTCATAAATGTTAAAAAACCAAATTAATAACCTCATAATGATGTTTAGGTTTTTTGATATTTGTAAAGCGGCTCTTTTTAAAATTTGAATAAGAAACACAATTTTATTGTTTTTATCTAATTTTCTATTTTATTATTTAAAAAAAAATTAAGAAAAAAGCCATCAAATATTTAAAACTTTTTCAATGACTTTTACCTTTATCTTATATTTTTTTCTTTCTCTCTTGTCAAATTTTGTTATTTTCATTAAAATTACAATAAAGAAAAATTGTATTTACATGATGACCTTGTTCTCTTATAAACTACTCAATATGTCAAATTTACGTCATATGAACCATTCATGTGTCAAATTCAACAAAATAACAATAAGTTTTTCATACAAATATATGTTTATACATACAAAACAAATGTATATATATTTTTTTTAATCAAGTCTAAAACAAAGTGGAATAAAAATCAATAGTATTGAAATATTTAATAAGAATTGTAGGTCAAAATACAAAAAAAAAAAAAGAAATGTTTTCGATAATGAACATCTTTTAGCGAGAAAGAGAGAATAACGGTGAAAATAAATTTCAATACAATTTATAAAATACATTTTGAGATTATAAAAAATATAAAAAAAAATTTGGATGTAAAAAGACAAGTTTCAAAGGATTTGAACATTTCAATTGTTATAAGGGCAAATTCATTATGTGATATTCCACAATCAGAATTATATATCCCATGACGAAAATAAGAAAAGACCTGAATTAAAACGGGTCTTATATTCGTAAACAGGTATATCAATGTAATGTGTACAGAAAAAATGGATTATTAAAGGATTTTTAGTTAGAATTCATTAAAGAAGTTATTAATTTTCTTTTCATAGTTTATTCTATTAAAACTTTGGAACACTTCACTCCACTGAAAAATATTTAGAAAGAAGAAGAGAAGAAATCGAGCACTTTTAATAGATTCTTAATTTTTGGTCTAAATGTTTTCAGGTTTTCTTTCGCTTTAACTTTTTGGATCAAACTCTCTGAATTACCTGACTTAACTTTCATGTCAGATGTGTTCGGAATTATCTGAAAAAATTCTTTATATGTCCATCTCTTCTTATACCATTTCGGCATTTTTCTCCCTGAACCACATTTCTAATTATTTTGCAAATTTTAATAATTATGTTCATCTTTTCGTCCAGCATTTTGATTCAATTTACAAGAAAACAATTATCGAGAAAAATAAATTTTAAGAATAAAAAGATCATAAAACGATTGTTGTTGTAACAGTTGCAAAAGTAAAAGTTTGTTAGTAAAGTTGACTCACGTTTGATTCAACCAAGAAACCATTTTCTATTTTACGTATTATTACCCGAATTCAATAAATTTTCCTCAAATTGTTATTATCCTAAACAGATCGATAATTAAATTTTACAAAATAAAAATGTTATAGAATGATTTTTGAACCAACCTCAAAATGTTGATTCAGAAACCATTCAATTACAACTATGAATGTGTGTTGAATTCATGTTGTTGTTATATCATATATGTTTGTTAATAGAAGATATTTGAAATTCGATCTAGTCCCATTCTCGTTTCTTATACAGATATCTTTCTCAAAAATTCAGGATTTTTTTTAATGAGATTTAATAATACACTTTTAATTACAAACTATTTGCCATTAATTCACAAATATTTAAGAAAATTTCAATTATTCTTTAAAATTAAGATACTGATTTCTAACCAACGCATTTTTCTAAACGTTTTGTTAACTATTTTTTCATAATTAAAATTTATTAAATAACAATTAATTTAACAAATGTTTTAAAAGTTTATTAAAAAAGGAAATTAATTTCGCAATAAATGAAATTAAATTCACTTTTTTCTCTTTACACTACAAACAAGTTTTAAGATGAGACCGAATAAGAGGAGGAAGAAGATGAAATAAATAGCGTTTTAAATACATTAAGAATTTTACAAATTTGTACTTAACAATTTCATGAAAAAATATATTTTTTTCATTTCATTTCATCATTAAGTTTTGTTGTAATAAAAGCACATCACATCATACATTTATTCAACCAAACCGACAGATAAACAGATGGACAGACAAACAAACATATAGAGAGTCAGTCATTTAGTCAATTTACGAAACAACCAGTCATCCATCCAACCAATTTTCAAGTAATTTATGATCAAACCGCCTTAACAATTTGACCATACGCCAGGATAGAACATAAAACACAACGCAATACAAATACATAGAACAAGTCAGTTACAAGAAGAAGAAGAAGAAGAAGAAGAAGAATAAGATAATATTTCGCTTGCATACCATAAACCTGAAATATTTTATGTTCATTCGTTCGTATATTGCATGTAACAAATGCAATAACAATAATAGCAACAGCAACAGTAACAGTAACAACAGCAGTAACAACAACTGCGACTCAAACCGCCATTACAACAATTCAGGACAAAAGGTAAAGAAGCAGCAGATAGCTTAGTGTTGCATCTGAATTTCCCTTTCCTTTGTTGTATATTTTTTGTTGTTTTAGTTGTTGCATGAGTTTTGTTCAACTTTTATTTATTTTATTTTATTTATTTATTTTATTTTGTGGTTAATTAATACAACAGAAATGGAACTTCAAAAGAGAAGCTTTTCGAAACGAAACTAAACTTAAAACCAAAAAAATTTAAATATAAATAAATGTATTTATGTATGTGATATTTGTGGAGTGTTTTACATTTTGTTGCAAGAGCAGAAAAAATTGTAACTCATTATGTCACAAATTGAAATGTTGCAGTAAATAAATGGCCAGAATGCCTCATAAGACAGGCCAACAAAACAAATTGGACCAAAAACGAGAAAAAATAAAAACTTACACACAAATGATGTTTGCAGAGGCGGCTCTATGGATAATAAACGAATCAGTAGACAGATGAAATAAATGTTATAATTATAATAATGAACCAGAGAAAACGTTTTGTATGAATTGAAATGAAATTGAAATTAATTTTTGTAGATTTGATATCAAAATTATTTGTTAACGGGAAAACAGCTTTATTAAAAAAAAAACAAGTTTTGCCAAAAATCGGATATATTTTTAGTTTTAATTTTATTATTTTTTAAAAGTATTATTCTTCTCTTAATAATAAGTTTTTGTTTTTATTATTTGTTTAAATTTTACTTAAAAACTTAACCTTAAAATTTGAGAATGTGTTAATTTAAATCGAAAAGTCTTTTTTTTAATTCAAATTTCATTATTTGTACTTTTGAAAAATTTTGTGAGTATTTTCATTCAAATTGAAAATGCTGTCATAGATATGGAACCAATGAGTCAGAAAAGTGCATATGAAAGTGAAGGGAACCCATTGGTCCTTTGTTAATAATAAGCTTCTTAACCCTTGAAATCTCGATTGAACTAAAGTTAAACTTAACTTAACTATTTTTGGAAAAAAATAGGAATATTTTCATTAATAGCGAAAAACAGTGTAAAATAGGCTGATCGAGTTTTCAGTCAAATTCAAAATAATAATATGCAGACTATAATAATCAGGTGCAGAATATATATATATATATATATATATATATATATATATATATATATATATATATATATATATATATATATATATATATATATATATATATATATATATATATATATATAATATATATATATATATATATATATATATATATATATATATATATATATATATATATATATATATATATATATATATATATATAAAACATTTAAAAACCTAAAAAAACAGTTCTATTTTTTAAAGTTCAAAAGCTTAAGCATAAAGGTATATTGTAAAAGAGACACCTATTTAACCCTTAAAAGTTCTATTGAACTAAAGTTAAAGTTAGACTGAGCTATTTTTTGTTCACTAAACTTCAAATTTAACAAAATAATTCCATTTAATTTTGGGAGTATTTTCATTAAAATTGAAAAAATTTTAAACAAAGTGGAACCAAAATCAAACTTCTACAATTCTTTCTAACCTTCAAAAGTTCTATTCCTCTAAACTTTAAATTTGACAAAAAAAATATATGTGGGAACCGTTATAGTTACACGTCATAACACATTTAAAATAGTAAAATAATAGCAAAATAATAAAAAATCTAATATGTTAATAAAGTAACAGAAAATCTTAATTTGACAACGAGCCACGTCCATAGTTAACAATACTTTGATCTAGATCTCGTGCCGTATTACCTTCAATGTGTTTTGTAACGAATAACATTAAAATTTTTGAAATCGGAAGGCGAAGAAAAACGAAGAAAAGTTATGGTTGAACAGTTGTGAGCTACACAATCGCAACCAGCAGAAAATTAACATTGTTCGAAATCAATATTTTCTAATATTAATTTAATACTGAGTTTTTAATTTGTTGGTTTAAAGGACAACTTTTAAATTGATATCTGAAATATTTTAATTAATTTTTCGTTTATTTAACAAAATTAACGAAACGTTAATAATTTTGTTTTAATTAAAATCTTTTTAATTGATTTGAATACAATATTAAAAACATGTAGATTTAAAGAATTCTTATATTAACATTTCAATCAAAATCATGTTAAAGATTAGCTTCGGTAAATGAACGAACTTATTAAATAATTTGAATAAAATTTGTTCATTTAAAGAAATGTCAACCAAGTATTTTCATTATAATGAAATTAGAAATAAATTTAAATTTTGTTTTATAATTCACTATGATTTAATTCAAACTATTTAGCATTTTGGTCCAATTTATAAGATCATGTCATAATTAACATATTTTACAAATGTATTTAACATTTATCAATATAAAGATTGAAGTATTGAAATTGTTTTAAAATTTAATTAAATCAACATTTTTTTAAATTGTTACAAAACATTACTAAATGTTTTTAATTAATTTTTTTTCATTTTCATTACCAAAATTTAAATATTATTGTTATTTTAAATTCGGCGTTTTCCTCTTTTTCTATGATCAAAGAACACCCAAGTGGTTTTACAATTGACTAAGAAAAAAGAAGAAGAAGAAGGAGGCAAGAAAGGAAAGCAAAAACTACATAAAATTCAATTTAGTTAGTAAGATTTATTTGTGGCAAATAATTTTTATTCTTTATCATCAAAGTCGTCTTAACACACTTGCACAGAATCTTAATGTAATAAAATCAAAACAGCAACAACAACACGAACAAAATTTCCTAAAGAGTTATCAAATGTTATAAACTTCAACATACTTAAGTTGCCATAAAAACAAAGATTTTATTTGACCATCATCGTCAACCGTCATCATAAAGATCATCATCAGCATGATGATCATCAACAATGTCAGCGGCAACAGATACATTTACGGTGTGAGTTTAGTTTTTGGTGATCGTTCCGCGAATGTAGTTTAAATATAAAATTTAACACGATCAGGAAACATCAAAAGTCTAAGAAAAATACTAAAACACAACCGGTGCATCATCATCATCATCATTATCGTCATAATATTACGAAACTTTAACAGTAACCATATGATCACTATTATCTTGGAAAAGAATAAGCTAATGATGATGATGATGAAAATAATAAAAAATGAAACAAATACAAAGACACTGATTTACACTCACAAACAACTTGAGTTGAAAATAAACTCAGTCGAAGAAGACACAGAAATTCATGTCACTTTTAACATTTATGCCGAAGTTATGCGGTATTTTCCTCTTGAAATTCAAATTTTATGGAAGCTCATTAAATATAAATTTGTCGTTTATTATACGTAAACGTAACAAGCAACCAACCAGCCAGCCAGCCAGGGAGCGAGTAATGTGGATGAGTGTGCTCAAAGAAGCAGTTATATGTTTGAATAAGAACAATGTTCTTATTTCATAAACATTTCGATTATAAAAAATAATAAAAGAAACTTTTAACATACGCAGGCAAGCAGTATTTGCTTGTTGCAAGTGCATCATCGTCATCGTCATCCGCATGGTCATTGCCAACGAAATAGTGTTAGGCCGTCAGTTTCACCACAAAAAAAAGGAAAAACAAAAAACGTTGACGTTCGGTTCATATAAAATAATATAAATTAATTAACCCAAAATGCAATCATATATTAAACTTGTCTCCTCTTACGGGTGAGGATCTTCTTCTGCTTTGATTTTGGTCTTTGTTAAGGTGTGCAATCGTAAAAAATTTTCATTTCTTTGTTTTAAACCGGCTTTGCGTGTCAGGAACTCAATAAGATTTTTTGTATCGTACAAACAAAAAAATAAAAAGAAACTAAAGACAGAGAAATGATTAAGGGAGAAAAGAATCACAACAATTTTCATTGGCATTATAAAGATTTGTGTTGATGTTAATGTAATTGTTTTGCTATTTTTGCGTGCGTGTTGGCAATCGTACGTAGTCTCTTCAATATTTACTGAAAAAATATAAATGAAAATTACTTTTTTTTTATTGAGCAGCGAGTTAGTCTATTTAAAAAAAAACATAAAGATTTTTTGTCATAAAATAGAAATATTGACGACACTTAAACACTAAAGATCTGGTAACTTTACACACGGAAAAATCTTAAAAAAAAATAATTTGGAAATGTTGATTTTTTAGTTGGGAAGCACTTCGCATTTCGATACTACTCGGAGATGGTACGAGTAGAAGTGCATGTTTGATGATCAATTAAGGCATATATTCTCACTTCTCTAATCTATCAATTCCTTTTTGAAAGAGTATATAAAAATCTAACAAATTAATTTTACAAAAATTATACAACGTGTTTTTATTTTTTTGTTAAACATGTAATCACAATTTTAAAACAACATCGTTTTATATGAAATCAACATGGCAAATTTTTAATTTTCCTCTTTTATAGTATAATGTCGAATTACCTTATTTCCATGATACAAGCATTTTTTTAAAGTAGAATTTTTCATGTAAAATATGAAAGTTTTATTTAAAAAAAACTGTTTTGAAAAATTATAAATTTTGTCAAAAATTAAAAACCTTTAATATTCCTAACAAAGGGCAATTGCAATATATAAATCGCATCCAACAACTTGCAATTCTAGCAAATGCAACATAATACTTTCTTCATATCTGGAGGCTATAAATGATGTAACATTTATAGGTATCAATGAGTGTATGTATGCATGTATGTACTTTTAAATGTATGTTTGTATTTGTATGTTACAACAAGTCTGTTGAATTTAGTTCAGTTTAAAAATTTGTATTTGATTTACAATAATTCATACGAAAATATTTAACACTAAATATCGCACCTTATTTTCACAGGTTTTTGGGGCACTCACACACATACATACATACATACATACATACATACATACATACATACATACACATACAGAAACACATATGAATTCATACCAAAATCAGCAGACTTAAAGGCTCTAACTAAATAAGTACAAACATTCCTTTTTCTGTTTTCATTGTAAAGTCCAGTTAAGTTTTATTTAGTTTTCTTTTTAAGTTTTGCTTTTTGCAAGAAAAATGATGCAAAATTCATTTCAAACAACAACAACTTGTACAATAGCAACAACACGGTGGTATAGAGGTGACTGAGTCTGGTGTTGGCAAGTTATTGTAGGTATTTTATGTATAAACTAAAACTTACAGGAGGGTCCACACATCTGGTCATGATGTTGAGAACACCAACAACCATAGACATTGTCTTCTTCGTCTTCATCATCTGCATCGGCATCAGCACCTTTTGTAGAGTTACGAAACCAAAACCAAACATTTCATGTCGGAATTTTTGTAATTTTTTTTTCGTTTCGCATTTTTTGTTTCAGTTTGCAACCTCTTTGCAACATAACAGATATTCTAACATGCAGCGGTGCTTATTGAACTTTTTTTCGGTCCATGTTAAACAATAAGAAAAATTGAGTGAAAACATATAACGAATACACTCGAATATTTAAAATAATAATTTATAAAAGATTTAAAGGATTTTTTAGATTAAGTCGAATTTTAGTTTGGTTTAAAAGTGGAATTTAGCTGAATTCAGTCTGATTTTGATTAATTGCAATAGTAGGAAGTTTTTTCCTCCCATCTACTGTTTATGAGATGTTTCATATGTTGGGTTATGACGAAGATTTTACCTCTCTGAAAACGTCAAAATTTTATATAGAACGAACTAGACAAACATGAACATATTTTTCTTTTCATTTCCTAAAGGTTCTGCCGATTATTTAATTTGATATGAATTTCCATTTTGTAAGAGGCTTCAACAATTTTTATGCGTTTCTCAATTGCGTATACTTTTGATTGATTGATGCTTTGAATCTATCAAATACTGAGATAACGTAGTGAGATATTAAGTTAGGCAAACACCTTGACCTAAAGGAGTGTTGAATTATAGTGGTTACAAAACAAGTATTTTCAGCATTCCTGGTTCGAATTAGTTAGTGCCCCAACTCCACATCCCCAGGGAAATAGAGGAAATAAAAATTTAGATTGGTTCATACACATAGATGGCGTTTTTAAAGACATTTTAATTTATATTTTAACACGAACTGTAAATTTAAGTAAATATTATTTTATATTGATTTAAATTAAATTAAGAAGTTCTACAAACTAAAATCACGACTGAGTTAAATATTTAGTTGTTTTTACATTAGATTTTTCTTGTACAAAGATGATACAATTATGTGAGTATTAAAAATATTTTTCACAATTTCAGTTTATTCTTCGTTTTGAGTTTTTTTTTCTTAAATTTAAAAAAATCGAATTTTCTTTTATAAGAAAAGTGAAGGAAAATACAAGTTATTTGTCTCCAATAAACATTTAAATTCTAATGATTATCTTAGTGACTCTCACTAATTATTGTAGAACTAACACTTAAAGAAAAATCAACAATTATATTTAAAATAAACATTTGTTTTCAAAGATGATCTTCATTATCTGCACTTGATACTATTTGTATTTCCATAAAAAGTTTCTATATTTGTTGTTGTTGTTGTTGTTTCGCTTAATATATTTTTTGTGCATATTTGTTTTTAAGTTGTGAAAATAAATAAAATAAAATAAAATATCACGGTTTTAAATCAAAACTTCTAACAATTTTTAATGTTTTATGATCGTGTGAAATTCCATAAAAGCCACTGAAAAATATTAACTCAACAAAAAAGACAAAGACAGTCAAAACACACATACACACACACAACACTTGGAACAATTTATTATGCCATGAATCATCATCATCCTCATCGGACTCATTATTACCAAAAGTAATTGCACCGGTATTATTTATACAAAATGAGCTACAACATGAGCAACAACATCAACATCAGCAACAATCAGCTATAAGTATCAACATCATAGATAATATTGAAATAAATTTGTATCTTTATAAAAAATCTATGTAAAGATTAAAATTTTGCTTAAAAAATTTGTTAACTCTTTTTTTTCTGTTTTTGCTTTAATTCCACTTTCATCTTTAAATTATTTGTATGTTAAACAAAATCAATGTCCAGAGCCATTGAAATACTTGAATTCGTTTGAATATCTTGGTCTTTTATAGCAATAATAACCAGTAGTAAGTTTTAACTTAAATAACGTGCACAATTTTGAAGATTCCATGAGTTTGAAACTTGTTTTTGGTCCTCATTATCATCCTCCATCCTCCTCCATCCATCATCTTTAGCAGACTTAAAATGGTTCATGTAAGAAAGACCAAAATCAAAACAAATATCTCATAATGTTACTACATTTCATACAGTTTGGTGTGGAGTTTTGGGGTTTTAGAATTGTTTTCTTGGAGTTGTTTTTGTTTTGAGATTTGTAATCTTATCGATCGTTGTTTTTCTTTTATGTCTTGTGCATTTTGGTGTGGTAAATATTGCATGTTGCAAGTTGAAATGATCATGAGGATGGATGGTGTATACTTTCTGTATATTTTTTAATAAAACTTTAGCAACCATTTTGTGTTTAAACGAACATGCATACGTTCATCCAACCATCCATTCATCCATCTCTTGTTTAGAATTTTTTTACAAACACTATTATTTTTCTTCATTCCTTCATATATAGATACTTACCACTTATGTATGCATACAATCGACCTATTAGAAATATATGTTGGTTTTGTATGTGTATGTTTTTTGTTGCTTTTTTGTGAGTTTTTGTTGTTTTATTGTTCTGTTTCTGTTTCGTATTTAAATTTATTCAGTTCTTCATGTTCGATCTTTATAAATTTTAGTTTTGGCCTTTGATAGATTTCCGACTTGATAAATATTTAAAAATGTCGGTGTATGTTCTATAAATGACTACATGTATATAGAATGTATGCATATAATTCTAGATGTAACCCAGTAAACATTTTAAATAATTGTTGTTATTTCAGAACTTAAACAAAAAAATTAAAAATGAAAATAAAATATTAAGATCAATGCTTATTTTCAATACACACTGTATTTTTGGTACCGTAAATAAGTAAACTAGTCATTCGATATTTTCTGTTTAACAAATTGGATTAATACGAACTGTTGTCTTCACATTTCTACATAATCAGATTGCGTACATTGAATACCCATTTTCTTTAAAGCTTCATCAATTCTAATTAGGCTAGTGCAAAGAAGGAATCATCTCAGACCCCATAATGCATGATATTTTTGAATCAAATCAAAATCTGAGTCATCCGAAATAATTGACAGAGCTCAATAAAATTTGTTCCTGAAAAGTTTTACATTTAAAACCTAAAATATCGATTAAGTATATTAAAATATATAGGCCGATATCTGTGGCAACCAATTATAAATTGACAAATTAGAATGAAATTATGTCATTATGTTAAGATCGGTTCAGTAGAAGAAAATTATAGCCAAAAATATAACAAATGTTATGACATATTAAATATTCCTGTGTTATGTTTAAGAAAAACTTAAATATAATGTATATGTTTGTAAGAGTATGTGGGAGTGTGTATGTATGTATTTGGTTCACACGAATTTGTGGTGTATTGAAGATTCGACATAGCCGAATAAAGCATTCTCACTTGTTCTCATTATTATTAAATAAGGGCTAGACATGTCATGCTTTAAATTTTTATAGTTTGAATTCTTCAATTAAAGAATTGTTTATTGGGTTTCATAATAGTAAATGCACATAAAAAATTCTATAAAGAATGATTTTTTGTTGCTTTTTGAAATAAAAATTCTAGTTTTGTAAATAACTCTTTGGGAGGTTTGTAAATTTAATTTAGAACTTTTTTTTAAAACATTTATATTAAGAGCACATTATCTTGAATTATATCATTATTTAAAAATTAATATTAAACTTTTGTAACTTTTATAAAAAATCTAAAATGTTTGTAAACATTTGATGGTCAACTGCTTAAATTATTGAAATTGTTATGGACATGAAATTAAAATAAATTTATGTATTTTTATATAAAACTTAAATTACAAAGTTGTTATTTGTCTGTTAATAGATAATTTTTTTTTAAATACAAATATTATTTGCTTAAGTTTTTTCTTGGAATTTTTTGTTATCTGACAGCACCTGACCATTTTTGTTGAATGATTTTTACAAATATGTGAATTTATTATTAAAACTAGACGGCAAAAAAGATAAATATTAATATGGTAAATTAAACTAGGGAATTCCCTTTTAGCTCTTTTATCATCTCTTGGTATTCCAATCTACAAGATCTCTTAAAGATTCTAAGAAAATGCATCCATTTTCCAAGAATACGTTTAATAAAATTAAAACACTGATGATGACAACATTAATGCGCGTTATTGTCTGTTTTTACCTGAAATCCGTTTATTATATTTAGTTTCTTTATTTATATCCATATTTTGGTGGCAAACATATGACGTTCACTAAAAGGCATCCATCCTTAAAACCCAACACCATTAATGTATAACAGCTTGAAAAAAAATCCAAATCTTTAAATAAAAATCGTTCAATAAAAAACAAAAAAACACATACACATTTACAAAAGATCAGAGACTAATAAAAACTCAAAAAAAAGTTCATAACAACGCCTGAACACG
Source organism: Cochliomyia hominivorax (assembly GCA_004302925.2). Taxonomy (NCBI): domain Eukaryota; kingdom Metazoa; phylum Arthropoda; class Insecta; order Diptera; family Calliphoridae; genus Cochliomyia; species Cochliomyia hominivorax. The sequence continues at coordinate 57,234,838 of PYHX02000158.1, forward strand.
TGCCCAAATTAATACGCACACAGTTTTCTGACGGAGGAGACTCATCAATTTTGTAGATAAAACTGGAGACACTTTTGACTGTCAGTAGTATTTTATGTATGAGCAAATGGAATAAATTTAAAAGTTAGTGTGTTTGTCTACTTTTATATATGTATTTTTTGGAATATTTTGGATTTTGAATTTAAATGTTTTGAAATTCACACAAGGATTTTTTTATTGAAAATGAGAAGAGAAAAAATGTTTTAATTTAAATCGTATATTATTTGGGGAATTTAAGAAAATAAAAAGGAATATATTGTTTTAAAAATGATCTAACGGAAATACTTGAAATATTTTTGTTATCATTAATTTATGCATAAGTATTTCAAAATTTGAATCCTTACGAAAAATAAAATTTAAATAAAAACTCATTAATTAATTAACCCTTGAAAACAAAAGTGTGAGTTGGAAGAGATGAGTGAAGAAAAAAAATATAATGAAATAAAAACAAATCAATAACTACATTTATTTGTGAACGGCGGTTGAGTTTGTGAATTTCGCCGTCTTTGTTATAGAAAGAAGCCGCTTCCAAGTGTTTATTGACCACATTTGAATAAAACAAGACAACGGTCTGAAGAGATATATATATATATATATATATATATATATATATATATATATATATATATATATATATATATATATATATATATATATATATATATATATATATATATATATATATATATATATATATATATATATATATATATATATATATATATATATATATAATATATATACCGCGTCCAGAGTAGAAAGACGGACGGCGACACAACGACAACGTTTAACAAAAACGTAACTCTTCATGATATTATTGTCATGGCAATTTTCATTGTTGCTTCCACTTTAAAGCTACTGCTCAAAACTACTTACAATACACACAACTATACAGTGCAACAATTTATGTTGTATGCAACCTCAAACACACAATATTGAGGACAAGATGTATGTACTAACGACTATACGCAAAAAAAAACTATATTAAGAGAAAAGATCAGAATTGAAACGTATAGAAAAAAAGGGGTATTCAGAGGTAATTGGAAGAAATATAGAGAGGAGAGTTATAAACTGTAGGATCCACCAAAATGGAATTATTAAGGAAAATATCATAGTTATTACTTCTCGGAGTTCTTTCAAGGGCTCCTAATAAAATGTTTTAACTGCGTTATTGCCTTTACTTATCCTTACTCCTTTTTACTTTAGTTTGCTTCAGACTCAAACGTTCTTCTTTATATGTGAGAATCTCTTTTTTTTGTTCTTCCATAGATTTCCAATTATTTGTTGTCTTCAAGAGTCTAGTGTAGACGGCCGATAACTATTTTCATTTCTTTATTCTAAATAGTGTGCTTTGTTGTACATTCGCATGGCGTCTGGTTGTTTATGGTTCTTGTCCACAATATGGATGGAATTTTACAATGACTACGGTTCACAAACTGCAATGTAGATAGAATAGAAAGAAATCTTTAAAATCTATATTGTACGATGCCCTACTTTAGAACTCCCTAAAGCTCTACTATACCGAACTATAAATAACTCGTTTACAGTTCTACAGTGCGCTCCATTCATAATGAACGATGTTAATTGTAAGTCACATTTTACCATAAATATTGACAAATTCAACCATGAGGAGGAATTCCCAGATTTTTAAGACTGTTAATGATTTTAATGAAAATGTACTTTAAGATAAATGTATTCCTACAGATCCAGTTTCCAAAAATAATCTGAATATTCCAAATAAGACATTTTTAATGGCCAGTTTATTATGCGGAGAATGTTGTCCGCAATAGTACTCTTTGATAACATGATTCAATATGAGTTTTTATGAGTTTTACATTAAAAAAGTCTAACTTGAATACCCTAATTTAATTTGGTTGTTAACTTCACTCCAGCAACAAAGAAGGAAAAAAGGAAAGAATCGAAAACTTAAAAAAAGAAGTCAAATACTTATAAATACAACAAGTGGTATTCACTGGTAAAATCAACAAAATTTAAACAATTTTGCATTTGTGTCATCATTGTCATCAATGTTTTATTTAACCAAGCAGCGGAAATCATCTGAAGTATGAGCTTCATCATTAGGCTATATCAACCATTCCTACCATAAAATCTTTTCAATATTTGGTTTCATCAATTCCATTTTGTTTTATTCAAAGTTTTTTGTTGCCGATTTTTAATGTGAAGACAAATCGTCTGAGTTTTTCGTTGTGTGTTTTTATTTTTTATTGGTATCAACAGGACCAACCTAAGAAGTTGTCATCACAGTCCAGATGACAACACTGATAATGTATTTTTATTTCTTTTTATTACAATTATTTGAATCTTCATTTGTATCTGTTTTTATATAAATGTGTATGTATATGTGTATAGGTTTTTTATCTTTAAAGGAAAGAAAATATAATACAAAAGAAATGTGTGAATTTTTTAGGTTTTTTCCCATTTTTTTTTTTTTTTGGAGGCTTCAATCATCAATGATCGTTAAAATTGAATGAATGAAGAACATATATATTCATATGTGTATGTAGGTTTGTTGAGAAAGAGTGTAAAATTTATTTTAGAAAAAATTATATCCATATAAAGACACAAAAGGAAATATAAAATCAATTTTTAAGGTGCGGTGTTGGGTTATTTATGGTCTAGATAAATATTGAGACAACATTCAAGTTTATAGATATTTGGCGCCAATAAATAAAATAAAAAATATAAATAAAAAACTATTTTGGTGTTTCCTGAATCCAATAATCCTTTAAAGAAAACTTTAATTTTATTTTCATTTTAAATCAAAATTAAAATGAATCAATAAGATTTCAAATTAATAATAAATTAATAAGTTTATTTTATACCGTTTTTTAAAGGGAACATTTTTGTTTCTAAGATGTTCGCTCTGTCATACCATATATTGCTGGCAACATTTAATCTTACATAGATTTCAAATAGATCAAAATAATAAAAACACAGTCAAACATTATTTAAAAAAAACAGTCAACTCTTTTTAAATGTTGCTATACATTAGAATGTATATAAGTAAATGTTGCTATCAACATTTTGTAGATATTTTAAAAATTAAAAAAAATACATATTTTTTATTCCTGAAAAATCAATATACATATGAAATTGATATAAAAATTCTTAAAAAATTCTTCCTTGTTGATATTTTCATTATTGTAGCAGAACTTAAAAATGTATATAAACAAATGCAACATACTTTTTTAAATTGCAAAATACATTCCTTGCAAACATTTCCATTATTGTTGCCTAAACTTTAAAATGTTGCTTAACAAATGTTGATTGGAAAGTTTTATAATGTATATTCCAAAAATTTAAATAAAACAAAATAATAATAAAAACTAATGACAATGACCAAATTTTTGGCCACATTAAGTTAAATGTTTTTCTGTTCTCTAGCTCTCTAAGTTGCCAACATCCATCATTGTTAACTCTGAAAAAAATGACAATTCAAATTTACGTTAAAACATACATATAGATATATAAGTTATTTGTAACCGATTATATCGGAAAAGACCCTTTAAAGCAAATATCAATAGCCAACAGTGAATGAGAAGAAACGTGTGAGGAGTAAAGTCAAATAATAAAATTAATGCAAGAACAAGACGATATTCATGTAATTAGATAAAAACATTTAAACTCATCGAGATATAATCAGGTTTTGTTTTGTTTTTTTTTTTTGGTCTGTAAATTTTACAACTTGTTGTTTTTGTTGCTGTTGTAACTTTATAACACCAACAACTACATAAACTATAGACAAGATTTAACAAAAAGAAGAGATTGAGAAAAATAAATAAAAAAATTGCTGCTGTTTTTTAATGAAGCAAAAAATTAAATCATTTAAAATTTAATTAAAAAAATAAATTTAATTTAAATTTTTCATTTATTTGTTTTTTTTTTAATCATAAAACAATTTAATTTTCCCCAAAAAATGAAATCGAGAAAAATCAAAGAAGCGAGAAAGCCACAAAAGCAACATGGTGTATGAAACATTTTACGTATTTTAAATATGTATATGCACATGTGAGGCAAGTATGTGAATATGGGTTTATGTATGTGTTTAAAATATGTCTATACAAATTTCAAATAAAACACATGGCGGCGTCTCCAAAATGAACGAAAACAACAACCAAATATATATAAAAAAATAATAATAAATAAATAACAGAAAATGAAAATCGCTATGAATAAAAGAAAACCAAGAACAACAAAAAACATGCAGTCGAATTTTTGGCAAACAGAGTTTGTTAACCAAAAACACCACAACATGGCATGAAACCCTATAAAAATTGGCAACATATACAAGCCAACAAGGAAAGCAACAATATACAGACACTCGACATTTTACACACACGCACTCATGCATTAATACTCACAAACTGTAATAAATTAAACAAAATGGCAAAAATACTGACACACACACAACATAAATACAGAAAAAGTATTTGCCACAAAATGCTGAACGGAATTCACAACAGGCAATGAGTGCAAAAAAAAAAAGAACGAAACACATCAAAAAAAGTACTCGAATACAACACAAAAAAGTTCAAATCCCCATTATGGTTATAATGGGGCTGTTAAAGTGTATCCAATACCAAATACATTTACACACTAACACTCACCATCACACTCTTGAAATGAAAACGGATACTTAATAGAGACCAACAAATACAATAACAGCAGCAACAAAAGCAGTGAAATCTCTTTTATCCCTCTCCGCCTTTTTTCATTCAAAAGGAAATCGTTTTCAGCACGCAATGCGCAGGTCATTTTAAGTCGATATATTTATTATTTTATAAGGATACTTTTTCTTTTTTCTTCTTCTTTGGTGAATCCAAAGCTCTTTTAAAAAGTTCAATCTACTTTAATTTTTTAATTCTTAAAATACTTTTAGAATTTAATGAAAATATTTAAAGTTAGATTTATTAATTTTTAATTAAGAAAAATGTATCTAAACATTCTGTTTTATATTTTTCTTGAGAAACATTTTTAAATAATTAGATATTTAGGTAAATTTAGGAAATCTTTCATATTTTAAATTTTAATTTAAAATTAAAGTTGTAAATTAACTATTATATTAAATATTTGAAAATGTTTATAAACATTAAACTAAATTTAACTTTTAATACGTTAACTATTATAAAAATTATGTATCAATTGAAAAATAAAGTTTTTTAAGACTTTAATGTTTTCACAACCTCCAGATATGAAAATTGAAAATTATTAATTTCATAAAATATTGATTTCCTTTGATTAAAGAGAAAGAACTAATTTTGAGAATAATTGAATAACTTCAGAAATACACTCAAAAAATTTTTAGGTAAAATTAAACAAATAATACATTTAAAACAATTTAAAATTCTTTTAAAAAGCTCAACGCTTACATTTTCATTTAAAACAAATTAATTTGTTACTTATTTTTAAATGTTAAGTTTATTTAAAATTTCAATATCATGTTTACTTACTAAAACCTTAATATTTTATTTTATTTTATTTTATTTTATTTTTTTGAAATAATATATATTTTATTATGTTTGTATTTATTTTATTTGATGACAAAGTCAAGAAATTTTGAAGTAATAAAAAATTAATTACTGAAAATTTCAAGTGTTACCTAAAATAGTTTTTTATGGTAGTTTATTTTTTGAAAAAACATGCATAAAAACAACAAAAATTATGATTCCTTATAAAATAAATGAAAATTCATTAATTTTTTACTTTACAGAAAATTTTTTGAATAAACTACAAACAGTAAATGTAAACATTTTTTTGAGTGTACTGAATATATTGAAATGAATTTCAGCTTAAACCATCCAGAAGGGCAAAAGCACAGGCTTCTAGTGTGTCAAGAAAACGCATGTCTTCTTCCAAAGCTAATCAGCTCAGTTATTACTTTTTAATAACAGAAACTTTTAAATTTGTTGCTTTTTTAAATAATTTCGATAACTCTAAAACTACTTAATATAATAAACAAAATTTTACATGGACAAAGTAGAAGTACTTCAATTGTCTGAAAGTTTGTAACCTTGGCTATTAATATTCTGTAAATATTTTTTGGGAATTGTTCTGCAGCTTTAGAATTATTGAAAACAATTGAAATTCCAATTGATCATCACAATTGATTACATCAGTTATCAGAATTTTTTAACCTCCAAAATGTCAATTATGAATTATATGAAAAAATATTTTTCCAGTAGATATTCCTGATAATCCCCTACTAAAAGTATTATTGTGTGTACACACAGAATAAAACATGAAGCAAAACCAATGTTGAACATAGTGGATTTGAGATTGAATATTTTTTTCATTTATTTTGAATTATTTTTTTCCTTTTGTGGTGAAATTATTTTGTACACATTAGAATCTTTCGATATTAATATATAAAATTATACAACGATAAATTTTTAAAATTACATTTAAATAGTACAAATTCAAGTAGTAAAATTTCAAGAATATTCTCCAGAAACTGTATTTTCAATGTTAAAAACCCATTTTTTATCTATGAAGCAAAATTATAATGAAAAAAGACCTAAATTATTTCTATTCTAATTTATTTTACATTGTTTTTTTTTTCTGTGTGTATGTGTGTGATATCCTCTTTGTTTAAATAATGAACATAGCAAACTGTTTTTACAATTTCAACAAGTTTTTTGAAATTTATTTATTTTTTATTTATATTTTATATATTAATATTTTTCAAGAAATAAGATTTTCAATGATATAATATATATTGTAAAAAGCTTCTACTATCGCAAGAAATTAACTAGAACTTGGGCTAATAGAGCAAAGAAGTTATAGATTTTTTAACTAAAAATTTTTAAAAATCTATTGAAAACAATTTTAACATTAATATTATTAATCACTTTAGTTATTGGATCCATATTTTCAAAGTGTAATAATGACAAACTCATAAATAAGTTCTATATTTTCTTCATGAAAATAAAGTCAAAATGGTGGTTAAATACAATAATTGTATATATATGAATGTATGTATGTAAGTTTAAGATAATAAAAATCATCCCCACTCTCTAACAGATACAAATGAATCCATAAACAGACTCCACATACAAAAACAAAAAAAAAAAAGTAATAATAAGAAAAACATTTAAGATTGCGTGCGCGTAAATAAAACAAAAAAGGATAAAAATAACGACAAGAACTTCATTATGAACAAACAAATAAATAAGTAAAACGTAAGCAACAACAAAAACAGTAACAATAAAAAGAGAAAAAACCTTCTTAACTTCTGTATATCTTCTAACCATTTGTATGTATCTGTATCTTGTATAAAATGTTCTTTATACTTTTGTATCTTATTAAACGTAACCATCATGTTCTTCTGCGACTGACTATAAAGCAATGGAGGCCAAATGATAAAAAGCAAAAAAAAATGTATAATAAAATGAACAGAACAGATCCCAACAACAAAACAAAAATAATATCCAACAGGCTTTAAAGATTTAACATTTAATAGCCACGACTACCAACAACAAACTTTATAGCACAGAGATACAAAATTATGTTTAAATGTAGTATATAAAAAATGTATATATACATGTTATTGTATACACAGAAACAAATATAAATATATTTACGTTCACATACATATATAGTTGTATATATAATCTTGTCTGCTCCGCCTTTATAAATAATTCATGATATCTACACCAAAATGTTGATAATGATGATGATGCAAAAGATACACAAACATTTATACAGATATACGAATGTAAAAAAGATTGATGAATATGCTAACTTTACATACTCTACTTTTGCTATATTTATTTTATTTTATTTTTTGTACACTTGCAATTTTAAATACTCACCACAGTACGTTAAAAATTTGGTACAAACGTTAAAAAAAAAACTGAAATCGGGGATAAAAAATTGAAAAGAAAAACTCTGTGCAAAGAGTATTTTTTGCTATATTCAAGCAAAACGTTTTTTAAACATCACTAAATACGTCAAAGTTTGTTTTTATAGAAAACAAAACAAAAAACAAAAAAGTTTTCGCATTTTTTACGTCAGTTTTTTTTTTTTGCTTTTTTTTGCTTTTTTGCAGTATTTCTACTTTTTTGTATGATCCCAAAAATGGTACTTGACTAAAATCATAGGAAAAAAATTGTTCTTTACACTTTGTTGTTTAAAAAGTTGTTCGAGAACATGAACAAGATTCTTGAGTTTTTCTTTTCTGTAAAAAAAAAACTTCCATGGAGAAATAAATATAAAAAAAAAGAACTGGAAATTGTTTTTTACCTTGTTCATTTTATAAAAAAATTATTTAAATTGAATAGAACTTTAAATAGAAGAAAAATTATAAAATATGACATTTAGGAAAATGTTGTACCTCCAAGCAACAAATTGCTAAGCAAGATAAAGAATATAAATATTTGATACATGTTGTGTTCTTTTAGAAATTAACTAAAAATTTTAAACAAATTTTCATAAACGTTTCAATGCAAAACTATAGAGTTTATTCTTTATTTATAAATATATTTTTAAAAAATTTTTAGAATGTCAAAAATTCTTTTTAAGATTTAAAGTGGGTTTAAAAGCCAATGTTACCTGTAATGGACTAAGATTGGTCCATTACAGATGGGATACATTGTTCTCCCTTAGAAAAGGATTATACATGCTTCTTCAATAAAAATGTCATAATTCACTGTAAGAAATAACTTGTATATTGTTTTGCTTTTGGATTCTAACTTAATCCCCGATATTTCCTCTTATGTAACAAATATAAACCAATTTAGAATGTTATATTCAATCAAAACTTGTTGGCTTTCTTTAATTACATTAAGCGTTTACATGAGCAATTTACTATTTTTACTATAAATTATATTTTCTGTTGATCCAATTTTGACCATATTTGTACTTTATTACTGTATGTATAGTTTTGTGTTGTAAAGCAATTTTCTTTAACACCATTTACTATTAGTTTTTAGGGCAACAAAATTTAAATATGTTTTTAAAACTTTGAATTCATCTCAGGTTATCTCGGTTTATAACATTTAAATTAGTTTTTAGGGCAACAACAAACAATCTAGTAAAATTTTATTCAGATTAGAGATATCGAAGGACGAACAGATTATTGTAACTAGATTACGTAAAATCTGACATTTTACGAGTTAAATTTTCTGTTAAGATATTTTCGACCTCATCCCTTTAATATATAAATATTTTATTTTTAAATATAAAAAATTAGTTAATTTATTTCTTGTTTGTTTTATTTTATTTATTTTTTTTTTCAGAAAAACAACGTCTATCATTATGCGTGGGTTGTGGTGGGCAAATTCATGATCAGTATATCCTGCGAGTAGCACCCGATTTAGAATGGCATGCAGCCTGTCTTAAATGCCAAGAATGTCGGCAATTTTTAGATGAAAGTTGTACGTGTTTTGTGCGTGATGGCAAAACATATTGCAAAAGAGATTATGTTAGGTAAGTTTAAAAACAAAACAAAACAAAAAAAAAACAATTCTTGTTTAACTTTTTTAAATTTAATGCGTGATAATTTTTAGACACATGCATTTTTTATAACAAACCACGCATTTCTCTTTTATTATATTTAAAATTTGTATTTCAATGTTTTCTGCACAAAAATAAATCTTTATAAAAATAAACAACGACCCACACCTTTTGTATGGAACAAACACACTCAGACACACTCTAACTAAACTTCACTTCAACTGGAGTAGAAAAACTGTATCATCCATTCATCATCAGCTATCAGTCATGGGATTTTTTTCGTTTTTTTTCTGTTTTTGCATATTTATTTATTTCATAATGGGTGTTTATTTAACAAATTAGTTTAGTTGTAGTAACTACTTAAATAAGTAACACTTTTTGCGTATGTATATGTTTATTCGATAAATATTAACATTAACTACATACAGATGAACAATAAAACTAACACTTTAATTATGTAAATAAATAAATAAATGATTAAGTATTTTTTTAATTGTTATTAAAATTTGAATGTGTGTTCTATATTTTAAAGAGAAGAAAACTTGGTAACAATTTCAGTTATTATATGTTAAACTTGTTTTTTTTTTTTAATTATAAATAGCAAAATAATAATTTAAATAAATAAATAATATTTAAATTTGTTTAATAATTTCCAACACAAAAGACATCTGGCATCTTTATTTATAAACGGAAATAACCATATTTTAGCTAAGCCACAAACTCTCTCTATTTATCACTCTTCCATACTCACTCTTTTCCTATTTAGTAACAAAATAGACCATTTTGTTGCTCATCTATTTCCTGTTTGAAGTTAACTTCCTTAAATAAACAAAAAAGCAACATCAATATTTAACAAATTGTTTGTTGTTGTTTATTTTTTTCAAGCAACAACAAAACTATAATATATTTAAATAAACATAAAAGCAGGAACAACAATAAGTATCTTATGTTTGTATGATTGTACAGTTTGTCAAATATATTTTTGCAATCATAAAAATTTTAACTTTATTAATGAATTCCAACAAAAAATACTTTAATGCATGCTAACAATTAAGCGACACCAAACATTTTTAAAAAGACAGACAGATAACAACAACATCAATCAAAAAAGAAATTTACACACTTTGTAAAGTGTCAAATAAATGTTTACAAACACTACCAAATCATTAGAAATGTGTAATTTTTCCAGTTGTTATTCTTTTATAAATGGAGTATTTGTATGGAGTATTTTTAAGGAATAAGGAAGTGTTTCTTGTTAAAATAATGTCTTTAAAGTCACTTATAAGTGTTTGTAAAAAGTTCTTAAAAGACTTGATTCAAAGGATCGGTGCATTTCAACTATGATAAGGACAAATCCGTAAGGAAAATCAATGATATGTAATATTCCACATAAAGAGTTGTAAATAATACTATATTCCATGCCAAAAACGAATAAACCCCAGGATTAAAGTCATTTACAGATTATGTTACACTGCGAATTGAAAGCAACATTATTTGACACTGTTGATAATAAATATTAAAGGAGGACTTCTTCCAGAGAATAAAAAAATACTGTAGATTAAGTATTCAATGAAACTATACTTTTAACAAATCTTATATATTTTACATTAGTGGCTCGGAAAGCAGCCTTTCTCCTATATCATAACATTGAAAAAAAATTACTTTAAAAAAATCACTGTAATTTTTTGAAAAAGAAAAAAATCTAGAAAGAGCATAAACATAAATTTTGTCTTCAAAAATGAGGTGACATTTTTCTGAAAAAAATGTCGTTCTAGTATTTCACAGTAACTGAAACGTCCTTGGTGATAATTATAGAATTTTTCCAACTTAAATTCCCAATTTTTTACTGGAAGTGCTCTCTCATTTGAACCTATAATGTACAAGATTAAAAATATTACTCTTAACTTGCACGGTTACCTACTTTAACTAGCCTTTGGATGGTTTTAATTCGTATTTTTGGTGGGATATGATATTGTATATAATCCTAATTGTGAAATATCACATAGGATCGTTTTCCTTAATGTCGTGACCCTTATAATAATTAAAATATTCCAATGTTGAAAACTTGCCTTTCCAATTATGAAGACACTAGTTAATCTAAAGATATTAATTTTACAAGAAACATTTCCTTATTATTTAGAGATTAAAACTCCAGTTTTAAAAGAAGAACTGCAAAAAATCGCCAAAACCAGAGTTTTGCAAAACTCTATTTTTCAAAATTTCGCGTCGTGAACAGGTATATCAACGAAACGTGTTCAGAACAAATGAATGAATAAAGAGTTTTTAGTTGGAATTCATTAATGAAGTTACTAATTTTCATATTTCTTTTTAATTGCAAATATATATTTGACTAACTGTATGTAGATTATAAAAGTAGTCACAAACTACCGCCTAGACAATAATATAAAGTTGAAATGTAAATGTTTAAATAATTTATTAACATCTTAACTATAAAACTAATAAATTAACACTTTATTTTATGATTGATAGTGTTATTGTACAAGTAATAAAACCACAACAATAAGCTAATAAAAAATTCTTTAACAAAAACATTTGTATGTTTGTATACAGATACATACATAGATACATCCATGAATGTATGTTTGTATTTGTTTATTTAACAAACAATGAGAAATAAATATGAAAAAAAAAATAATAAATAAATCAAAAACTTCTGCAAAAATTAAATATTTATATTGAATAAACATATGTATTTATTAAAACAACAAAAGCAACAAAAACAAAAGCGGAATAGCGTAATGATTTGAAAATATTTTACAACTTCCACATGTACATATATTTACAACAACAGCAATATTTTATAGTTATTTACATAAATATATTATTAATTTTAATATCATTTAATTTTAATTTATAATTTCAGATTATTCGGTACTAAATGTGATAAATGCGGTAATTCCTTTAGTAAAAATGATTTTGTGATGCGCGCTAAAACGAAGATATTCCATATAGAATGTTTTCGTTGTTCAGCATGTGCGAGACAATTACTGCCAGGTATTTTTTTTTCAAATTTTATTTATTTATTTATATATTTATTTATTTACTTCTTCTTTATATTTTTATAATTAATATTTTAGGTGATGAATTTGCGTTAAGAGATGGTGGCATTTTATATTGTAAAGAAGATCATGATGTTTTAGAAAAATCCTCACAAAGTAGTTTAACTTCATCATCTATAGAAAGCAACAATAACAATAGTTGTAGTAACAATAACAATCATTCAAATCTTAGTAATAATAATCATTCCAGCGAATTGGGTTCAATGTCAGGTGAGTCTATAATTAATGTTTTAATCAAATGTGTGTTCTTGAAATTCATTTATGAAATGAGACACAAGATATAAAGGTATTCAAGTGGCAACATTTATTCGCTTATAAAATTATCCATTTGTTTCTAACCTTATGATATTATATTCTAAAGATACACACAAAAAAAAAACATGAAGCAAAATCAACGTTGAACATAGTTGTTTTGAGATTGAATAAATATTTTTTATTTTGTTTAATTTAAACCATTTTAAGTTTATGGTGAAATAATATTATACATATTAGAATTATGTTAATATATAAATTTATACAACTATAAGATTTTCAAATTACTTTTGTGTGGCAAAATTTCGAGAATATTTTCAAGAAACTTTTTTACTGTGATACGATATTAAATTAAAACTTTTTATCTATAAAGGAAGATCATAATTGAAAAAGTTGATTTGATTATATTTAAATCAATTTTCTGTGTGTATATTAACGTAAATGCATACAAAGTAAATCCGGCTGGGCTTGAGGCAATGATCATACAAGTTCTCTTTAAAATTTGTTAATTTTGAAAAAAAACTTTTTTATTATGGTTCTTAATTGCAAAGTTTAAATCATCCTTTAATTATCCTTATTATATAGCATATTAGCTTTTACCCGTTGCGCTTTGCTGAACATGCAATGTATATTTGCCCAAATGCCCCCGTTCCTATCCGTTCTACAACTTTATTTAATATTTGCATTAACTGTAGTCATATACATTATATTGAAATTCCAAATAAATATTATTATTCTTTTTCATTTGATTAATGTTGAAATTTTAAGTTTATTAAACAAAACGACAATATTCGACATTATAAGTTCTTCTTTATTTTTGATGTCAAATAACATTCCACTAACTTGTTCCTTGCAAATTGTTAATTGTCATGTTGTAACGTTTTCACAGATACTTATATAAGTATCGAATATAAAGGTCTTCCTTTAGTCAAATTTAGTTATTTTCAATAAATTTCTTCGGCAAATTCTGGTGTGTAGAACAAATTGACCGTATTTCTTACAAACCCTAAATATTTTTCTGGTCTCACTTCTTCATTTTGAAATATTGTACAATATGTGATAACACTACTACAAATGTCCCATAAAGTTTAGTTGTCTAATATCACAAAGATGTAAATTTAATCACTGTTGCCATATGTTATCAATAATTCTAAATTAATACCCATAATTCTAAGCCATATTTTCATCAACTCAAACATATTTAAAAAATATATGTTTGTTATTTAACAATTGCGAAAAATTCTTGGAAAAAAATCATCTAGAAAAACAGACGACTAAATGTTACTACAAATAAAACAAGCCGAAGCTTTGTACTCGTTACATTTAAACATGAAATTGATAAAAAAAATATATATATAACATTCGATAATAATACAAATACAAAAATAAAAATAAATACAGAGATTGTTTTATTTGTTGTGCTGTCACACAATATTGTGTAGCATATGTCACCTAACAAATGTCACACTATAACGTTAACTTTGATATAATCTACGAAATATATGTATCTACAATATTACTAACATAAACATCTACATTGATAAAATAGCAACAATAATAACAACAATTCTATAACATCAAATGACTGCGAAGGTGTTTAAAACAACAACAAATAGAAAATCTAAAACAACCAAGAAATAAAAAAATAGAATAGGCGAATCTAGTATTTGGTGGATATCAAATTGAAGGGAGGGAGGGAGGTAGGGAGAAATGTGAAAAGAAAACACAAAAATAGTATCGACAAACTGAGTATTTATTGCAAAATGTTAAAAATGACAGATACGAAAAAAAGATACATAGATAGAAATACATATGTATATATAGAGAGAACAATATGGTAACAATATCACAGACTTATTGGCAGACTTATAACATCGAAAATATTTTTGGCATTAACGAACTTTAATAACGCTATAAAAATATTTTATTTTTAAGAAGTCTGACATTCATAATTTACTTACCTTTGATGATGAATTTATGAATGAATGTTGGTGATCTTGCACATATACATATATAATAATCTTTGTTTATATAAGTTTTTTGTTTTCTTTTTAAGCAAAAACAAACTATTTGCGAATAATCGAACTACTCAAGCAAAGCACCATTTCATTTTTTAGTTTATGATGAAATGACATTCATAATAATGTTCATTAACTCGACAATTGATTATGAATAAGGAAAGACGACTTTTGTGGATTTTAATAATAAATAAATAAAACCGTAATCTACGCAAAAAAAAAAAAAACGTAAAACGTAAAACCAACAATCATATTCTAAAGTCCTATAACAAATATTTAAATAATGCAATCAAGCGTTTATCTTTATTGTTTAACAAAACCAAAAAAAAACTTGCAGAAATTCAGACAAAACTCAAAATCTTTGTAATACCTTTTATATATTTTATTGACGCGTGATCAACATCACTAAGAAATAAAAATATTAAAACTGACAGATCCGATCACGCCAAATATCACAAATAATACAATATTCTTTCATACATCATGATGATAAATATCAATCAATCATTTGATCAAAATAGCGACATCTACATAAAAATGTTAATACATACAAACTAATACATACATTCGTTAGATATATTTGTATTGTTGTATATGTTCTTTTTTTACTATTGATGTGATGTTTCTACGTTGCCATCCAGACAAGATAAAACATCGTTTGTTGTATTTGATTTTCAATCTGCATTTATTTGTTAAACTATTGAAATTTACTACAAATATATTCTCAGTTGACTGAGTGACTTTGACTAAATATGGCGGCACATAATGTTGTCACGATAATAACAAGAAAAAAAGAGGCGGCAATTTGTCTTTAATGTTTTTTCTCTTATTATTGAAGAAAAATGTTAAAAATAAAGAATAATTCAGATTTTTTTTTTCAAATTTAAAACATTTTAGAAATATTCAAATAATGTGAAATTATAAACTTGTCTCAACATACATGTCATAACGTGACATATGCTCAGGTTATACTAAAAGGATATAAGATTAAACCTTTTGAGACCCTTTTAGAGCTAACATCTTTCGGTATTTATAGAACTCACTGTATCATTCTTTTGTGACAACTGGTTTAGATAAAAGAAATGGTCCACATGATCAAAATTGTTCCCAACAAATCCGGTAGGAAAGCTCGGACTATTTGTTTCGAAAAGTTAAAGTTAATGCAGGTTTAAAAACATACAAGGCTTAAAAACTTCCTGACAGAAACGCTGCTAAAAATTTAAAGGTCAAAAACGGAGCACGGAACTTTAAGTCCTGTTTTATAACTGGACTGCATAATAGATGACAAAAGGCATGTTCTAGCGGATTTTTCCAAACTTTCTGGTTAACAATTTTATGTTGACGATGATTCGGGAAAAATTTCCAAAATGTTCTTGGCATGTCATTTGTTTCGGCGGGCTCTATAAGTACCGAAATTTACATCACCATATAATGTGTTCACTTATTTTTCACCAGACCTGACTTGGCATCATGTCACCATTGTTAAAAATGCCCTTTAATAATATAAGAACAATAATGTCCTCCACCTTCCGGTGCTTAGGCCAGTGGCTCTTGTTAAAAGAGAATTGAAGAGTATAAAAAGGGGTTTAAAAAAAGTGGTAGATGTTCGAACAAAGAGACAAGTGCACTATAAAAACGTTAATGGAAGGATTTCCGAAAAAAGGTTCGAAATTTCATCACTAGTGATTAAAACTTTAAATATATATTTTTTGGAAATTGTAATAATAATTTCAATCAAATAAAAAATAAAACTGTGAATATTATTTGTTTGAAATTCGCATTTAAAAAGTTTACGATCTCACTCCTTTACTCACTTTCTTTACTTATCTCACTTTCTTTACTTAAAATTGTTAATAATTATATTCATTTTGTTAGAAATTTGTTATTTTTTATCATCTATTTGATTTCGCGGTTTCAATTGTTTTCCTCGTTCAAATGGAAAAAGGGCCCGCAATTAGATAACAGCATGTAATTAGCTTGTGAAACAAGACTTAATTAACAATGTTTGTCGTTTGTTATGAAATTTAAAGAAAATAAAAATAAAAAAGCGAGAAAAAATGACGATTACAATCTAAATGTGACATTTCATATTACAAAACTTGAACGAATTGTTTGAATTTAACGGACAATATAAATAAAAATAATTAAAAACAATTAAAATTTTAAAATAAAATCCTTAAAAAGTTTCTCCAGAAAAAAAAGAAGTCGAAACAATTGATCTTCGATTTCGATAAAGAACTAAAAACACGATATTCACTGTTTGTCTGACAGTTGGAATTTACTTTGATGTTGATTGTTGATGTTGCGAGTGTATGGAAAATTGTTGCACAAATCGTTTTTATGTCGATCGTATTGGCGTCAGGAAAAACAATTTATCAACATATGTTGTTGTTAATACCACATACAAAGGGGGACAAAAATGCACAGAAAAATTATAATTTTAGAAATTCATTGATTGATTTTTTTGATTTTATACTTTCAAAAACTATTTTTAAAACTTTGATGCCGTCGATATATTCATTTGCCTCAATGTTTCTGTTTAATGATATATAATTGAAATTGGTTGTTAAAAAGTCAGCATGATTAAAATGTAGATTTTTTTGGCTTTTGATTTTTTCTAGATTCTGGCAGTGAATCGGGCTCACATAAAAGTATTAGGGATAAAAGGCCATCGGGACCATCGGATGGTAAACCAACAAGAGTAAGAACGGTGCTCAATGAAAAGCAATTACATACCTTAAGGTAAGTTTATTTAAATACATTCTTTTTTTTTTTTTTTGAATTAACGTTATTGATTATCATTTAATGTATTTATTTTTATTTTAGAACCTGCTATAATGCTAATCCGCGACCTGATGCGCTCATGAAAGAGCAACTGGTAGAAATGACCGGTCTTTCCCCACGTGTTATACGTGTGTGGTTTCAAAATAAACGTTGTAAAGATAAAAAGAAAACCTTACAAATGAAATTACAAATGCAACAGGAGAAGGTAAATACATTTTTGGAATTTGCATTTAAAAAATATATTTAATTAATTTTATTTCCATTCTCTTATTGCAGGAGGGTCGCAAACTGGGTTATGGCGCTATGCAAGGTATTCCCATGATTGCAAGTTCACCAGTTAGACATGATTCACCTTTGAATCTACAGGGTATCGATGTGCAAACATATCAACCGCCATGGAAAGCTTTATCAGATTTTGCTCTACATGCTGATCTCGATAGTAATGGTGCCATCAACACCCATACACCAGCGTTTCAACAACTAGTCAATCAGGTATGGTTTTAATTAATAATCAACATTCATTTATAAAATACTATAACTTTTTTTTAAATTTTAATTTATTTATTCTAGATGCATGGCTATGATTTGAATGGTATGCCTCCTCTGCAACCCCACCAACAGGGACCACATCCGCCGCCACCTGGTCAACAAATCAATGGACCTCCTGGTGGTAGTATGGACTCAGGAATTACCTCACACCATCATCCGGACAGTACAGATTCCTATGTGACCTATCTGGAAAGCGATGACAGTATGACTGGCAGTCCGTAGAAAAACGAATGCAAAAGTATCTAATGTGCTTCTTTTGTTGCTTCACAAACAGAATCCAAACTTATGTTGACGCCTTCATCCACTTCATCCTCCTCCAATTGTGCATCATCTTCTGCAGCATTATCGGCCTCAACATCAACCGCCACATCTATATCATCTCCACCAACAAATTCTTTGGGTTTCGGTGCTATAAACAACAACAATAACAACATCAACAGTAATAGAAATAATAGTGATCTTTGTGGCAGCTCAACATCAATACAAATGCCATCGGCTACGGAACAACTTTTACAGATGCTACAAAAAGTAACAGACGGTTCAACACCACCATCGCCACTTCTACCAGCTCAACAAACGCATTCATCACTAGGTCCCATAACGCATTCGACGGGTATACTATGAAGTCAATGGAATGTATAACTTTCAAAGTCAGGGCTAGTGCAATAGAAACCAACAATTCAGAAAAAAAAACAATTTAATCAAATCATCCTTGTTCTCACATTATTTTCAATAGAAATGAAAATTTTTTCATTTTCAAATTTCTATATGAAATGTAACCTCAAAAATTGTACCAAAAAAAAAAAAAATAATAATAATAAAAAAATAAATAAACAAATAAATAAATAAATATTTGAAATATTAGAGGAAATTAAGAAAATTGATTAGTAAAAACAGAAAATACAAAAACCCATAACACAAAAATTAGGGACATTTAAAATTTGCATGTCATTGTTTTATATTGAAAAGTTTATAACAGTTTTTGTTTAAATATATTGTACTAAAAAAACATAAAAAAGCATTAAATACAAAATGTTTAAATTTATCAGGAACAAAACTAATAAAAATGTTAAATTATTTAAACAAAAACTTTTATAATATACAGGAAAGAGTTTATAATTAATTTAAACTCCAGTTCTGATAAAATTTTTTAAATAAATTTCAAAACATTATTAATTATTATTTTGGTATAAAAAAAACAAAGAGAAAAAATAAAATTAAAAATTATTAAAAAAATGCTCACTCACTTAAAAAGTTTAATAATTTTTTTATAGTAATTAAAATAAATTGTGTAAATTTACTATTAAATCTCAAAATATATCATTATATTCATTAAAAAATCAGATTTTAATGTAAATATTTAAAAAGAAGGTTTTGTTTTTATGTTAAACATTTTGATTGTTTTAATTTTTTATTGATTCATTGATTAATTGATTGATTAATTTCAAATTCAAATTGAAATTCAAACCAAAATTATTAACACACACACACATACATACATACATACATACATACATACATACATACATACATACATGAAACATACATATGTAATATATTGTCGTATTCATTGTAAAGGAAACAAAAACAAAAAATGAATTAATTAAATAATTATGTATTATATGAATATATTAAAAATTATTATTAAAAAAATAATAATAATAACTAACTTAATTTAGTATAACGTAAAAAAATTAAACATTAGTAATTATTTTATTAATTAATTAAAAAATACAAATTAAATGAAATTGTAAAATAGTATTATGTAATATTATTATTGTTTTTATTTTCTTCGATTTTGCTTTTAGTCTTTTCTTTATTTTAGTAATTCAAATTGTTTTATTATTATTCTTATTACTATTCTTCTTAGTTATTATAATTATGTAATTTAATTATAGATTTAAGTATATAACTACTACAACAACAAAAAATAAAAACAAATGTTTATATATTCATAGTTATGTAAAAAAACAACAACAAACAAAAAAAATATTATTAATAAAAAACATATAAAAAAACAAACTCTGTATTTTTAACTTCATTTCTAAAAAGATTTAAAAATTAACAAATTAATTTTTAGTATTCATAGAAAATGTTTGAAAATTTCAACAAAAAATAAATCGAAAAAAAACTATATTAACAAAAATATTAATTTTAGAGTTTTATTTTTAAAATTAATATGAAATGGTAGTAAGACGAAGTTTAAACAAATGCTCTGGAAGCATTTTTAGTAAATAAGTTCAGTCCCACAATGGTACTGAACTATTTTGTTTTTATACCTGTTTTATACCTGTTGTATCTGTTAAATATCTAGATAATATATCATATCCAGCTTTCATCTGTGAAGTCTGAGGAGTGGTTTAATTGTACACATTACTAAAAAATACAAGATACCAGACATTTCTTTACCGAGCCTTAACGTAGGCCTTTCCAGAATTACCGATTTATCGGTATTTTGTTGAATTTTTACAATAAAATTAAGAAGTTGCCGATTTTTGCTACATAAATGCCAATTTTTTACATTGTTAAAAATGTTTGATAAATTTATTAATTTTTAGCAATACTTATGGATCGATTACGTATGGCAGTTGTCAGTAGACAAAGTTTTATTGTAGATGGCAACTGGCAATTGGAAAATAAAGTTATTAATTTCAGTTGCCAAATAGTAACGGCCGTATTCAAAATAAAAATTGATACATTAAATCTAATGATCAAAAATTGAAAAATCTTATTCAAATCTACAAAATAAATACATTTGCTAGTTTTGATTTTATACTCACTATTTTCCCTCATTTAAATTAGAACTTCAAACTACCGAACATTTATCCGATTAGTTTTAATTTTAAAATATTTTTTTTTAATTTTCGAATAAAATGAATTATTTTCGAAATTTTATATTCACTGATAAATAAAAATACTAAAATAAATGGAATTCAAAAAGTGTAAAGAATCAAATATATATAATTAATTTTATAGATAAAGCTAGTATTTGATCATTTGTATGTCACTAAAATATTGTGATATATTTTTTTATATTTTTAATTTTTTCCTACGATGATAGATACGAATGTATGATAATTGAAAATGATGACCGGAACATAAATGTTTATATATAATTCCAAATTAAGGATGATCGACCCAAAAATAGTGTCTAAACATACAAAAAAGTTAGAAAATATCATGAATTTCCCCTGATGTAGGTTTATCAAAGATTCATACCTGCTTTAAACATTTTACAATTCGTTGATGAATTCGATTATAAAATTTTATTTTGAATATAAATTTCGGAAATTTTGATTTATAAAACTTAGTTTAGCTTTTTTGAATACGGCCATAAATATTTTGGCATCTGTGTTTTCCTGGTTCTTTTAAATTTAAAACGTACGTTTTTTGATTAATTTTAAGAATTTACCAATATTTTTCTAATTATAAAGTACAATAATAAAACAGTACAAAAATAAAACAATAATAAATGAATATGAGGTATTTTTTAACAATTGGAGTTAAATCCAAAATCCAAGCGTTCGGATTTTGGTGATAAATACAAATGTCGTTTGTTTTTGCGTAAAAAGAGTTTTCAATTTAATTGTTCCTTCCTCGGTCATTTGGGAAACAATCAATTGAGGATAAATTGTTTTGTTCTATTAATTGCACCTTAAGTACAAAGTATTAGTGCATCTTTAATCAAATAAAACCAATGCCGTGACATTTTCGAAAGCTTCCATTGTCAAAAAAGTGCAAAAATCGAACTTACTTTTAGCAACGGTGGTATTGCTGTTGACGGATAAACTTGTTTATCGTTTTATAATATCAATTAAATGCAGCACAGTGTCATTCGAAACAGAGAGAGAATATTTCTTTAAATTATATTTTATTAAAATAATTATATTTAAAAAATATAAATAATTCCTCAGAACCTACATTTTCTTTACTTTTAAATTCATACACAGTACATGTGTATGTATTTACTTTTTTGTTTATGTTTTTCAGTTGCTGAACTGTCAAAATGGCAACTGACATCAGTTGCCACACATAATAGTTTTTTTATTATTAAATTGTTTGTCAACAGGCAACAGTTTTGAACCTTTGCAAATAATTATTCCTAAATTTGTTTTGAAAAGAAAATTTAATACGGAATAAAATGAAAATAAAAACAAGTTAAATTGTTAAATTCATCCGTGTCGCATTTTCTATACTCTTCACCTGTGCTTAAATGGATTTGTTTTTAAGCAACGGACTTATCATTTAACGTTAAGTCCCTGTTATAAATTGGCTTTCATGATATCATCACTTGTAGAAGGAGAAAATGACAGCCATTACTATTGCCTTTATATGAGCCACCATAGGTTCTCTAGTCGATTTCAAAAGTTTAAAGAATCAAAATTTATAAAAAGTTAGCTATTTTGCTGCATTAAAATTTTTAGTCTAAGTCGAAAATTGTAGAAATTACAAACGGAAAGACAATCTTATATATAACCGAGTTTTGACAATTTTCGAAATCTAAATGCCGATTTTATTCAACAAATTTGATTTTTCTTTAAATGTATCTGGCACCCCTGCCTAAATAGCGTAGTACTTCCACTTTCCGAAAGTATGAAATATTAAGGTGTCATTCTGGATTCCAAACTATCATGACAGCTGAATACTAAGGCAAATGCTTTGAAGGCAAGCATTGCCCTACATATGTGAGGTATCGGCTATTAGTAAAGTAGTTAGGTGGCTTCTGTACTCTAGAATATTCAGTAGTAATATTGTAATCTATTCTGAAAGTGTGACAGTATTGAAGTCTTACACGGGTCTATACATTTCATCCATTCCAACCTGGAATTGATCTAGGTAACGCTTAATAATAATGTCCCAAGGAATATCATTGCGGATGAACTGACTAAAATGTCGCAAGTAAGCTTGCTCGATAAGTAACGGGGTTCAAAGATAAAAATATTAATCGAAGAAAAGAGTTTTATTTCCTTAATCTTCGCAAAAAAGAGTAAAAGTTAAAATTATTTGTAAATAGAGATTTTGTTCCGAAATTTCAATACAACTAACAAAATATTATTGAATAAATGAAAAAAAAATTATGAAAAAAAAAACAAATTTAATGAAAAATACAAAATTAATACTTTTTTAATTTACATTTGCAGATTGCACAATACCCAGTAAATATATTCTGTTTGCAGGTAATAAAATTAAAAATTGTCAAAATATAAAACATAAATAAATTTTTAAAAATAACGGTTTATCAACAATGCTTGATGACATTATAATCATGAAAA
This sequence comes from Cochliomyia hominivorax, assembly GCA_004302925.2. Classification (NCBI taxonomy): domain Eukaryota; kingdom Metazoa; phylum Arthropoda; class Insecta; order Diptera; family Calliphoridae; genus Cochliomyia; species Cochliomyia hominivorax. The sequence goes on from PYHX02000158.1 coordinate 57,258,307, forward strand.
AATTTTGGTAGCACAAAAATGTTTGACAGTTCTATATAGAATTTGGCAGCACTCTTGCCAACTGTCAATTTTGTTAATACGGCAAAGTAAAATTGTTATTTAATAAGAAAAGTATTTTTACAAAATATATGAATTAAATTGATAATAAAATGTCTATTGCCAAACGAGTACAGGTAAAACATATATAAAACTATAATCTTAATAAAAATCTTCACATTGTTGTAATTTATTTATGTTAATTACAGCAGTGGGCAACATTCGCCAGAACATGGCACATTTACGACTGCACCTGGCAAAATCCATTCGATTCGGCTAAATTAATATCCAAACATTTACAAGGTCTACATAAACCCATTTATCATCCAATGAGTAAGTTTTTTTTTCCAAATAAATAATTAAATAAAATTAGTTTTAAGTAAAAAGTTTGAAATAAGTGATCAATTAAAAGAAAAAATGTATATTAAAATAAATTCAAAAGATTGTTGATGGTAAATACCAAAAGATATTATTTATTTCTTTAATATTCGCATTTTTTCTTTGAAGATGATTGTGGAGACCATGTAGTTGTTATAAATACAAAGGAAATTGCTTTACCCGGTGATGAATGGGTAAAACGTGTATATTTCCATCACACTGGATATCCAGGTGGTGCCAGTTGGACTCTAGCTTGGCAACTACATGAGAAAGATCCCACCATGGTCATGCATAAAGCTGTATACAATTCAATGAAAGGAAATTTACAACGTCGTCACACAATGCAGAGACTTCATTTATTTGCGGACGATAAAGTTCCTGAGGAGATCTTAGCAAATGTAACAAATCAAATTAGAACACCACGTGAAGTTCCACAACGTCTGGATCATATTGAAAAGGAAACCTTAGAAAATTTCCCTTCAATAATGGATTATCCAAAGGATTATATTTTACGTTAAAATTAATAAAATTTGTTAAATTATACTTATTAACACAAACAATAATTCGTTTTAAATATCGTTGAATTTAAACATATGATTGGATTACATAAAATTGTACATATCATTCATATGATGAAGTGGACTAAGATTTCTTAATGATAGATAATTGAAGAGAAATTAAGAAAACAATAATAGTATCGTAGCGTAATTAAAAGGATATTTTGTAATTTAAGCTGAACCGAATGATCTCCTGGGATATGAATTAGGTAACCTACAAATGTTTCCTCAAACAAGGGAAAATAAAAATTAAATGTTTTTAATATTAGTTTCATCTCAAAAAAAAGCAAGTTATTCTCGAACAAGTCTGACTACGTAATACCCCACATAATTATATTCTTAAAAAATTTAAATTTTCGGATGTAAGGATCATTTAACGTTTTAATAGATTCAGAAATGAACCTGGCTGCAACTTTTTTAGTATTTTACATTTTTATGTTATAAATGCTAAATAATTAAAATTCAATATAAACCGACATAATTTATCATGGAACAAAACCTTAATGTTAAAATTTCTTCATATTTTTAAAGTTAATGCAGAATTTTATTTTATACTTTTGATTTAAGGGATATTTTTCGAATAACGAAAAACTCATAAAAATATCAATATCACTTATGAAACTGGAAGTGATTTCATTTCGACAAAAACCTTTTTTTAAGCAGAATACGGAATTAATTCCACTTTCCTTCTTTTGAGAAATAATCAAAACTTCTAATCCATATATTTCGAAACAATTAGGTAGCTGAAAATTTTTTATCGTAGTCATATTTCCTTTATGAAGAGCTTACCTTTAATATAGATCTCTACGCAATATTATTAAAGCCCTTCACACAAATAATACAAAAACTAAGTAAACTAAGTAAAGTTTAATTAAATTCATTTTTCTTGCTTCGAAGTTAAAATATTATAAAAATATGGGATCGTTTAAAAGGTCTTTAAGTAAATACCGCTATGTCGAAATCTTTAATGAACTAGATTTTACTCGTTGCGCTTTTCAGCTCAAAATTCTCTCCATCCCATCCATCCTAAATAAATCATACAATGGATATTTGAACAAATTGGATGATTTACGATTCATAGTTTTTCAAACATTCGATTACAAATATTTACTTTAAACAGAGGGTACATCTTCTAATTGACCTTGTCCAATAAAATCGATTAATAGAAGAAAACTCTAGATGAAATAGTTCTACAGCCATTATATATATTGTGTGGGGGCTACTTCTCCCCGTGATCCTACCAATATTTTGTAAAGCCTATAAAAGTTTTCATAATCCTACAGAAATTTTGTTTAACCTATATAACTTTCGAATAAATTGGGATCATTTTTAAAATTTTTTAGAAAATCTATCAAGTCCCAAACAAAGAAATAAACAAAAAAAGAGACAAATTTATATATATAGTTCGAAACCCAAACTTTTTCCCAGCAAGTATTCATTGTCTTATATATATTTTTTTATTAATTAATGAAAGCTTATTTATTATTTTTCAATATGCCTGTAATCCAAAAATGACAATAAAAATTAATTTCTATTTTTTTTTTTTTTTGGAATTATAAAACAAAAAATAACGTGTACTTTGAGTCCGTACTGATTTGAATTGTATAAATTTAGATTCAATAATAAATATAGCAGTGCTTCATATTGATATAGACCAGGTCATATGTGCTTTAAAAATTCAGAATATAGGGCTCTCTTCAAAAATAATCTGGAGCTGATAAACTGCCTTAAATTAGAAGTTACACCTTTTCTAACGAATCTTCTTCAATTTATGACCAAAAAGTTCGCTGAGTTCAAAAGAAACATGTTAAATGTTTCTTAAGTTTCGAAGAGCTAATTTTTATGTTCGTGTTGCTTTTATTTTATTTATTTTATTATAATTTCCAAGGAAATAGAAATTAAATTTTGTTATCAGACATATTGTTAACATATATTTAGTAACGTATAGTTCTTCTTTTAAGCATTTTATATTTTTGTTAAATTAGTCTATGCATGCAATTCTCAACGTCAGAAATAGCGGGCGGCCTACAGTTAATAATGGTACCAGATCAGGTTTTGTTAATTAATCATCTCTCAATCTGGTAACATGATTAAAAATAAAATATTGTGTTGCCATTTTCAATAAATATTTTGCTTATATTTTTCTTTATTTTCGTTGATGTCATTATTAAAGTGAATTGGGTTGTAATTTTTCTTTTGCCGGTAATAAATCAAGTATATTTGTATAAAATGTATTATAAAAAAATACATAATATACCCAGTTTAAAAATAACTCTAGTATTTGCGTTTTAATAAATTTTATAAAAGAACAACCACACATTAATTGTAAAATATAAAAAAATAAAAATTCTGAAATTGAAATAGTTAAATACTTGTTGCTACTAACCGCACTTAATTATCAAAAAAATAATAATAATAATTTTCACTATCGAAATATTAACCAAGAAATAATCATTCACACATATCTACATGCAAACAATAAATACAACTAAGTGATAGGAATTGGTCTACTCCACAATTCCCATTAGATAATCTGATATCAGTAAAAGAAATCATGTACAAGTAGCTTAAATTTTTATTTTCTTTAACTTCTTTTCAGTTTTAACACGAACGTTAAGTACACAACATCTGTCGCCTTCCATAGCTTTATTAGCAACTACCAATAAAAGAAAGTTATTAAAAACCGTTCCATTATATTGTATGCATAGTCAACGTAAAATGGGTCGTCTGGGTAAAATTGATCCTAGTTCATATTCTCAGCCAGAACTCATTACCACTAAACACAGTGTCTTGTGCTGGAAGGTTAATTTTGAAAATACCAAATTGATGGGAACAGTTACCCATCATTTCAATGTTTTGGAAAAAGATTTACCAGCTATTGTAAGTATTTATATAAGTTGCTTGTTTGATTAGGAATTAAAAATTAATTTTTATTTATTTGTTATATTTTTTTTCCAAAGTTGCTGGACGTTCGTGATGTTAAAATTTTAAAAGCTGAAATCATTTCTGGAAATTCTTCATTTCCATTGAATTATTTCGTAAGTGATGCCGTTGATGATATTGGTGCTAAACTTACTTTGGAATTACCTCAGGGTACCGCTACTGGAGAGTAAGTCATTTCTTTTTGATAACAATTTGATTATTAAGATATTGATAATATATAACACTATATTGTTCTTATCAGTTTTAATATTTATGAGCTTTTTATCTTACACAAAAATAGTTAAATCTACCATTGATTATATTATTAATAAGTTGTTTTAAATCATTGGTATCTTCAATTAGAAGTAGAAACAGAAATTCAAGAAGAATTTTTGATCGATTTAAATTAAAATTATTTATTTATAAAATTATTTAAATTATCGACTGAATGTTCGAACATAATAATCGATTCTTTTCGAAAATTTTAATTTGCGGTATAAAATCAATATCAAATTCTTGTTTTTTACATGTAGAAATGAAGAGAATCAATCGATTCTAGATTTTTCATATAATATATTCTAATGTAATTAAAAATGAATGAATTTAAACAAAGTAACAAATTTACAGTATTTTTCGAAACGTAAGCAACTTTTTCCTAGCAAGTACTGATTCTTTAACATATCCCTTCTTTGAAATTTGATATTTCGGTGAAACATTAGTACAAATAAGTTATAAGTTCAAATATGTACCAATTGCCTCCGTATGTAACTCTAGATGGAATCTTTTAAGAATTCAATGAAATGTGGCCAGATTGTTCGTTAATTTTCTAAACAGTTTCTTATTTGAAATCTGCTATATCGCCGCAATAGCAAAATATTTATATATTGATATCTGAGACAGACTTCATCCGTACTACATTATCATACCAAAACTCATATAAACGGATTAATAGCAATTCAGTTTGTTATATAAATCGCAATTTGAAAGACAATTTTCTGAATTTTCTGATACATATTTATTTTAGTACAAGAATATAAAAAAATTTTGAGGTTTTCTCAAACTAGAACTAACAAAACGACCTTATCCGGCATATATAAATTAATATATTTTAAAAGAATAAGTATTGAATGTACCATTTACTTCTTATGGTATTTGATGTAACTCATCCATAAATAAATTTCGCGAGGAGTTTTCATAAAATTTGGAATTTTTGCAACAAATTTTAGCTCGTGGATGAAAAATAAATGAACATAAGAGAGGAATAACAAATAATGCTTTTAATCTACAAATAAATCCGAATGGTTTTGTCAGAATCCTCATTATCTTCAGAACTTGAAATCTCGTTTTCATTTGTTTTATCCAAATTTTCATCACTAATTTTGGAACTAATCTTAAAAACTATTTAGTATGGAGTAATTTCATCCAAAATTCTGCATATTTTCTTTCTAATTATCTTAAATTTAATAATTTCATGAATGTCGACCCTTAATAGACTATAGCTCATACATAGTTTTTCATTTTTCAGAAAAGGATTTAAACTGATAAAATTTCTAAATAGTAGAATTGCATTAAAATACGGCTAAAATATCTTTGGCGTCAAAATATATATGGTGAATTTGTAGAACATAAATTTATCTACTGTAGCTCCCATATGAGAAAACAATTCCGGAATAGCAGTATCCAATAAAAGTACTACCTAGAATAGAGTTTTATGTTTTTAAAATTAGTATTTTAATAAAATCCGGAAATAATATCGTCGATTCGGAATTTCAAAAATATTGAAACCTATTCGACTGGATTTATTAGGACCAAATATAAGACTTCTTCATGTTTGCATTTTTCATTTTAAAAGCATTTAAGTTTTAGTTTTATAAAATATATTATATGTTAATTTATTCCAAGGAATTTTCGGGAATGACAGGAAAAGTTGCTTAGGTTTTGAAAAATACTGTACATTTTTACAATATTTTTATTATTTTTCAGTTTATTTGTTCGCATTGCCTATGAGACCGCCAGTAATGCCAGTGGTCTTCAATGGTTGAATCCAGAACAAACTTTAGGCAAAAAACATCCCTACATGTTCAGTCAGTGTCAAGCTATCCATGCCCGTTCAATTTTACCCTGTCAAGATACTCCTGCCGTTAAATTTACTTATGAAGCAACCGTTGAACATCCTAAAGATTTGACAGCTCTAATGAGTGCTCTTGTTGCAAAAAAAGAAGATGGTGTTACCACTTTTAAGCAAGAAGTTCCCATTCCAGCTTATCTTTTGGCCATCGCTATAGGAAAATTGGTATCGAAACCTTTAGGTCCCAATTCAAAAGTTTGGGCTGAGGAAGGAATTATTGATGCTTGTGCTGAAGAATTTTCTCAAACATCACAGATGTTAAACACTGCTTCGGATATTTGCGGACCATACGTATGGAAACAGTATGATCTTTTAGTTATGCCACCTTCATTTCCATTTGGTGGTATGGAGAATCCTTGCTTGACTTTTGTTACACCTACACTTTTGGCTGGAGATAAGTCGTTGGCCGATGTAGTAGCTCATGAAATCGCTCACAGCTGGACTGGCAATTTAGTGACCAATAAAAATTTTGAACATTTCTGGTTGAATGAAGGTTTCACAGTTTTTGTGGAAACAAAAATTGTAGGACGTATGCAAGGGTTGAAAGAGCGTGATTTCCATATGATTCGCAATTTAACAGATTTGCAAGAATGTGTAAGTATTTTTTCAATTAATTGTAATCAAATCACAAATGATTTTAATTATTTTTATAGATTCGCACTCAATTGGCTAATAGTCCTGAATTGACAAAACTAGTAGTGGATTTATCCAATTGTGGTCCAGATGATGCATTTTCCAGTGTGCCTTACATCAAGGGATCTACTTTCCTACGTTATATTGAGGATTTGTTTGGAGGACCAGAAGTATTTGAGCCATTCTTGCGTTCGTATTTGAAGAAATTTGCTTATAAATCGGTTGTTACTGATGATTTTAAATCGGCTTTATACGATTATTTCATTGAGACTGATAAAAAGGACAAACTCAATGAAATTGATTGGGATCTTTGGTTAACTTGTGAGGGAATGCCACCAATTATACCTAAGTGAGTTTCATTTTTATAATAGGATTTAAAAAACACTCCAAATAACAATATTCCAATATTTCTTAAAGATTTGATGAAACACTGGCTAATGTTTCGAAACAATTAGCCACATTATGGAGTACTAAATCTGCTGAAGAGTTGGCTAATAATGATGAAGTTAAACAAAAAATTTCCACACATCAATTAATTGATTTCTTGGGCAAATTGATTGAGTTCAAAGAAATCAAAGATTTATCTGAAAAGAAAATTGAGTTATTGGAAACTATTTACAATTTGAAAAGCACTCAAAATGCTGAGGTGCGTTTCCGTGTAATGCGTTTGTGTATTATGGCTAAATTAATGAACCGTTTGGATGAAATAATTGCATTTGCCAACTCTAACTTCCGTATGAAATTCTGTCGGCCCATTTATCGTGATTTGGCTAAATGGCCTGAAGCTAAACCCAAAGCCGTTGAAAACTTTAACCGTGTTAAAAACCAAATGATGGCTGTCTGTTCTCATACTATAGAAAAAGATTTGGGTCTTAAATAATTCCTATGTTTTAAATCGAAAGCATTTGTTTCTTAATTATTGAAAAAAAGTTTTAATAAAAAGCATTTTAGCTTGTATTTAATTTTGATATAAATAAATAAATATTTGTTACTTATTTAAGAAGTTATAAACAAATTAATAGTACAAAGAAGCAAATTACAATATACGTTGTGATATTTATATGTGAGCCACAACCAATTGCACCAAACTATAGAATTAATGGACCGTTACAATTTATGTATTTAATTCAATAATAAAATTTGTCATAATTATTAACCTATAATAAGGATATTAAACTCAAGTATTTACCTAAGGACAGAGATCCTTAGCACAAATGAGTGACCAAAGAAATATTAAATATTTCTAACAAAACACGACTTGGTCCATCAAAAAGTCAGTACTGGGTCAACGGAAATAAAATTGACATAAAACCTGTTTCAGATAGAATAAATGGTCCACATGATGTTTATAAAGCCGAAAATAAAAAGCTTTTTCAAAAGAGATCCCAACTCATCCGGTAGGAAAACAGTCCGGTTATTTACCTGTTTACCTGTTTTTATGCTAAAATTTTCCAAATATAGGGACAAATTACAACAACAACGATGAAAGAAGAAATTTACTCATTTTGAAGAGTGACAAATAAATGTTTGCAAAAATTATGAAAACATTGAAAATGTGGCTTTTTTGGCGATTTTTTTTGATGTTCTTATTTATTTTTAATTGAAATGTAATTTTTATGGATTAAGAAAGAGTTCCTTGTAAAATTAATGTCTTTGAAATCCCTAGTGACCTCTTCCAATGAAACTATTTTAAGCGTGCAAAAAAATTTTAAATGTTTAATAATATTGAGAAAAAAAATAAAATAAATAAATTTGTAAACGAACAAAACTTCTTTCAAAATTAAGTTTCAATTTTTATTCGGAAAAAAATAAATGTCGTATCGTTATACCACAGAAAGTGAAACGTCCATAGTGACGAATTTTTGTATTTATCTCATTAATATGAAATAAGCGCTGGATTCTTTTCCTAGATATATGTAGGGAATATTTGAGTTTTCTTAGTAAATTTGTGTTGGATTCTAGTGATACATCTTACTTATAGTTATTTTTCATTGGAAATGATCTTTTGTGTCTTTTCTCATTTTCGTCATGTGATATGATATTGTATGTAATCCTGAATGTAGAAAATCACATATTATCATTTTCTATAATGGATTTGCTCTTATAACAATTGAAATGTCCAGATACTTTGAAACATGTCTTTTATGCACTTTTACATCCAATTATGAGGTCACTAGTGATTATAAAGACATTAATATTACAAGGAACATTTTCTTATTTCTTAAAAATTAGATTCCATTTAAAATAAGAGAAATAACTGCAAAAAATTGCTGAGAAATTCCAAATTTTCAATGTTTTAATAACTTTTGCAAGTATTTATTTGATACTTTTGAAAATGAGTAAATTTCTTATTTTATTGTTTTTATTATAACTTGTCCGTCAATTTGGAAAATTTTTTTTAATTTTTTTTTATTGCAAAGATATATTTGACGAACTGTATGTGTGTCCTTATTCCACTGATATACGCCGCAATAAAAAGCATCTTTGAGTTATTGATACAGTTTTTCATTTATATATATTTTTTTGTTATTCCTTTATTAAAAAATAAGCAAAACTACGTTTATAACAAGATGATTTTCATTTTCTTCTCATGCTTAATTAATTAGTTTTCTTTTGTTTTGTTGTTAATTATTATTTTCTCTTTTTTTTTACCAAAAGAAAAAAAAAACAAAAATTAAAATATGTTACTTTTTTCTTTATCTTTTTTGTTTTGTTTGTTACATTATTTTTCGATTACAAGTGTTACATGTTCATTTATTTATTTTATATATTTTATGTTGTTGTTGCTGTTGATTTTCATTATTATTATTTATTATTCATTATTTATATGTAAGATTATGTTAATTAATGATTTTCTTTTTTGTTTTCTCTTTTTTTGTTTTTTTTTGTTCGGATTTTCTTCAAATATTTTGGGACACAATTACATAATAATAAAATTTGTTTTAATTCATTTAATTATCATTTAATTCTTTAAATTATTTATTTATAATTATTTTGTTTTATTCTCATTGATTTCATTGTTTTAGACTGCAGTTTTTTTAATTAATTGAACTCATTCGTTTTTTTTCATCCACTTTGACTTAGAATCAAAGTTACTTTTTAAGTATTTATTTTGTTAGATTATTTAGTTAGACTAATTACTGTTACTATGATGGCTGGATAGGATGTGGATACACTTGGTATACAGCAATTACAATTATTCAAAAGAAAAGAGAAAAAGAAAATCCTTAAAAATTCTTTTTGTACATAAAATCTATGTACTTTTATGTATGTATGCATGTCCATACAAATGACTGAGTGTGTATGTGTATGAGAGAATTTGTTTGTAAATAAACATATGTACAGTTTGTCAAATATATGTTGGCAATCATAAAATATATGAAAAATTATAACTTTATTTATGAATTTCAACGAAAAATCTTTTAATTTATCTCTTTGTTTCTGAACACTTTTCATTGCTCACGATTTTAAGAACCCAATATTCAATATAGAGGGAAAATTAGAAATTTACTCATTTTCAAAAGAGTAATTTAAATGTTTGCAAAGATAATGAGAACATGTTAAATTTCTCGGCTATTTTTTGCAATTTGTTTTTGTTTTTTTTTTGTAAATGTAATGTACTGTTTAAGGAATATGAAAATGTTCCTTGTAAACTGAATGCCTTTAAAGCCAATAATGATATCATATTTTGATGTAAAAGTTACAAAATATTGGAACATTTCGATTATATTATTATCGATAACCTTAAGGTAATTAAAGTTTATACATACTTTGCCACATCCCATGCCAAAAATTAGGAAAAACTCAAATTAAAACCATCCACAGGCTGCTTCAAGTAAGTTAAATTGTTCTTCGAAAGTATTAAAGATGAACCTCTCCAGCGAAAATGGATTATCGGTTAAGTGTTTCCACTGAAACTATTATAAGTGTATTAAAAAATTCCAATATTTTTCTTTCAACAAAACAATGTAATTTCTCTGAAAAAAGAATCAGGAGGAAAATAAACATCTATTTCGACTCAAAAAATATAATATCATGTTTTTTTCTGAAAAATCGTCTTCCCAACATTTTACAGTGAGTGAAACGTCAAATTTTAGAAATTTTCTGATTATTATGAATAAACGCACAATCGTTTTCTTAGAAATAAATGAGGAATATTAGAGGTTTCCTTACAAATTTGTATATGTATACAAGTACAAGTTTAAAAATATTACTTTTAACTCACACGGTTACCTACTTTAACTAGACTGTGCATGGTTTAACTCTGGACTTTCTTTAGTTTCGTACTGAACTGAAACTATTGTATAACATAAGATAACATAGGAAACTTGTCTTTCAAGAAAAAATTGGATAATTAAAGGATTTTCAGTTCGTAATCGTTAAGAAGTTGAAATTTTAAATATTTTTTTATGATTGCAAAGATATATTTGACAAACTGTATGTATATTTCAAAGGTTTGAAATATTTTTTAAATTGTTATTGCAAAATATCTGCTAAAATTAACAATTCTTAATCCTAATTTGATTTTATAAATTAAAAAAGTCTAATCAATACAAATTGTTGTTGTTGTGATTTTTATTGAATTCATTAAAAAATGTTTTATTCGATGAAATTCAATTGATTGATTTTTATTTATATTTTATATAATTAAATTCTAATTATGAATTTGAAAATTAATTAAAAAAACAATCATATAAATTATTTGCTTTTTGTAACTTTTGTTTAAATGTAAAGATTTTGTTTGTGGCGTTGTGAATATATGTTTATATGTATGTATGTATGTATGTATGTATGTATGTATGTATGTATGTATGTAGTATTATTGTTTAGTTTTGCTTTATTTCCGTTTCAAATGTTATTTATTTATATATTTATTTCAGTACTATTTTTAATCTTTTTCTTTAATTTAATTTTGTTTTATTTAAAATTATTTAGTAGTTTATTTCTTCTTATTTCCTTTTATTTTTTTTCTGTTAATCTATAGTTTTTGCTTGTTTCTTCTAAATATGTTTGGTTTTTCTTTTTTGCTTTTTTCTTCAATGGTTGTGATAAATTTTTATTTATTTATTATTTTTTTAAATTCTTTTATTTTCAGTTTTTTTTTTAATTTTTAATATTTTATTTTATTGATTTAATTTCATTTTACACAGATACAAATTTAACATTATTTATTGTTTTATTCATTTCATTCTTAATACAATTTAATATATTTTTTTCATTTAAAGTTTCCAAATTATTTTTGTTTATTGTTTTTGTTTTTAAATATTTTTAACTAATTTTATTACAATTTAATTTCCAATTTCTTAATATGGTTACTAAGTTTTTTTTAATCATTCATTATTATTTCTAATGATTTTTGTTTAAAAAATGTGTAGTTTTAATGTTAATTCTTGTTTGTTTTGTCCAAAGATTTATTTGTTCAATGCAATTAATTGTTTGTTTGGTTTTTTATAAATGTATGTATTTTTATTTTATTAAATATTAATTAATAATGTAATGAGGAATAAAAACTATCACGCACTAGAATTATCATTGGATCGGGATGTGGATGGACCGGCCCCAATATCATCGCCTAAGACGAACGTGGGACTCTGGCGGGACGTAGACGCAACAGGTTGATAGTGATAACCCTCACGATAACGTTGATTCGGTTTACGGGTTGTTTGTGTATGACCCAGTGTTGGTCTTTGATTATTTAATTCATTGGGTCTTTTGGCTGAAAGAAAAATTTTACATTTTGAATTAAAAATTATTAATATTGTTTTTTTTTTTTTGTAAAGTTCAGTTTTAGTTTCAAAAATTATGAGAATAATTATGAAAAAATTAGTAAAACTTTAGACATTTTATTTCATATTATTCGATTCGTTTAAATCAGAATTGCACAGTCTTAAAACTTGATTTAGTTTTGGTTCAAAAATTTTCAATTAGTTTAAATTCGACATCTTCTCTAGTTAGAATGTTATATACGGCTATATCAATTCATTAACATTTAACACGCACATACATGTGGCTAATTACATATATATATGTGTATACATATATATAATCCAATATTTTATTGAGCTATAACTTTTTTATATTTATATATATATGAGTATATATAAATTTTCATTCTGCGTGTTACACGAGCAAAGTCATCATATTCTTTATCGATTTTGCTATGTCCGTCATAATCACATAATCACGTTAATAAAAAATTTAAACGAGATTCTGCAAGATTTTTTTATTCAGAAATAAACATTTTTAGGTAAAGAAGATGTAGACCTTTAATTTGGACATATTCAGAAATTAAACAAAGTTTCCGTAAAGTAAAAATAATGTATTTAATGGTAGCTACACACATTATTCCATTAAGATTATTATACAGTGCAAGAATAAATGGTGAACTTGTTACAAATGATTACTTTGTTATAAAAACAAATACACTATGATGATTATGATGGAACCATTATTCGGTATCTGTTTTTTATTGGTTAAACTCTAAATTTCTATTAAATATTTTTTCTATAAATTTATAATAATCAAACAAACACCGGTTAACCAGTTTTGGCATTAAGCCGTATTCGAAAACGTTTTTTGTTTTTTGAAAAGCCCGTTTTTCGTTAAACTCGAAAACCGGTTTGAAGATATTTTCACTGCTTATGTCATATAAATCAATATATTCTTTTCGATTTTGTATGTATAAATATTACATACATTAAGTATTATATTTATATATCAACATACCAGGTATATAAGGCTTTTGATTATTATAGGACGTTGGTGATGATATTGTACGATTTTGTTGATTGTGGTGATTTGTTTCACTGTGCGTTGTTACGCTATTATTACAATTATTGTGATTTTGTGGTCGCTGTTGTGGAAATTGATGGTGATTATTCGGTACATCAGTACTATCAATTGGACTCATTGGTGTCATTTCACGATCTTCGATATACATCTCGCTACCGTCATCTGGTACATGGCGATATTGTGACCATGGCCATGATGCAATACCTGATAGTATAAATGATTCTACAGCACAAATGTAACCAATTATCTAAAAATATAAATAAATGTTAATTTAAATATTTTAAGAATCAATAAATAATAAGAAGCATTAAATATTTTAGTTGAACTCACCGCTGATGCAAATAAGGTGTCTTTGGTGTATTTTGGCACCCAAGTGTACTCTTCGGCAAAGAGAACCATGTGCATAATAAGTGTAGAGCTCAAAATCAATATTAAACCAATACTCAGGTACATCCATGTATTCTATAATAAAATATTTATTTATTCCAAATAATTAAAAAATTTGTTAATAATTTTTGAACAAACTAATCTGATGTATTATCTTAAAGAATTCTTAATTTTCAGAACTTCTAAATATTTTGTTAATAACTTTATAACAATGACATTTTTGAGGTGTTTTCCCATTGAAATTCTAACCCACCTAATGGAATGATTTCCATTAATGTATTTATTGAAAAAAATTATGTATAATTCTTTATAGTTAATAGTGAGTGATATTTAAAACAAAGTATGGACGTGTTTTTCAGTGTTAAAAATATTTATTTATCCCAAGGAACTAGGAAAAGAAACATTGCACTGTCAGAATTTCGTTAATTTTATTTTTATTTTTTTTCATTTCATAACATTTTTGTTACCACCAGAGTATGGAAAAACTTGGAGCAAAATCATTATTTTCTTCTTTGTGAAGATTAAAAAGATAAAACTCATTTTTTTCGATTAATTTTGCTCCGTGAAAAATCGAAAAATAGAATCATGTTTTAACTCGCTCTAAAAATGCGAAATGTTTTAAAAGAAAATAAAAAATTAAAAAAAAAAACAAGCACATTTTGTTTTTTTAGCCAATAAAACTTGTAAGTAAGGAATCCTAATATGTAAGTACGTTTTTATATTCATACAAAGGTTTTAAACATACATAAATCCTTTTTCAGCTTAATAAAAAATATTTTTGACTGCTATTCACGACTTTTAAACAATTGTGTGAATTATTCACTTTTAAACTCTTTTTTCTATTTCGATCTTTTTTATATCTTTTTTGATTTCAATCATTTTTTAGAATTAAAATCTTTCCAAATGGCGATATAAAATAAAACCCTTTTTCCAAAATTTAAGCTTAACTCTTTGAATGATCCGATCTAACGAAGAATAATAAAAAGAATTAAGAACATACCTTGTTTACCACCTAATTTTTATAAGTAAAAAAGTTTTCATTGATCTTGAAGGAATATTTATTATTTAATTTACAATAAAACTTTTAAACAAAAAAGTTTTTGGTGGAACCTAATATTTCACTTTTAAATGATTCGTGTTTTTTTTTCAAAACAAAATTTTGCTTAAAAATTTTTAAATTTAAAACCGAAAATCATTTGAGGCTATAAACGGACCCTTTCGAATTTGAATTCGAATATGTTCTTAAATCAAAGTCAGTATTTTAAAACAAAAGGTAATTTTGGAAATCCTGGTGTGTTCTTAATTATTAAGTAAATACTGTTTCCAATTCGGGGATCAGCTACGATCTGAATTAATGTTGAGATAACTTTCATGGTAGACTATATATTTAACACTGTCCCCAAATTGTGTTTTAGCATGTACAAGATTCTTAGAATCATCTTGGATACTACACAACAATTTTTGGAACATGAACATTGAATATTTTCGTATTAAACAAAAACTTGGCAGGAGGTGAAATGTGGAATAAAACCACTTTCTCCAATTTTAGATGGTTCTAATTTCTAGAAAGTTCGAATTTTTGAATGTTCTAACTTCTGCAATTCTATTGATATGTTTATTTACTATTTTATAGTTTGATTTAAAATTTTTGGTGATAACTTACAACTTTTGTCCAATTGAAGGGAAACATTAGAGCTATATGGGAAACGTCAAGAAATATCATGAGACATGTGATTAAAAGGGAGAATAATGCACAAAACACCATCAATCTGAGGCGTCCGATGAGTGGCAGTAGAAAGAGACCAACTTGAACAGTACCCGCTGAACATTCGCAGGCAAGACAAGCGGCTGAGGACAACTGAAAGAAAAAATATGAAATACAAATTAATTAATTATTTAATTTAGAATTGTAATATAAAAATAAAAAATTTACCACCAAAAGTATTCGCACAATCCCTGTAGGCGTTTTCAAATGTTGCGGATCACAGTGTAGGGCAACACCCCATGGCAGTGGTGTTTGGGCAGTACGTTGCTTATAATTTGCGTGAGAGTCCCACGATGTGCACGTACCCAGTGGCGATTCCAAGGATAATGATAGCTCTCCGGCTCTGCTGCCAGCTATTTCAAAATCCTGTTCATCGTCCAGCTGACAGCAGACCGGCTCAAGTTCACGTATTTCGTCCAGTAGAAGTTCTATCTCGTCCGTTCCATATAGATCAGATACAGACGGTATGTAACGTTGGGGTTGTTGCATTTCCCGCTGCGGGGGTTGTCCCACATCACCGGATCTTGTGCGAAAAAATTTTTAATATTTGAAAATCTTTTTCGGCCTACAACTACCACCAAAACACAATCACACAATTTTATATTTTTATTTATTTATTATTTGTTTATTTATTTAGACAGCAGCTGTAGCAGATAATAATAAATCAATCTCTTACTATTCTTTTACACTTTTTTTCCTATCACACTTTCGTTGTAGTGTGCGAGCGTGTGTGTGTGTGTATTGTAAAGCTTTTTTAAATTGTTGTTATTCTCTCTTCTAGATGGATTTTTGGATGGTTTGAGTTTTATTAAACTTTTTCTTAATATATTTCTTTGTTGTTGTACGTTTTAGGGAAGTTTAAAGATTGTTTTGTTTAGGTATTTTAGTTGTTTTGTTGTTGTTGTTGAAATTTTATTTCAGATTTTGTTGTAGTTTCAATAATTGAGTCTAAAAGAAGAGAAGAATAAAAGAAAGATGATAATTAATTTACTTGCAATAATTTTGTTCATTAAAACCAATAAAAATATAAAAAAGTTTCATTATGAAACTATTCTAACGGCTAAAAAATTCAAAACTCCATAAGTAAGGAGTGAGACCGATAAAATCATAACATAAAAAACCACAAAATTGTAAAATATTATATAGAGTTTACATTATCTGAGTTTCTGAGACAGTTTGTATCTCTGTTTTTGTACTCTTTGATACTAAACTAATATTTATATTTTATCGTGTATTAAAAACTTAGAAATTTGTATCTGGAAGTTTCTAAATATCAAGTACCATACACCTCATCAAGTGTTGATGGAAGTATTATTAACTTCTTCATTCCGTGTATAACGCCAACAAGAAATCATCTAAGACTCCATGTACATAAATCTGCGTCGATTTAGCCAAGTCCGTCTGTCTTTTGGTAACAATAATAGTCCGAATTTGATAAAATTGATCAAATTGTTTGTTATTATCCTAAGCAGTTTTCTATTTAAAACAGGGACAGTAGCAAAGAAGTTATACACCGATGTCTGAGACTACTTTGCAATTCAGACAAAAAATTTCAGTAGTTAAAAAAAATAATTATAAAAAAAGTAGTTATCAAATGAAAATTTAACTATAATTTATATATAAATACATCACAATACTCGTGTACGTGTCTATTTTAATGTTGTTGAAACTTTATAAAAATATATATCTGCACAAATGGTGGAGGGTACTAAAGATTCGGATAAGGATATTTAAACTTTAACGCAAAAGAGAAATAACCTTTGGTGGCATATTTATATTTTCGCATCAAATAAAAAACAGAGTCTATTTAGTGATGTACTGTCTCTCTGTCTATCTGTTTGAAACATTTTCACTTTCATAACTTTCTTTTTAAAACTGGATATATCAATTTAGTGGGAAAAATCTGTAGAACATACCTGACTCAATATAAAAAATTTTCTAAAATTTAAAATGGAAACTAATAGGATTTAAATAAAATTTATCCATAAAGCATAACTATATGTAGTTCCTGATTACTCCAAAGATCTAATCCAAAGACCTCTAAATCTAATTAGTAGAAAATGGTTATAGGGTTAAATGTGAACAATTTTGTTACACCTTAAAATCAGTGTGTCACACAGATTGTAATTTTAAACATGGTGGAGGGTACTTAAGATTCGGTACAACCCATATAAGATTTTTGCTAAGATTTTTTCGAAAATTGTCCACTTCCCATTTGGGAACTTATAGTTTTCACACATCATCTCCTTATTTATTTTAAGGCTGCTAGTTTTGTGTCCTTTACAATTCTTTTTTGATTCTGCTCGTTTCATTTTATAGATATTTATATCAAGTACAAGTTGTAAATCTTTTACTTTTGCTTGTATATTAGAGATTTTTTATGAGAGTAGATCTCGAGTTGGTATGATTGAATCTGTGCAGTTCTTTTTCACTTTGCATAAATTTTGCTCATCCAGGATGATGAATGATATGGAACATTTTTGGTTTACTCCAGCCAAATGTTTGAATTATCTTGTAGTAGTGATGATCTAGATGTTTGGCATACAACATATTGGTATTATTCCATGTTATCACATGTCAGTTTATCTATTGGTTTTGAAGGTCAGAGGAGTAAACCTTCCAAGAGATGTTCTGTTATAATGCAGATCTCATAAGTAGAGTAATTCCTCTGTTATCATAAGTCAGTTCGTCTATTGTTATTGAAGGTTTCAGTTCGGTCTCGGGAATTTGCCATGATTATGTTATAATGTTGATCAAATTTCACCTCATTAGTAAAGTAATTCACCTCCTTCTATTAGCAATTTATCCAATCTTCTTTGGCATTTAATTCTGTTTTTTATATTTATTTTACCATCGCTTGGTACTTGTGTCTTAAACCGTTCCCACGACAATTAAATCCACGTTGCGGAACGACCCGAGTAACACTCGGCCAAAAATAACTATCGGTTACAGCCGAACTGTTATAACAACAAGAAACTAGGCTCCAAATGTCGTTCCCTATGCAAGTTTTTTTGTGGTCGCGTCCAGTATTTCTTTTACCACACAGCTCTCTCCTTTTTTCTGTATTTTATTCACAGGATTAATGATGACTATTCGGTAAATGTTTACCGTTGCTATCAAGTTTTTGGTTTTGTTTTTCCAGAGTTGTTGTTAACAAAGCCTTTTTATTTTGTGTCTCTATTTACCTATTTTTAATATTTCTTTTTGTTTTGATTGATTTCGCCAGTGAGTTGTGACGGGGTAATGTCTGCGTATATTTTTAATTATCTTCTATGACAATAACATTCAATCGTACATTTAAACGTTAGTATTGTAGTAGTAGTACCTATAAGAAATAATGGACCAGTTCTCGTAAAATTTATCACATCGTTTTACAATATGATAAGACTTAGTTTTGCAAAAATTTAAAAAAAAATGTTGCTCTTTTGGGAATTTTAGGGTCCAAAAAACCCATTCTGGGGGGACATTTGTATTGGGTCTATATGAAATAACAGACCGATCGTAACCAATTTCAGTAGGTATCGTCCTTGGGTCAAAATAGTAGTACGTGTCAAATTTCATTAAGATATCTTCAAAATAGCCCAACCAACCTGTAATATAGGCACAAACTTTTCATCGACAGCCAGCCGGACGGACGCCTAATGCCTAATTAGAATATGAAAATACGCCCAATTATAAATTTCAAGTAGAATAGAAAAGAAAATAAAAATGATAATTTCACATGATTAACTACAAATTTCAATGTTCAATTAAGAAAAGAAATAACTTTCAACAATGTGCAATTGGAACTAAAATTCAAATCGCCGAAATTTTTAGTTTTTTTTGCAAAAAGCTTTAGACGCAGGCTATCTCTCATTATCTTATACATATTTCAAGACTTAAATTATTTACAGTTTATATTAATAACATTTCTAAGTAATCAAAAAGTATATAATGTTGTACATCCTGACGATCATAGGTATAACCTTAAAGTATACTAATCCACTTTCAGAATGCGCGATATGCAAGGATAAGTCCATATACAAGTATTGAAACGCAACATATTTTATTTACGGTATTCATCTCAAATTTTGAATAAAAATTTAATTTGTGATTAAAGTTATTTAACTCAAAATCTAAAGTCTACTGAAAGTTTTAAGCGACCTTGTATTTTTGTAGCGACCTTCCGTTACATGTCATGATTTTTAAATTATGGCCAATTTCTATTTCTGTTATTTTTGAACTTAATTTTTGAAATGAAATAATATTTAAGCATTTTGGTGTTCAGTTCATTAAAATCATATAAATTTACATATCCTTTCGCAAAACTATTTCACACGTATATTGTTGTATTTATAATACACACATTTACGTACAAAGTATAATACTTTTTTAATGGTTTTTCTCTCTCTTTCTCTCTCTCTCTCTCTCTCTCTCTCTGAATGATATAAAATGCATGAATGCGCTTCCGTTTTGTCGCGTGTTCATATTATAATTTAAATTTGTAAAACGGAAATGAAACTTATTCTTAGTTCAGTTTGTTATTTTATAAACTGCGAATAATAATTACAACAAATGTATGTATGTAACAGCTAAATAGTTCGACAAATATACAAAAAGACAAACTGACACATAATAAAATTTCTTTGTAAGAATTTAATTTTATATGTATATGTGAGTATATGTTACCCTTACACACATGAACTTACTTTATAATCAGTTAAAAAAATATTATTTTTTATTATTTTCATGCGAAATTTAAGTTTAGTTTATTTTAACTGCACACACACATACAGAAATAATAAATACAATAACAAATTATTCAACATATTGCAATTATATTGTGTTGCCTATTTTTAGGCAATTAATGCATATATAAAAACAACAATAATAAGTTTGTGTAAAATGTAAACGATGATTGCTTAGTTGCGATTAACATTTTTATTTAGTTCTAGCGCTTATTTATAATAATAAAATCTTTAAAGACAACTTCAATTTTTAATAGATAAAAGGCTGATCAAATTTAATTAAAAATTCAAAGTTCTACAATAAAAATTGATATTAAAGACACATATGATTTTGTTTATTACATAAATAGAGACAAAACTGCATTTATAGAGCTGTTGATGTCATTTGCCGAATATTCGTTCTGAAATTAGTGTTAAAGTAATGGTTAACTATATTTTTCCTCAGAGTGTATCATCTTAAAATAGAAAAGAATTTACAGAGTTCAATATATCTAATTAAAGTCGTGTCAGATAGAGGAATTTTTTCTGTTTGACGAAATTTTATTTATTAATCTATAGAAACCATATTTACTGTTTGAACAAAGTGCTTTCTGCCACTTTGTTCAAACAGGTAGTCCATCTCTGTTTAATATCTACCACACTTTTGAACACCTTATTTGTGCGGGCAGTTTCGAGGATTTGCCACTGTTGGGCTTGTTTACAATAGTGACAGGATGAGAAATCAGTCCAAAAATAAGTAAGTTGCGAAGTGTTATGAATGGAAGGAGCCTTTTTTTGTAAACGTTTCTTGACGGAAATTTCGGCAATCATTAATTTTAAGTGTTCGTGTCAGGAACCTTTTGAGCATTGTATATGTTTAAACCTCCATTAGCTGTAACTTTTCGTACCAAACACTCCGAGCACTATGCTTACTGCTTTCCTATCGGATATTTGGGAGCTATTTTTAAAATGCTTTCTATTTTTGGCTTTAAAAACCGGATTTTCTTATAACTGTCAAGTACTATCGGTACTGTTTAAAACGTTGAAACAATTTGACTTCAGACCTTTTTATACTTGGCCAACTTTTTATAGGACCAAGTTGGGTTCTGTTGAAAATATTTAATATTCGTTTTGTTACTAAATTAAGCAATTTGAATAAAATCGTTTTATATATATTTAAAAAACTGGCACAAGTTCTTTGAACATGAAATGAAACCAATTTGAAAACTGTAAGAGATGAATAATACGTGACAGCATGATTCCATCCTCTGCAAATATTATATGAACTTTCATGTTAATTTATCCAAGCGATCATAAGTTACAGATTTTTACAAAAAATATTTTATAATAGAAGAAAAATTTTATTTCCATAATACAGAAATCGGACATTTTCTAGTTAAACAATAAAGCTAAATACTTGTGAAGAGATTATACGCTTTTCAGAAAATAAAATTGGAAAACACAAAAAGGTAATTCAAACACAAACATGAAATGTAACGGTATCATTTATGCTAAAAAAATCATGCCAAAATTCAAAAACGATATGTATATATTTGTATATGTATAAAAAATAATAAAAAAAAATCTTATATACTATATATGTTATATACTATATATGTACATTTATATTTGTATATTTCATTGCATAATTATTATATAATAATTTTCTTAAAATACGGAAATATTTTATGTAAACTATTATTTACTTGCTTGCTTGTACTAAATATAATGTTCACAGATAATAATTGTTTTTGTTGTACTAATAAAAATCAATAAAACCTTTTTCATCCTTAAGTTTGTGGATTTTCATATGTTTCACTATAAAGAAGTCAAATATAATATTTCAGTCTAATAACCTCTCAAATCGATTTATGCAACAATAATACACAAATATTCATATCCAACAGTTTCAATGTAGCGATTGAACCGAAATAATCAGTATAAAGTCACACAACACACACACTTAAATGGGCAAAAATGTAATTCTTTCAAAAAGAGCGACCACTTTTATTTGTTAAGGCAAGTTCATATCATATTTGTTAAGGCAAGTTCATATCATATTGCCGAAATTTATAATGAACACTAGTGTCCTTTTAGGTAAATAGTTGGGACAATGACTAAGAACTACTGGGGTCTATATACTTATATAATACAAACATTTATACTAAAACAACTTTGTGTGTATTTTCAATTTTTGATTTCATAAACTTTTTGTTCTTTTTTTTGCAACGACATAAAATATGAATATATGAACGTACGTAAGAACTTAAATATTTGTCTGTTCTTATTTTATAATTTGGATTTTTTTTAGTTCCATTTGATAATTTTTTGGAAACATGTTTTTAAATCAAATATAAATACATATATTTTTATGTTAGAAATTTTTTGCTTAAAAACTGGTTAAAAAACCCTCCTGAATTTTCACAGAATAATCCCAAAATACCATAGGCTATAAAAAATTCGATAGGACCAGGAGAAGAAGTACTTCCCATACAAAGCAAATATTGATTATCGAATATTTAAAGAACTATAACAGCGAAAGTTCTCAAATTTGGTGTCAACAAATTTCTTAAGGAGTTGTTTTACTGGAGAAAATGTAGGACGGATAAGACCAGTGGGAGGATGTAGCTCGTAAAAAGCAACATCAGTTTTTGGCAAAACGAAGTTTGCAGGGTGTGTTACTTTGAAATAAAAATATTTAAAGTGTTTCTGTTAGTTTTATGAATCTTGGAAAATTTTAAAGTAATTATATTGGCTTCAATTTTTTATTGCTTAAATAATTTTGTTTTTTAACAAAAAATATTTTAAAAAGTCAGGGAACTACAATCCTCTCATATCATTATGTTAAATTTCATGCAAATCCGTCAAGACGATCAAAAGTTACAAATTTATTTCAAAAAATGTTTGAGAAATTGACACTGCAATCAATTCACAAAAATAATTAAAAGTTTTTGAATTGATCATTCATTGTAAAGAGTGAGATCAAGAAATTCTTCACACACATTTTTATTTAAAACTCTTAACTCAAATGTTATTTAATTTTTTTTCGATCAATTTACCTTTGTAAAACATGTCGGTTATTATTTTTAATGTCAAACGAATGAATATATTGCTAATCTGATTAAAATGCGTTATCAGAAAACAGAACGTACTTAAATTATTGAAAATTTTCAACAAAACCTAACTTGGTCCCACAAAAACTTAATAGAAAACCTGATTCAGAAGAAGGAAATGGTACATGTGATTTTGTTTAAGCCAGAAAATAGAAGCATTTTTAATACATACGGTAGAAAAGCAGCGAGGCCAAAAACAGAGAAGAAAAAAAAACAAGAAGTCAAGTTTAGAATTGCTGCAAAAGAAGTCAATTATTTGTTACAACGGGCTCATTTATCAAGGAATGTTTGAAAAAAAGACTAAGACGTCATAGTGTGATCACTCATTTTTGGCCTGACTTGGCATCCTGTCACTGTTAAATAGTATCAGGAAAATTTGGAAAACCTAATTTGGAAATAAAAGATTGATATAATATGTGGTAATATTGGGTATACCAGTTAATAATATAGATTCGATTGTACCGAACTTTGGTATAATAAAATATCCAATTTATAATATCTTATTCTTGAGTGAAGCGTTCCTGTGGGAACGTTCTGTATCGATCCAAGTGTAGTAGTGTTCAAATTTAAAACAACATTGCAACACTTTCATTGGATTTTATGTCTGAACCAAAAGTTAAACCAAATACAATTTTTTTCTGCACAGAATTTCAAACATTCACATTCAAAAGTGGATTTTTGGGTTTGAATGGAATAAAAATACTTCTGTGCTGATTTCAAAATCATATCAGATTCTTAGAATTTATTTATGCAAATTATAAAAACACAAAAAACTCAGATCTTCCTAAGTTGTTATTTGGAAATATTGTATTGGTAATAAAATTTTATGATTTCAATTTCTACTGCATTTTTGTACTTGATATTGGATTGAGAAATAGTTTAACACGGGTTTTAAACATTCTATATGTCATTGTATTTAAAAATAGGTTAAAGAATTCCGACATTTCCCATATGTTCTATAATTACAAACATTATATACACATGTATTTTATATGCCATAAGTAATAATTCTTACCATGGACATAAGCTGAATGCGTATCTTATACGAAAATTTTTCAAAATCATTTCAGGGACAAAAGGAAGCGTAACACACACAAGAGCGTAAAAAAATCATTTTTATTATCGTTAAAATATATTTTTCTCTTCGTATGTTTTTATATATGTTATAGTTGGTGTATTTATATGCTTTGATCGGTTTCGTTAATTGTAAAGCATATGATTTTAATTATAGATGAAATGAGCATAAAAAAGGAGTTGAGGTATAATAAAAGCTTGGATCTAATTGACGGATTCGAAATCGTTGGAAAGATCTAATAGTATTGGCATTCATGTATGTGTTTTTATGATTAAATTAATGTCTTCTAATCTACTTCGTTTCACAAAACGTTTTATATTCGAATAATTAAAGCGAAATTGTTAAAGAAAATATTAATATGACCATGATATTTTTTTAAATAGAATGGACTTACAATATATGCAGTTCTTATGCTATATTTTTATGCTAGTAAACATGAATAATATATCTATTTATCGGTTCCACTTAGACACAGAACTTGTTAAGAATTTTTTACAGAATTTAGACAATTTTTAGAAAAAAATTTTGTACCCAAATTGATCCCAACATGTTTATTAAACTACTTTGGCCTAAATATCTCTTAAGTTATAAGAGATATCGTACACATGTTAACATATTTTTTGTAGAGAATATTAAGAACTATCTTTACTAATTTTTTTAATTCAAATCAAAAATGAAATTTTAGTGATTTTTTTTTAAATTCAAATACCCGAAATGATCAACTTTGAAAATCCATTTTCGGAACTTGTGCTCCTACAAACCAATTGGGTATATGTATACGTATGTACGCAAAATTCTTCGGCAAAACAGACCGAAGATAAATTGTGAGTATAAATCAAATTTTGTGAGAGAGTATTAAATGAGAGCGAGAATAATTTTGGAACTCGCAATAAGAAAATTTGGTTCTCCAAGATGTGCTTTCTATATGATTTATATATTTTGATATAACTCATACGCATTAATGTTATTAAAAATTTGACCAAAATTTTTTTCTATATTACAAACATCAAATATTTTTAAGTTATAAACATTAGTACAAACACATAATACCGGCCTATGGTGTACTAAACGTTACCAAACTCTATACTATATATATACAAGGATATCAACAAACATTTCTGTTCAAATTTAATTAATATATTTATTTCAAAATTTTTGTTTATATTTAGAAATGTCAATTGTGGTGTGTTTTAAATATGTAACGTCTATAAGTGTATATAAGAGTATTTTTGTAGTTGTAAAACAGAGAACCAGTTTCCATTACTATGTATACTATTATGACCAAAATCATTCAAAAGGTTTTTTTTTTTCAAAATGTAATTTATCGGGATTCAATGCGTTTTGTTTTTACTATTTTAAGAAATTATATTGAACTCTAATAATCGTTTTAATTATTTTCATTTCCTTTTCTATTTTAACTGCTCAATAAAATTATCCAAAAAAACAATTATTAAAATTGTCAAATTTTTAGAAAGTTATAAATTAATTTGGTCGAAAACTTAGTCCATGTGAAAACTCCAATTTTAAGTGATTTTTATACTTAAAAAGTCATTCCATTTTATAGGTAATAAAAATTACATTTTAGTTGTAACATACAATAAATATGTACAATAAAAATGGAACATTTGGATAAAACACAAATTCTTAATTTACATTTATAAAAATATTTTTAAAGGAACAAATTGATTTAAAAAAGCCACAAATCTTTTATGATTTGATTAAACAAAAAATACATTTTTATAGCTCTGGTCCACATTTCAACCGACCTTAAGAATGTCGAAGTGAAATTGGTTAAACAATTAAAATTTAAAGTGGGACCTAAACATTAATATACATTGTCATTATATAATCGATTTTTAATCATATAGTTAATATAAGTTTTTTAATAACATGTTTAGTTTGATTTAAAAATCATAATAAATTTTCTTATGATAAAATAAAAATTTCAATGACAATTAATGTTATTTTTGGACAATTTAAATTTTAAATTTCAATTAGCGCAAAAACATGGGGCTTTATGGTTTATTGTTTTGAAATATCTTGTGTTCAATTATTTTAACGTATTCACAGATAGAAATACACAAAAACAACAATACAACTACAACACTAAAACATAAATATTTATGTGTCAAGTCATTTATGGAAATGCAACTCAACACATCCCAGCAAATTATTTAAACAATTATAAAATAGCACTTGGAATGATAATGTCAAGGTGACTAACATGTACAGTTTTTTTTTTTTTTTTTTTTTTTTAATATAAATGAATCGAAATTATTTTAATAACGAAATATTTAATAATAATTAGAAATGAAATACTGCAGGCGATTTAAAATGGTACTAAATTTTTTTAGGTGCATTTATATTCAAACACAATATACAGTTGTCTGTGTATATGTATGTGTTTATATTGTTATATATTAAAATTTAAGTTTAAAAGTTGAATGTCCTTGCTCTAGTTTTGTGGTGGAAAACAATTTACACGTGGAATCAAATTTGGGACACAAACATTTGCTGCTAACTTATACATATGTATAGAAGTACATGACCAGGGGAAAATTATGTGAATCCTTAAATAGTTATAGGCCTAATGAAATAGATTCCAAACATATTTCAATATTTATTCCAATTTAATATAAAACGTATTCTCACTCAAATATTCACTTCTCCATATTTAACCACTTTATAGAGTCAAGACCGAAAATTATCATTTCAAATTAATATTTTAATATGATCGATGTTGAGGAACTAAAAAAAAGTTTTACTCAGTGGCTTGAAAAAGGAATTCCTTCTCTTATTTCCCTTTGAGTGAAAAACGTTTATATGTTCATATGAATAAGTATTTAAACAATCAGAGAAATACAAGTATAAATAATATATTCAGATTAAAATTGCAATATTTCGCAAAACCCTTTTCACTGCAGAAAAGGGGTTAAAAATTTAATACATTTTTATTATATTTGTTATTGTTTTATTTTTTGGGTTTACAAACTTTTACTTTCGGTGATGAATACATTTAGGGGCAATGAATACAAGATAGTAACAAATATAAGTTTTATAGAGGATAATGGAAAGCAAAATTGATATAATCATGACCTAAAATTTTAGCGATTTCATCACTAGTATCTTGAAGATGATAGTGATTCAATTTTATAAAATACGATAAATAAATAAATAAATAAATAAATAAATAAAGGAAAAATTTAATAAATATAAATACAGCATATGCATTCGATCACCGATAAAAAGCTTTGAGTTAAAGTCACATACGTACACTGAACAAAAAAAGGTGTTAAATAAACAGATTTTTATTCTAATTAACAGAATTAGTCTTCAAATTGTTAAATTGAAAAAAATGTTAAATAATTATATCAACAGATATTTAGTAAAAATTGCAGTAACACATCGTAAGTAAAATAATACACAAATCTACTCTATTCGGCATTATAAAATGAAGTTAATTTGAGTAAAATTTTTGTTAATTTCACTATTTTATAATTAATAAAAAAACAAATTTTGGAAAAATCGGTTCAAGAATACAAACACCTGCCACATATTCTAAAGTTAAAATTAAAAATATTGCTACAATTTAAGTCGAAAAAATCAGAAAATGACTTTTATATGGTTACAATTACATATTCTATATATAATATCGGAATAAGGATAATGGTACCTACATTCTATATATTTTTTTAAGTGTATTAAATCATTCAAAATAAAGTTATTTGTAAAATAATGTATCTTTTTAAATTTCTTTTTCAAGTATTCTGCATGTTTTAAATGTATGTACATTTTAAAAATAAATAACAGTAACGAAAAATGTGGAATTTAGAATTATTTTCTATTATTTGTTTCAATTTTTATTTTCTATGAATTGTTTTAATAAATCTGAGTGTCTGTATTGTATACAATTATAATACAAACATACATAAAATTAATAACAATATCATACACAAATTTCTTTCTTTGGATTTGGTATAAATAAAAGACTACGCATAATAATAACAAAATTAATTTTAATTAAAAGTCATAGAAATCAGATGAAAGTATTTCATTATCGATAAGAATATTAATAAAAAATAATAAATACATTTTTTGCTTTTTCCCATGTAAGAAGTTGGGTATTTTGTAGTAAAAATAATGTTTTTAAAAAAATCGTTTTTTTTAATTAAATAAAAAACTAGTATTTATAATGTAATTAAATTGAAAATTTAAAAAATAAAATTACACGTTTTGCCAGTTGTGAAATTTGTAATTTTGTAGAATTTGTATAAAAAAATTTAATTTTTTAGGAAAATATTTTATTTATAAAAAATTGTTTTTCTCAAACCAAACAAAAAACTAACAGCTTTCCTTTTTGATTATTAATCTATAAATACATATAATTAAATTAGACTAAAAGCTTAGAAAATAAAAAATAAAAGTGCACGTTGGTCTTGTTTTTTCGTGTCAAATATTCTGTATTTTGTGTGTAGAAAATGTATGTTTATAAAAACGTTTTTTACAAATTCAACAAAAAACTGGCAGTTGTTCTCTCCTGATCATTAATTTAAAAGTATGTAAATTATATTAAATTAAAAAATACTCGTTTGGCGTTCTTTCCAAGTCCGCAATTCGGTACTTTGTGAGAACTGTGAAAAAGACGTAAGAAGACATTATGTTTATATAAAATAATTTTTCTCTAATATAACAGAAAACTGGCAGCTGTTTTCTTTTGATTATTAATCTCAAAGTATTTATAATCAGATTAAATAAACAAACGAAAATAAGTATTTCCCGTTTTTTTAGAAATTTTGGACATTTTCATTATATGTAAAGAGTATCGCCTATGTAAAATATTTAAATATGTTTGTGTTTTGATAATTTTTTGGATTTTTTGATGTAGATCTATTAATTAAAAAATTTAAAAAGCAAACAAAAATAATTTAAAAGAAATCAATTTTTAAATTCGGCTTATTGATCCAAAATTCTAGTAACATACTTTTCAATTGATAACCATTTTGTTTTAATTTTTTAATAATATTTTATTTCATTAAAAATTTAGTTTAAGGTCTGATTTACAGCTAGTTGTAGAAAATTTTGAATTTAAATATATCATTTATAAAATGTCTAAGTGTAAATAAAAGATTGGCTAAATTTAGACACTAAATGGCTAAATTGGCAACACTGGCGGGACGCCTAAAATAAAAAAATGAATAAATGAATTTATGGATAAATTGCATATGTGAAAAATCTCTTTCAATTGCTTAATAAATTGAATAAATCAATGGAAGTCCTACTCAACTATAATGATGAAGTCTGTGATAAAAATATAGGTAAGACAACAACATATACCTAAAATTGAGGTAAAGAGCTGGCAGTGTCCGACATTTTTTTATTGAATTTAAATAGAACAACAGTAAGCGATTTCGCCACCTACAATATCGTAGAGCAATGGATATCCAAATAACAACAAAAGCTTATGTTAATAATACGCTACATCAAATTGATGTAATGATGGTCTTAGAGACTGTTATCATCAATTTGTATAATTTTCAAACGTATGTTATTTGTTTCGTAATACCAATCATAACTAAATGAATCCTCGAAAGATTATTTTTATCTTTCCAAAAATATGGGAAATTTCGCATATAATAAAAACATTATTAAACACGGATTTATTGAATTATTGGTAAATCGCTTAACTTAAAATATTAGAAAACCGTTTGAATTAAAAAAAGTATTGCGCAGCAATATTTTTGGATATCGTGCTAACTTTTGATAACGTTTGAATAATCGCCATTTCAGAATATAATATAATGATTGTATGACAATAGAATATTGTATAAAATATGGTATTCTTTAGGGAAGTATTTTAGGATTCACCATCTACATGTCTGACTTACCATTGTGCGATGGACTAACAATTTTAACATTTTCTAATGCTGTATACAAGGTTCCTAACTTAGCATTGTGCATGCTGGACTTTGAAAAGTAAGAACTTTACCTTCGCTCTGTAGTTTAAATTCCTTTTAACATATTTTTAAAAAATATAAATTTTTAGTTAAAAATTTTTTATTTTAAATTGTATTACTTTTTTATGTATTTGTTCATTTTATGTAAATGTTTTCTATTGTGTATTATCTATGTACTGATAAGAAACGCATATTTTGGTCTCACGCAAGTCCGAATTATTTTTAAATTAACCCTTGTTTTTTACACTTGTTTTTCAGTGCATCTGTGTGCGATAAGGAACATATTGATACATAGTTTTAAGATTATTGTGAACAGTACTTAAGATTTTACACTTAATAAAATAATCAATGTCTTACAAGCATTCACCGAGTATGGAGTGACTTACAACCACTCCACACTCTTTAATGAAATTTATATAGATATTTAGATGGGGAAACTCTCTATCAGTTTCTTTTAATGATCTAAATTTCCCTCGTGGTTAAACTTTACTTAATTTAATATTCATTTGGATAGTCGACTTACAGTGCGCCGTTATATATTTATCCTACATTGGTTAGTTAACTATAAGTTAAGTTTTACAGTCAATGTGGATATATGATATCTTAATATGGAATACGTCCAGGCGCACCATTTGTATATAAGGAATGAGAACACCCATAGAGACTGAATATTGCTTTAGTACATGAAGTACATTAAAATTAAAACACAGTTAAAGTTAAAACAAACAGTTTTATTATAATAAAAAGTATTTCAGAGTTTTTGGAGCTATAAAGTTTCATTTATTCTGTATTAAAAACATCAACAAAGTACTATTTCAAACACATATTTATGTTCATATATGGAATTTTAATCTCCCCATACCTTAATATAAGACCTTTAATAGTTCTTAAGAAAAGATATTTTCCTAAAACATTTGAAAAAAAACTTTAAACAAATCACATACATACATACATATGTATATTCATATAAAAAATAAACTTTGCCATTATACGTGCTTACTTACAAGGAAACAGCTTCATAAGTACTTGCAAGAGAAGTGGAAAAAGAGGAAAAGAAAAAAATCCATATTAGAGTAGAAAATAATTTTCATCTTAAGAAACCATTCAATAACACTTATTACTTGAGTCGTGTTTAATCTATTAATCTTTATAAATTACTGCTTATATGTATGAACATACATATGAATATATATCTCGAATGGGTCAATGTGCTTTTAATAATAATGTTCTATAGTCTTATAATGATGATACTTAAGATTCGGAAGTTGAATTTTATTTCCGGAAGTAGTTTTTATAAGAATTATAATTTTTATATTGCAATTTACAAATACATATATATAAAGGGAATTCTTTGTATAATTATCTTCCTTTGAGCGTTAAACAAAGACTTCGATTATAAAGTGTCCTTAATAAATGTTAAGAATACTTAGACGCCGATACGCTCTTCCCAACTTTTAGGTAATATTTTAATAGACAGATAGAAACATGCATGACCTGACAAGTGATCAAATTATTTGTTGTTTTATTTTTTATAAAAATATTCGTTTTGTTAAAAAATGAATAATAATCTTCATTGTGAATATAATTTTATTCATCACATTCATTTATGTTTATGAATGTGTGCGTGTATTTATATGTTTTCATCGCGTCCAATAGGGCAACAACCATGGAAAATGTCCACAGCCAACTAACTATATATTGTATTGACTATTAATAATCTACATACACACTTACATGTATTTTTTTACTATATTTATTTACATGTTTTGTGTGTGTGTAAATAAGTAAGTATTCCTACAATGACCTTGTTCTCTTTATTTTTAAACACATGCAAATACATTATTTGTTAAAAAATGAAAATAATTAATTCTTTATTAAATTTTTAACTTAAACAAACGGAATCTCTAAAAATAAATTTTGTCATTTTAGATTTATTTAAAACGAGTTTGTGTGTGTTAGAAGTTTATGAATTCTTTAAATCATGTTTGGTGAATAATATAAACGGAAGTTAACAAGCGATAAATGACTTATTTCGAGTGTAATGCAATGATGGAATGTTTGTTTTGGCACGCCGATTATACGAGTTTAATGAAATTGGGCCATATCACTTTTAGTTATAAATAAATATTAAATTTGGTATTTTAAAATTTGAAATTAAAATTATTACAGAAGAACCTAAATTAAGTGACACGTCCCTGTGTCAGTTTAAAAAATATATTTTTAGTTTCTTGTTGATCCAAGTAAATAGATCAGTAACGTCTGGTTATAGGAGGATTCGATTTGCATCATTCTTTGCAAGAAAATTTTCTTTAATAAGGCAATTAAAAATTCTCAAATTTGCATCAGATTTTGATCTTTTTCAACACAGACAACTTAAATATGTAATCGTATGATATGGATTTGAAACTTTTGTTATAAAACAAAATTTATTTTGAAATCCATAATTTTATTTTATTTTATAAAGTTGCTTTTATTTTAAGAGAAACAATCAATGGACTTAATTTTTTAAACCAGTTTTGGAGAACACCAGATTTTGATTTTGAGTGTAAAGTCCAAAATTTTTTTACTTTAATAATAACTTCTTATATTAAAAATTTTATATTTTCGAGACTTATTTAATAAACAATCTTAAACTTAAAAAAAGGAGATACTTTTTAAGGCTTTAATATATTGTTTGGCAATGTCAGCGTGCCAAATTTTATTAAAATTGAATAAGACGTCATAATCAATGTCTAAAAAGTTTTTCATAATGATTCTATTTTCCGGTTTTAAATAGGGATCTTATAAGCCCAATTTTTTTTTTAATAATTCTGTAACTATGGAACTATTGAATATTTCCTCTCGGGGTTGGGGGCGAATTGGAAACTTATGCTCTTCCAAACAACACTCCAAAAATACCTTAGAAAAAAATATTCAAAATTTCACTTAAATATGTCAAACGGTTATAAAATTATGCAACAATATTAAACGACATGTGGAAACTGCTATTCAATAATTTCATAAAATACTGCAGCATATTTTTATATAGTAAATGTGCAAATTTCTGAGGAGGGGCCAAGTTTCAGTTTTAAGATTGAATATTTTTTTCATTTAAATAAAATTGAACGTTTTTATGTTTGTGGTGAAATAATATTGTACATTTTAGAATTATTCAATTTTAGTATATAAAATTATACAACGATAAATTTTTAAAATTACTTTTAAATAGTAAGATTTCAAGTAGTAAAAGTTCAAGAATATTCACTATGAAGCAATGTTAAAAAACATTTTCTGTCTAAAAAGCAACATCTTAACTGAAAAAAGTTAAATTTATTATAAACTTTACATTGTTTTTTTAACCACTTAATTTAACTTTATCTAGGAAAAAAGTTAACTATCAATTTAGTTTTTGAGTTGTCGATTGAAAATATTACCATATTTAAATATAATTTTGATTTGGTACAACTTAAAATATTCGTACAAATTTGGTACTTCAAAATTTGTTCGAATATTTTTAAGTTTAAACTTAAGTGTAGTTTAAACTTAATATTGTTAGTTATTTACATCTTAAAAACTGGCCCTAAGTATTATTATTATTACTATTATTATTATTATTATTATTATTATTATTATTATTATTATTATTATTATTATTATTATTATTATTATTATTATCATTATTATTATTGTTATTATTGAATATTTAAGGCATTCATAACCAAAAAATTAATTAATATATTCCCAGGAAGTATTTTAACTTTTTGTTATTAAAAATATAAGAAAAATAATAATTAGTAAAATAAAAATAAAATTTTACACAAAGAAACAAATGAATAATTGAATCCTGAATTTGTTTTGATTATAACGGAAACATTTTACTGAAACTATAAATTGAACCTTTTTGGTTTTTCTTGATTTAAAAAAAATCACGAAAAAAATTTTCATGTTATAAAAATTCATTAAATACATTAATCGCTTCAAATTCTATGAATTATAATTCATATTGACAAAGACACGTTCAACATTCATTTACTATATTTTTTGTTTATATGTATATGTATGAAAATAAAAAATAAAAAAATAGTTATAAACAAACGTTAATTCATTCATCTTGTCCTTTATGTCAATAATATAAATGTAGGGTGGGTGATTATAACTCTCGAACACAATCCGACTGCAACAATTAACTGTTAATATGAGTATATAAGTAAAATATACATACATACATACATACATACATACATACATACATACATACATATATACATACATACTACATACATACATACATACATACATACATACATACATACATACATACATAAAAATATACACACACAATAGCACTTATCTACACAAAAGAGTAAAATAATTAAACATTACTAGGGAAAACAAAGCTTATCAAAATTATAAAGAATACAACAAATTAGTATATATATGTATACAAACAATAGTTTTGTATGTGTGTGTGTGTATGTGTAAAATAATACAAGTATAAAGGTGTTTTGTATTTGTACAAAGAGATTGGTTTATACAGCCATGTGTTTGTCTTTTAGGAAGAACTAAAATAAGGAAAAATAAACAAAGAGAAAAAATTTATACATATTTATATACGAAATGTCTACGCCATCAAAGTTTGTAAGTATCTTCCGTTTCCGGGAGCAATCAAAACTACTACTCTGAGAATTGTGACTCTCTCGCAATATTCAAAATAGAAAATCATGTTCATGAAAAGCTTTTCACCACATTTCACAACTTTGAACTGGAAAAGGAGAATAAATTAAAAACAATAGTGTTAGAGAAATGGAGTCGGAGAGAGCGAGAGAGAGAGATTTGCGTAAAAGATAGCATATGTTTAAGTTTGTTGCGAACTTTGTTGTTTTATATTTAAATGCTGCCAGATTTTAAAATTATTTCTTAAAATTAACTATTTAATTAAAATAAATGGAGAATAAATAATTAATTTATTTTACTAACACTCAGGCAGTTATAAATTTTTGTTTTTATATTTGTTTCTACATTTCTATTAATATTTTAGGTCATTTCAAATATTAGCCTTTCTTTCAGACAATTCTAATTTGTTGTTAGCTTTGATATATTTATATTTTTTCTGATTGTAAAAATATTTTCGTAATAATAAATGTTTATACCTTTCACCGCAAGTGGTGATGAGGGTATATAGATTTTCTCTTCCGTGTGTACACCAAGGTACCTCTTAAATATGTAAAAAAGGTTTTTTTTTATAAATTTCGAGGATGTCGATATATAACTTTTATTTTGTCAATAAATCGAGATTGCTCAATTTAAATTCTGAATCATTAAAATCTGATCAACAGAAATTTTGATACACTAAAATCAATTTGTCTTGAAGATAACTTTTAAAAATTTGTCTCATATATTTATTTACTACAATGATCTCAAGGGAAGTAGATTGGGTTGGGCCATGTTTTGACTTATCTTTCATATAACTCCCTTCCCGGAGCTTATAAAATTGAAATTTGGAACAATTGATGTTCTAACTGTCTTCAATACATGTTATTATTTAAAATTTTTCATTGGCTCCCATTGATGTTTCAGCTTTTAAATTCTTAATGTTATTGAAATTCGGCAGAATAATTTTCTTAATCTCCTGAATACATGTTATTTCCGAATAGGGGTTAAGGCTTATATAACTCTTGAATATAGACCAATGTTACTGAAATTCGGCACAATTATTATTCAAACTGTTTTGAATATATGTTACTAATTTGTCTAACATCGGTATATGTTTTTCTGTAACCCCAATTTAATGCTCCTCCGCGGAAGAAATTCAATTCAATTCTATTGAATTCCCGGTACATTTTATTGAAATTCGGTATAATACTTATTGTTCCTTTAAACGAACTTTAATATATGAATCTAATTTAACAACTATTAGGGCATTTTTGGTTATAACTCATATATAATACTACTGCAAAGGATTTTGGTCTCAAAAGGCTGTTAAAATGAAACCAATTGCATCTAAATTCAGATATTTATTTACATATTTTCAATATATATAACTTATTTAATGCAAAATGCATTTCATACAGGAAATCCTTATCCTCACGCACTATGTTCGTCACAAACACTAAATATTAGCTGCAAATATTTATTGTTATCACCAAAATATTTATTGTTGAATTTATTTTATTTTAATAACAATTTGGATACTGTAGTAAAATTATTTTTATTTAATAAAAAAAAAATATTGTGGTCGCAATATGTTTGGAAATATGTTTGACTAATCACAATATTTATTGTTATTGAACAGTACGTTATGAAAAAAACTATTGTTATTAGGGAAAATATTATCTTCAGTTTACTGACAACTGAATATGAACAATTTTTGTTAACATGGAAAATAATATATATTTGAATTAAAATTCTCATAAATAAATCAAAAATATTCAAATAATATAAATAAAATTATATGAAGAAAATATTTGAAAAAATATTTACGTATTTTCCAAAGGTATATACATATATAAAATGATAAGTATATTTAAATATTATATATATAATGCGAACAAAAAAAATTAATTGAACTAACAATATTTGTTATTGGAATAACAATATATTTATTGGCGATACATATTTTTTCTCTGCGTGCTTATAATTATTATTTTAGCAAAATTGGTCGTTATAACGTATGGCTCGGTTAAACTAATTACAGAAAATTTGAAGAACGAATAATTAGTTTGAGGTGTAATATAAGTATTCAAATCATTAATGCTCTCTATAGTGATTTTCGAAAGTCGATATTATTTGATGGAATTAATGAATTTAACTTATATATATGTATATATATATATATATATATATATATATATATATATATATATATATATATATATATATATATATATATATATATATATATATATATATATATATATATATATATATATATATATATATATAAAGCTTGGAAGACTCTTAATTTTTATTGAAATTTGGTACAATTATTATTAAGCTGTCTTCAATAGATGATCAAATTTTACAAATATCGGATCCCTTATAATCCCATCGAAATTCAGATATTTTTCTAATTTTTTTGCAATATAATGGTACCAATGTTCATGGAAATTTCACAAACATGTTATCATAATTCACTATAGCTTCCATAGAGGCCATTTCCTAAAATCGGTGTTAAGGCTAATGAATCAATAATTAATTTTTTGATGCAATATATTGAACGCATGCGAATATGAATGAGGATATTTAAGATACGGGACAGCCGAATATAGCATTCTTACTTGTTTTATTAAAATTCTTAATAATAAAAATGCATTAAAAGCAAATCTGAGGACATTGAAGAAACACTCTACCCACAAGCCCTATTAGAATTTTGTTAATTTAAATATTTTGCTTTATAGTTTGTTTGAGGAGAAAAAAATCGTTAGCTTCTACTAAAACACTTGCAATAAGTTCCTTATGAGGACAGAACAATCAATATATAAATAATTTTGAAAGGACGATTTTCGAAACTTATTTTCCTGCATTGGAATTTTAGATTTTTCGTATTGGAAATCTATTATAGTCCTGTATGAAGTACAATTTTTTCCATATTATTTTTACAGTTTCTATTTGAGATAAAATATTATATGTTTTTAAATGCTAAAAAGCCCAAAAACACTCCGGTTACAAAACGAATTTTCTTTTTAATTAATTCTGTAATTTTTCAAAAGATATCTAAATAACATTTAAGATGATTAGAGCTGCTTTATATGCGAGTTGATTTGATGTGATAAAATCTATTTTGATTGTAACGGGCAGAAAAATAAGTTCGATCAGACTCACTTTCTGAGTCAATTTAATCATGTCCGTCCGGCAAAGTTCAGGTCGCAGTTTTAAAGATATCTTAATGAAATTTGACATGTGCTATTATTTTGGCAAATGTGTTTTTGAACTGCGAAATAACAAAAATCTCTAATTTTCATAGACTTCTCGATAATATCTCAGGCATTTATGACCTAATTTCCCTGGTTTCAGCAGGAAAAAAGCATTTCCTATTGTTTATTAATGTAGGACGATCCATAAATTTGATTTCAACCGACACACCGACGACATGGCTTAATCAATTTCTTTTCCCATAGTATACATAAATTGTGTAAATTACTAACGGATTGACAAATTTATATATAACCTTCTAATCAAACCAGGTGAAGAGTATAAAAATATTGTGGACAATATTTAAAAATATTCTGTTTTTTCTCTTAACGACTTTTCTTGATTTTTCTTAGATTGAACATATATTCTACTCTTTTTCACTTCTCTTTTTCACTTCGTAATTTCGCTCCATTTTCTTTCAAGAAGTTAATAATATTTTATTATAAATTAAATAACACGTAATATTTTAACTAAAAGAAAAATGCAAAATTATTTCTATACCTATTATCTATATCTATCTATAACCTATCTGTTTCCTATCTCAATTATGCCACAAATATTAGCACTCGTGATGTAACTTTCAAATGTGGGTCTTGTTTCGCACCTACATTCAACTATTTTTAACTAATGCCAAACTTAATTGTACTAAATTTATAAAATGCCCATGTGTGCCATGGTATATTCGTTTATAAGATCAAAAAGAAAAAAATTGGGAATAGGCGAAAAACCTATGGGATAAAAAGAAACTTCTCTTTCCTTATATATAATATTCATATATACATATATATACAAATTACATTATATTAAAAAAATCTTTTATTATTTTTCATGTTGGCTAATTTGATATAAACACACGCAAACTCATATGTATCTACATTCAATAGGAAAACATAAAAGTTTTATTTTATAATCTGGCATCATTTTTTTTATTTTTTTAACTCACACAATCACACATAATATGTTATATGTTATTATTAAAGAAAAATCATTTGTTAGTTATTTCCTCTTTCATTTAAATATTTTGAACATATTTTTTTTGGTACATTTCTACGTTTATTGGAATTGATTGTCTTAATATAAAATATACATATTCACACAAATATTTATTATAAAACACACTCAAACATACTTAAATAAATATCTTTGTATGCATTTATGTATGTATGTAGTATGTATGTATATATGTATGTATGTATGTATGTATGTATGTATGTATGTATGTATGTATGTATCTATAGAAAATATTACGTTACAAAACGAATCACGTTTTTCATCATAAAAAATTGAAAGTAAATATATAAAAATTATGTAGTCGAAAAAATGAATTTAATATAAACATTAATTTCTTGAATGTGTGTATGTGTGTGTGTGAATGAGAATAAATGAACAAAAATTAAGTTTTTAAATGAATATTTTAAAAAATGATATGTTTTAAACCCTTAAAAAAGATTTTACATAAATTTACAAATACAGTGGTTTTCCGGTATTACTAATAGTATAATGTCAGGCTTATTCGTCAAATCGAAAAGTTCGTTACATTGGGTATTTTTTAATATACGTTTTATTTTATAACAAAATTAAATTTCATTTATTTTTTTATTATTTTTTTTAAGAAAATAACAAAAACTATACATTATTCATACAATTCTATCAAACAAACAAAAAAGGCATAAATTTTCCGGAAAAAACAAAAAAACATTTTTTAAATATATCAAAATCGTACATCCGTATGGGTTTTATTAAATAATATTAAGTATACGCCTTATGTAATTTTACAACTCATGTAATTTTACAACTGCAGCTTAAACGATGGTGATAGTGTTATGTTTTGGGCAAATCTGAAATTATTTTAGTTCCAACATGAATTTTATGAATAAAAAAATATAAATATTGTATATTTCAGTAAGATAGTACTGCAGTACATGTTTTAAAGCAGCCTAAATCATGGTTTAACGAACTTAAAACCAATGAAGTACTTATGAGGGTATATGACCGAGCTAAAACTAAAAATAGAGCAAGTTTGGGAGGAAATTGATTCAGATTTTTATATTAGTGGAATGCTAGATCATATTATTGAGGTAATCCACCATTATTAATAATTCTATAGAAACTTATAAACATAACTGCGTTTATAGGAAAATGCCTTTAAAAATGGCAGTTACACCCTAAAATAAGGTTAGAGGAATAAAATGTATTTAGTTAATACTTTAAATGTAGTCTTATCTGATTTAATAAAAATATTAACTGCCGACTAAATATTTTCTTGTTTAACTTTACTTAGTTCTTAAAAAAAAGTTATGTACATTTATAGAAATATGCACTAGTGTAGAAAGGTATTTAAAAATAAAACCTTTAATATAAATTGTTTACACGTTTTTTTGAATCGACAGGTAGAAGTATTCATTCTGCAATATCGGAGAATATATGTGTATATAAGTAATTGCTAAAAAATAATCAATGTTAAATCTTGTGTTTGCTGCAAATATTTTTTGTGAAAGGAGCACAGTTGCGATTAATTTCTAAATGGTAGCCTAAATCGTTTATATAGATATATAGTATCTTTGGAATGGCAATTACTTGAAAAATAATATGTTTCTAATAATGTAATATAACCAAATATCTTTATTTAATTAAAAAATCATTTTTAGTGCACTTTTGTAAAAAAAAAGAAATTCTATTTTTGATCTTAAATAAAATTAGTAAATATAATATGAAAAAATTGCGCTTAATGTTGAAGAATTAGCAAAAATTTCCACTTTTTCATTTCAAAGTACTCGAAATTCCAATC
The DNA here is from genome assembly GCA_004302925.2 of Cochliomyia hominivorax. Lineage (NCBI taxonomy): Eukaryota > Metazoa > Arthropoda > Insecta > Diptera > Calliphoridae > Cochliomyia > Cochliomyia hominivorax. The sequence goes on from PYHX02000158.1 coordinate 57,299,431, forward strand.
CAGGTGAAAACTTGTTTCAAAAATTAAAAAAAAATATATATTTTTTCAGTAAATGACTTACTCTGCCGTTATAAAAGATTTGGTCCTCAACATATTATTTTAATTAATATCTAACACATATAGCTATATAATAAAATAATTTTTTTCCAATTTTAGCTTTTGATTTCTTTGTCTGCTAAAAAAAAAACGAGTAAAAAATTTTTTTGGAAAAATTACAAAATTACGATAGGACGTGCGGAGAAGTGTTTCTCCGCAAAAATTTTAATTTTTGCACCGAAATTAAAAACATGTAAAAAAAGAAACATTTCTAAAAATGGATCACATTGGTCAAAATATCTCTTAAACTATAAGAGAAAATCATAAAGGCAATAAAGATTTAACATTTTTGTTTCAATAAAATTAGAAATACAAATTTGGTGATTTTTAAACATTGTTTTGTACCCAAAATGACCAATTTTGGTATAGGAACATGTCCTTCTCCAAATTAATTTGAATGTTATTATGATGTTCTATTAAATAATATTAAGAAGTTTCAAAGTTACAGAATAATTTCCAATAAAGCATTTTGGAATCACTATGTAGCGTTATTAATGACAGATTGGCTCATTGAATTTAAATATGTATATAGCAATATGTCTTAAAAAATGTGTAATTATTATAATCTTACCCTATATTTTTAATTTATTGGTGTTATTAACAGGTTAAATACTATAACATGGATTAAAGACATTATTTTGTTTCTCTTTATTTCAGTTTGTTAAAAAGATTCAATTGATATTCCCTTCCATAATTTTAAGTACTTTTGAATATCCCACATAAATAAATTTAACATATAATTTTGATTCACTTCCATTATACTTATGAATTGATATTTAACAAAATAATTTCGAAAAGTAATGAATTGAAGTTGAATTAATTTTAAATAAATTAATTCCTTCCAAACACTAAAAAGAAAATAAAATTAAACAAATAAACCAAGAAAAATGTTGCATAATTTTACGAGATATATTTAACTAAGTTTAAAGAAGGTATATGAAAAAAATTTTAAACGGATTAAAAACTACATATATGAGAATGTAAATATGTGTGTGTATAATTAAATAAATAATACTTATAAACATAAATAGCATCACATACATAAAAATGTATATGAATATTTCCTTTAAATGATAAAATTTAATTTCCTCACCACTAGATGACTTCCGCAACGTTGACAGTCCAATGCAATGTAAATAATTTTTATGGGTTTCAGTGCAAATGAAGATGAAGTGAACGATAATACTTATGTTGTTATTTTATGGTAAGCAAGCATGTGTTTTATATGTGTAAGTTTGTATGTATGTTATATATAATTAAAAAGGAAACAGAGAATTTTTTCCTAAAAATGATATACTAAAACACATTTACATATATATTTATACATAACTATGTAGAAAAAAATTTGTACTTTTATATAAAGAAGTATGTATATGTATATGTATATGTATATGTATATGTATATGTATATGTATATGTATATGTATATGTATATGTATGTATATATGTACATATGTGTATTTCTTAAAGAATTAAATACTTTTAGGGAAATATATGTACGACGGTACCTAAAATTTGGATTTTTTTCCTTTTACTTTTGTTTTTGCGGTAGCATGTGTTTTATGTTTTTAAATTTCTTTTGTTCTATTTTAAATTCATCATATAGTTGATTTTAGTATCTATCAAAAATTTACACTTGACCCACCTTTTTAATATTCTGTTTCTTTTGCTTGTTCTTTTATTTATTTTTTCCTTCTTTTATTTTCTTTTGTCACTCTTTCTTCTGCTTTTTTCTTTTGCTATTCCTTTGTGATTCTCTTCAACAAAACGAAAAATGTATGTGTGTTTTTATTTTATTTGTTGTTTTATATGATGTTGTATTAAATTCTTTATAAAAGTGGAGCACGTTTTCACGAATATCTGTTTTATTTATTTATTTATTTATTTATTTATTTATTTATTTATTTTTTTCCTTTTGTTTTTTGTAGAGTATTTTTCAGCAAAAATGAATTGTTAGAATTTAACAAAAGAAAAAGGTGTTTTATAAGTTCTATCAATGTTGTTTTTTAGTTGACGGGGTTTTATTGTTGTTGTTTAATCTGTTTAAAAATGAATTTAAAATTGCATATAAAACACACGTGTGTAATATTTAATGGCACTTTTTCAAACACAAACACATTCTAGCTTATTTAAATAAACACATTCCTTCTTACATACATATGTATATATATCTGTAGGTTTATTTACATTGTTATGTAGACTCATGTAGACAATACGAAAAGATATAAAAATGCCCTCAACACTAACAAAAATACAAAAAATAGAAATAAGAAGATAAAGAAGGTAAAATGCTTTGCATGGGTATTTATAGAGCTTCTTATATGTATATGCATGTATGTGTATGGCGCTCTATTAACATTTTTCTACTATTTATTATTGCAGAAAATATCTCCACCACCAACATCATCATTTCCATCACAATCATTATCATAATTATTATCATCGTCGTAGCCATAGTCGCCGTCGCCGTCGCCGTCCCGTTGAAGTCGACGCTGTCGTCCTCAATAACATCTCTGATAAACGGAATAATGTTACGATTTAAAAACAGAAATGTTATTTCTTTTGACAGATTTTTACAACACCTTTTCCTCTTCATATTTTAGTTGTTGTTTTTCGTTATTGTCAATGATGATAACTATAATGTGAAGGAAAAGAAATACAAAACCAAAAGAAAAGTAAAAAACGAAAAAAGGAATAACAAATGGACAGGAGAAAACAAAATGAGCGGGTGAATAAAATTGTTTATTTTTGGTACATTGTATTGTTGCGGGCGAGAGGGTGGTGAAAATACGTTTTTGAAACGATTTATGCCTTTTCATTCATATTCTCTGCCATTTCACAATGTAAAAAATTTACTCACTCACTTAATAATACTCAATTTAATATACACATACAAAATTTTGTCATATTTTTCTGTATTTTACATTAGGCAAACTCAAATTTTAGTTGAGATACTGAAATGTTTATGGAAATTTTACTAGTTCCATAATCCTTTTATGTTAAAAGATTGAACTAAAAGTCAAGATATTTTCTTAACATAAAAAAGTTTTTTAATTTTCTGACATTTAACATTAATATGGGTATCTTCCAAGTGGATGCAGACCATATCTGGGACAAAAGTCATATATCAGGGAAACCAGGTGCTATCAGACTTAAGTCTACTGTGGAACATCGAAAGTCGTTACCTTCAAGATTCTTTTACCCTATATGCAGACCTGAAAACAATTCTAATGGAACTATTTCTACACCAAACCCCTTAAGGGATAACACTAGTTAGTTAGTCGAGTTAAAGAACTCAAAACCAGCTTAAAAACCGTAGAAAAACATTTAAGAATATGTTAGTAGATTAAGATCAGCTATATAAAACCCTACACCATGACGAAGGCATGAAAAATTGTAGATCGAACCTTATCTAAAGCACTATTAAAGTGCGACATTTGCCTTCTCAAGAAAACACAAACAAACATAGGACAGTTTTGATCAAAGAAAGGGGTAGCCGCCGTGCAATACAAATATTAACTATTATTTTTGGAATTATTATTAGTTAAAGTTAAACAATTCAGTTCTAAATACTTCTTAAAGAATTTTTGGGGTAAAAAAGAGTCAATTTGTCCAATGGTACTGTTCATATAACGTTTGCGGCTGTAATCCATAAGTTTAGCCTCAATAATTTTTCTGTAAAATAGTTTTACGTGAGAAAGTGGATGGTAGAAAATTTCTCTGTTTGCAAAAAAAATCCCCCCTTTTCCCCTCTGAATTAAATTTTCTTTAAAAATTCCCTCAAAAAGGAGAAATTTAATTCATCTGACATCACTGCTTCAGATTTTAATTTTAGTCCGTTAAATAATTGATGGTCCTAATTTCTGAACATACTCCACGGATTATACAATGGACCAAAGCTATTTGCAAGCAAACATTAAATTTTATTCAAATTTGCTTTGAATGACCTTCATGAAAAAAATCTATAAATATGTCATTTTAAAATTGCTTTGAAAATATCCAGGAGTGAAGGGAGCTCTCACTCATACATTTTTGGTTGCTAATATAAAAATACGTAATAACTGGAAGCACTTTTGAAGTTACTAATAGAGATTATTATTAAAACAAGTTGATAATTATATCAAATATTATTAGAAATATTAAATCATGATCCCAATATTTCCTAAAATGCAGAAAGTATATTTTTAAATTTGAGTCAGTCTAATGTTTGTATACATAAATATGTTTATGTATATGAATTTATATATTTCTCTTCTACTTCCTTGTTTATATTATTTATATGTGTATACAATACACATGCATACAAATGACATACATATTTAACTTTACATACACAACACACATATATATAAATTTGTATAAAATTTAAGCATGAACATTATACAAGCATACGCAAGCAGTCAATGTGACTTGGTGGCCTAGCTGGCTGGTTAGTAGGCTTGACTGTCTGCCAAAACGTCTCTCGGACTACTTGTCCAATTTGTTTTACTCTTTAGTGCGAATGAGTACAACAGTGCCAACTAAAAAAAGTACTAAACGAAATGTGGTGTATTTGTATTTCTTCCCTTTTTCTATATGCCTTTTGTCGGTTAGAGCAATAAGTGTATGTATATATATGTTTGAATGTGTGTTTGAGTGCATGTTTTAGATTTTTATTTTTATTTGATGTAGTTTTTTTTTGATTTCTCGTTTTTCTTTTTTATTGTTTTCACCGAAATATACACACGTATAATTGTCTATATGAATATTTTGTGTAGCAGATTTTTAGGAGCGACAATAAAATATATCACTTTTCTATTTTTAAAATTTACTTGCCACACAAACTCACTCGTACACACTCAATTGCAAAAACTTACATACGTACGTTTAACTATAAACGAAATTACACATTTAATAGAAAATAATAATTATTATTTTATATTATTTTATTATTATTTTTTTTGTAAATTAATTTATATTATTGCGATTTTAGTTGTTGTATTTTATTTAAAGATTTTTCTTTCATTTATTCACAATTTATTTATTTTATTAATAAATATATATTGTGATTATTAAATATTTTATTTTGACATTTTAAGTTATGCATATGTGTTTGTATTTTTATTATATGAATTTGTAGTTTTTATTTCCTTTTTCACTTACACACAAATGATTTCAATCTAATAAGGCAATAATATTAATATAAATAATAATATATTGTGTATATTCGTAGAAAAGAATGGTTAATTATATATGTATTAATTAAAAAAGAACATACATATACACTTTCACATCCGAGTTTTATCGTTATTGTTGTTGTTGTTGTTTCTTTTGCCGAAAATTTATTTTATTTTAAAAATGATTTTTAATGGTAAAATTTATTTAGTTTTTTTTTTTTTTTTTTGGATTTTGTTTAACAATTTTGTTTTTTATTTATTTCGTGGACGTTTATAATTAAATATTTACTTTCTTAAAAATCTTTTCTGAAAAGAAATATTTTCTTTTTTCCTTTTGCTACTGTTATATATTGTTGGTACATTCATATGTTTTTTTACATATTATACAATATTGAACTCCTACAAGCTTTTAGTTGTAGTAAAGAACGAGTACAAGGACTGAATATTTTTCTTCTTCTTTTTTTCACTTTTTTCAAAGACGTTTAAACGGAAAATAGAATTTTCACTTGATTTCTTTTATTTTTAATAAAGACATAATTTAACTTTTCATTTCTTTTTATATCTTAATTTTTCGTTTTATATTTTAAGTAGTAAAAGATATATATATAAATATGTATAGCATTTTTTATGTTTTTCTTCGTTATAACTTGTATATGTATGTTTTATTTTGAACACATTTGATTGTAAAAAAAAAATTATATTTTTCATTTCAATTTATTCTATTTTTATATATATATATAATTTTTTGTTTTCACTATAATGTAGAAAAATCATTACTTTAATGAGCTAGCAACACTTTTTTCCACAACAGCACCAGCAGCAGCAGTAGTAGTAGTAATAGTTGTAGTATATGGTAGTAGTAGCAAATATTTACCGCAGCGCACAAAAATCGTCAAACGACCACAACGCACGAACAGCAGCCACAATACTCATCAGGATATTTATTGTAAACTTAATTCTATTCCATCAATAATAAAATCTACCAAAATGGAAAAGCTCTACCTTCAACGCAACTCTCTAAAATATTACACGACAACGAGAGCAAGGCATTCTTAATTCTTTTATGGTGAAGAAAGTTATTTTAAGAGCAGAGTATGCGCATCTTTCAAAATATTCTCTTTGCGCTAAAAATATTTTAAAACTAAATTCACAAATTCACCACACATGTTCATCTTGAATGAAATAATAAATTTTAGAAATTATAAAAACTTGTAATTTAAAATCTCTGATCCTTATAAATTATGACATATATTTTAAATGCCGATATGTTTACTTCTATATGTTCCAAAAATAAGTTTTAGAAATTAAAGTGAATAAAAATTAATTTTCAACTAAAAAATAGTTGCAAGAATTTTGATATTCTTCTTTTTGTGAATTATTTATTTGCTTCCTTTATGCAAATTTTTTATTGGTCTCAATGCACATATTCTTATATACATGAATATTTTTAACATTTTTGTGTATTGCAGTCAAAGGAGTCTCAGGAGATACTCAATACATGTTCATCCATGACATGCAGACAGTAGTATTTCTAATACGTGTTACATAAAATATACATATAGAAGTTAATATCCAAATATTTACATAAGAGTCCTTTATGAAAAAAATTAAATATATAACTAAAATTAGTTTAATATTAATTTATACTTATTTATAACCTGTTTGTTTTGGTGTCGATTAAGACCGTTTATATAATACCCTGCAGGCATAAAAATGTATGAACCGATTTTGTGATATACACACATGGACAAAAGTAACAGTTATATATCGTGTACAATGTTTAAATTGAAATTCACCAGTCGCCGATATAAAAAGAAATACCAAAAGGCGTATAATTTACTTTTATCAGATATTATTACCATATTCCAAATTTATGTGATTTTTTGTGAAACAAAACTTTTTATTTGGTTCCTTTTTTTAAATCTGCGGATTTTGATATTCTTCCCACATTATATTCAGCAGAATTTTACACTCGAAATAGTATTTTCGTTTAACATTGCAGCAATTTTGGGCGATGACGTTATTACATTTTTTATAAATCATTTGTTAAATGGTGCAGGGGCAGTTTAAACTTATGTGAGGTTTAACCATCTAAAGTGATTTTTAAAAATGGGGGTTATATGAATATAATAGAAAATTATGGACAGCTGTTCGCAAAATTTGGTACGGTGTTTAGAGGTTGAATAATTTCTAAACATTCGAAGTAGAATCGCAATCCTAAAAAATCCTAAAATATAGGAATATATAATAAAAAATAATCGACCGATCCTATTTTACAAAACATATTTGTGTCACCATGTGGACCCATCACCACCACATACAGAAAAAACATGAAGCAAAATCAAAGTTGAACATAGTTGATTTTAGATTGAATATTTTTTACATTTAGTTTTAAATGAACGTTCTTTTACTTGTGGTGAAATAATATTGTACATATTAGAATCATTCCATATTAATATATAAAATTATACAATGATAAATTTTTAAAAATACTTTTAACGTCCACAATAATTGGCAGAGCTTAATGAAATTTAACTTTAGTACTTGGCCTTTTTCCTGAGAAGTTTCCTATTTAAAACTGGCAATCGGTTCCTTATACAACCGCCTTTATAATTAAATTATTTATATAACAAAGTATTCGCAGCATATGGCATTGCAGACCTATATTCCCCTTAAAAGATATATTTTAAAGAAAGTTTATTTCTGAAACTGTTACATAAAATTTAATGAAATTTTTCCTGAGAAGTTTGCTATTTAAAACCGGCTGAACATTTTGAACATGGATTAAGACAATACATAAAGCCTTTATAACTAAATTATTTAAATTGCAAAAGTTTTCGTGTAGAGCACGCAGAGTTATAGTCCACTTAAAAGAGATATTTTTAATATAATTTTTCTTTGAAACTGTTACATAAAATTTCATTAAATTTGGCGCATGAATTACGCAATAATAGCAAAAAATTATAGAATAAGTACTTTTGGGAAGGGGTACATTGCAGTGGTATCCCTTTACAAGCGAATTTTTTAACAAATGTAAAAAATTTAAAAAATTATTAAAAAAATTTAAAAAAAAATAATAAAAAATAAATGCAGAAATAGAAAGCAGTAGTCGAAATATTTAGAACTCTTAAAATAAATTTCCATAAATAAATGGACTCTCCAAGTAAATCTAATTTGAACTTCAACTCTAAAATTGAAATTACTTGATGTGATTTAGAAATCCAGAAAATGAAGCCGAAAATTTTTATAAAATATTTAACAATTAAATGACAATTATTTAGCGATGATTCAAATAGTTTAAACGGAGATATACAATATCTACATACAGTTTGTCAAATATATGTTAACAATCATAAAAATATGAAAACTTTAACTTCATTCATGAATTCCAACAAAAAATCCTTTTATTATCCATTTTCTCTGAACTCATTTCGTTGTTTATTCGAGACGATGATTATAAATTGGAGTCACCTTCGATTCAGAAGAGAAAAATGTCCACAATTTTCTCTTCATAGTCTTAATATTCATCAAGTTATTATGTTACATACCTCGGCATTCATTTGGATAGGCGACTTATATGGCCCCGCCAAAAAATAAACCAAGAGTCAACCGGCACCCCAAGTTATATTAGAAATGATAACATCATCAAAGCTATACGCGAGACATACAAAGAGGCTAAGAACTCCTCCCAAACCGCTTGTTAGAGGATAGATTAATTTCGTGTCATTAATAGAAAATTATTATTTTGACAAACTTTATGTAAATGTTTATTTTTTAAACCACTTAAAGTTTATAACTTTTTATAATTATTATAAAATAAAAATTTTAAATTGTATAATAAATCAAATAATAGATAATCACCTTTTCTGCTTATTTTTATTTCATACCTGAATTACAACTGAATCCATTCTTATCATATTAGACCCCATCACTCACACACTCCGGTCGCAATTATTTCAATCAAATCATAACAAATGCTCACGAGCAAGATTGTTTTTGTTTACTCACAATAACAATACTGTGATCGTACTCGAAATCAAAATATTTATTTTAGTCCATAAACACATTTCCAGTAGAACGAATCTAAATTATAAATTATTAAAAAATATATATTTAGATTTTGTGAAAGATTTTTAAAGAATTTATATGATTTGATGGAGAAATATGGAAAAGTAATCAAATTAATTTGTTAATTGTTGTAAAATATAAGGGAATAAATAAAATTTTATATTTTTAGAATTCTACACGAAATAAAATGTTTTTTGAAAACTTTGATATGTTTTCTTGTGGCATGTCTAATAGTACCCATACTGTTATTAACATTTTTATGTAAGTAAATAAAACCGAATATTAATTTATGATATTGAGTAAAGTTCCGTAATAATAATTGAATTAATTAAAATTGATACTTGCGATCTTATATTTAAACTCATAGTCAGAGATTTTGCAATGTAAATATCGCTGATAATCTATAATATTTCATTGATATTCTTTAGTTATTTTATTATAAAAATATATAATAAATACGAATCTTTGTTATGAAAAATTACAATTCTCATAATTATACTAATACCTTTTTTTAGTAGGTGTAAATACAGATAAGATTTTTAGTTTTTATAATAAAATTGCATTTTTAAATCAAAGTTCATATCGCAAATACACAAAATAGACTCATAAAAAATTTCAAGATTTAAAATATTCAATGTGAATGAATAAACAAATTTACCTTCTTTAATTGACGGCGATGAACAATTATGAGAAATATATTTGATCTTTGATCGCTTGTTAGTCACTTGAATTTTGTATACTTGATAAGACTTTAATAAAATTCCCATTTATATATCAAGTTATATACTGATAAACTTTGTTATTCGAGAATGTCACATAGACGACACAGACGGCATTGAGACCAGTTATACTTTCAACAAGAAACAATTTTATGTTACGACAAATTTATAAACGATTATTATAATACTAACATTTATGTGAAATTTATGCGTTTTAAAGGGAATTGTTTCTGTATGGTTATATGTGAATTAGAAAAAATTATAGACTGACCATCGTTTAATTTCGCACAGCGGTTAAAAGTCGGTTTGGCAAAAATCAGCACAAACGCATAATACCCCACCATCTATGGTGCGGTATTATTTTTAAAATGTTAAGATTTCAAAACGAAATATTCATTCACTTTTCTATTGTTTTACAAAATTTAGATAAACTTGAAGCATACATCGGCCCACAATGTCCGTTTGTCACAGAATACACCGCCTTTATATACTTTATAATCGCACAAAAATCATTAAAATCATATGCAAAACTTTGATACAATTTAAAATCTTTGTATCATACTGGTCGCAACTTTGAATATGTTTTTCTGAAATTCGCCACAACCCCAAAAACAAAAACAAGGCAAATAATGACCCCAGAATACACTCCATATAAAGCCCCTTCCCGGAATATGGTTTTAACCTTTTAGAACTCCTAAATATAGACCAATTCCTTGAATTCCATGAAAATTCGCACAACACCTATTGTAACTATCCTGAACATACTTTGAACAACATCGATCATATTTTGCTATAACAGCCATATATGGCCCCTTTCCGTAAAAAGGGACAGCAAATTGGCACGGGGTTAAAAAAACATTATTGCTTATAAATGGTAGCTAACAAAAATTAATGAACGAACCTTGCATAAGTTAAGTTTTTTATGCTTAAGAGTGCATAAAAATGGTACTAACATTTATGTGGGAATTGTGCGTTTTAAGATGATTTTTTCCGGGGTATTATACGGGAGCTGGAGGAAATTATGGACGTCGTAAAATTTCGCACATCGATTTAAGCCTAGATTTATTCTCGTATAAGAATAGGACGTTCTTATGCCAATTTTTGTTAAAATTAAAAAACCTATCACCTTTTTACTAAACCGATTTTGTTCACTTTTTGAATAATAATGAGGTACATATAGCTTAATCTTACCGCTAATCATTCAAATTTGCCTCAGATATCGGTCTATATCTTTTAATATACTGTCAATTATTGTGGATGTGAGAATACCAATAACAGACAGACTCACGGACATAGCCAAATCAATTCAAATTTTGATTTGATGCAGATATATATACATTATTGGTTAGTTGATGTTTCCTTCATAGCGTCACACACGGAATGACAAAGTTGATATAACCTCTTCACCACTCATATTGGTGGAGGGTATAAAATTTATTTAATCATATTATTACATAATTTGTTTATATATAAAAACTTTTAGCTTGAAAGATTTTCTTCATTATAAAGAAAAACTTTCCTTTTAATTTCAGTTGTTCATTACAGTAATGAATTATTGAATTATGTACTTTCGATTAAATATCCACAAATAACGATATCAAAAACGAAAAAGATACGTTCTTTGATTGATACACCACGAAATGCTGGCATTTTTAATTTCTTTATTCAAGTAAAAGGACACTGCGATTTTGATCATATAAAGCGATATTATGAAGAGCATTTAACGAATGCACGTGAAAAAACAGGACAAATAAAATTTCCCAAACTACGACAACAATTGGTTAATTGTTGGGGTCACTATGGTTGGGTTAAGGATACAAGGTATTGGGGGAATATAAACAAAAATTCAAAACAATACTAACATTGAATACCTTTTTGTAGCTCGTTTAATATCAATAACCATATTTTATTGAATACTTCACCACATCGTGGTTACGCTGTTAATGATGCCAATATTCAAGACTTTGTTAGTGATTTAGTTACTAAATATATACCATCCGATTTGCCACAATGGCAAGTTGTCGTTATACCAGCCTCTACAAAGTTATCTCCAAGTCCAGATGAAAATGTTGTAGAAGAAAACAATGAGGTGAGTACCTTATTAAAGAAAGAAAACAAAAATGACTAAAATGTATATTCTAGGATGAACATTATTATATACTCTTGAAAATACATCACTTAATCATAGCCGATGAGGAGGATCTTCACATTAGCGAAATGTTAATGTTAAAAGATGATAGTGATAAACCAATCGTGGAAATTGGTGCTCTTAACAAACGAAATGCGAAATTAAATGAAATTTCTTCGTTCATTCGTAAACCCCAACATATTGAAAATCTTTTAAAACACGTTGGAATGGTTATCATAAATCAATGGAATAAATTCATATACGAATTCGAATCACTGGAAACTCCCGATGGAACTATGAGTTTAAAAATTACAAATCTTACCCAGTTACTTTCCGTTTTATTAATTACATCTGTGAATGTTGTCATAAATTATTGGACACTTATGAAGTCAAAACACAAGAAGAAAACTTCACGTCATAAGATCATAAGAAATTTGTTAGCAAAAGAAATCGAAAAACGCCATTTATCATGGAAAGTAGCCAATGATGCAGTCCGTACATCCTTACAACCATCAAATTTAACAAAAACTTGGGCCAGACTATTGTGGCAAATGAATGTTAACAGTGTTTTGTCCATACCCTACCACGTATATTTAGAAATTCGGGCTTTGCGAGATTTAATATTCAAAGGTGAAACTGTACTTGTGACAACCTATTGTAGCCGTTTATCCGTTTATGTACCTTTGCTAATTTATGCTCAAGTGGAACTAATTAAAATTTGTTATGAAATATTTAAAGCACCAGTTAACATTTTTGAAGAACTGTTTCAATATCCTTCAAAGGAAGAGAATAAATTACATAAAATGTCCTATTCTGGACGAAAGATTGTTTCTTTTTCGAAATCTATAGATGGTAAAAATTTAAGAAAACGTATAACATTTAACGATGAAATATGCGAATCAGATTATACACTTTCTTGTTTATCGGCTGCAATTTACGATTATTTTGATTATTTTGCCAAAGAAATATCCGTTCCAAAAATTCTTAATACTACATGTCGTACTATGGGAAAGGGATATTTTACGGATAATTTAGGTGATAAGACGGATTTCATTGGAGGTGTAGTATTTCTACAATTGCCATTAAGACAACCGGATGCTGAACATGCAAGACAAATTCACACAATTGTTGAACAGATACGTCGTAAACAAATCATGATTTATTTAGCCTCAATTGGACAAACAAAATATGATATGCTGACATCCATATTTCCGGGCTTTTTGACAAAAATATGCATTAATTATTTTTCATCGAATTTTCCGGTTACCATTACTGAAATACATGGTGAAAAATCCGAATTCCAGACTCTGTGGGGTCAAGCTGTTGAAGATGTTTTACTTTTCCGTCCACCCCAATCAAAAACTTGTGAGTAAAAATTATATTAATAAAATACGATGAGTCTAATTATCAATATTAATAATTGCAATGTTTTTTTTTTTCATTTCATTAAATTTTAATTTTAGGCCTGTCTTTAAATATTCACCGTTTTGGCGATAAATATCGTTTAGCTCTAATGGCTGATACTCAACTTGGTCCAGATCACTCAATTATAACACGATCTTTTGAAAATTATATGGAGACTGTTACTTTATAAATATTTTCAAATATTTATAAAAATTTAATTAATTATTAATCTCAACTGACTTTTTAAATAAATATTTTAATCTTTATTTAACTTTGTAAATAACTTTGTCATTAATTTGACTAATCTCATTATTTTGCTGTAGTTTCCATAAGATACCTTCACGAAATTTTATCGAAATATATATATATATATATATATATATATATATATATATATATATATATAATATATATATATATACATATATATATATATATATATATATATACATATACATACATACATACATACGTACATACATACATACATACATACATACAAACATACAAACATACATATATAAATTTATACAACTTACCCCGGAATTAAAAGTCATTGAAGCACTTCAATTATATTTTTTAACTAAGAAAAAATAAAAATATATTTCCTTAGAAATAATTCTTAAAAAATCATTTTAGTATTTGATATAAAAATTCCGTCATTTCTTACAGAGACAATAGCAAAATGAATGAAACATTATTCCGTCATGAATTTGTTAAACATTTTATGGGACGTGTGAAGGATCCAAAATTACAAGTAACTTTTTATAAACAATTTTATATATTCTGATTAACATATTTCATAAAATATCTCTTATAGCAAAAAACTCAACAGAGTTATTTAAATGAGCAGCTTGTGGGTCAACATTCCAAAGAGTATACGAAAGCCCACCAAAATGTACAAGAATTAGAAGCAAATCTTAACGCTAAGCAAAGAAGTTTTAATCTTGCTCAAACAAGTGGTGGGGATGCCGATCGAATGTTATATTATCCAAATGGTGTAGCATCACATTATGGTAGCGATTCCTACAGACAGCGTAACGGTGACAATGAATTTTCAATAAAACAGTTACCAACTAATCCCAAGCCATCTGCCCCAGTTTTAACTACTAATTCTTCCCGAAAATATCAAACTACATCGGTAAACAATTGTATAGGAGATCATCGTTATTTATATGAAAATGATTCAAATTTGTGTGGTCTTGGTAATGGCTCAGAAGATAGTGCTAAAAGTCAAAAATCATCTAAAACGGTAGTAAGTCGCAAAAGTTCTCAGGAGTTACGTAAAATGGTAACGTCTCAATGTAAGCTTCACGAAGTCATTGATGAGACTCTAAAGCAAATGGGAAATGCAGACATTGATAACACGGTTGATAATAACACTGCTTGTGGTTTGCTGGAACAACCCTCAGTATCGCAGTATCCTCTTACTATGAATCAATGTAAACGATGCACTGAACGCATACATTCGGTGTTGCCGCAAAAGGACGTCACAACCGAAATTGGCAAAGGTGATTTTGATTCACGAAATAATGAACGATTAACCATATCTGTAGACGATGTAGTTAATTCAAAAGTTATATTTCCCATGGTTCGTAAATTACAACGCATGTATATGAATAATCTCAAAGAAGAAATGTCTCTTATGGAAGATTTAGAACGTTTGCCATACAAAGTAAATGAACTTTACAAAGCCACTATATTTAAACAAAAGGATTAATCTTTTGAATATATGTGCTAAAACTTAATATTTTTTACGTATTTTTTTAAATTTAAAAAGTACACTAAATTTGCGGAAACACAATTAACAATATAATTAACAACCTTCAATAAAACTTTAAAATATGAGCAAAACTTATAATACCACCATCATAGATGGTTCAGGTTTTAAGAGTTGGTAACGATATTTGTGAAATAAGGTAAATCGATTGATTTTTTAGTTGATTTAACAATTTCGAACCATGCGTCTGGTAGGTTGTCCACGTCTTAAACACTTTTGGCCACAATTTTAGAGATATCTTGATGAAATGTGGTACATATTGTTATTTTAAGCCATGGACGAAGCCTATTGGAATTGATCACACTCGGTTATAATATTCTAATTCAGGCAATCCCTTACAAATATCCTCGGATTTTAAATTTACACATCTTATAGATATGAAGATATTTTTTATAAATTACACTCATCACCACTTGTGCTGGACATGCTCGATTATAACCAAACTTAATACCAAGAACGCCAGACAAAGTTGAACATCTCGGATATATTGATTCTTTTTATGTTAATTTATGAATTGTGATAAAAGATATTTTGAATATACATATTCCATGTATAACCAATACATGACTACGTTATAGTTTTAAAAAATATTCAAATCAAACTATACTTTTAACCAATTTGTACTCAAAATTTTTAAATCTTCATAATTTTTTGATTTAAAATACTACAAATATTTTATTTAAAAATTCTCATTTTTATATTTCTATCTAAATTAAGCTTCCTTCAGTTATGCTATTTTAAATACATCTAACGGATCAAAAGTTGCATATGCATTAAAAAAAGAAATTGCTTTGGTACCACTGTGCAATCTTAAAACAAACATCGTTAAATCGCCATGAGGAAGTGATTCTGTGTCGACCAGGGTATAGGAAATTTTGTCTGCACAAACACATAATAGCCCAACCACTATCAGTTGTGTAGGCTATAACTTTTGATTTAGGGATAAATGTATACTTAAATATTAAAAATAGATACAGCAAAATTAATCGTAAAATAGCGGAAGTACATACAATTATTATAAAAATAACTATATAAACTTATTTACTAAATAGGTTCAGTATGTTAAAAAATATAGACGCTTATCTGAAGCATCCTTTAAATTTAAGCGAAGATCTTTTCTGGAATTGCCAATTATAAATTGACAAATAAGTATTAAATTTTGCCATGATGTAAAGTATTATACACTAGTAGAAAGAAAAGTTATAGTAGAAAGAAAATTATTAGTTATATAATATTAATGTTATGGCTCAATTAGTGTGCCGGTGTTCTATTTGAATTTTTTTAAGGGATTTATATGGGACCTATGAGCAATAATGGACCGTTCATCGTACAATTTAGAATATTATGAGATTTATTGGGCCCAATATTCAGGACTTTTATAACCTAAAAACTCCATCTTGGTCGAAACATTTGTAAGGGGTCTAGGTGAAATGGTCCTATAAATTATTTAAATATGACCTTTATTTATTTATGTAGTATCCATGATATATTAATCGAAAATACAAATTGGGCCTCCATTCGATTTGATCTGTTATAGAGAATGTGTCCTGCTTTTATTCTATGATTTAGAAAAAGCCAAACAAAACAACATAGTTTATTAAAAATAAAAAAACAACTTACTTATAACTACATTTATTTTTAACAAGAATGCATTAACCATGACGATAAATTTCTTTACAATTATTTATAAATGAAACCATCATATTGTAACCTTCCTTATCAAAATCAATATTTTCTCCACCAAATAAAATCGCCTGAAATTAGTCATTTATAAAAATTTCAACAACTCGATAATTTATAAAACAAACCTCATTAGCTCTTATTGCTGAAGGACCAGCAGCTTTTCCAATGACCTCAATCCAATCACCTTTAGCAGCTCCCACTGAATCGGACAAGCTGACCGTAATGTTTTGATTATCTGTAGAGGTTCCCGTTAAATTTGTACCGGCCTCATCTTCGACACACAACATAATGCTTATGTTTTGACCCACATGTGTTCTTAACATATTTCCATTTACAAGGATACGTGGTTCAAATGTTCCAACCATTTCTAACTTTATTAATATTATTTAGCAGAGACTTCTCGCAGATTTCTAAAGAATTCTTAAGTGGTGAAATAAACAAATAGAGTGCGCCAAATTTAATAAAATCAAACAAACATACGTTTAAAATGATCATTGTTGCCAGATCAAAACTTTTGTCTGTCATATGAACTCTAGTTGTTGTGAAAAATAAAAATCCAAGGCGAATTGAATATTTAGATATTTAACAATTCAAATTAGCCTTGATTTATAATATTAAATTTTTGGATATATTTACACTTTCTTTGTGTTTAATATCACTTTATTGAAAATTATTATAAATATTTAATACACTCGGCTGTATCCAAAAAATCTTTTAACAAAGTTTTATAAATCAAAATTTTTTATATTTATATTCAAAATAAAATTTTATATTCATCAACAAATTGTTAAAATTTTTTAGAATAGGTATGACTTTTGATAAACCATATATTATGGAAAATTTATGATATTTTCAAATTTTTTTGTAAGTTTAGATACTATTTCTAGGTCGATCCTAATTAATTTGTAAATATTTATATACCTTTATGTTCGACTCTTCATTTTCAATTATCATACATTCGGCAAAAAAAAAAAAAAAGAAAAAAAAAAAAACGAAAAATTATAAAAAATTATGACATATATATAAAAATATACTTAAAATATAATACAATATTTTAGTGATGTACATATGAACAAATACAATAAACCCTGTTATTCGAATACTTCTTAAGTCTATAATATTAATTTAATATACTTGATTCTTTATACTTATTAACACATTTGTTCGTTAAGTCTACTATTAATTTTTATTTTGATTATATTTAATAAATGTGTTTATTTATAGAGTGAGATGATATTTTTAAGATTATATTGTATTGAATTAATATTAAATGTTTATATTTTTATTGATACACAAAATATTTGTGTTTCAGTCATCATTTTCAATCGTTAACGATTGAAAATGATGATTATCATTCTATGCAATGATTTATTACAAAGGAATAAAAAATCATATAAAACACAAACTTCAAAACAATGCAAATTCAATTGAATTCACTTTGCTTCAAAGTGTAGTAAAATTTATTATTTATTTCATTTATATTTACTTATTCTGGTAAATATAAATAAAAGAAAATCGCAAGCTTCATTTGCGCTTTTTCTACGGTGCTATAATGGACAATGTCTTAGTGTGGGTGGATGGGAACGAGTGGCTGCAGAGTATCAAAAACATTATTGGCCAGGATATAGCCCGGTATGCACTGACCTATTCTGTGCACGAATATAATCTGCCTAAGAGAGTTATAGGATTCTCGGAGCGATGGAGATGAAATGGGATTGGGACGTGATGAGTTTCTATATGGGTTATATATATGCAAATTCTGTGCCATTTAAAATATTGAAATATTACTGATTTCGACGCGAAATATTTTTTATTGTCACATATAGACATTTTTCAAAGAGAAAAGCCATTTTTACATAATGCTGAAAGTGAAATCCAAAAAGGAACATTTCCTTTTTAAGTTTTAATGGCGCTTATACGTGTTTAGCAATCATATTTTATGATATTTTTTGGTTATAGTGAACCAAATGTTGGGTAAAGTATCACACCCTGTTAATCTAAAATATTGTCACACATTCTGTTACTAGCGGGGTCAAAATGTTCAAACTAATCGACCTACAAGGGTGAATCTTCTTACACTAATGATCACCGTTAATTTTTTGAAAGGTATACATGCCAGGATATTAAATCTCTCTTTTAAATACTTGAGAAGTTTGAAGAGCAGTATTGCTACTTTTCACATATTGACACTATTCAAACAGAAAAACCAACTTTATATAAAGCTAAAAATATAGTCCAAAAAGTATTACAAAGGAATGTTACAACCAATTTTCAATTTTAAAGGACGTTTGGAGTAGTTGTATATCAGCAAATATGTCACGTATCTGATACAATATAATGTTTATCCAAAAAATCTTAAACTTTTAAACTAAAGACATTATCATTATTTAAAAAGGGTTGAGTCATTCAAAATAAACCTGCAACAACATGATATAATTTTTTACTTTACCTCAATTTAGAAGAAGTAAAATCACACTGGCATACTGTTTTTTAATTAAAAAGTTTGCTATAACGTTTTTCTTTAATTTTGGAGTTTTTAATTTTAATTTTACCTTTCTCAAATAACCCTGCCAAAGGGATATTCGAAACAGATTGGTTCAAAAATATGCTGTGTAATTTTTCCTTTAGATTTGTAATTAAGGAGCCGTCAAATGTAGTTTTTTAACGTTTTAGTGGCAACACTGTAATACTTTTCAAAATGTTTGAAGCCATGGTACAAATACCAGGTAGTCTCATCAGAACAAATACAATTATCTAAATGTATTTCATAAGTGTAGAGCATTGTTTTTCTGTCAAAGACGTTGAAAATAGCTAGAGTTGGAAGTACTTCACTAAGTGCTTTAGATTTTCTTATGTCTTAAAATTTAAACAGTGCAAAATTCTCACCATAAAAAATAAATCATTTTTCTCAAAAAGTCGTTCTTAATGTAGAAATATAACATTTTGAATAATATAATATATTACACAAAAAATAACGAAAATTTGTTTCATACTGTCTCTGTAAGGTATATAAGGAGGTCATTAAGTTTGAAATGTGATACATCACAAAGAGTATATTATGTAGTTGCCAAGGAATCTACTCGCAAATGAGGTGATGAACATTTTCCTTTATCTCCAAAATATCATAGCGACAATATTCATTAAAGGATAATCCAAGTCTAATTGCATGCCTTCCTAGCAAACAGTGACCCGTGATTACTGAAAGTAACCTAGATACATCTCTGCGATTATGATTAAGGACTTGTCTCGAGCGTTCCAAGTTGAAAGCAACACTGGATGTACCTAGTTCAGACCATCTATCTCCGGTCTGTCTGGGAAGGTATAAAAATATTCAGATGAGCTGAAAGGACTACCTTGTTACTCTTGCCATGTTTGAAGCTATTTGAAGACTTCTGCCGATAAAATTCTTAACTGCGACTTTAAATAACATTCGCTGAAAGCAGCGAGACGTCGTCAAAATTTTAATTTTTCTTTTACAGTATAAAATAATAATTATTAATTCTAATATTATAAATAATAAATAAAAAATGCAAAAGTATAAAGTTTAAAGAAAATAAAACAATGGTGTGAAGTGAAGTGTTTGAAAAAATTGCGATTTAATAAACTTTTGCTAAAAAAAGTGTAAAAACTCTCCGATAAGCCAAAAAGGACGAAAATTGATTTTTCCACAACCATAACAAACAGCAAATGTTTTGGAAGTTTTGAAATAATTTATTCACTTTTGTTTTCAAACTCACGTAAAGGATAATAAAAATGAGTAAGTTTATTTTATTTATTTTATTTACTAAATTATAAATTAAAAAATATTGTATTGATTGATTGGTTTATTTATATTTTTCCAATTGGAATTTACTATCAGTAAAATATGGTTATAAGTTGTTTATACGAGAACTTTCATATGTACATACGTATGTGTACATTTATGAATGGGTATATATACATATGTATGCCGATGCGATGCGATACCAGAATTCCTGTACTTTATTTTGCAAGTATGTCCTGTTTTCTTGTATTATGAAGAAGTTTATAAATTTGAAAAGTGCAACCCCTACGTCTAGGATTTCAATTGACGTTTAGTTTTGAATGCATTATTTATTGTATTATGCCAAGAATATGACGTCACTTACCAACCCCCACTTGCAACATCTTATAACCATCACGTATTTACATCTTCTTCCTTGAATCTAACTAATGAAAAAAATAATAAACCACAACAAACAATATTTTTTAAATGGTCTTGTATACAATATAAAACTAACCATATGTATGTCGCCATTCAACTTTGATTGATTATAATTCTTTATGGTAATTCTTTTCGTCGGCTTAGGTGAAGAGGAAAATGAAAAGGTTATATTGGACTTGTCTCGCAAACAATTGAAAAAGGTACCAAAACAAGAAGACGCTCAAAATGTTCGTACATTACTTTTGGATGAAAACGAGTTGCAAAAAATTGATAATATCGATTCATACTTAAAAATAGAAAAGGTAAATAAACTTGAAAGGATTCCAAAGCAATCCCTGCATAAAAATTATATTTTTAATAGATTTTTATAGAAAATTAGTTTAGTACTATAACAATATTTATGTGTTAAAATTTTGATACTGGTTTGTATTTCTATAAAAGCATATCAGTTAGACAAAAAATATTAAAATATTTGTTAACTTCACTTAAAATATATTTTAACAAAAATTCGATTAAACGACAAGATTAATTATTCCGGCAAATAAACTTTTCGCGGTAATAGATTTTCAGATATTCGATTACTAATATCTGCTTTGAATAGAGGGTACAAATCCCACTGATTCTGTCCGTTTTATTTTTTTCTAGTTAAACCGTATCATTCGAAAGTGACAAATTTAGGGTGTTCTAGATGAAATAGTTCATAAGTAATAATTGGTGTTAATTGGGTCACCCTACTTTTCCTTTGTAAAACACATTGTACCAATCATTTTCTCACGTAAAACGGTTTTACAGGAAAGTATTGATTATGAATTCACCACAGCAATTTTTTAAGAAGATGATTTGAACTAAATTTTTTAAACCTCGCTGTAATAGTTCCACAGATAATATTTGCATTGTATGAGGTCTATAATTTCTCTGGTCCTATTCGTTTTGTCCTTGAGAAAATGATTAAGACCAAATTTAAAAACTGCCCATATAGTAGTTCTTTAGATATTCGACAATCAATATTTGGTATGGGGTACCTCTATATCCGATCCTTTCCGTCGTTAACTTTGTCCGATAAAACAGTTCCTTAAGGAAGTGATTGGAACCAAATTTGAAAGTTCTCCCTGAAGTAGTTCTTTATATACTCTGTAAACAATATTTTCTTTGTATTTGCCCTACCGCCCTCTGATTCTATCCATTCTACACTTTGTACAGTAAAACAGTTTTGAAAGATTGATTATATATTCGATAATCAATTTCTTCTTTGTTGGGGGAAGTAGGGATAAACTCTCTCTGGTCCTTTCGAATTTTTTAATAGCTAATTTCATTTATAGAGTGATTGGGAGAACTCTCGCTGTTATATGAAACTACTGAACGATAATCGTATAATTTAGACGAATTTTGTTTAACTACATAACTTTTAAATTTCACTATAATTATTATTTTAAGAATTAGGCAATTTAAAGTGATTTTCAGAAATGTATGAAAGCTGTGTGAAATAATAGACTTATCCTCACAAAATCTTGATACACATATTTGTGAAAAGTTATTCGTGTTATATTATCACAAAGTTAATACTAGAGCTAAGTTTCATTAACCCTTAGTAACTGGAGTGATTTGGCGTAATTATTTACTTTGCTACCTCGTCAGTCAGATGTTTAGGACATTTAAAAGTTATATGTTTTTTGTTCCCAAAGTGTATATGAACAACAAATCAAACGTCGTACAGTAGTGTTTTAATGAAATTTTATTTGGCTAGATTTAAAATTTAATTAAATCAATAATTTATTGCTAATTTATACTTGATTTTTTCTATTTCTGAGATGACAGTCCTTGGACGATGAAAGGCCATAAAAATCTTAAAGTTCACATCGAAAACGTCTTACAGTACACATTACCGCTCATAGTAAAGAGATGGATTGTAAACTATTTAAGTGGACGTCAGTCGGTTAGAATATCGAGATCATAGATCAAAAGCACGTGGATTTAAGCAAGAAATCTCAGAGTCCGGTCACAACTCTTGTTAAATTGTAAAACTCAAAATTCCCATTGCCGCCATCTTCAGTTAATATGATAACAGACGACTTTATAATTACGTTGACGGGCCACAGAGTTTAAAAAAATTGACAAGGAAATTAATTATAAGCTACATTTAAAACGAATGGTCGATAATTGATGAATTATCTAGGTCTATTAAATGTTGCAAATAACAGTCTTAAGAAATAAAACAAGCTGTTCACAGTAGTCCATCTAAATGATGGTACGAAGATCCTATCGGTTAAGGAACTCAATGAAATGCTTAGTATTAGATAAAAGGGATCTTTAAATTCTGTCGTCCAAGGTTTTTTTTTTTTTTTTTGATCGGAATTCGTATAAATCAGCTTTAAACGACATTCATTAAGACATCTCAAATTCGACGGTTTCAAGTAATCTTTTGAATTCCATACTTGAAGGCCGCCCACCCTCCTTCGCATACATTGACTAGAATCTACCATATCTCGGACTGAGATAGAAATGAAGCAATAGTCCTAATACCAACTGCATGTGTCCAAACATCACATAATACCAGCTACAATATAGGTTACACAATTTCTTGTCCTGTGGTTAAACTAGAACATGATTAAAGCAATAAACACTTTACATTCTTAATAAGCTTAACTTATTTCTTTGGCAAGAACATGATTCAATATATCTATTTATGTCACTTTTTTCGAGCAGATTTTTGTTGATTTTTTATCTTACTACCCGTTAGCATAATGTGTGTTTTATATTTAAAGGTGCCAGCAAGAAAGGTTTTTAATCAGTAAAAAAATTTTTTTGGACGTTATTTAAGCTAAAAACTTTTTTATTTAAAAGGACATCTGCATAAAACTGCAAAATTTAATTTAATTTTCATATGTATAATAATTGTTTATTTATGTGTTATTGATGTATAAATTATTTCTTTTATTTCTTTACAGTTGTCTTTAAGTAAAAATCAATTATTACGCATGTATGGTGTTTGCCGTCTACATTGTTTACGAGATTTAAATCTTTCCTTTAATGGTATTCTATCAATTGAAGGTCTAAAAGAATGTGTTCATTTGCGCTACTTGAATTTGGAAGGAAATAACATAAAAACAATTGAACATTTAAACACAAATATTAAATTGGAATATTTAAATTTAGCCGAAAATAGTATTGGCAGTATATCTGATATTTCATTTTTGAAAAATCTTAAAGTATATAGTTTGAAATATATCCCAGTTGCATTTTCAAAACATTAAAACTACTTTTTTATAGGAGTTATATTTACATGGTAATCGTTTAACACACCTAAGACAATGTGACAAGTATTTACCAACATCATTGGAAGCTCTTACTTTAGCTAAAAATAATATAAGTGATCTTAATGAAATATGTTCATTAACAAATCTTACTAGTTTAAATAGTTTAACAATTAATGAAAATCCATGTGTTTCAATGACAGCTGGTCCTGAGTAAGTTGTGCAGAAGTTTATTTATGGTGGCATAAGTAATTTCTTTTTTTTTAATTACAGTGGTTTTGACCATCGGCCATTCGTTTTAAATTGGTGCTTAAGTTTAAAAATTATTGATGGCTTTGTTGTGGATCCCATTGAAAGGTTTCTATTAGTTTTTGTTATGATAATGTAGAAATGTTTGTAATTATCCGTTTTATTTTTAGCCTTAAAGCTGAATGGTTATATAGTCAGGGACGGGGACGTAGTTTTCGTTTGGGAGAACAGGCCGCCTTAGCGAAATATTTGAGTTCAGTTTGTCCACTCATTGGTAAGGCTTTGGAAAATGAGAATGAACGTAAGTTACGTTTAATATTAAGCAAAGCGCAACATCATCAAAGGCAATTGCAAGAGGAAATTTCAGAAAATTCGAATCCTTCTGCAAATAATTCACCATCTTCGGGTCGTAAAAAACCTGCTAGTCGTATACAGTCTCCCAGGTGTAAGTATTGCAATAAAAATAAAAAATAAAATAAAGAGCTAAAATGTATTTCTATATGAATTAATAGTTTCACGTTTAAGCGGTCGTCAAGGTTCACCAGATTCTATGGTCAACAGTTATCATGGAAATACAACAAATGAACAAGGTATTTATTAGAGTTGTTATAATTTATTTTTTTAATTTAATTAAAAAATATTTTTATGATGTAGTTGCCAATGCTAATCATTTAGTACAGATGACAACTTCATTAATAGAGAATATTAAAAATTGTGATACTTTAATGTCGCAAAGTTTAGATGGTAACAATGTCAACAGTTCAAATTCGAAAATAAATAACTCGCAAGATTCAACACCTCGCACTATAACACCAAACCCTTATAATGGTAAATTCATTTGATGTAAAAGTTTTGGAAAACATAAAATACTTAATAAATTTTACAGGAGGACCTCTTAATGCTGCCTCGAAAATGGTCCCTGTACCGGAAACCCTAATGAGTCCCGATGTTTGTCCTGCATCTGTAGCACAAAGAGTTACAGTATCTGCTATAAATACTCAAATACAACAAACAAAAATTAATAAAAACAAAGGTACCCTGCAATAAAATTCAATATGTTTTAAAAAATGTTTTTCTCTTTTGAATTATATTTTGAAAATTGTATTTTTTCTTTGACAGATAATCGTTTAAATTCTCCAAAAACTCGTAGCCCACATTTAAAACGAAACACCGCGGAACGAAGTCCAACAATGAGTCCCAGAAAAACAAATTCCAGCGCCACGAACACTGCACAACATCAACAGCCAAACTCAAAAAAAATAGGGAATCAACAAAATGCTGTTAACAATGATCAACAAATCAAATCGAGACAATTTGTTAGTAATTCAATGCATGTGCCTGCTCCAGATGATTGTTCAGGTGGTGGCAGTTCAGATGATGACAGCGATAATATAAATGTTGACAAACTTAAAACGATTCGAAATAAAGCTGCTCAAAGGTAATAAATGTTCAGTATTTTTATTCAATCCTTTTAAAACTTTACTCATGAATTAACAGATGCCAACAACTTAAACAAGACATGAAAAATTCTAGTAATAATCTTAGTCCAGACACAGAAAACTCAGCGGTAGTTATACAAAAAATATGGCGTGGCTATAGAACTCGCAAGAAAACCAAAGACATTGCAGAGAAGTTGCTAAAAAAGAGAACACATGAATATATAGAGTAAGTAAATACATAAAAAATATTTAATCTTATTTATGTTGAATGTAGGTCTTAATTAATGAAATTTGCTATTGTCTTAAGCAGTTTCCGTTTTAAAACCAACAACAAGGTACTTAAATATGAACCAGTTCCATCGAAATTAAGGCAACTAATTAATTGTCTAAAATTTCTCGGCACTCATGTAGAAGAATTCTTGCTTTAAAATTATTTTTTTTAAATAAAATCCGCCATTAAAATCTGTATAGCTCAGTACCAATATTTATAGACAATTTTAGGAATATGCTGCCATATTTAAATGTAGTTTTTATAGGGTCCTTTTTCCGCAATCTTAGTTGTTAATAAACAAGTTCATATACTTAATTTTGAAATCTCTTATATATTATTATTCGTTTCAATTTTATTAAAATGCAAATACTGATTAAAAATTCGACATTTTTAGTTTTTCATTAAGCGGATGTTTTTATGTTGGTTGTTATTTAATCTAAACTACGCTTTCTCTAACCATGTGAAATTTTAGTAAACTATATCAAACGTTTCAAAAATTATAGAATTATAAAAAACAAAAGGTTTAATGGTTTGAAAATAGATTTTAGAATCTTATCCAATTAGTTTTATTTGTAACAAAATATATCTCCTGCTGCGGAAAAGACTGCCTTAATCATAACTTCAGAAATTCTGTTTCCACAAGCGAATTTCATCCAAACTCAAAGCATGCCAATAGGAAGAAAATGAATTGAGTTTTTTAATCTGAAATGATATTATTTCAGTATTTCATTCTATTGAGTTTATATTTTTGTGGATTTCTATTTAATTTGAGTGATATTTTTATAACAATTAAATAAAAACAAATAGAAATTATAATCTTTAAAATGTCTACCCTTCCTGTATCACTGAAATTTCCACCAATATATTATGATTTTTTATTTAAGGAGAACAAAAATATTTATATGATATAAAAATATAGTATCTATTGGTCTTTTTTTAACCAAAACATGAACTAATAAACTTCTTACCACAATAACAATAACATCAATCACTTATAGTGGACATTCCCGCGACAAACGGTTACTCGTAACGGAATGACCTGAGAAGTACATTTTTAATATCGGAGCAGTACCATGCTATCAACAGCAACATAGTGATTCTACATCATCATCTTACGCAACTCCACTATCCTTCCCAACACAATCAACACAACTGCAGCGGCCACAACAACTGCAGCCACCTCATCAGTCGCCGCTCACACCGGTGATTGCTGTCAGAATACAGTAGGTGATATCAATGTTACAGTTTAACTGAAATGGTCTCCAGGGTAAAGAACTGAGATAACCCGATTCATGAGACAACACAACATCGTAGTCGCTGCGGTCCAGGAGAAGAAACTGACGAGTAATTTCAGTCTGCATAGTTGTAACGGATACAACGTTCTTCGAAAAGACCGCACCAAAAGTAACGGTGGAGGCATCGACTTCATAATACATCCAGAGATCAATACCTTAAAAATTGGTGATCTACCTGTTCCCTCAAATGTAAAATAGCCATGAGAAAGTTCCGCGAAACTATCAACGCAACAGTCGCTCGCTTTGTGCCATCCAACCCCATACCAACTCCAGTGACTCTAGGATTGCTCAGCCGAACAGTGAAATCAGTAGGTTGGTAAATGAGGACAAGCGGTATAAATGGTTAGACCACCTTAGTAAATGCGACCTAAATACTCTCTCTAATTCCAAGAAGAAGGATGACAGGATTGTGATTAAGTTTGCAGACAAAACGATTTCCGACCTTAAGGGTTGCTCGCGAGCTCATTGAGCATCCGGAGAGAGATAATGCGAAACGAAGTGTTGTTGGCAAACTTAACAACCTTCCAGTAATGGACTTACCACCTTTATTTACAGCTCTTGGAGTTCAGAGACCATTAATGCGGCTAAACCATATAAAGCAATTGGTCCCGACGGAACATCAATGCTAACATTAAGGAACCTTAACGAGCGGGGAATTGAGTACTTGTCAATGCAGAGTTTATTAATACCCGATGCCTGGAAAATGAGCAGAGTCATTCTCATTATAAAACCTGGGAAAGATGCGAATGAGGGACAATTATACAGGCCGATTTACTTACAGCAGCTCGCTAACAGCATGGATTCCGTAAAATGCAGAGCACAACAACAGCATTAACAGCCGTAACCACTCAGATAGCGCAAGAAACTTTGTGAACGTACAACCCTGGTGATCTCAGGGAAATCCACAACTTCTTCACTGTACGAAACTTGAAACCATCACCAGCGATATCGACAGCAACACTTTTCACCACCTGGAAATGTGTTGCTGTTGATATCGATGGAGTACAAACTCCGACAGTTAACCTCCCGAAAATTTTGGGAGTTACATTTGATAGCCTATTTACTTCTTCAGCACATGCTAGTACAATCACGCACAGATGCGAAGTAGAAATAAGGTCCTCAAAGAATAAGCCGGCAGCACTTGGGGTATGGATAAAGGTGGACACCATCGCTAAGTGATACGCAGTGAAAAAATAAACAAAGCTGTCAAAATGCAGCATTAAGAACCATAACGCTGTATGCAAATGTCCACAGTTCACCATCTACATGAGGAAACAAAGATCATTCCAACAAAGGAACATAATGAAATGCTAAGTAAGCATTTCCTTCTAGGATGTCATCGGAGTAACCACACTAACATCAATATTACACAATTGGAGTTACCGCCGAGGCATGTGAGAAAGGATATTCGTACATGCCTAGTGCATGCTTCGTTCGAACATAGAATAAAATAGATATGTACAAGATTCTTTGGATCAGAATTCGTATATGACAGCTTTGAACAGAGACGCCTCAAGTTCCGCGGTTTCAAGTTACCGTATGAATGTCGTGCTTGAAGACCGCCCATCACCATTGCAGAAAATGAACAGATTTTAACGCGGTCAACAAGATTGGTTCTGGCACAACTGAGATCGGGATGGAGCAACAGGCTCAATGCCTTTTGGCCACGTATTGGCCGTGCCGTCCTAAACCTATGTCCTGCTTGTGGTCAAGGACCACATGATACACGACATCTATTCATCTGTTAGTCCAATCCAACCTAACTCTGTCCTGAAGATCAATGGACACAACCAATCGAGGTTGCCAGATATCTAGACATGAACCAACATTGATAAATATACTATTTATTTCCAGCTGTTACAACAACAACTTATAGTGGAGGAATCTATATAGACATGATCTTTATGGCGATGTTATTCAATGTCGTTTTTGGATAAGAAAAAAGAAATATTTAGATATTTAAATATAAATTATCTTTTTCTAATTTTCGAAAATGTTAATATTTATCATTAATTTTTTTTTCACAATCATTTGTTTTTAAGTAAACTGACAAAGGATATGGAAATGACAAAAGCTCAATTGGAGAACGAGCGAAAAATCCAACAATTGCAAATGCAGGCCATTAATGCATTATGGAAAAAGGTGTCATCTATGCAAAATACAACTTCAACCAACACGACAATCGATAGTCAAAATATGGAAAACAGCAATTCAACGACATCGATAGGTAATCAACAGAATCTAAATACTTTAAGTTTGGACAACAGTTCAACAACTGTAGTAAATGATTTAGCTAAAACATGCACAATGTTAACAAATCAGGTTAGTTATTATATATTTACTACAACTAATTTTTAATCAATATTTTGAATTATTTTTTAGGTTCAGCAATTACAAGGTTCTATGCGAGATATTTTGAATTGTCTCACATTGTTTTGTAATTTGCCACAAGAAAATGTTAAACGTCTTTTAACAGCTGGGGTAGCAGAGGCTTTATCAACGGGTACCAATACTGCTACCACGACAGAAGCCACAGGTTATATAGAAAAACGAGACTGTGCAGCTACGCAAACAGAAATCGTAGCTGTTCACACGCCTCAGTTGGAGAGTCAAACAAATTTTCCTTTTATAACAAAAATACGACCTTCTACGCTGCCTTTAATAGACTCACAAAAACCTAATACACCAAATAATGTTGCCACCACCGCTACTGAAAACGAAAACAGCACTGAAACACCAACCAATAAAATTGCATCTTTAGAGGAAAGCGGAATTGCAAGTATAGATGATGTGCGCAGTTCTAATGACTCCGTATCAATTGTCGAGAAACAAGATGGTGATGAAAAACATAATATGAATTTGACCACAACTATTAGTGGCTAATGATAGTGTATAAAAAGATGAAAACGAAAGTGATAGGTATATGTATTTTATAAAAATATATTTTTCACATTGATTTAAGTTTAAAATAATCAGACAGATATAAATCAAACAAAATCAGCACACATACAGACATGCATTCGTACGTGTATCCTTTTTTTCAGCAAACCAGGCTTAAATTAAAAAACAAAAAAAATTAAGAAATCAAATTCAAACATCGATAGTAAAACAGTGTTTTCAATGTTTCTTTTATTATTTATTTTTGCATTTGAATGTAAAATAAAAATAGTAGTTTTTACCAAACCCACACTAAACACACTCTCAACATAAAAAAACTCTCACCATTTCTCAGGCTCATAGTCGTTTCTATTTTAAAATGAATGAATATGAATGAACGTATTCCGCAAGAAGGCTTATTAAATAATAAAAGAAAATATAAAAAAGGATCTCAAATATTTTTACATTATACATTAGAGTTAATTATTATCTATCTTGTAGCTTTTGCATTAATAAAACAAAAAGACAAAAAAAAAACAACCTGATTAACAAAATAAATTAAATCTAACAAGCTGAACATCAGTTTATTAAATAAAAAATAACATAAAAGGATATTTAAATAATGCCACCACTTTTTGAAGCATTTCTATACTTTTTTCTAACTCCATTTTTAAAGTTGTATTTTTTTTCAATACACACATATAAAAACATAAAAATTTATAAAATGAACTTATAAAATTTCTATTGGTTTTGCTAATGAAAATAGTCTTTACTTTTGATTTTGTGTTAACAACTTAATGAGAATAAAAAATACCACAAAATCCATCCATAAATAAAAATAATTACAACGAAGTTATTAACAAAACAAAATATTGTTTTTTAGTTTCTTCGTTTTTGAAAAGATTTTTTGTTCCCTTTTTTATTATCTATGTAGCTATAAGTTAATATATATTTTTAAGAAAAACATGTAGAATTTATAAAAACAAAAATAACATTTTAATTTCAAACTGCAATAAATACAAATAAAACTTCAGCTTTAAATAAAATAAATCTACATTTTTTATTTCGTCAACTAAGCAGCCGGTTCTTGGCACCGGAATGATCCGAATTTCATCAGCCAAAGGCTTTCACCACAACAGGGCATTTTTTATTTCGCAGGAACATCTTCCACCAATGCTGCTCCGAATTATATTGGTCCTTGCCATGGTTCTGTACCGTATGGCAGAGCAAAATGCACCACATGTCTACCTAATTAAGGTGCAACTCCTGTATGGGATGGTGTCACTTAAGGAATTGTTTCTGACTAAACCATAAAAGGGAGTGGTCAGTTCAATATGCTGCACCTCATCATCATCCCCTTAGAAACCGCAACAATCTCAACAACAGCAGTAACAACACCTTCAGCAGCCATCACAGATCGCTGCTAACACCAATGATTGCGTTTCAGATGACTGAGGTGATACCCATCTTGCAGTTTAACTGCAACGCAAAGTAGATGAGATAACCCGATTTATAAGCAGAACAATATCGTAGTAGCTGCAGTCCAGGAGACTAAACAGAGTAGAAATTATAGTCTGTACAGTTGTAACGGATACAGCATTCTTTGAAAAGACCACACTATAGACCTCTCTCTCTCTCTCTCTTGAGTCGACCTTTAGAGATCAATATCTTGAAATTCAGGGTATTTCGGTCAGATCAAGAGAAGTTGAATTAGAGCCCTTTAATATCTACAATCCGCCAGTAGCCAGCTGTCCAACAGACTACCGTCCTGATATTAGAGCTATTCTCGATGGTAACACAAGATTAATCCTTGAGGTCTTTGACGCGCACTATCAGTTATTGCACTTGAGACTCGTTGAAGACTAAAGAGGTGTGCTGTTAGCGGAACAGATAGACGAGTACAGCTTCTGCACATTAAATGACGATGCCTCCATACGGATTATGGGTACTTGCGCTAGTTCGTCAGATATTAATTCCCGAGAGGAAACTCCGCAAAGCTATCAACGCACCAGTAGTTTGCTTCGCACCAGCCGGGAAGATATCATCCTGCAATTCTCTTTGCCAAACAACATGAAGAGATGGATCGTGAATTACTTGAGTAGAATTTCAAGATCGAAAGTCAAAACCCCGTCGAGTTAAATAAGGTTTTCCACGGGAAGGAGTCCTGCCTCCTTTCTCCCTTCTTTCTATTTTTTATCATATTTTATGATAATTATTATTATATTTTACCTAATGGAGGTATAAATATTCGCAATCAACTATTCGTCTACTAATATTTTTGGCATAATTCAAGTCAAATAAAATCCACACAACTGATGCGAAAAATGTGACAATGATTTGATCATAAAAATTATTCTTTGATAATTATAATTAAGTACACTTCTTTATCACTCACAATATCATTTTTTATGAAGTATTTAAATTTCAATAAACTTAAAACGAATAACGGTTTTATTTGAAATTTTAGTAAAAAAATAATTTTCCATATAAAAAAACCCAAAAAGAATTAAATTTTTAAAAGTTTCAATTTCTTACATCGACAATGTTTTGATAAAGTTTGAGCCAGATTATAGCTCCAAGCTCATCCTCATTAACTAAACAAGTAATTTCATAATTAAAATTTATTAAAAATGAATATCGACAGAAATCTTTGAAACTATAAGAGCTTACTAACACATTGTCCCTACGCCGACAGGAGTTCCTTTGTAAAAAATAATGTAGCCCCACTGTGGTAATAAATATTTCCACAGTTTTAATCATAATAATACCAAATAAAAAATTCACAAGAACTTGAAATTATATCGAAATATTACATACAGTTTGTCAAATATATTTTTGTAAAATAAATACTTGAAATAATTAAGAAAAACATTGAAAATGTGAAAATTCTCGACGAATTTTTTCCAACTTGTTTTTCTTTCATAAATGTAATGATATTTTTATGGAAAAAGAAAATGTTTCTTGTAAAATTAATGACATTTTAGCCACTAATAACCTCATATTTGGGGGGTAAAAAGATCTTGGAAGACAAGTTACAAAGGATTGGTACATTTCAACTATTTTAAGGGCAAATCCATAAAGGAAATGTTATCACCTATATTCAGGATTGTATACTTTGCCATATCACATGCTGAAAATGAAGAAAAACTCAAATTAAAGCCATCCACATACTGGATGGAGTAAGTAACTCTGCGAATTGAAAACAATATTATTTAAAGTGTTCATCATAACTATTAAAGGAGGTCTTCTTTCAGCGAAAAATAATTTTATGTTAAGTGTTTCTAATGAAGCTATTTTAAATGCTACAAAATCTCAAATTTTTTCATTACTGGCTGGAATAATAACCTTACGTTTATATCATAAAATTTAAAAAAAACAATTAAGAATGGTTTATTCGGCTATTATTGTGTCGAATTTCAATAGAATTGGTCTTTATTTATTCGTTTTATAAGTCGAAAACTGTTTTCGGTGAGGGGCCTGATATGGGAGCTACATCAAAATATGGACCGAGATTGTTCTAATAAGGAATATACATTTAAAATAGTTAAGAAAATTCATTGTACTGAATTCCAATGGAATTGTTCTTTATTTATTTGTTCTATAACCTCAAACCCGTTTTCCGGGAAGGGGCCTTATATGGGAGCTATATCAACATATGGACCCATGTTTATAAAATTTATAACATATATTTAGAAAAAAATTAATTGTGCCAAATTCCAATAGAATTGGTTCAAATTTAGGAGTTCTTTAAGCTACAAATAATATTCCGGAAAGGGACCTTCTTTGGAAGTTTCTTCCTGTTTTTTTTAAGTGTCTTCCCAGCATTTCACAGTAAGTAAAACGTGTTAGCTGGCAAATTTTAGATTTTTTCTCATTATTATGAGATAACCGCAGGATAATTTTCCTAGACATTAGTGAAGAATGTTTGAGTTTTTGCAACAAATTTGCGTTGGATAGTGGCATTAATGACATTCATTTAACAAGCAATATTTTTCTTTTTCCTTAAAAACTGCATTTCATTAATAAAAGAAAAAGAACTGCAAAAAAATTGCTCCAACAAAATTGCTTATGTAAATTTTTTATTTATTGCCTCCAAAACCGCTAGGACCTCATATTTCTATGTAAGTTAATTTACTCATAAGCGAAATAATTTTTTTTAAATACACACATGAGAAAATGTCGCCGTCCGATTCATAATTGAACAATTTCTGACGTGTGCTTATTCATTGTCCTTCTGGAAGAAATAGTCGGATTCTTGATAAATTTCACAGCACATTTATGCAAGTTATCTTAAAAAATCTTCAAATAAATGTACGTATCCAGTACTTCATCAATAAATTTTAATTCTCCATTCACAGCCGCTGATATACAATCCCATACGATGACAATAGCAACATCAATTTAAACAATCAACCAGATGTATTTTTTCTTATTTCTCCATGTTGAAATTATTCCATCTATTTTATATATGGAAAATTTGCTTTCATATATCCCAAAGTCTTATTTTGGCAACCTTGTTAGTCTGCAAACACTGATATTATACCCTGCTGAATTTAGCACTCTACGTAGAGTATGGGAATAAGAGTCTGTACCAGTTGTATAGCAATATATGCGCTCGACCACTTCTTGTCCGATACTCACATACTTAGATGCAGTAAAGGTGACTTTTATCCACAAGAAATATGAATATAATAGATACTTATTTTTTAATAAGGATAATGAAAAAAAGAATACTTTAACTAAAAAACATTTTAATAAACCAAATTTTATGCGGAACTAAATTATTGTTATATACCATTTGATTTATTGACGTAAACGCCTTTCAACTCTACATAAAAACATATGACGGTCACCTTTGTCCATCTGTGTATCTAAAGATTATAGATTTATAGTCAAATAATAAAGTTTTTTGTCTCTTTTGATTTTAAAACATTATACAGGATCCTTTAACTGCACATTAAATTGTGAATATTTTTTTTCGAATAAGAAAACATAACCAATTTTTTACATTAAATAAGACTTGATTTTTGTTACAATTTACTTATTCTTGCTGGGAAGATTGTGGTCTTAAAGCTAAAAAATAGCAAATGTATGGCTTTGTTTTATAATATTAATAGAATTAAAGACAGAGCTATTATTTTGTATATCCAAAATGGAACCTTTTTTCTATGGTCTTTTAGCATCTTTTTTCTATGCTAACATTATTACATTACAATAAATATTAAAAATACAACTCATATCTATAGAATGAAAACCTTTCTTTTTATTATCACACTAAAGCACAAGTATATATACATAGTTAGTCCTCTTCTGAACTGGATTCATCCTCATCGCCATCATCTTCATCACTGTCTTCCTCAACATTTCTTATAGGTTGCATAGGTCTATTCATATTTGGTTCCAAATCATCATTATCACTATCGCTGTCAACATATTTATTATTTTGAATGTCTTTATCAATATTCT
The DNA here is from genome assembly GCA_004302925.2 of Cochliomyia hominivorax. Lineage (NCBI taxonomy): Eukaryota > Metazoa > Arthropoda > Insecta > Diptera > Calliphoridae > Cochliomyia > Cochliomyia hominivorax. The sequence continues at coordinate 57,335,496 of PYHX02000158.1, forward strand.
GAATATTTTTCTTTGTAAAACGTTCCGGCCAAATATTAGCTTTTGTGTATTCTTTGATATGTTCAGGTGTTAGAATTTTACAAATTTCTGCTTTAACTTTATCACCTTCTTCAATGGGTTCTACCAAAATGAAGTCACCCCTTTTGACCCAAACATTTTTGCGAAATTTTGTAGGCATAGTCACTATTTAGAAACACAAACAGAATTGATCAATGGAACAGGTGAACAATTAAGTTTTTGTTGATTTACCTAGAAAATGATCATCATCTGCTTGGGCGGTCTCCACCTCATGCAGATTATTGCCACGGCTACAAACTACCCTTACAATCTGTTGATTCTCTTTGGGTAATTCGTAATCATCCTCCATCATTTCCTTAAGAACATGTTTACGTCGTGTTACACGGGACATTATTAATTATGACCAATTTTAAAAATATTAAAATTTATCAATTTATCAATCAATTAATGCAATTGATTGAATGATTGATACCTTTTTTTAAATTCAAGAATTAAGCTGTTTCCTTTTCACTTCAATATAGTTAAGAAACTTAATTAACTTTAAATGCATTTAAAACTGGAAGTTAAAAATTCCTGGAGCAGCTATTTTCTAGCCACAAACGCGTGCCGAGTTCCGTTCTTGTGGTTAAAATGTACAATGTTGTTTACTAATTGTATTTCAGCGTTTCGCTCTGGTTTTTAATAAAAATGAAGGCGTTTTTAACTAAATGTTTGTGTCAAGAATATGGCAACATTACAAATATACATGTTTATTAATACGATTTACATCAACTATGTGACATTTGTGTTATTGAAGTACATCACTGTAAATAGCAGAAATAATGTTCTTGTTTACATTAAATGAAACCGTTAAAGTTTTCAATTTTAGTTTAATTTTATTATAACGGATTAATCATATTATTTTTTAGTTATAAAATAAAACAAAATAAAACTTATTTTAAAAATGTCCTCAATTAACAATGTGGCATAGGTAGGTGATATGTGATATAAAATATTATATTGCTACCATCGATTTAAATATACCGTTCAAATTAAAATTACTTTCTGAGTCGATTTGACGATGTTCGTCTGGACGGCAGGCTGGTAGATTATGTGAACTTTGTGAACAAAATGCAGGTCACAACTTTAAACATATTCTGATGTCATTATTTAGTTCCAAGGACAATACCTATTGAAATTGGTCATTATTTCACCTAGATCCCATATATTTTTAAGTGATGGTGCCTCACAGTGGCATAATTGCTGCATAATTTTAAGACTCTCGCTGTTATAGCTCTTTAGATATTCAATAATCAATATTTGCTTTGTAAGGGGGATACCTCTGTCCCTGGCCTTATCCGCCTAACTTTTTTACAAATAAAACAGTTCATTAAGGAAACCAAATTTAAGAACTCTCGTTGTTATAATTCTTCAGATATTCGAAAATATAACAATATAACCTTTATGAAGGAGAAACCCCTTCCCATGACCTTTTCGTTCTGTGAGGAAGTCGTTGGTACCAAATTTGAGCACTCTCGTTGTTGTAGTTCTTTAAATATTCGGTAATCAATAATTGATTCATATGGGCGGTACCCCTTCCACTGGTTTTATCGGAACTTCTTATAGCCTATGTTACTTTCGAGTATATTGGGATCATTTTGTGAAAATGATCCCTACTACAGCTCCTATTAAATTCTCCTTCCCGGAAAAAAGCTTAAGCTTAAAAGACTTTTAAACCGCATCTATTGAAGTTCGGCACAATTATTTCTCTAAGTACTTTAAATACATATAAATAATTTCGCAAATATCGGTTCCATTTAAGACCTCTTCTCAAAAAAGGAGTTTAAGCTTTAACAATTATAATTCCACATTTGGTTATTACTTTATTCCTACTCTAGTAATAAAATCGGCCAATAAAATGTATAGATCGTTACCAATATTTATAAATACATTCAATGTTTTAATGTTTTTTTTATAGAGACCTTCTTCCGGAATCGTCGTTTAAGTTGATGAACGAATAATTAGTTTTTTAACGTAAAATCTTCAACTCATGCTAAAGTCTCATAATGTATGTTGTGGAGTGGTTTTAAGATTCGGCATAGCCGAAAATAGCACTCTTGCTTGTTTTTAAAATAATGACAATTAAATTTAAATGTTTGTAAAAAGTTCCCATAATAAATTTCAAATAAATGTACATAAAAAATAAATTTATGCGAGGGTCCTTCAATAAATTTTCATAGCTACCATGTATAACCAACAATGTGATGTAGGGTGCTTGACTTCTTACTTTTTTTAAATTTATATTTACACTTTTTCTAAATGCATGCTGAATGCTTGTTATTATTTACATTTTTCTAAAAGGATTTATTGAGTAGAATTTAAAAATTCTAAAGGGTTAAATCCAGGCTCCCCGAATTCGATTTATTTTGATCAGAAGCAAGGAAGGGTATTTCAACAGCTATTCAAGTTATTTTGATATTGGATTCTGTTCCAAAAAATTTTGAACTGTCTGTTATGACCTCTGTACTGATTTGTCGAGCTTGGGATTCTCGGTATGTATCCAATTTTCAGTATCAGTATAATAAAAAAATGACTTCTTGATGCAGCGTTTAAGAATTATTATGTAAAATCAACCTTCAACAATTTTCTTACATCTTCGTCTAGTCTGTAATGTGCAAATCGCAACTTTTGAAACCCCAACTATCAAAGTTTTTGAGAAAGTGTATGTTAATCTTAAGCTTATACAAATAAACAGCAACTTTAATTGATCAACTTTTATTGTTATTATTATAATTATTATTATTTTTAACTTAAATATTCTTTTATTTCAGCGAAATTTTCATATAAGTATGTTTGTATGTAAAGCAATAGAAATAAATACAATTTTTTTTGTTTTAAAGGAAGATATAAATAACAATAATTTAATGCTCTTAATAAAACGAATAAAAAATAGAACATTATTTTTTAGATTAATTTCATAGAAAAATATCGAAAAATAATTTAACTTAAACATTAATAACGCAGTTTATTAGACATAACCGGACATAACCAAGCTATCCGTTCCATTGATCATCTAAAGATAACAAAATGTGCTTTTTTTAAGGCAATTTTAATTAATAAACATCTTTTTGATAAAATACTCGGAATGAGGATGATCTTATTTTTTATTAAGACGCATAATACGTTCTTTTAGGCCACCCGGTTTCACTTTTGTAGTTTTCACAGTTTTGCGCGTTTGTACATCTTTTGTTTTTTTCAATCTAAAATAAAAATTTATAATTAGAATTCTAATCAAAAAATAAGATTAATGTGAAAAAGAGGCAGCGTGATCACTTACAGTTCATTCCATAATATAGCTATTTCCTTCTTCATAATATCTTTAAAATCGTTTGTAAAATTGGTCCAGTGTTCAAAGAATTTATTGGGTGTGCATTGTTCTAAAGACTCGGATTTAGGCTCATAGTGATAGAATTTCATGGTATCTATGAAAACTTCACGACACTCATTTAGTTCCTTAAATAGTTTGTCAATTTCTTTTGATGCATTTTTTATAAATTCTTCCATTTTAGATTTAAAAGGTTCCACATTTTCTTCAGTCGAGTGCATGATGACTTTGTCAGTAGTTCGCTTTTCAGCTAAAAAATTAAAAAAAAAAAAACAATTTTCTTAATAAAAAATAAATAAAATCAAAGAATCGTTGTAGAAAGTCACCCTTTAATTGATTATTTAATTTTGTAATTTGTTTTTTGACTTCATCGAAGTCTACTTGACTTGCTCTCTCAACATCTGAAGGTTCTGGTATTGGTAAAGGTATTTCCAATAACTGTACACCTTCCTTTCGTTTCCTTCCTATATACGTTCGTACTATGAAATGTAGAAGTGTTGTTTGGGAATCCTTGGATTTCACATCTTTTAATTTGCTTAAAATTTCCAGAGTAAAACCATCGGCTTGACCTCTTTGACGATTTCCTCCATTCATATAATTGCCTAACGTTAGTATAATGGCAAAAATCAATTTGAGCTCTTCACTTTCCATCAGAAAATGTGATAATTGCATAACAACTTCTAATTTACGTTCTATAAGTGTGGACGTTTCTTCGAATTCGGTCATGAATACCATACACGATATACGTTCGGTAAACATGGATATTTGCGAGATTTTTAAAAGGAACTGTTCTGGTTCATCGAGAGGAATGTCTCCCTGATCCTTGATGCGTTCCAGCTCATCATTTGTGGCTTTGTTTTTATTGATTTGTTGTAAAGTTTCCAGACTAACAACAGAAGTATCAACGTGATATATAGCGTGTTCAATTTCACAGAAGTCGATGTGAGAACTTCGCATCAAAATACCAACATTTTGAGATCTTTTGCTATCGAGTACTTTGATTGGTCTCACGCGAACCTCTGTTTTAATTTTAGGTATTACTTTCGGAACCACCGCTTCCCTAGAGAATAGTTCTGTAAATTCATCAATGTTATCGAGACTTGTCTCATCGATTTCCTGCCATATCTCCTTGGGAGGAGAAGGCGTTTCTGAGGCTATTGGCTCATCTGGAGATGTAGTGGGAGTTGACGAATCTGTGCTGTCGCCAGTGATTGAACCCATTAGAGGAGTGGGTTTTGAAATTTTTGGAGGTGGTGGTTGAGTAACAATGCGTGTCCAGTATAGAGGCTTCATAGGTTTTGGCGGATTAACGGCAGTCTTTCGTAGCGCTAAATTAGGGGCAGTTGGAGCAATTACTGATAGTTAGTTTAGCTTGGGATCTTAAGGAAATATACTTACTATTTGCTTGATTGAACCAACCACCCTCTGCTGGGTTGGGAAGAGGAGCTGGTGTCGATGTTGAAGGTGTCTTTGCTGCGCCAGGTGGCGGGGGAGGAGGAACTATACACGTATTAAACGTAAGTGGTGTGGATGACAAGGAGGGTCCAGGTGGTAGTGGTCCTGTAACACAAGGTGGAGGGGGTGGAGGTGGAGGCGGTAAAGTTGTAGATGAAGGTGGTGGTGGTGGCGGAGGAGGTGGTGCAACATATGGAGGTGGTGGCGGAGGAGGCGGTGGTGCAATTGGAGGCGGTGCTGATACTGTTGATAGAACATTTTTACTATTTTCGTTATTAAGAGAAACTTGAATTTCTTTGTCACAACTCATTACATTATCCCGCTGCAAGTTCTCTTTATTATCTTTACATCTGCTGCATAAAAACTCTGTTGTTGCCAGCGATAATTCTTCGGTTTGTACTCCAGCCTCTTGAACTCCGCTCTCACAACCGGAACTGGCATCTGTATTATTTTTGTCATATTGATATACTGTCACTTCACTGGCATTCAAGAGTTCTGTCATTAGCACACAGCGTTTGGAGGTTCGTCTCAAGGGTTCCCCTACTGAAAGTAAGTCATTAACGACAACATGCACCTCTGCTATAGTGGAACATGTCAAAAGTCTTTTTCTTAACATCTGCATGAAACCATTGTCTCTATCCGTTTGCGGAGTGTCAACTTGAATGGCTTTTGGTATACGTGATATTGCCGAAGTGGGTGTACTACAGTACGGCCATGATGTAACTTTATCCAATTTACCAGGTGTATGAGGTTGCGATGTGGTGGGCGCTTCAGTGTGTGTCCACTGATACATTTGAAATGGCTGAAATTAAATAACATTAAAATTCTAATTAAATCACAAATTTAATATTTTCCCACTTGAATTAATTAGAATTGCAAATGTTCGTTAACAATTCTGTTAACAATGTTTAATTAATAAGAATTTATTTATGTATAATATTTTATAATATAACAAACAAAAATTATGGTATTTATAAATAACCTCAAATCTTAAAATGTTATTTGTTCATTAAAAAAAAAATAAAATGAATGAATATTTAAAAAATAGTTTTCTTAAATATATTTAATCATAATTAAAATAATCGCAGCATCTGCGTTTGTTGTTGTTTTTTTAATTTCTTTAAATACGATTTCACATCGAAGGAAACTGAAAGCCATCTGGTTATAATTTAGTAACACCATTTAAGACAGAAGTAAGCTCTACATCCAGTATGTGGACAAGTCCAATCCTCTCCAATTCCTCTCATAGACCTGATGATCTATGGACAAAATCAATTAAATTTACCCGATTTTATTTTCTGGAATTTAAGCAAAACATGAACCAACATAACGAAAATATTCGTTGTTTGGAACTTTTATAACAACAGCATACCGAATATGCTGTCCAATCCAATCCAATAATCTTGCAACTAAACGCTGAAGGATCTTTTTTTAATGATACGAAAACTATAGCTAAACGACGTTCATTTCATTATTTTTATTTTCTCGAAAACAAAACTTTTAGACAAGCTTTTTGTAAGTTAAGGCATAAACGTCTAACTCTCTGCTAACTTTAAGGTTTGCGGATAAAAAAGCATTACTAAGCTTTCATAAAGGCTGCACGCAGAGAAATGTCATTTCGCAATATGTTCTGACTGATATATTCGCGACAAACATTTATTGTTATCACAAACATGTTAATTGTTGAATTTCTTTTATTTTGACAACAACTTCATTGCTGTAATAAAATTATTTTTATTAAATCAAGAAAATATATTATGTTTGGAAATATATTTGACTGATCACAATTTTATTGTTATTAAAGAGCCCTTTATAAAAAACTATTGTTATTAGGACAAAATTTTATTTTCAGTTTACTGACAGCTGAATATGAACACAAATTTTTTTAAACTTTTTACAATTATTTTTACATTTCAAATAATGTTTACATATTTTCCAAATGTATAAATAATTAAAATGAGAATTATATTAATATATTTCATACGAAAATGTTTTATTCAATAACAAAATCATGCGATCAAAACAAATTATTTAACTAACAAAATTTCTTATTGGAATAACAATATTATTAGTGACAATAACAATAATTTTAGTGGCGATAACAATATTTTTAGTGGCGATAACAATAATTTAAGTTTCCATAACAATGTTTTTCGTGACGATAACAATAACTATTTTTATTAATGTAAAATCATAATTCGAATAAACAACATTTTTAGATACAGTAACAATATCTGATAACAATAGTATGTTGCTTCTAGTTTATGGTATCGGAAAACATATTTTTTCTGTGCGTGCGATAACATGTATTTAGCTAATTAATACACATTTCTGCTTATATAACCATTGCTTATTGCAGTGTCGATTTCGAAATATCGAATGTACGAATTATACAGCAACGCGTGAATTATAGCAACGAAATCTGATATATCATATCCCACCAAAGTAAACATGTCGCCTATAGTAGCTTTCATTGAATTTAATTTGTTCTCAAAAAATTATATAATCAATGATGTAAATAATGTATTAAAATAAGTAATATTATTAATCACAAATATCAGCTTTATGTCTTACATATTCTTCTTCCAACTTGTACAAAAAATATTATGATTTATGTATGTAATTCCATTCAAGCGATTAAATTGTATTAAAACTTTTTCTTTCGAGATTCCAAGACGTCCTTATTTTCCACACTTCTCAAACCCACTAACCTTTTCACAATAACAATAATGAAAGCGGGGAAGAAGGAGTCCTTGAAGCTGTTTGTATTTATTTGTTGTTTGTTATAAAAGGGAAATTTGTCAAATATCATAACGCAAATTCAAATATCATTCACAAATCTTAATTCATACGATATATATATATATACAGTTTATATTATTATATATATCAGCCCTAATATAATAAGTTATATCTAATATAAAAGTTATTTATACTATTATAGTATATACGTATAAGTCCATAATATAAAGTTTGCATTTCTGTCTGCTAGTGCATTAAAGAATATTTATTTAATAATTGCTGTACGTCCATAAAATATGAAGTGCTATCTGTAAGTATAAGATGAGAGATACTGCTGTACGCAGTGAAAGTGATTTTAAAACACTTTTCTCTAAAACAGCAATCTGCAGTATATCAAAGGGAAACATAGAAATATTTTTTTCATTTTTATGTTAAGAATAAAAAAATTCACAAAAATGTTCAAACACAATATCAATTTAAAAAATGTCTTTTTCAAAATAACGGTACCTAATTTAACTATAAATAACTGTTATTTATTAATTTTAATCCGTGTAGTTATTAGTGATTAAATCACAGCTGTGAAAATATCGCTCATCTGTACTCTATATAAACATATATATTTATAGTATTACAATAAATCTTAAGTATATTCATAATTGTACATCAACCAATTCTATTATTTTAAGGGATTTACCTTTGAAAACTTAAGATCAGAATTAAAAAAAAAAAAAAAAAATATATATATATATATATATATATATATATATATATATATATATATATATATATATATATATATATATATATATATATATATATATATATATATATATATATATATATATATATATATATATTTGAAACGTGTGATATGATTGATAAGAACTAAAGGGTATATTTATGTATTTCTACACACAATTTCATATGTTTTTACAAGTGTTTGTTGATAAGCTAAAATTGATATACTTTTTTACACTTCACAACATATTGACTGACTGACTGACTGACTGACTGGTTGAATGACTTATTGAAACATTTCATTCATTTATTTATATGTGAGTTAGAAGATGTAACTTCAAAACATCATCGAAAAAAGTGATTAGGATTTATTAACATTTTTAACGTCTGTGGAAATAGATTTGGTTGGTGCGGGCATAACGCGTTTGAGTCAATATACAGTGATAATTTATTCATATTTGATTAAAATAAGGTAAATGTTCACAGAACTATAATTTTCCAATTTTTAACGCATAATCATCTCACAAATGTTATTATACGATAATATGATTTAATGCATTAAACTCTTAAGTTAAGTTAAGTTAAGTTAAGTCTTACATTGTGCGAGGGTCGTTTCATAATTTTCGTAGGTACTGTTTATGACCAAAAATGTGGTGTATGATCAAAATCGGACTTGATCGACTATAAGACCTCAGCGTAAATTTATTAGCAATTTTTTCGAAAAAGATTAGGAAAATAAGGTTGGTCATTGTGGTTTTAATGTTTTCAATACACTTGCCAATAATATCGATTTTGGAAACATATGAAAATATCAAAATTTTTGTATCAATTATAACATAAATGTATTTTGAAAGGTAAACAACTGTAACTTTTGTGAACCGTTATAATAACAAAACCTTGCGATATCATTGTGTGTCATTCAACAGGCTTTTCCCCAGCAAGGAAATTGGACATACATTCCAATGGATTCAGTGAGACGCGGATAGACAATTTTATAAGAAGAAATTTTTGCATTTAATATTATTGATGATGAAAATTTGATAATCTGAAGAATTATAAAATGTCTTCAAAAAATTTACTTTTTTATTGAAAGAATCACCTGCCGTTAGACAGAAATGATTCTTGGGTGTATAATAAAGATAATTGAAGAGAATTCCAGCTCTGAGATCTGTTTATTTCTAAAATGTGTGTGAAATTTATGCGTTTTTAAGGAAATGTTTTCTGTAGGGTTATTTGGGAATAAAAAAATATATACACCGATCCTCGTTTAATTTCGCACAGCGGCCTTGGCATATATTTATCTGATATTTGACTAAATATTTTGACAATACCTACGTATATGTCCGATTTATGAGTTTGAAAGTGATATTTGAAAGGGTTGTTGTATGGGACGTATAAAAATAATGGACTGATCCTTTTATAATTTGGCAGAACGTTTTAGAATATAATAAATTTATAGAAATAAATAAATTATAACAAAATTTGGTTAAATTCGTTTTAAATTTAAGAATTTTATGAGTTAAAAGCCCCATTCCGGGGGGACATATGTATGGACCTATATGAAATAATGGGCCGATAATAACTTATTTCAATAGACATCGTCCTTGGGGCAAAATAATAGTATATGCCAAATTTCATTACGATATCATCAAAATTACGACTCCCACCACCTATGGTGATGTAAGATACAAAGACACTGAAATATTTAAAATAAAATGGTCCTGGAACCATTAACACCCGATGCGGCTCGGGCACAAATTATTGGTTTAAAGAGAGCAATCAATGAGTTTACGATATAATACTGATAGGGGTCCATGATAATGGCTTATAAATACATTTACTGGAATATATTTCACTTTAGAATACCTTATCAGAAATCTACTTGTTTCTTGTTTTTACTTAAAATCGGAACAGTTTTTTTTTTTCGCAGAATCTAAATTATTAACTAATATATGACCACTATAAATTGGTAAAATGCGGCAATTATTTTATAGTTTTAAGAAAAAATTTAACCTTTTTTTACTTTAAAATATATTAGAGTTTGTCTAGCAACCGTTAGCCAGTTTTACTTTTCCAGACTTCATAGCGACCATTCCACGAAACTGAAAACTTTTTGTCATGTTGAATCATGACTCCATTTGATTCTCGTAATTCTTGACTGAAAACTTAAATAATAAGTTAAACCTCCTTTATAGAACCAAACCCATTTGACGTTATATACCTATAAACCGCTAAAGGGTTGTTTCACTTGGGATGAAGTAGAAAGGTTGGATGATTTTGTTCAGTACAATGTTTTACCATTAGATTGAAACCTTTTATTTTTTGTAATCTACAAATAAGCTTCTATGAACCAAATTTCGAAATTACAGTCTGTCAATCTACCACTGTCCAATACCATTATGTAGATATAATATTTTCTTATTTCCTAAGTTTACGTGAACTATTTAAAGTTTGTCTTGTTCATATTTGGTTCATAACCAACATTCTAAAACGGATTCTTTGGAGCTTTTCCTTTGATCAGATGGGAAAAATCTTAAAGAAATTGAGCATCTTTATCTGAAATTTTTATCTCGTCTTAAAATTATAAAATAATTAGAATTATATTTTAATTAAAAAATTTTAGAAATACATTCTTCATAGCAAAGTCTTCCATCATTTTTAGGTTTTTTCCTGGGGATTTAATTTTTAATTTTCCATTAACTGATATAAAAAACCTTGAGACAAAAGTATCTTTCCATATTATTAACAATAATACACATTCACATAGAAAATAGTAAAATCAACGTCGAACATAGTTGATTTTAGACAATGCACATTGTTTCAAATAGAAATAAATCTATAACTTTCGAACGACTAGTCCGGTTTAAAGGAAATTTCACATAGTGAGAAGTGTAAGTTAAGTTTGGAATTTGGAATTTGTATATTAGATTTTGTAGACATAGTTGATTTGAGATTGAATAATTTTTTTCATTTAGTTCAAATTTAACGTTTTTACGTCCTGACATTTTTTTACAAAACGAAGTTAGCTAGTTCTACTAATATGAGAAATATTATTTTATTCCAAACTTAAAACTATGTTTTCAACGATGATTCAAGTTTTTTTCTGTGTGTAGTGGTATTCAGAACTAGAAACATTTTTGTTTTTCTACAAAAATTGGAAAAAATTGAAAAAAGCCGCATTTTTGCACCAAACTGTATGTGAAAACAAAACCTCTACCTCAGAGCCATGTACTTTTCGATGTTATTAGAGTCAAGTGCAGGGAAGAGTAATAATAGAAGTGAATAATTGTTTTAAAGTCAATATTTTCGTAACATTCTTTAGTGAGTTAATAAACGAAAACTAAAAGTGTTTTTATCGAAATATTTACCCCCACATTTATTGTTATTTATTTATTTATTTATTTATTTATTTATTTATGTTTAGTTTATTTTATTTAATTGTTGCCATTTGTTTTTCATTTCCACATGTTTTTAGTTCTTTTCAAACGTTCAATTTAACACCACACAAAATGCACTTGTCACTTAAACAAATCCACTAAAGCAAAGAAAGTCAAAACAAGATGAACTTTTGTCGTTTATATCTATTTGCTATCTTAAATAAAGTTGACATAAGGACATTCACACACCAAAACACGCAAACATATATTAATGTGTAGATCTGTAGGAAGTTTTAAATAAAATAAACCCTGCAGTACTGCGTGAGGAGAAAAGTAGAAATGTAACATATTATAGTGATTTCATTCCAGTAGTATGGATGTGTCACAAACATATTTTAGTTATACATTTGGCACATTAATGTTAACGATCATAATATTATGATTGTTATAGAATAAGGATTTTTCGTTGACGCATAAAAAAAAGAATTATATTTTAATTAAAAAAACTATTGCGATATTAGAAAATTGTTTCCTTCGAAAACATAATTTCTGGACTGAAGTATAAATGTGGAACTTCAAGAAGTGATTTGTAAATTGTTGCCAATTACCAAATAACATACAGCAGGATAACATGATAAACATACATACATACATACATACATACATACATACATACATACATACATACATACATACATACATACATATATAGAACATATGCAAGATGAATATACAAACACGTACACACATTCATTTACTCATCCACTTCTATCGCTTAATAGTCCTCTTTAATCCACTTGAATTGTTTTAATGAAAAAACTTTCGATATTTTTGCATTGTTCTCGACGAGTGTTTAAAAAGAGTTTTTCCTTTTAGTGGATCAATATGGATTAGAGTTTATGGAGCACAAAAGCGGGAGTACAAAAAGAAAACCCAAACACAAAGCATAAAAGAAGACCTTTTGAAGAGAAAAATAAAGAATACAATAAAAATGAAGCAACAAAATAAAGTTAAAACTTTGAAAGTTACAATGTGTTCGTGTGCTTTGTTTGTATGTGTCCTTTAGTTTCAGGGTTTTGTTGGAGAAAGAATGGTGAGAGTATTTTTATTAGAAAATGGCGAAATTTGTGTCATTAAAAGTTTAGATTTTTATATTTTTGTTATATGAAACGAAGAAAAGTTATAATAATAAATAAATCCCATTTACACAGTTATGTGTAATTAAAGATTAATACGTAATTATACTAATAATAATAACAAGACACAATAATTGAAAAAAAGAATATATATTATGAAAGTTTTTAAAAAACTTAAATTTATGAACATAACAGAATGACATTTAGAGGGGGAAATATATAACAAAATGGAGATTGACATTTTAAAAATATTTCGTTGCAAATGTCGCCATTCAACAAGTGAAAAAGTTATAATCGGTCAAGCCATACAATATATTACCCAACGCCATATTGAATAGTGGGTTAGAATTTTTGAATTAAACACGGAAGCCATGGGGAGTTATGGGATTACAAGATGAGATATCTCGGACTTTCAGGTTTTTTTGTTTTTCATTCAAAATCAATACCATTAAAAACATTCAAATCTAAAGATTGAGGTCAATATCTACACCCAGTTTAGAAACTATCAATTTTAAATTTAAAAAATTAAGAATTTTTTGACTAAATATTGTTTTTAGTTATTTTACATTTACACTGGACCAAATGTCGTAGGTAATGTCAACGAAAAATTTTTGTAAATTCTTAACGAAAAAAAGGTGCTTAATAAACAGAAATTTCCTTCAAATTGAAGAATTTGCTTCAATTAAACTGAGAAATGTAATCTAAATTTTTTTTATTAAAAGATGTTAAATTGAATAAACTTTCGTTAAAAATTAACGTAAAATATGTTATATAAACAGATATTTAGTAAAAACGACTGTAACGCATCGTAAGTAAAATAACACAAAAATTTATTCAATTCTTCATACTAAAATGAAGTTATTTGAAAAAAAAAATTGTTAATTTAACAATTTTTTTCGTAAAAAATTTTGTATATTTTCTTTGACACATTAAATAAAATATGACAAAGAAAATGTAAACTGAAAATAGAAATCTAAGGAGAAAAATATTTTATAGAACATTCTAATTAAATTCATGAAAATGTAAATGGAAGATCAGCTGAGCAACAAACATTTAAGTAAGTTTTAGTCAGAAATGCAAGACGGTCGTCTCACCACCGTGGCATTATATTTAGTTGTCTATTAAATTTTTTAGACAATTTAATTATTATCTAAAATTAGCTTTTACCCGATGCGCTTTGCTGCACAAAAATTCTACTCAGTCCCGAAAGAAATTTCATATATCACAAATCGATTCAAATACAAATCGACTTTTATTTCATACTTCTCCGCAATATTTGTCACAAATTTATATTTATCTGTTATACTGTTATAATATACAAGTATATAGTTTTTCTTTCCTGTTTTATTATTTTTAAATATTTCCTCATTGTCTTTCCTCATTCTATATTAAGCATGGAAAGTCTAAACAAATAAACGGACAGACATGTTGTCAATTATATTTAAAAAATGTTAGATTGAGAAAATTTTCAAAAAAAAGTTTACAGAAAGTTGTAGTTATTAAATAAATTGGTATTTGTGGTCAAATATTAAAAACAAAAAAATATTGTAATTTGGATTTTAATGCATTTTTGTTTATTTAAAAAATATTTTGTTATTGTTGTACTATTAGTTGATGGGAATAAAGTTTAATCACAAGAAGAATTACTTACTAAAGCTGAAGGAAAAGTAAAGCTCTCGGAAAAGCGATTTTGATTATTTATATGATATTTATCTATTGTCCCATATCTATACAGATCTCGCTTTAAGTTGGCAATTTTAGGTATCAATACAACTTCCAAAGTCTTATTGATACGATGATGTATTAAAGTTTTATAAACCAAAATTCTTTAAATTTGTATTCAAAAGAAAATTTCATAATCGAATTCATGAACCAATTGTTATATATTTAAAGTTTTAAAAAATTATAAAAAATATAAAAATAAAATAAAAATATAACACAATATTTTAGTGATGTTCTTATGATCGGAAGAAATAAAATAAAGCTCGTTATTCGAATACTAGTTTTGTTTATAAAATTAATTTAATATATTTTTAAATAAAATGTCAAAAATAATTGATTTTATGCAAAATATAGAAAAACATATATATATATATATATATATATATATATATATATATATATATATATATATATATATATATATATATATATATATATATATATATATATATATATATATATATATATATATATATATATATATATATATATATATATGAGTTTGCCTTGTTTTAAATAAGATTTAAATAACACTTTTGTGTCTTGACTGATAACGTCGTCCGTCTTCCTCTTTAACACTAGAGAAAAAAGGACTTCATACATTTCATTTCCGTTTTGTCCGCATCCTTTGGCTAGTTATTGCATAATTTCCGTAATTGTTAAAGCATTTTTATCATACAAATTCACACGCAAAGAAAATGTTCTGTTTGGAATTTTTGATGCGAATAAATTGTGATGTTGAAATTTTGTTGCAATAACAGCAATGGCATAAAGGGAAATTTTATTTCCTTCCTTTTTATATTTTTTGTTTGAAATACAAATTATTGTACATTTACAACAGTATGACAAGTTTAAATTCGAATTGCACTCTATAGAGACATATGTAGGCAGGGTGATATAAGTAGTTAAATATGAATTACTTGTCGGATTATCAATTGTTAAGAAGTTACAAAGTTTTTATCTTAAACTATAGAAGATAATCTACTTATATGAGGTTTTGCAACCGATTATGACATAACGAATCTGGATCATTGTAGTTCCATAATATTACAACATTTTCTGTTTCTGTATAAAATTTTATAGTTTAACGGAAGATCAATTTCCATTTTTCATAGGAAACACGGTGAAGTGGGATTAACATCTGATCGTCTTACTTGCCAGAGTAGCATGTTAAAACAACCATATTCCATCCTTTTTTAAAGTATTAACAAATTTTCAATATATATGCACATTTTCTTTTATATTAATTTTCTTTTACAAATTTTTTGCTGATAATTTAAATAGAAAGTGTAACAACCTGTGATTCTTTTATTGCCAATTTCTTTTCGAAATCGATTTGAAAAGGAAATTAAAAAGGAAGTCTTTTAACAAATTGTTCCCAGAATTTAATAGACAACAATTGTTTAATTGATTTTATCTTAAATAAACGACTACAAAATAATTACTACAAATACAATTGTACAGTAAAAAAATATATGTATATAAAGGAAAATATGTATAATAAATATTAATAGAGAATATAAGTATTACTTATATAAATATTAAAATTAAATACTTAGCACTTGTGTAAATAAATTTTAAAATAAACACATACATACATACATACATACATACATACATACATACATACATACATATAGTTTTAAATTAGTATATATAGTTGTTAGAAACCTTACGGGTCTTCATTTTCAATTTAATATAAATAATTAATGAATAATATTTACTTGGTGTTACATACGGAATAAGAAATAAAATATGAGAGTTATAGTCTGTCAAGACCGATTATATAATATCCAACACCATACTGTGGACTATGGACTAATGAAGCAATGGTAAATTTTGAAACTATTCTCGTATATTTTCTTATCAGATTAACGGGTTTATTCGCATTGTCATGATACTTTCTTCCTTTTAAAAATATATTTTCTTGGATGCTATGGGAAATTAGTATATTTTTTACAGGAGCTGTAAAAAAATATGGACCGTTTTTGTAAAAAAAATCGAAAAATTTTTTATATCAAGGAACTTTCAAATCAATAAGCATTTTCCATTGACTTAACAACTTCTCTTCAAACTGCAACCAGTACTTTGATCACATTTTATCAATTGTGGACCTACTTTTTTAAATTTAGCATGTAGATTAAGACATGTTGAAATTGTTATTCATTTATTTCATAAAATACATGGAGGGGACCATGTTTTATTTAATTTTTGAAGGGTAGCGTAAAATGCTTGAAAAATGGTAATATGTACTTAATAATTAAATACATATATAACTTTTTTAATTCCTAAATACCAAAAAATCCAATCACGTATTTTAGTTAATTGCTCAACCTGCCATTATTAGAGGTTGGATTTCTTGAATGGGTAGCTAGTAAATATTACCACCTTTTTGAAAAAAAAAAATCAGAAAAAATCCCTTTTTTTCTAAATTTCTATTTCAAAACAATATATTTTTTATTGAATATACATAGTTTTAAGGTTCTTGCACAAAAAATATTTAGAATTTTTTACTAAATCTAGACAATATTTTAGAATTTTTTTAGACCAAATTAGTTTAAAAAAAAACTTAAAAAATCTGTCCAACATTTGGTCAAAATTTTACTTTGGTTTAAGGGCTATATGTAGGTAACTCACTTTGGAGATCCACTACCCGACCCAGAACTCACTGAAAACATGTTCTTCTTCAATTCAATTGGAAAATATCTTAAGAATATATTAAGAGCTTTTCTAGCTTCCATATAAGACCCCTTCCCGGAATAGGTCTTTATGCAATTTAGCACAATTATGTTTTTAACTATTTTTTTTTTTAATTATGTAATTAATAATTTACAAACAATATAGTTTCCATAAAAGAATCATTTCCGGAAAACGGTTAAGAGCTTACAAAACTCTTATATAAATCAAGAGTTGAAAATCGTTACGATTATTTATCTAACTGTCTTGACTATATGTTACGAATATCGAACCATCGACTCTTTTTTTAACGGCACTATTTTAAAATCTCTTTCTTGAAATGACTTTAAACTTATAAAAACCTTCAATCTCAAGCCATTTTAATAAAAAAACTAACTTATAAGACTCACAAATTTTAACCAATATAGCTTTCTTACTTATTTAAGATAATTTCAATATTAAACAAATTAAAGAAAGTTCTAAAATGATAAAAAAGAAATACGAATTGGTCACACCTGGTTTCTAGAACTATGAAGGTCATATTTTTTATATTTATTCGGATTGTATGATTAAATGATTTTCTGATGTGGTTCTGTATAGAGCAACGGTCATTTGCTAATTGATCTTCTTGAAATAAGAGACATAAAGATTTGAATTGAACTTTAATGTATTTATGAAAATTGTAATTAATACTTTCTCCAGGAAGACATTTGTATTGGAGCTACCAGTAATACTGATCGATCAGCACCAATTTTAATAAGCCAAACTAATCATATGTACCAAATAACATCAAGATATCTAAAAACTATTCACAACATTATTTGGACAGACACTGAACGAATATACGGTCACCATTAAGGCGGTTCAGAAAGTGTAAAAAACGGTCCGAAAGAATATTCGTAAAGGATAATGAAAGAGTTCATAACTCTAGATTGACAAACGAATGGACATTAAAGAGGCTTAAAAAGATATTTTTGTCTATGGGTAAACTAAATCATGACTTTGCAAATCTCTATAGGTAAGATATTATCCATTTAAATTTCGTTTAACTATATATAAATATAATATATACACAGGTTGTTATCTTTATTTTAAATTTATTTAGACTTATTAAATATAAGTGAAATAATAACAATCCATATTACATAATAACATTGATTAAATTTGACTAAAATTAAAGAGGAGAATAAAATGTACAATTGATATATAATATTTATATAGACATTTATACATGTAAATAATAAATATCAAAGACAACAACATTATAATTTATATATATTTTATTTTGTACATTAATATGACTCATTTAACATTAATATAATTTATGGACAAAATAAAAAGAGAAAAGGAACTAAATCATTTTCATAGGGTAATATTTAGGTGGCAAATAATATTGCCCAAATAAGTATAATATAGTAGAAAGTGGTTACAATATATTGTTAATGACATTTACGATTTATATTGAATACATTTTTAAGACATTCAGACATGTTTACCAGACAAGTGAGTTCATGCAACAGATAACACTTAATGTCCATATATATATATTAATATTTAACTTTTTATGGTTCTTGTTTATAAAAGAAGTTAATTTTTTATTTAATATTGTAAATTTATTTTATAAAATACTGAAATATTGATAATGATGAATGATAAATTTGTATCTTCAAATTAGAATATTAAAATCTTTGTAAGACTAAAAATTAATACTTTATTAGAAACATCAAATACAAATAAAATACTCGCACCGAAAGTGGAATCAGATTTCGATTAAATTATATAATTTAATTATATATATTCGATTTTAAATTATATTATATTGAATTATCTCTAGACAGAGTTGAAAATTCTTGAAGGGCATAATCCTAAAATCCTTATAAAATAGTGGCTAAAAAATTACTAATAAATAAATTTAAAAATGGCTAAAAATAGTGGCCAAAAATTATACTGTAAAGTTGACACAAAATTTAAAGTAAAAACAAAAGTAATTTAAAACACTTTTGCTGAAAAGAGATTATTAACTAAACTATATAAACAAAAAATACTATATAGATAAATATAGATAAATATTAAATTCATATTCTTATATGAACCATTCATCACAAATTCTTATGAAGTAAATACACATACACAAATGTATGCAGTATATGAAAGTTTTCTTAAATATAACAAATAAATCTTTTTTTACTGAACCGATTTTGATTTTTGGAATAGTAATAAGGTATATATTACTTAATCTTACTCCAAAATTTCTTCCCGATTTGTCAATTTATAATTGAACGTTCTACTAAATTTAGAGGCTGTCTCAGATATCGGTCTATATCACTTGTTTTAATTAAAAACCTTTTCATAACAATAAAAAAATACTCACGATCCTTAAGGAAAACATTTTATTCTTAATTTATGAAAAAATAATTAGAGACTGATTTACCGCTAGTAAATGGTATACACATTTAACCAATATTTTATAAGTTATCCTTCAAGTGCTTTATGGACACTTTGATGTGTTCATTCAACCATTTTGCAAATGGCTAATTGTGAGTAAAAAACGGCTAAAAAATATTTAATGGCAAAATTAAATTTTCGATGGCTAAACGAGTCTGAAAATTGCTTAATTTAGCCACTATATGGCTAAATTGACAACACTGATTCATAGTTTAAACAGCTGTGCTGAGTTCTATATACCCTACACCACTAACATTATGAAAACATTTGCATAAATTGAATTTTAAAATTAAAAAACCAATTTAGGATGGGGATTCTATGGAAGTTATAGTAAAATATAAATTAATATTTTTAAAATTCACCAATGTGGATTAATAATCGTCAAATTAGTTATCTTACAAAAAGGTAAAAACATAATTGTGATTAAGTTTACCAAATTAGTTCATATTTAAGAGTCATATTAAAACAAGGAATCGAAAACAATTTTTATTTCAAAAAGTTTGATCCAAAAATAGAAAGCATTATCAAATACAGGACACTGGACTGAAATACACAATTTTGATCATTTTTGTCTCGACTACCGGAAAATGCAATGCTTATTGAATTTTATTATTTTTTGGAGTAAAAATAACAATTATTTTTAATTTTTATTATTTTTGATTGTTTATTCATGCATTCATAAGTTCATGAAATTATGAAAATTTTATTTATTCATAAACTCACTATTTTTGTTTGAAAAAATAAAAATAATAAAATAATTGTTATTATCTGCCAAAATCGTATAATCGTATCATTAATGTGGCCGTAAGAATGTTTTCAACAGACTATAGCTGTCACACAAGAACCAATTCCAAATATCATTTGGATGTTTATAAATTAAGGAAACAGAAAATATCTTTAAAATTTTGTGAGAATCGTTCTGATAAATCAAATTTTTAATATATTTTTTGTAAAAATCTAAGATTTTCAATTTCGATGTAATTTTTGAACTTTTTTTTTAATATTTGACCTTTCTTTTCTAAAAAGTTTTTATTGTGAAATTTAGGTATAATATGTGCACGAATAAACTATAACAGATCCCAACCAATCGTTTCTTAAAATGTCCAACGTTTTAATTCAGGAAAACAACTCGTATTTAAAATTTTAATCGTTATAGAAGCAAACGAATATAAGTAGGTTACTTTTTTTAACGTTTGCTCTTTAATTACTATGATTTCTTGACAGAGCACAGAAATTAAAGTCCAATTTTCTAAAAAAAATATTCTTGCTGCATTTTGAATAACGAAACGTGAGTTCCGGCAGATTTTTCGCAACTTCTTGGTAAAAAAATTTACGTTGATTGACGCTTGGGGGAATGTTGAAAAAAGGAAGACCTAAAAGCATTCAAAATTTTCATTAAAGTTCTTGGTAAGCAATGTACAGTTGCGTCAAAATAAGCCAATAATTTGTTACAACGGGATCTACAAATACCGAAATTTTCATCAAGAAAAAACTGCACCCATTCATAAGTCTTCATAATGTGTCCATTTATTTTTGGCCTTACTTGGCATTCTATCAATATGGTAAAGAAGCCCTTGATCGGAAACAAGGAAAATGCTCCAAACTTTCCGAAGATAAAGAGAAAGAAAAGAGATGTCCAAAAGTGTGGTAGATTTTAAACGGGATGAAATTATGGAAAGAATTTCAAGTTTCATTTTATTAAAGGTTTCGTTTTAATTAATATATATGTATGTTAAAAATTGTTCGATCTAACTACGAAAAACTAAAAATAAAAAAAGTTTGGCAGGAAATTGATTCCGATCTTCTTAAGAAATTAGTGCCATCAATGCCAGGCTGTCTTTGCGAGGAAATACACAACAAAGGAATGTTCACCAAGTATTAATAACGCAATAGAGACTGCTGAACTTAAGTGCGTTTACAGGAAACTTAAAATTTTGGTTAACAATATTTCATTTAAAAATCTTAGTTGAAAAAAATATTATTTGCCCACTAAAAATTGCCTGGTGAAATTTATTCTAATTCTTTAAAAGAAAGTAATGTGCGTTTATAGAAATATTCATTTGTGTTTTTCGAAAAAATAGCCTATTTCTCTATGTTGAAAGAAAGCTTTCGTTCGCTCTGTGCACGAGAGAACCCTGATTGGATTTCTATAAGTTCGTATAACTGTCATCTATGCGAACAATAAGTCGAACGCCAAGCCGAACAAAAACGTAAAAGCTTTCTTTATCTCGAACCACTCGAACTGATATGTCAAAATCAGTTTCGTAAATTTCTATTTAATACAAAACTTTTCTCTTTTTCTTAATAAATGTGTCTCAAGGATACATTTAATATAAAAATTTATTGTTTCGATACTTTGCCTTTTGGTATTTTATTTATAAACTTAAAACATTATAAGTATGTATGTATGTATGTATGTATGTATGTATGTATGTATGTATGTATGTATGTATGTATGTGTATAACATTGTCTATTATCCCTATTGTCAGTCTCAGTGTATTTTTATATGTTAAAATCCATATATACATATGTACGAACATTATTAGTATATATATTAACATTTATTTTCAATAATATTTTCGACAATGAGGTTCATATAAACATATGAAAATATATGAATGTATTTAAGTACTTACCTTAAATGTCTCCAAATCATTTTTCTCTGAAATTTGCTTCAAAACACCCACATTGATTAAATTATTACAGTATTGTAGTGTCAACATACTAATATCCTGTTCACTCAAGTGATTGCAATTGTTTTGTAGTGACGATATGAACCATTTCATCAACATTTGACCTGAAAAAGTGGAAAATTGATAGAAGTGAAAATAAAAGGAATTTAATTTTGTTTATTCTAATCTTCTAAAATTCATTGAGTTAAAAGCAAAAACGACTAACAGACTAAACGAACGTACTTAATTTAAAAGAATAAATTGAAAACTTCAATTAATGTGGCCATTAATTGATGAAGAAGAACGAACTCTTTGTGAATTTTTTAAAATCTCTTTGTCAACTGAATATAATTAAAAATCCAAAGATTCTTCACAAACTAAATGAAAAAGACATGATTCGGTGTTTCTTCTGTGTTTATTATTTGAAGAGAAAAAAAATCGAAAACACAAATATATTTTTAGAATGATGTTTATCTAATGTTTATAAATATACCAATGAACATTTTATAGAGGAAATAAGACAAACATTATACATTTTAGAGACCAAAAAAAAAAAAGAAATGATAGATTTATAAACTAAATTCTTAATCATTAAAATTTTCCGGTAAACCAATTTTATATAGAGTCCTAATCTTAAGTAAGTTTACTCTTAAGTAAAAAGATAGAAACATGATTCAGATTTCTAGATATACTAGTTCGTTTGATATGTGATCATTTGATTCATAGGTCTGTCTGGCATTTATTTACTTTCCCAAGGATCTTATTTACTGGCCAAAATAGCGGAAAAGTGTTTTCTTAATTAAAACTGCTTAAAACAATAACAAACAATCCGGACAAATTTCCCGGGATTTACAAAAATTAACAGTTTTCCCGTGGAGAAACCCTAATCATTTCGTATTATATTTGGCCTAAACAAAGTATCGTTAAACTGTGCAAATCAATTTGAAATTTTTTATTTGTTGGGTTTTTTTGTTAGATTTAACATAGTAAAATTATTTGCTGGGTTATTTCGAGTTGCTTCATTTTCATCGAAATGTGTGCCATGCGTTTTGTCAAAATTTTTCATTTCGATTGAGAAATAAATATAATTCATGCACATTTCCCTGGAGTGTAAAATTATATAATGTGTGTGTGTGTGCTGTTTGTGAACACTAAAAGGTAAAAATGTATATAAAATGAGGTAAATTATATACTTTTATAATATTACACTATTGAACATAAATAAAGAATTTGTGTGATTTATTGTTGTTATTTCCACACAGAAAAAATATGAAGGAAAACCAACGTTGAGCAAAGTTGATTTGAGATTGAATAAATTTTTCGTATTTAATTTAAAGTAAACGTTTTTATGTTTGTGGTTAAAATTATACAACGATAAGAAGTACAATTCCAAGAATATTCTCCAGAAACAGTATTTAATTTGAAACAATGTTAAATTAAAATTTTTATCTATGAAGAAATATCATAACTAAAAATTTTTAAATTTTTAATTTTACAATGATTTTTCTATGTGTGGAAGAGAAAATTTTGAGCATTACTGTACCTTTCTTTTCAAATTTTACATTATTTCTAATTAATCAATTTTAATTTGACATTTAGAGTATTTTGTTTACACCTTAAATGTGAATCGAATTAATGTTAAGCTTCAAGACACATTTATTTAAAGAGAAGAGGAAGAGAGGAGTATGTAAGAATTCAGTATAATTAAATAAATAATAAACTTTCTGAGAAATTGCTTACCAATTACGAGGCATGGTTCAGTAACCGATTTTGCTTTAGTAAAATTATATATAATTTAAAAAGAGAACATAATATCATTACGACACAATTGTAAGCTTTGCTCATTATTCCCCCACCTTCATAGGTGGCTGGCAACAAGACTAAGTCGATCGAAACAACTTTTTGCAAATACAAAGAATAGATATAATCCGTGATTTCATATCCGATTAACGAACATTATTTAAAATCTTACAAATTAAATAGAATTAGAAATTTATTTTGTGGTATTAAACCAAATATTTTAGAAAAAAATATTTCTGTTATAATTTTAAATTTATTTTCTAAAAGTCTTCTCTCATAATAATTTACAATAAATAAAGACAGGGGGAAGATCATAAAATAGATCAACAATCAACAGCTGTTAGTTTAATTTTTAAATGATTTATGTGTATTTTTGTATAAGTCATTGAAGTCAACTCCATATAAACTACGTTATAGTCTGGCAACATGGGTTATATGATACTCTACATGGCCCAAAATTTTAAAACATCTTTGACTGTAATGCGACGTCAAAGAGTTCTAGAATATATTAAGCAGAAATCCCACAACGTTTTATAAATTTGTAATTACAACAAATAAACTGAAGGAACTAAACAGACTCTGAATTTAGCGTAACATCGAAATGTATGCGTATTCTTAAGTTTACATATTCTCTTCATTTAATCAAAATTGGGCCATATTGAAATTGTCCTATTTACTTTATTATTAAACCCTGTAATATCTGTTAGAAAAAAGTTATAAACCGATATCTGAACCAACCTTCAAAACTGAAAACTTTTTAATTAAAAAATAAATTTTCTAAACAACTTTGAAGATATAAAAGATATTAATTCGATATTTTTTCGAAAAATTTTAGAGAAAGCTTTCGTAAAAATTGATTTATTTATTTATGTTGTTGTTAGAGATTTCCGCCATTTGTGGTGATTATCGAAAGTGGAGGTTATACAAGGGTAATACAAATTTTGGGTTGATCCCCGTAAAATATGGTGCAGTTTATTGCAATTTTATAAAACTGAGATACATAAAACATTATCATATCATCTCGGAAGTGGAGCACATGTGCACCTTCTTGAAATTTTGTATGTGGATTAGGCTAATAGACATTTTTAAACAAATTTAATAAAATATTTTAATACCAGTAATTGAAGGGCTTAAGATCTTATGGAATCAATTTCAATAGGTTTCGCTCTTGTATCAAAATCTGTGAGTGTTTACATATGAATTTAGCTAAGGATACTTAAGGTAGGTAAATATCCAATATGGATTTACATTAAATTTTTCTATATTGGAGTTTAGGTTTATTGGATTTCCAAAACTTGACTCCGTTTTAAAATACAAGCTTAAGAATATATATTTTGGACCCAAAAAACGTAATTAAATGAATGACTGGTACATTTTTCACATCTGTTAAAAAATGTCTCAATGTCTTACAAAATTGAGAATTCTGAAATTTCAAATATAATCTTTTCAGAAACTATAAGATATAAATACAACTTGAAATCAGAGTGCTTTATGGAGGTAAAAAATATGAAAAAAGATAAAATCACAAAACTCACATGATGCAGAAATATGACCACTGGTAACCACTTTTAATTATTATAATACCACTACACCTCACTATTGCTCCATTATGAATGCGATATCAAATAGAAAAAAAACATAAAATTTAAACTATTAAAAAATTATATTCAGAATACACTCTGAAATACGGTTTTGGACAAACATATTATTTTTACTATTTTATTTGATATTTCTTTAAGTTTTAACGATTTTCTCGCCAATTTCGTTTTACGAAAACTACAATACAGAAAAGTCTAAGAATATTTTTTATAACTTAGAGAGGCCGTAACTAAATTTTTAAATTCTTATATAAAGAACAAGAAACACTGTTCAAATAAAAAATGAGTTGTAGCCTATTGACAGTTAAGATACGAATAAAGTCATAAATTCGTATTCAAAAAAGTTTGATATGACATTTTGAACATATGTTGTTGTCATACTAAAGAACTTATGAGCTATCTGTTATAGGGTACTTAAAAACCATCCACTATAGTTCTGTTAATGTTTATTTAGAATTTCAAAAATCATTTTATTTAATTAGTGCCAATAAACTAATGACTAATGACTTTAAATTGAATTTGTGTGTATATAATCACTTACGTTCTAATTGTGAAGTTGTATAATTGTCAAAGTTTTTTATGAACGTAACCAAGTCATTATATTGAATAAATGATAATTTATTTCGTTTTATCGATTCAATTAAATATTTATAAATATTTTTTGTTGTAATTGTAAAATAATAATAACTGTAAATTGTGCCACCAACACAGTTTTCAAGGTAAATTTTTAAGCATCCTTTCACCATCTTTGTGGGTAGGAGTTTTTGAGATTCATGGGAACGTATTAAAAGTAGCATTGAATTGGGGTTTGGTTTAAAATTAATGGACACTAAAGGATTTTGTAAATTATATACAAAGAAATTTTCATTTGTAATGACTGTACTCAACGTATCCTTTTCACAATAAACTTTCAAATTGTTGTTGGCATCCTTAATGGTCTTTGTTATTTGGGGATTTATTGTATCATAAAGGCCACTTGTTATTTGGCGATAACGACGATAGTCGAAACAATAGTGACAACAGTGATGATAATGATAAAGGTGATAATGATAAAGGTGCTTTAGTTGTTGTTGTTGTTGCAGTTGGTATATTTTTAGCTTAGTATAGCAATTGTTGTTTGGATCATCATCATAGTATTGAATTTGTGGTTTATATAAAACTCTCGAGTTTCGATTAAATGCAAAAGGTTTCTCATTGTTCATATTCGTATAAAAGGTATTATTAGCCAATGTCATCAATAAAGGACACCAAACACCTGAAAGCTCTTGTGTTTTTACAGTTGTGGCTGCTGATGGTGCAGCAGCTGTTTTTCTATTTTTTGCTATTTTTGCGGTTTCCTTTTCTTCTGTTGCTGCTGCTACTGCCGCTGCTGCAGCTAATGCTGTTGTTGTTGTTGTTGTCGCTACTGCATCAGTTATTGGTTGTACTCTGATGGTTTGAATTGTTAAAGATGCGGACATTGGATACGATGATGACATTATTGAACACGCACCTCTAAACACTTCAAATGTTTATCTAAAATGTTCATTAATTTCTTGTGTGTGTTTTTCATTAAAAACATACGTATTTGTGTATTTTGTTTCTACGTTTTTCGTTTCTATTTTGTTTTTAAAATAATACACTTGTGTTGATGTTCTGTCTTTTGACTACTTTCGTTCTCATTGAGTTGTTCTATGTGGGCTGTTGTATCTCTTTCTCCCTTCAACTCATTTTCAATAAATTTACGTTTTCTCCGTTGTTTAGTCATTCATTCGATTTTATTTGCTGCCTGTTTGCAGTTTTTTTTCGTTTTATTATGTCTTTACGTTATTAATCGCGCTTTAGGACTGATACAATTGAAAAGAAAATATTTTGTGTCTCCTATGTTTATAACCTACACTAAATGAGAAATATGGAGGTATTAATCGATTTGTCTTGAGTTTTGTAGCAGACGCCAAAAAAAAAAAAATACTGTCACTTCAACAGTATTAAATGTGAATCGTTACAAAATAACTTCTTGCATCCATTGAAAGAAGTCTGTTCTGTTGTACAGCTGTTGGTCTGTTCAACGAACCATATGGTGATCCGACTATAATGCACGATGCCAATATTCTTTAAGTGAAACGTGAACATGAACTTAATGATTTTTGGATCAGTTTAATTGTATGTACAATAGGAATAATTGAGCACAAATGCTGCGTACTAGAACTGCAGGAATTGTGAAAATAAACGTAAATATTTTTTTCAGTTCGGGAGAAGGCTCAAATAATGGTCCCAAAAAACTTTTCTATGTATTCTTATATCAAAATAAATACACTAGAAACTCGACTTGCGTCGTTTCGATTTTCATTGCTTTTTAAGAACTGAAAAAATTCGATTGGCGTCGTTGCAGTTTCAAGTTGCGTCGGTCCGATTTTGTATCATTTTACCCCGATTTGATTTCGATTTGCGTTGCTAGAACCTATGTGATTTGCCAACATATTCTTACAAAAGTATTAGATTTGTGATTTCCATAAAATAGCTCATTTTTTACTCACACCTTTAAGTTTATCTAATGATTTGTGCTTTCTCGTCAGTAAGATTTCTGCACTACTTGTGGTTTTATCGAGTCGAGAGAAATTACACTCTTACTAATAATTTTGAACATTACCTCCAGGGGCGGTTATATTATCTGTCACTTTGTAACAACTAGTTACCAAATGTACACAAAGAGAAAGGTCATTTCCTAATATGTTCGTCGCAATACTGATATTAGCGGCAACTTATTGTTATCACAAACGTATTAATTGTTAAATTCATTTTACTTTGACAACAATTCTTTTGCTTTAATATAATTATTTTTATGTTAGAAAATATGTTTGACTGATCGCAATTATAATGTTATTTATATTATAGACAAATGTGCGTCTTCATATTAACTTTACATTGTCGATTTTAAAAGTTTGAGAGAAAAAGTGAATATATTATTAAATTTAATATGATTAAATTCGAATTTAGAGAAACCACATTTAAAGATAAAAGACAACGTGTTCCTAACTTCAGGTAAATGTTAATATTACTTTTGCACATGCAAATATTGTAATAACAATCTTTTTAGTGGAGACAACAATAACTCTTGTTATCAATGCAAAACAATTATAGTGACAAAAACAATAACTATTCTTTATTAGAATTTAATTTTAGTGGCGAAAATAATATTTATAATGGCGACGGCAATAACTGTTGTTATCAGTGTAAAATGACAATGCCTATAAACAAGATTTGTAGTTGCAGTAACAATACCAAATAACAATAGTATGTTCCTTATCATTTACAGATACTACAAACATTGTTTTTTCTGCGTGTAGGATAATTTAAATCTTATATTTACAATAGAGTTTATTAAAATTAAATTGTATAAAGTCACAAATAATTTTGGAGATTCGACTCATGTATCTGGTATTGAGGTACGGGGTAACATAGTCGGTTTAGATCGTCTACAACTTTCTTAATTATTTTGTTGTTTTGTTTAGTTTTTACTTATTTTTTATTAATGTGTCTGTTTTAGTTGCTTCTAAAACTAATCGTCATCGTTATCACAAACTTTAGGTCGTTCATTGATTCATAAGTATTTACTTAGTTAGCAGATACAGTGTTGCGATAAGTCATCGTTTTATAGCTTGTTCTTCAATATATCAGATTTTTTTTAAATATATTTCAAATAAATTGTATTTCTAGAATTTTGAAAATATTGTCTACAAATTTTGCATTTTTTCATGTTTCTGAAATACTTTTTGATATTTTCGGACAATGTTTTTCCCTGTTCACTTTCTATTCACAAAATGTTTTACTTAGATATTGACAGAACAGATTAAGAGTAACATATTTAAGTAGAACCGTTAAAATGACGCATAATTTTTTTAAAATTAAAATCTGGATTTTTTTTGAATAATCGTTATCAAATCACTGTGATCTATATTTACATTAAAAGTGAAAAGTACACACAAAACAAAAACAAATGCAAATAATCAGTAAATTAATTTCATTAAATAGTGTGTTGATCATCATTCATTCGCATTTTGTTTTGTTAATATTTTGCAGAAATTGTGATTGATTTTGAAAAAATAATTCTTTTCGACTTGTTTTTTTTTTTCTATTTCAATTTGAGGGCTTTTTTGTGATTTTAATTTAAAATACTTTTTATTTATAGTTCAATTGTTTATTTAACGTTTATTTTATTTTCTTTATTTATTTCAACGTTATTTTTCTATCTGAAATTTATTCGCAAAAACAAACTATTTTGATAAATAACACTTGTCAACTTGAAATTATTTAATTAAATTTAGTTATAGATTTTTTTGTTTTTGTAGTGGCATACGTGTCCTTAAAGACATTATTTATCAAATTTAAACGATGGTATTATAAATATAACATTATGATGATGATTTATTACATAATTATTAAATTATATCGGTTTTTCGAAATATGATGTGAGTGTGTGCGTTTTCGGTTTATTCCCTTTAAACACTTGGAGGTATATTGTCGTGGACGCCACTTCATCTTCTTGGAGTATAGATGAAAGCGTCTTTCAAAAGTTATTTAGATAGAGTATAAGGAGGTCTCTTCCAGAAGTTATTTAGAAGATAGTAGATGATTTACAAAAACAAAACACATTACTATTATTAGTGATCTTCAAGAAGTATATAAAGAAACGACTTCCAAAAGTTATATAAAAGATAATACAGGAATTACAAAAAAAAAATCGTAAATAAATTTTATAACAAACTTTATTACTTTATTACTATTTTTATTTAAAGAAAATCATAAATTTTCAGATTTATCTTTTAAACCAACAAATTAGCAATTAATTGAAATTGGAATGGAACCTAGAAAAATGATTCATTTAACGACTTACAACATATGGAATATTTGAGGTAATTAAATCATAAAATAATATAAATATTGCATAATTAAAGTTTTTGTAGAATTTTCCTACTAGAAGATGAAAGACATCCAGGTGAAATTTGTTAATTATTTATAAATATTTCTATTTATTTATATAATTTTAAATGTAACAAATAAACATTTATTTCAAAAAAAATATGCACATTTTATTTTGGAGGGAAAGAATGAGCAGTAGGCACTTCTTTCATCGTCCTAGGAGGCATTTCTGAAATTGTCTAAGTAAAGACATCAGGAAGTTCCTTTGAAGTGTCTCTGACTTTTAAAGTCTCTTTATACCTGCAGTAGATTCTTACAAGTCACTGCCGCAAGTGACTTCTGAGTCACTTCCTAAAGTGGCTATTTAGAGTCATTTGGAAGTTACTTCGATGTGGAACGGTTTTTCCCGACGGAAGATGATTTTTATGATACTTTAAAGATATATCCCGCGATGAATTTCAATTTCTTCTAAGCCACTTTTGCTACAAAAAATGTTTGCAGGGTTATGACAGTTACATACATTCCGAAGTAATTTACTTGAGTCAATATGTTTATTTTTTATACCTTAGTCATTTCTTGTTTTATATCCGGAATTAGGAAATGAATCCGATCACTTAACAAATAATATTTTAATTAAATCAACTAAAACTTTCTCTAAAATATTGTTAACTAAAATTTTTCTTGTATTTTATTTTATTTTTATACCCTACACAATCACTAGTGTTGAAGAGTGTATATTAACTTTGTCATCCCGCTAAGAAGGAATCAACTCAGACCCCATAATGAATATATATCCTTGTATTAAATCAATTAATTAATCTGAGGCTATTAAGCTATGTCCGTCCGTATCTCTGTCTGACTGTCTATTGTTGGCTCACATTCACAATAACTGTCAGAGCCTGAGTATTTGTTATAGTACTTAAAAGTTTTCTAATTCAAAGATTTAAAGATATAGACCGATATTTGAGACAACCTCTAGGTTCAAGCGAGGAAAATTCGTAAATATAATTTGAAAAATTAAAATGAAATTTTGAAATTATATTAGTGTATATTTACTTCATTATCATTCCAAAAATTATCAAAATCCGTTCAGTCGAAAAATATTATAGGTAAATATATAATTTTAGTTATGACTCAATAACGTTTCCTATTCTATATTTAAGATATACGTTTATATATTGTATACGTTATTGAGTAAGCGTGAATGTACAAAATATAACGTATTTACTTTACAAGCATTTGTATCGGACGGTATTGAAGATTCTGCATAGCCGAATATATATACTGAATTTATCAGTCTCTATAGCATTAGTTTATGTGTGGATTTGTTGTGGTTTACCTCAAACATACGGCCCGACATTGATTTCATTAATTTTTTAAGAATATCGGATTTAAATTTCTCCCATTCTTGCTTCATTTTTAATTTAAGTTCTGTTAATGTTATAATGCTTTCTTTTTGGACATTATTTGAATAAGCTATACAGGTCATGTGTCGCCTCAAAATCTTCATTAGGTTTAAGTACGGACTGCAAGCCGGCCAGTTGAAACAAAAAAACAAATCTTAGATTTGTCAGCTGCAGAAAATGCTGTTTAAACCATAACTCTACCACCTTCAAAATACATTTTGACCGAACATCGTTTGAGTCAGAATTAGGACCGACTAAATTACCTTCTTCAAACTCCTTTGCACATTTCATGTGTTTCGTTTGAATTTCTCTACATAGTTTTTATATCTTACACTACCATAGGTGGTAGGGGTATTATGCGTTTGGGCAGATGTTTGTAACGGACAGAAAAAATAGTTTTACCACCATTTTAAAGTATAACGTTCGACTCAGAATCACTTCCTGAGTCGATTTAAGCATGTCTGTTCGGCTGGCTGTTCATGTAAAGCTACGATGCCTACTGAAATTGGTTATTATCGGTCTATTATTTCATATAGACAAATGTCTCCCGGGAATGGGGTGTTTAGCCCATAAAAGTCTTAATATAAAACGATTTTAATTTTTTGCAAAACTAAGTCCTATTATATTCTAAAACGATGTGCCAAATTATACGACCACAGTTTTCACAGTTCATAACAATATATTGCACACATAAGCATAATAAAGAAATCAAATTATACGAGGGTCGTTCAGAAATTTTTCGTAACAGACATTTGCAATGAACAATGTGGTGAAGTGTATTAAATAGTCGGGCTTGACCGAGTAAAACATTTGTACTTGTTTAAACACGGGCTAACATTTTGAATCCTTCGTTTTATGTTTCCATCTCTTCGTTAAATATGTGCAACATTTTTCGAAAATTATATTTGTTAATCCATCTGTTTGTTAATTTCGTATTTTCTGATCTTTCTTACGCAACACATTATCAGAATATTTATTTTGTTACCAATTCATTTTGATATTGATTATGTAGATTTGAAAATTCTACAGTAAAATTGAGATATTGTCATTGAAAACATTCTTTTATTTATTAGAAACATAATGTTATAATATTTTTGGTATTTTTAAAAATATACAACAGTGTATAAATCATATTTACTCGTTTCTTACAAAATCGATTCTGTTCTTTACATATCCGATAATTAATATTTGATATTTACTGAGTAGAGCTTTAGAAATTTGAAGTTAAAGGGGTAACACCGGGTAAAACTGTGTTATTTATAGAGAAAAAGGGTGAAAACTTCAATTTGGTACTTTCTTGGTACCCAACTTTTTTAAAACATTTAAAAATTTCAACACAAATAAAAATTTGGTACAAACAATTTTAAATTTTAAATTCAATGAAGGTAATAAATTTGGTTTTGAAAAAAGTGCCAAAATCGAAATTGTTATTTATTTAAAATCACCTGAAAAAATATCAGTAATAACAAAATCATAAATAAAACCATTTTCGAGCAATAACATGGTACTTTTTTTAGAAAAAATACATTTGAAGACTTAAAAGAAAATGAGAATATTTTTATTTTTGGATCATATATGCTACATTGATTTTTAAATGTTCTGAACATTTCCAAAATTTAAGCCGAAGGTTGCTTTTCTTATACAAAAATTAGTACTTTGGTACTTTTTGAATTCGTAATAAAAAAGTTAAAATATGATAATAATATAAACCAACCAACCTTCTGCATGGAATCATGTACGCAACCTTCTGCATGGAATCATGTGCACTTTTTAAAAGTAACATAAAAACATGAAATAAAGTACTTTTTGAATATTCTAAATTGGGTATTTATGCCAGAGTTTTGAAAACTTGATCACATCTATATATTGGAAAAATTAAAAAAATACATTTTGAAGAAAATCGGATTTAGGATTCAGACACTCTCCATATATATGAAATTTTGTAATTATGACTTTTATATGGTAACAATTATATACTATATATTTTTCTAATATCAGTGGAAGGATAATGGTACCTGTCATGTATCCTTTTTAAAAAAAGTACATTAAATCATCCAAAATAAATCTTTTTGTTAAATAATGTAATTTTCAAATTATATCAAACGTTATTTAAAAGTTTATTTAGTTATTTAAAAATAACTTATTAGTAGAGCGGGGGTATACTTAATAAAATATATGTGTGTATATATACATTTATAATTCATACGCTCAGGGATGGTTTAGGTAAATTGCTACGCATTTTAAAAACAAAATCATGTTTTGGGTGTTTTGTAAAATTTGTGTAAAAGATTGAAATATAATGTTTATAAATTCTCAAATTAACTAAAAACTTTAACTATAAAATTTAAATTTGATTGACATGCCTTTTCATCTGTGTCAAATATCCGCTTTTTCGTGAAATTCGTATAGAAATTGTTGGAAAATTTTACGTTTATAAAAATAGTTTTTCTCAAATTTAACAAAAAAATTGACAGTTGTTCTCCTTTGAATATTAATCGTTAAGTTCATATCATTAAATTAACTCAAAAGAAATTAAAATTAGAAATTTCGAAAATTTCATTAAATGTAAAAAATGGCCAGTTTAAATTTGAAATGTTTTTGTTTCTTTTTTTTATTTTTTCTTTATTACTGTAAATCTATGAATGAAATTAATAACAAATTGAAAAAAGGCAAACAAAAAACCATTAAGAGAAATCAATTTTTGACTTTATGAATGAGTATTTTTAATTTTTCTGCTAATATTTTTGAATGCTGATGTTATCAACTATTATTATACCAAATTTCAGCTCATTCTGCAATTTTGTCCATTAAACGAATCACTGTGCAGCGTAGCGGGTAAAATGCTAATACATTTTGGTCATATCAGTGTGGCAGTCTAACAGACTGACACAGATAAATCGATTCAGATTTCAATACCTTAAATAATTATTTTTTATTCTTACTCTTGAATATTTTTTTAATATTGTTTTAAATTAATAATCAAGGACATATTCAGAGGTTAATACAATCAGGATCAGATAATTAACATTTTTAAAAATTATTCCTATAATAAAACTATTATATAATATCCCTGATAAAGGTTTATTTGGGGAAGGTTTTTTTAGGATTTTTTTCAATTTCGATGAAATTTGATTACATAAAATTTCATGAAATTTTTGTAATGTTATTTTTCATTTTTATACCTTCAGGATGGCAAACATTAATTTGGTTATTTTTAAGAAGAACATTTTCTAGAAAAAAGTTTTCATTATATCGACTTTATTAAATTAAGAATAAACAAGAGAATTTCTTAATAGTAATTAAAAAATGAGGAAACCGGAAAGGAAGAGGAACTCATGTGTAACTTCGTATAAAAGTTCATTTAAAAGTTAATGAAGTTGTCTAAACTAAACCAGACACATACACCCATACACACACAAACTTACACGCATACATTATTGCATTATTGTTGGTATTTATAGTAAATTTAATATATGAACAACATATTCTTTCTAGCAATTTCATACAGTCACATACATGCACATACACACACGCACGAAATACTAACATTGATATCATAAAACCATTAAATTAGATAGGAAAATTAGTTTTATCAAAGTAAAGTACACATTTATGTATGTGTGTATACTTTTTATTCACATAAAATCACTTACAGTTAGTTCGTGTATCCGTTTGTTTGTGTATATGTGTGTAAACATTTCTACAGATGCTTTTATATAGACGTGCGTTAGAAATTTTATTTAGGCTTTTAATTCTAAAAACCCTCTCAAAAAAAGACATAATTTGAAGTAGAACAAAAATTATTTTTCTAATTTTCGAGTTATTTTTTTTTTTTTGCTTTAAAAAAAAAGATGAAAAATAAAATTACTAGTTCTTTTTTCCGTTGTTAACTTTAGAATTCTCCTCTTACCTTAATAATGGCAACAAGCAGGGTAGAAATAGATAAATGTTCTCTGGTAATTGTAAAACATTATTTTGAAGAAGATGTGGCACAAATGGTGACCGATGAATTATCTTCAAATGAATGTATATATGTTAACGTAGGTTTTTCATTTGAGTAGATGTCTGTTGATGTGATGAATGACTGAGAAACTAAAACACGTGGAAATAGTAATTTCGGCAATACTGATATTTGTAGTTCCCTTTATAAAAAATGAACATAATTTTTAGATATTCTTTAGAGCGTAATATCTGAAAAGAATATGTATTCACAAAATTCTCTTACATGAGGAATTTAAACGATATAATTTTAATTTCTACTCAAAGACAGCATTTTTTTTTGGCGCTCCAATTCTTTAGTGCGAATGTCAATTTTCACTTAAAAACGTATGAAAACTTTAGTGAAGTGTCACCAAAACTATTTCAGAAATAATTTCATACCTTTAGTACTACTCAATATATTTCACATGAACATTCTTGAATTGTTTGCAATTATTTAAAAGAAACACAAGTTCCTAGAGGACCCAGAAAGCAAGGACCTCCAAATTTAGTCGGCACTGGTATTGAATTTTTTTAAATAGGCAAAGTCTTATAGACGATTTGATTGAAAAAAAAAACTTTGCATATACATAGTATTCTTTATTTTCTGCAAAAAGTAAGATTACAAGAGCCTTATTCTAAAAAAATTATTTTAATATATATTTAGATCTATGTAAACTTTTTTTTTACTTTTAAAGAAGAATTTTTAAATTGTTTTGTATAAAATTTTAAGCAATTTTTTAGACAAATTGAGTCCAAAATTTGTCTAAAAAATTGCTTAAAATTTTATACAAAACAATTTTTGTGCTTGAATCGTATATCAATGTGGAACCTATACAGACTACAGTTTTTTTTAAATATCTCAGAAATAATTTCTAACATAAATGTATGTGAGCAAATTTGAGGAAACAATTTCCCCGCTTGTTCAATCGAATTTCGTTAATTTTCAAACTTGCTTCTTTAGACTTTAGCTAAAAATAGCCCCTCAAAAGCTAAAATTAAAAGTAAATACCTTGATTAAACACTTTCATATGTTTGCTATATATTCAAATATATGTACCAATATGGACCAAGTTTACTATTGCGATAGAAAAACCTATCAGTCATTCACCGAATAAGAATTTCGTGTATTTTGGTATAAAAACTGGAAACCAGTAAGAATTAATACAGATTTATATTAAACTATGGACTGTAGTAGCGGAAGATTTGTGCTACTAACGGAGTTGGCTGTCATATGCGAAACTGAATCTGGCGCTTTTAAATGACTTCCTCAATAGCCGAGATCATTAACGGATATTCCGGTTATTGTAGGAGGTCACGCTTGCTGAGCTGGTTGGAGGTTTAAGGAGAATAGTTGTGGTTGTGACAATGCTTTGTATTGCCTAATTTTGTCTTAGTATCGCCAACATATAGAAAATAATGTATTTTATTATTCTGTGATAACGCCTCCTCTTCTTCCCAGCTCATGTAACAGCATATAACTTCCGACTCAATTTGTAGCACCTGTGATTAGCCTCCTTAAGGTATGAACAATCCAAGTGAATTTCCGCCTTTTTTTAGCATTCTTGGAACGATACATTATTTTGTATGTCCTTTGACTTTTGAGTAGTAAATAGATTATTTTCACATATAAAATATACTTTGGAGTGAAATCGAAAAATTCTTAACATTCATATATGTTAATCAAAAGGAATCCACAAAACTTACGGCAGCACCTTCGTATGTGAAGAACAGTAACATTCTCAAGGATTTAAAAATACCATCTGTGAAAATTGTGATAAGAGTACACGCTGAAAAATATTTAAAAAGGCTTGAAATTCACTCTAATCTTTTAGCTCGAAACATATTAAGAAATACTGGGCACGTTCGTTCAAGAAGGAGAAAAAGGAGGTAGATACTTCGATAATATAGGGATTTTGTACGTGGTTGGTCATATAGATATGTAGAATTAGATTTAAGATTTGTATACTTATTGTTAGTTCACTTTATGTTGTGAAAATTCAATAAATAAATTGTAAAAAAAGAGTGATAAAATTCTCAAGCTATTTCGGAAACTCATCCATTAACGTTCATCACCGTTAAAAATCTACCAAACTTTTTGACATTTCTCTATTTTAACAAGAGCCCAATATCTCTCAGCTGACCATAGCTCCGGTCAGTTTGGAGGATTTGCCTCTCTTAGTACAAATACCACATTATTGTTCTTGTACCGCCTTGAGATTTGTATTTGTATGAATAGAATGTAATTTGTTGAGTTTGTAGTTGTATTGTAAATTTCGATATTTATAAAGCCAGTTTTAACAAAAGATTGGATTCTTTTCCACGCAATCTGCTAATCCAAGAACTTTTTGGGAAATTTTTACTCCTAAACTTCTTCAACATTCCCTCGAGCATTAGCTATATAAAAATTTTGACCAGGAAGTTGCAAAATCTGTCAAAAATCTGTTTTGTCATCCGTTATGCAATATTTTTAGTAAACTTTGACTTCGCTTTCCGAGCTCTATTTTTGGTCTCTTAACTTCAAGCAGTGTATCTGTCAGGAATTTTTTGAGCTTTGTATGTTTTTAAATCTGCATTGGCTTAATCTGTTCAAAACTTACTTTACTGCATATGTGCGATAAATCTTTTTCGGTATCATTTCTCACCTTAAAGATCTAAATGGGACTTTCAAAATATACTTGGATTCGTCTACAATTGAACTTCCTTTAAAAAAGAAAATATTTGGAAACAATTATTGAAAATTTCAGAATTGTTGCAGGAGACCAACTCCTTCTTCAATTACAAACAAATTTGAGATTGTCAATAAATTAAGCAAATATTTATTTGCAACAGATTGAAAACAAAATTTATTTTTCAAATGTTGCAAATATTAGGAATAATGAATCGATGCCTGTAGTTCTTTTAAATATTTTCATTCGCTAATATAGATTTTATAACAACAACAATAACAAAAACACTTCAACATACATACATGCATATATACATACATACATACATACATACATACATACATACATACATACATACATACATACATACATACATATAACGCCTATAATGATGTCAGTAAAATAATAGATGAGATACGATGAGAAGAGTAAATATAAGTGTTAGTGTGTGTGAGTGTATGTGGAAAAACAAATAGTTTCAGGCAAAGTTTTTGCCATCAACACCGCCACTAAGACGTGGCGGTGTTGATGACGGCATCAGAGGTTGTGGTTATAAGTGATGTCTATTGGAAACATATTTCATTAAATTTTGTTGCTATTATTATTGCGTTTTTTTCCTCCACACTTTTCTGTTCAATCATACTTTCAGTCTCTTTATTTTTATTTTTTCCTTCTCATCTTTATTCTTTAAATTTAATTAAATTCATTTATTCCTTTTCCTAAGGCAGTAATACAAAAGATAACTGGAATTATTTTGGCCAATCATGAAATTGATAAAGTGGGAGCAAATGGTGTTACAATATGTTTTTTTAGTTAGTCCTATATTAGGAACGATTGGGGCGATTCTCCCATTAGATTATGATTATAGCCAAAGGTTTCGTTTGTGAAAAAGTGTACATAAAAATTTTATTATTCCATTTTCACGCTTAAATCGAAAATAAGATTCGTGTTAGAAATCATTAATCATTCATGGTTTTTCATTATATTTTTGTTTATTAGATTCTAGATTTTGTGCTGTAGTCAATTTGTTATGTAAAATGTGGTTAAACAATTTCAACTTTATTTTGAGATCCACGCTTTAAAAGCGATTTAGTTGGTAATCTGTAATATGATCATATTCTATCTATCTTTAATATGAAAAATATTATTCGTTCTATGCCACAGTGTTTCGAATGAAAAATGAAATGGAAATAAATCTGTAACTTCCGAATGGCTACTCTGATTTCAATAGTTTACAGCTCCTAGTAAAATATATTTGTATAGATATTCCTTTATGAAAACAAACAGTCAACGTAGGTTACATAATCATTATGAATAAATAATTATGAAATATTATTTAGTAGGAGCTGTTATGTTCTGACACATGGAAAGTAAAGGTATACAAAATATACACCAATTTATCGAAAATGTTGTTTTACGAAACTTTTAAATTTTGTTCTTCAAATAAAATGTTTGTTAATCAAAATACCTTAATGAATTTTTGCATATGAATAGATTTTATCTGATACTTAACTGAAAACTATTAACATTATTTTGTTTTTCTTAAAAGAAATCCCGTAATTCTTAATGAACTTGAAACAATTCCCAAATATGGGTTTTTCAAATTTTTTTGCTATATCTATCCAACCGATATCGGAGAGCAAAAATTTGAACATATACGTTTTTTAATTCCAGATTTGCGATTTGAGAAAATTGGCCAGAAATTAGAGTGTTGTGAGAAAAATAATTTGAATTTGATATGCTTTGGTTCTCCCAAAAATTGAGTTCTTGAAGAGTATAAAGTAGCCTTTCAGAATAGTGTTAATAGGTTTTACGTTCCTTAAGAAAATTTCGTTATAACTCAAAAAGAGCGTTATTAATTTTTGAGCAAAAAATCAGCGAAAAATCGAAAAATTTTAATGCATATAACTTTAAATTGCATGAAGAAATTTTCAATACTTTTCTTTTGCCAAATTGTTGCCACTAATTCTTCATAAAATTGAAGATATTTAAAAAAATCGGATAAAATTTTCACCCACTATACAAAGTTCGCCAAAATCGGTTAAAAAGAAACATTTTTGATTTTTGAAACTAAAT
Organism: Cochliomyia hominivorax; assembly: GCA_004302925.2. Classification (NCBI taxonomy): domain Eukaryota; kingdom Metazoa; phylum Arthropoda; class Insecta; order Diptera; family Calliphoridae; genus Cochliomyia; species Cochliomyia hominivorax. The sequence continues at coordinate 57,376,268 of PYHX02000158.1, forward strand.
ATCTATTAAACTATAAAATAGAGAGAGTCTGCCCACTGACATAATCCATATAGATTACAAGTGAAAAACTGAAACTCGTCTACACTTCAACTCTCACTATGTAAAATATCATTGAAATTGGACTAACCGTTCGAAAGTTACAGATTTATTTTGATTTAGTTTTTTCATTTGAAACACTGTATATGCCAACTTTTAAAGAGAACGATTTTTCCACTTGAGCACTATGTATATTAACTGTTTTTCAAGTTGTAAAAGATTTTTGTGAAATAATTTGTCACTAATTAAAAATTGTAAATATTTTATTTAGGGACAAATTCTTTCGGATTCTTAAAATCATAAATACCACAAAATTTTTCAGGTCAAAAAGCATAACATATAGTTCATGCTTTTCGATAAGTTGTACGTGTTCTTGTCCTTTTCCGTAGGATGCTAAGAAGTGAATGCTAAGCATCACTAACCAAATGAGATGGCATGTGAGTGAACTGGCGAGAAGCAGCTTGTGGATATTATTTTCTACTCTTCTTTGCTTAATATGGCAAATATTGATCACTTGCCATCTCTCCCAATTTCGTGGCACTGTGCATTTGGCAGCACTTTCAAATAGCATTTTACAGCTCTGTTATAGAGGCAAATATAAAAAGTATTTATATATATGATTTTTGTTTCAAATTTTCTAATATTTTTTTTTGTTCTGAGTCCATATCTGCCTTAGTGTCGGAGGTGCTGCTATTCTGTCTTTTATCCTGAGTAGAAAGAAAACGCCAAAAGTAAACATTTAAATATTGTTGTATTTACGTAGAATTGCATCCGTTCTATTTCGCATCATTGCAATCTAAATGCGGATATTCTTCGATTTCCTTCGCAAATTTTGTTTCTTTCTATTTTTTGACCGTTTCTTTCACTGGAAATGCAAACAACATTTGATTGGAGCAAAACATGAAAATTTTTTAAATAGAGGATAAAAATTTGAAAAAGAGGAAGAAAAAAAAATAACAACAACAACAAACAATTTTACTTTCATTGCGAATGAATGTGTGTTTATTTATCAAATACGCACTGAGAAAAAGAACAGAGTAAAAATCACCAGACGATGTTCAAAAATCTGATTTATTTGTCAGAAATGTCAACATGAGAAATTGTACAACAACAAAATAATAAAAGAAATGTGAAGCGAAGCAAAAAAGTTGTCAAATAGATGAATGAATGGATATTCATTCATCCATGATGGTTCCACTATTGACGGCCATAATTTGTCAAAATGTTTACGTTTTATTTTTTCTACTACTGAAACAGTCTATTAAAGCCACCAAGAGAGTGAGTGAGTAAATGAGTGAACGAATGAATAAGTGTTTACACAAAAAAAAAAAAAACGCTTTTTGAGTGCTGCAAAATTATCAGATGTAGTGGACCAAATAAACAGTACAAAACCAAATAAATTATGATTCTTTTGTGGTTGTAGCTTTTATTGTTGTGTTGTTATTACAATTTTTGTGCCTCAACTTATTGTGGTAACAGACCGATTGGAGGCAGTAGTTAGTTCACCATAAGGAACAGAGAGATATTTTTATAGAAATTGAAATATTTCATTATACAATTGATGAAAACATAATTTGTTTACTCATCTAATTGGATGAACATTTTGAAAGAATTTTAATTTGATAATTTGGAAATAAATGAATTCAAAAGATTTGACAGTTCTGCAATTTTTCATTATAAACATATTTAACATTTTACTTATTTACTTGATACTTATCGAAAGTAATTCATTGTGCTAGATTGAAATATAAACGAAAGAGTGTAATAAAGGATGAAAGAGTGTAATAAAAGTTATATTATAATATGCTAAGTTGAAATCTTCGTTCTTCTTATAGGACGGTCAATTGGTGAGTAAAACAATGAAAGTTAGAATAGATGATTGGGATATGTCTCGTCACCACTTCTATTTAATATAAAATTGAACTCAATTCTTCGAAAAATCTTGATTATGTAAGTATTTTTTATTGACTCACAGGTACACTGATCTCGATTTTAACTTACGAAATGTAACGCTGCCAGTGATTCAGCAGAGATAAAGATAAACATATAAACAAAAATAAAAACCTTACGGATTAACACATCTTTTATCTTGCCAAGATTTATTTTTGATTAGTTAAAGCGAAAAGATGGTGTCGGACAATGATTTTATGTAACGATCGTCTGCGAATATTGACAAAAGTTTGTAATGGACTCACACTTAGAAAGCTTACTTATTATGTAGAACTACGAGAGGAAGGGAAGAAGAGAATCCCCAGTACATACATGGCGATGTCAGATTGATAATGATTAAGAATTTCATTAGAATCCTATGATCTTTACAGATTTTTTTTAACAACGATCATTCTTTTTTATGTGCATTATTTTTTTAACTTTTAAACCATTTGAACTGAAGTGTTTTCTTATAATGAGTTTGGTTATTATTTCAGTGTATCATCTCTTATTCATGAACAAATTTATACACATCATTCATAATTTGTTTCAATTTAATTAGAGTTTAAATATTAGTTTTATTAAAAAATCTAAATACCACAGACTTGTGTAAGAAGTTTATACTTCGGCTGAAAATGGAACATAAGCCATTCTTCTACTCAAATTAAATTATATAAGTAAATGACTATAACTTCCTTTTTCGCTATAAAGTTTTAATATTGTAGGGTACTTAAGATTCGTCAAAAATCGCACATTAAGAATTCAATATTTTGTTTTGAATTTTCTTGCCAAAATTTAACATTTTTATTTAAAGTTAAATGTTAATTGATGTGTTTTCCAATAATTAAAACCATAACAAAACGGTTCAATAATTCAAAGTATTTGCAGTGAAAAATTACGACAAAATAATACAAAAATATATAGAAACATAAAATTTTCTGAGAAATCAAAAAACAAAAACAACAACAAAAAATATTAAAAATCTTTTCAAGTGAAAATAAAACTAATTGTGGGAGGAATTGAATTCAAACAGATAAAAATATATCTGAATGTGTAAATGTAAGTATATATCTATTAATATATTTACAATTGAGTTTTGGCTACTTAAACAAAAACTTTTTCTTTGTATGTGTGTGTGTGTGCGTGTGCTTTTGTATTATTTTTAGTTTCTTTTGCTTATTTCATTCTTTTTTTAAGAATTAAAAAATATCCATCATTTACTTATTGTAAATATTTATTAGTTAAAGATGTGGAATAAGTTCTATTCAATACACTGACATAAACTCACACACACATACACACATACATACATATATACACACACGCACAGAGATACTTTTCTACATGAATATGTATTGACGATAAGTAACGAAAGCGCAAACAAAAAAGTAACTTTTTTAATGCAAAAACAGCGTTCGACAAGTATCCACTTACCCACTCACTCTCATACACATACACATAGTAACAGTTTAATTTTATAAGATACAGATACAAATACACTTTAACTTACCTTCAAACTTTTCATATGCAGCGAAGCTTAACTTTTCTGGCACAAACGTTGAACGTTTTGAGCCGATATTTTCCAGTTGCCCTAGCATACCAGAGTTGGGATCACCATTATTGATTTTACTATTGGCACTGGAACCCGCTGATTTTTCAAGTGTAAATGATGCCACCTTTTTAAGTACATTATTTTTTGGAGTTCTTGGAGTACAAATGGGAGAACCCATTTGAGCTGTTGTACTAATATGACTGCTGTTCGCCAGTGAGGGTGTCATTGTTTCAGTGATTGTATCGTCATTGTGTAAAGGAGTAGAAATGCCTGTAGCAGAATGATGTTGATGCTGTTGTTCTGGCTGATAATGATGGTGGTGTTGGTGCTGCTGCTGCTGCTGATGGTGGTTGTGGTGATGATGTAGCTGATTTTGATGCTGATGATGTTCAAATGCTCCGGCAATTGTGAGTGGTGGCTGAGATTGAACAGGTGTTTGGGATGATTTAAATGAAATTATAACGGTTGATTGAGTTTCCGTTGTTGTCGATGTTGTATTGTTAGTAGAAGCTGAAATAGTGTTCGTTGGCAGCGTTGGTGATTGTAAAGTTGGCAAATGTTTGGCATCTGCTGAAGCTGAAAGTCAAAGAAGAGAAAAGAAAATTATATAGAAACAATATACAAAAATGTACGACGTTAAGAGGAAGAAATGCTTCTATTGTAAAAATAAAACTGAAAGAAACTTTTGTGCGTGATAACTCTTAACAACTAGCAGACTGCAGTAAGAATGAATCCCAAAAATCACATTTACGTTTTAAATTGAAAATCAAATTCATCAAAGACTTTATGTTATCGTTTTGGTCGTCTTTACACAGTATTTTTTCTTTATTATCAAATTCACATTAAAGCTACTTACACCGTATGACCCTAAAACTTTCATGTGTGAAAATAGCTAAAGGAAACTACAAACACCTATGAAAATTCTAAATAAAACATTATTTATGCCAGAGGTTATAAATTAAGTTTAAGTTAAAAAATTTCAAAATAAATTTTGTGATATAAATTCCTCGTTTTGTGGCAGGACACCTTCCCATTATTTTTATTGAATAAAATAAAAATAGAAAAGAATAAGAAAAACCTTCATTTTCTTGATTGAAAACATTTTTTTTTAATTTACTGCGCATATAAAATAACATAAATATAATAATTAATATATTTTCAGGTGTTAATTGCGAAAGGAAATTTTTTTAATGGGTCATTGTTTTTATAAGATAAGAAATTTCTAAATTTAAAAAGATAAAATTAAATTAATATTCAGTTATTTATTGTTAAACATGAGACTTTAAATAAGTTCCTTTTAATAAATCGGAGCGCAATTTTTAATAAAAATTAAAACATAATGCGTATTTTGGCTAAGGAGTGTGATTGAAAGATATCTTACATACATATATGTTAATAAAACAAGGACCTCTAATATTTTATTTGGAGGATTAGCCTTTCTTGTTTCAAATACCACATTAGTCTTCTTGTACCACTACGTGACATGATCCATGTCAGGCCAAAAATAAGTGGACAAATTGTGAAGTCTTATGAATGGAAGCAAGCTTTTTTGTAAACAGTCCTTAATGTAAATTTCGGTATTAATAGAGCCCGCTGTAACAAATGACATATTTACATATGTAACTATGTTGATTATAGTTCCATATCTAGTTATAGCTACCATATAAGTCCTATGTTTGTTATGTTTTATAATCTATTTAATATTTAATTTAATCTATTGATTATTGGACCCATATAATTTAGAAAAAACTCAATTTTTTCTAAATTTACAATTGGTATGTTTTAGACGAAGACAACTGATTTATTTGAACAGTTATCAAAAATATTTTATTTCACACTCCATGACCCTTCAAATTATCATATGTTTCGATCAATGTTAACGCATCTCAATGAAAACATACATGACTTAAGTGCATGGTTCTTTTGGTGCAAAATCAATATGGAAGAGGTAATGTGAAAATATGAACCATTTTCTGAATTCTGTATTAACCCTTTTCAGTATTATACACTGAAAAATTTTGTAGGTAAAATTACATTTTCATTTAAAACTAGTAAATTTGTTGTTAATTTTTAAATGTTAATTTTTCAACTAACAATTTCAATAATAATAAATACTTTTTTCATTTATATACATTTTAAAAATTCTACTTAAAAAATTCTAAAAACTACTGTTTTTTTCTTTTCATTTATTTTAAATGTTTAGAATATAAATACATTAAATTAACAATAGAAATTACTATTTTTTATTTACCCATACACGCACATATAACATTATTCCATGTTATATATGTACGTATTTATTGTTAAACATATTAAAAACATATATATATTACAATTTATATGTATGTCTATTTTTTGACTTGCAGATTATTTGCTCCTGTTCTTTCTTCGTCATCGCTTCACCAGAAATTGAAGTTTCTGTAATAAAATAATAATAGTAAATAAATGTTTTACACAGAGATTTTTTTCATATATCTTACCAATTCTTTTGAATCAACTATTATCTGCTAAAATTTATACGTGGACATCTTCAATTAATCACGACATGTAACTGAAAAAAAACAATACGATTTATAATGTCCATTTAATGTATTTTTAATTAATACTTACCAATTCCTGCGTTTTCTTTTGTTTTACAATTTGTTAAATATTTTATAAATTTTATAATTTTTTTTTACAATTTGTATACTGTTGAAAAAATGTTTAAATTCAAAAAGAACCAGAAATTTATTGAAAATTTTAAATGTTACTGATAGTTTGTTATTTTAAACAACATGTTAAAAGATAATAAATTTATTCAGAAAACAACTTTAATTTCATTTGTTTTAAAATATACTGAAAACTTTTTAAATAAACTACAAACAAATTTTGAAAACTAAAACATCTATACAGTGAAAGAATTAATTGAATTATTTCATAATCCCTTTATATGATTACATTTCTATCGAAACAAAAATGTAATATTTATTTTAAAATTTTAAACAGAAAATTCTCCAAAAAATGCTTCAATGGCCTTGAATCATGTAACACGTTCATAAGTTAATTGCCTTTAAATTATGATCATATACCTCAAAAATGCAAACCATTCACGATTAAAAATTCCAGAAAATTGTCATTGAATTTGAAGGCTTAATACCTGAACTACAAACCAAAAGTGGAATTAAGTCAGAGTACAAAAATTCTTTCATTCTAATTTGCCAGAGAATATGTTTCATTATAATTGACGTCAATACCGTTAGCTTTCGAGTTGTATTAACGAAAAAGAGAATATTTCAGAGTCAATTATATGCATCGCCTCTCGTTTTCAATATTTGGCAAAAACGTACTTTAATACCAGCATTAACTTGTAATACCACAGAATTGTGTAGGTTACATAAACGAAGTAAATATTTCGACTGTTTCGTCCAAAGGTTTCTGAAAAAAAAAATAAAAAATATTTTTGCAAAAAGAGGTCTGTAGAAAAAGCAAAGTTAAACGCATACACATAAACAAATATACACAGATAAACATATAGACAAAGAAAATCCCAGGAGTGTTGTTTATTTGTATGGACGCTTTCCTGCTTTGCATTCTAAACAAGTTGATTTAATTAAAATTTTACTTTAAACATGGTCTAAAACAACAACAACAATAACAACACCAACACTAAAACAACTTATAACAAAAAAATCCCTTTCACATCTGTTCTTTACAAAAAAAGGTTTCTTTTGCAAAATGTATAACAAATGTTGGTGTTTGTGGACCCATGAAAACAAGTTTAAGAAAACAAACATTTACGTGTTAAATACAAAATCTCTCTCTATTTTTGTCCAATCAACTTTTAAACGAAAACTCTTAAAATTCGAATAACAAGATATGAAGGACGGAAATAAGAAGAATGGAAAAATACACCAACAATTAACAAAGTTTATTATGTTCATGGCGAATATTGAAACCCCTTCATCAATCCTAAAAAGTGATTTATTTATGACGCTAAAGATCTAAAGTTTTTTGATATTTAAATTATTAAATTATTAAACGTTTTGATGAACACGGAACAATATTGAATGCTAAATATGTTGGCCTCTCTCGAATAAAATGAGAGAGAGAGAGACACGATAGAACTCTAAATTGTTAAATGAAGTTATAAAAAGACAAGTTCGTTAATTATTTTTATAACTTTTACACTCAAAAATTTATGTAGGTAAAATCAATAAAATATTACATTTAAAACAAATAAAAATCCTTTAAAAAGCTTACATTTTCATTTGAAACAAATGAATTTGTTACTTATTTTTAAATGTTTTTTCATTTATTTTAACTGTAGAAAATTCAGTCACATAAACAGTAGAAATTACTGTTTTCTTCATTAACTAAAACTAAAATTGTTTTCCCTCCAAAAAAATGTAATATGAAAAAAGATGAATTAACATTTTATATTTATTTATTTATTTATTTATTTATTTATTTATTGTTATCAATATTGCAAATAAATGTAAGTGAATATACATACATATACATTTCAAATAAATAAAAGAAAACATAAGTTTTGTTACATATAGTTTTCATATTCCCCGGCTTGCGGATGACTTGACTGACCCCTATTCTTTCTTCTTAATTTCTGCAAAACGAATTGTAGTTTCAATTTCTGTAAAAATAGTAATTAAATGTTTTACATATTTTTTATATAAATACATATATGCATATCTTACCAATTCTGTTGGAGCAACTATTCTTTGCCAAAATCTATACTTTTGGATCATCTTTAATTGGTCATGTCGTGTAAATGAAATGCAACAAATTTTATTACAAGTATTTGATGTAATTTTCAATTATCACTTTCCACTTCCACCATTTTCCTTTTTCTTAAAGGTATATAACATATTTTATATTATACATATTTTCTATATTATATTTTAGACAAATATGTATGTCTGTATGTATGTATGTATGTATGTATGTATGTATGTATGTATGTATGTATGTATGTATGTAGGTTTTTTTTTTTGAATTACATACTAAGAAGTTGAAAAAATTATTAAATTATTCGGTAGAAAGAATGGTCCACATTTCTAAAGCAAAGAAGTTAAAATAATTTTCAAAACAGCTCAGTGCTTACGCAGGTTTATAAAATGCTATGATCGTTCGAAATAACACCAGATCTGTCGTCAATGTTTGTTTTTGATGTTCAAAATCAATGTAATACGTAACAAAGTTGATCCTCTGTTGGCGGTTACAGTTGTTTGTGAAGGTCAATAGGATTAAGATATAAAGTGCTGTATGAACGACTGCTGCTCTCTTAACAATTTGAGCAGAGCGAAAATGCAATTTTTTTGCTGCATCACTCACACAAAGGCAAATGTATAGTAGTGTGTGATTAAGTAGTACTTGAAAGTTATATTCAGATCATTACGCTAAAAATTTGAATCGACAACATTGGCGGTTTTAAAAAGAACTTTCATTTTCTTACGGTCCAATGTCAAGAGAATCTACTATTAAAAGTTGAAGTTGAAACGCAAGTAGAGTTGATCAAACAACCAACGTAGTGTATGCATAAAAGGACCTTTCATATAAATGAGTACACGCAGAAAAAAAATGAATCAAAATCAAAGTTTAACACAGTTGATTTGAGATTGAATTATTATTATTTTAAATTCAGTTTAAATTCAAGGTTTTTAAATTTGTCGTGAAATAAAACAGTACACATTCGCATCTTTCGATTATAAATATCTACAGTTGTACAACGATAAATTTTTAAATTTTAGTTTTAAATAGTAAAACTGTATTTGTTGTGAAACAAAGTTAAATTAATATTTTTTATTTATGAAGCAAAATAATAACTGAAAAAATGAAATTATTTCTGTTTGAATTCATTCAACATTGATTTTTCTGTGTGTAGAAATATTTCCAAAATTATTTGTCTACACGTACAAAATTCATGTTCTAGCTTCTGTGTTGTTGTTTTTCCTTTTCATCTAATATTTTACGTTTTTCAGGTTCACCTTTTTTCTTTTCGCTTAATATTTTGATAATCGTATTCGTTTGTATTTATGTACAGTTGTTGTTATTTAAGGCGAAATATATGTTTCGAAGTAGCATCATTAAGCGTTATTTATCCAATGGGAATTTTTAAATGATCCTATAGACGAGGTGTTTTGTAATTTTCTTAACTTTTTTCTGTTAAGAAATGTTTATTGTATTTTAAAATTTTATTGTTGTCATTGTTTTAAAATGGTCATTAAGTAACGGTTTTGAGGGAGGGTCGATATTATCTACATACTTATATCTATTGTATAGCAAGTTTTTTTGTACAAACGTTTGCTGCAAGTGCTATTTTGTAATTGCCTGCTGGGAGGGAGGTCGTATTATGGTGATGCTTATAAACGCCACTAAAAATGGCTAATTTTTTAATTATTTATGTGAAATTTAAATTCAAATAAGCAAAAACTGTTATAAATATTTTTAGAGGAAATTCTATGGTCTAAACAAACTTTATAAAATGCCTTTAAAGTAATTCTTTTTGAAGACATAAAGTATTCAAATCTCTCTAAACTCCTTAACTAATTATGTCATTGGAGCAAAGTCCATACTAATTCCATTGAAAATGAAGTAAAAAGAAAATAACTTGTCTGAGTCATATTTAATTTCCTTTCCATTCCGATTCTATTTATTAATTCTTTAAAATATATAAGAAGATGTTTCTTATATATCAGAGACTTTCAATAGAACGGTAAATAGAGCTCTTAAAATAATTTTTACAAAGAAAAACGTGATTTCGTAAAGGGAAGTAAAAACGCGGTTTCGTTTTCGTAGTGAATGAAGCTTTTACAAAAGGCCTTGTTTGTTGAAGCACCCACAAATTATTCCTCTCTTGTATTTTCACCTTAACGAACCCATTCAAATATATTTATGAAATTAATTGTAGCATATTTTAAGGAGGCAAGCATATTCGAAACAAAGAAAATAACGATCGTTTGTTTAAATGAAAAATACATTTGAAACGTACATTTTTAATAAATTTTAAAAACACGTCTACACAAAATTTGCGAAAGAATAATTTAAAATGTTACAAAAATATTTAAAACATAAAATTAATATTCAACATAATTTTAACAAGTACGTATTTATAATTGTTTAGTAGAACAAATTTAAAACATTTTTAAAACTAACTAAAGTGTTTAAATTTAAAAGAATAAAATAAATGATTTTATATATCCAGTTTCGGATGCAAAATAAAATTTTTATATTCCTAAAAATGGCAAAATTAAATTACAGTATGATTTTCATTAACAATGAATGTTACAACTATTGTCCACCACCACAAGTGGCGAGGGTATATTAAGTTTGTCATTCCGTGTGTAACGCCAAGAAGGAGGAATCATCTCAGATCCTACAATGTATATATATTATTGCATCAAATCAGAAACTGAGTCGATTTAGCTATGTCCGTGTGTCTGTCTGTTGGAAACATTATCACGCCTAGAATAATTGTCCGAAGCAGTTTGCTATTTAAAACCAGTTATATCGGTTTATAAGCAAGTAAGTTATAGACAGATATCTGAAACAACTACAAAATTTCGAGAATTAACTCTTATTGTTTCTTCTAAAAATGTAATTGGACTTAAACAAAAAATAAATTTTAGCATACAATTGCACGTGCTTCATCATCGTGCAAAAAAATTATCAAAATCTGATTAACAGGAAAAATGTAATAGGCTTAAATGTACAAAATTTTGATACACCCCAAAAAAATTATCAAAATCTGATTAACAGGAAAATGTTATAGGCTAAAATATACAAAATTTTGATACACCCCAAACTATTTGTGTAATATGGGCCGCAATTTTTAAGATAATTTACTGAAATTTGTCACATATACTAACTTTGATACAATAATAAATCCAAAGAAGTCATATTATTCTGGGATCATTAATTGACCCAGCTACCATATAAGGCCCCTTCCCGGAATATGATGTATAGCTTATACAACTTTTAAATTTGAACCAATTCTATTGAATTTTGCCACAATAAATTTTTAACTATTTAAAATTATTTGGTATAAATTTTATTACCTTGGGTCCATATTTTGATATAGCTCCCTATAACGCCCCTTCCCGGAAACCGGAATTTGCCCTATATCGGTCCATATTTTCCTATAGCTCCCTTATAACGGGCTTTTTCGGAAAACGGGTTTAAGTTTTAAAAAATTTAAATAAATATCAATTCCATTAAAATTTATCAAAATGATTTTTCTAACAATAATGAAAGTTTATTATAATTATGAACAATCTTGGTCCAAATTTCTCTGTAGCTTCCATATGAGACCTCTTCCCGGAAAACAGTTTTGAGCTTATAACAAGCATATTTTTTGTTTTTATACGCTCCACAATACAAGTGGTGGTAAGAGAATATTAACTTTGTCATTCTTTGTGTAACGCTAATAATGAATTATTTTAGACCCTATAATGTATATATTATTGCATCAAATCAAAATCTCAGTCTATTTTCGTTAATCTCTCTGTCTGCTCACATCCACAGAAATTAACAGAGCTCAATAAAATTTGGTAGAAAAAAGGCAGTTCAGTAGAAAAAAAGTTATTGCCAAAATTATAACTAATTCTATGACTCATTAAGTATTTCTATGTTATATACTCTATACATTTGTGAGTTTATGTGTGCATGTGTATACCTATAGAACCTAACGAATTTGTGGTGGAGGGTATTGAAGATTCGGCATAGCCGAATATAGCATTCTTACTTGTTTATTATTGTTATTACTATTTTTAATAAAATTTTACTTATTTTAGCTAACACAAAAAACCTCCAAGACCTAAGTGAGTGAAATAATGGAAAGTTATTCAACTACCGACAGTTTACTTTCACAAAATTATTTTTTATTACACCCTCCATTATGACACGATGTGTCCAAATCGATTTCGATTTTTTTAATAATTCTGTAACTTTTAAACCGTTAGAGATGATATCTCTATGTGGAATCTGGAATATATTAAAACAAGTTTAGAACCTACAATAAGTCCGTTATCTTAAAAATCGAAAAATAAACAGGGCTAAGATTGGATTAAACATTTATTTCGATTTGAATATCTCTCAAACTAAAAGAAATAATCCAAACATTAAAGCCTATTTTTATAGACACTTATAAGGACAATCTTTATATAAAATTTCTTTTTATTTCAATTCAATTATTAATGGATTAAAAAAATCAACATACCCAAGATGGTCAACTTTGGGGGATCACTGACTTAGCCCCTGACAATATAGGGGCTTCCCAAATCAACTCCAAAACACTTCAGCTCTGTCTAACGATTCAAAAGTTATAGAATTATTAACAAACAAAAATCATTTGGACACACTGTGCATCATAAGTGAAAATGAGGACACACACAGAAAAATATGAAGTTTAAATTAAACATTATTACGTTTGTGATAAAAATATTGTAAATATTAGAATCTTTCGATATTTATATATAAAATTAAACAACGAAGTAAAATTTCAAGAATATTCTCAAAAAACTGTATTTACTGTGAAACAATGTTAAATTATTATAACACGAACGTAAAGACATTTAATTTAAACAATATAAAAAAAGAATTAATTCAATCTCAAATCAACTATGTTCAACGTTGATTTTTCTTCATGTTTTTTTTTTCTGTGTGTACTCTCATAAACATGAATAATAATCAGCCAAAACTTTTTTTAATTCTTTATTTTAATCGTATAAACCATTTAAATCGGTTGATTTATAAATTATTGTAAACATCTCTAGAACGACAAGTGTTCCAGTACAAATGTTTGGAAAATATTTCTCTATATCATTCCGTTTCCATAGTATAACATATTTATATTACATTTTTCGTTTTCCCTCTTATTTTTGACTATGTTTCTTTCAAAGAGACGAAAGGAAATAAGAAAATTTATATCATAAATTAATTTTAAAAAATTATAATTGTCTTGTTAAATAGAAGAAAATTAATTTAATATAAAATAATAATAAAAATATAACTTTTTTTGTTGTAGCAATTACATGTGAGTAAAAAATAATATTATCTTTTCATTAAAAAATGTTTTGATACCTTTATCCATCCATTTATGCTTAAAGGTAAATTTTATTTAATAAATCTAATGAAAAATCTTATAAATGTAAAATAAATGCAAATAAAATCATATTATTATATGACTACTTCTCATATGATTGTCTAGAATAGAAACACTCCGAGATAATGGAATATGGTTGTAATTATGCAATGAGAGATGGGAACGGAGCAAACGAAGGGGAGGAATTAAAAAAATATACATTAATTAATTGTTAAACTTCTGCTTAGCTGTAGCAAATAATAGTAATATAGGATCGATTATCCGAATCGATTTAACGATGCCCATTATTTCTATGACTGTTCATGTAAACCAGATTAAACTGAAATTTGCTTAATCTCAAGCAAAAACGATTAAATGTTCCGTCATTAAGATCTTACGCAACATTGTGGAACGTTTTGGTTAGTAATATAAGACAGCTGCTCTGGAGAAAAAGGGATGATAGATGAACAAATTGGGAAAATGTGATTTTTTCAAATCAAATTTAAGTCGTATTTAAGTCGTAGTTACTGACCAATATTCGGTATTCCTAGATTCAAATAAAAATTATCTAAGAAATGTAGGAAATATATACATGATACGTAATTCTTACACATTAATTATGATATATTCAGAGGAAGGAAACCTAAAACCTTTTCAAAGAACTTCTTTTTATGAAGGTTTTCCAACCTGTAGGCTTAGTCGCCAGATATATTTTGACAAAAATCGTCAAATTTTGGAAATATATCGTCAAATCAAATTACTTTCCCAAATCGTCATACTATGAATATAGTTGTGTTTCCAAAAATGATTTAATTTTAACAATTGTAACAAAATTTTAACAAGTTTTTTAAAAGCTTCAAACATGATTTTAAAAATATTCGTTCCATTTTCGTTAAATAAAAATAATTTTGAAGAGGTTTGTCGTCATTTCATAAAATTTACGATACGATTCCAAATTCCTTTAAAAGGCTCTCTTCAAAAACTTTTGAAGGAATAAAATGGCACAGTACAGTTCAGAAGGTCATGCTATGCTTTAGTCTTTGAGTATAATTAACATTGACATGGTATTGAATTTATTTTCTCAAAATATATTATTTTAATGTGTTTTACCTTCTTTGAAAATTGCGCTGCCAACATTTTCGTTGCGTCTTGAAGTACTCGCAGATACCGATGTGTAAGTTAAATATTTCTTCTAAAAATATTTTATTGATGACTTCGGAATAAGTCATTATTATATGGACTTTGAATAAAATTTCAATTTAGTCTAAGTTTTGTTAATGGATTATATAAAAACCTTGAATAAAAAAATATCAATTTAAAAATTTTATGCTTCTGAAAATTCGTTAAATTTGGGTAACAAATCGTCAAAATGCTCCAATGATTCTCCATTAACAACAAATTGATTGTTAATCTCAAATAAATTGGAGTGTAATCATTTACAGAGGTGTGTGTGTGTGTATTAGTGTCTGTGTGAGAAATCAAAGAATGTGAAAACATTGTAAGTATTATTGTTAAATTAAATTACATTTTACTCATTTAGAAAATACTCACATGTACTTTCATTTAAATAAACAACAAAAACATCATCATCATCAACAAACAACAACACCAACACATAAGAGTAACAGTAAACAGCAACAATAACAATCAGGACGCTAAAGAAATTACCTTTAAGTGTTTTTATTTTTATCAACAATCAACATGAGAGTTAATTCTCAACAAGCTTTTCTTCTCTTTATTATTGTTGTTTTATTATTTCTGCATGTTTTTTCTTTAAATCGAAGATAAACACACAGGTATGTGTGTACATTCCATACATAGATATTTTAAAAATACAAAGAGTTTTGCTTGTAGGTTTGTTAAATCTATAAAGGATGTGTGAATTTAAATTATCGCTTAGAGAGCAATGTACACACATATATATATATATATATATATATATATATTATATATATTATATATCATATTATATATATATATATATATATATATATATATATATATATATTAATATGTATATGTATATATATATATATATATATAATATATATATATATATATATATATATAATATATATATATATATATATAATATATATATATATATATATATATATATATACAAAGCAACAAGCAACAAAAACATCCTTATTTAAATATTTGTGTGAGGGTCATTCAAAATGTTTTTATTAAAAAGTACTCGATACAATTTTCTTCAGTATTCAGATAAAATGGTATGGATTTAGCCAATGGGCATTTTAAAATTTTTATTAAACCATGAAATTATTGTGATGGTCAGGAAAGTAAGAAAAATAAAGAGAAAAAAATTTAAATTTCTTTATCTCCAACGAAATCTACACTGTCTGTCTATCTTTTACTCATCCTCTAAATATTTTATCTACAGAACTCATTTTTATTTGTTTGTGTAGTTTTACTTTTAGTTTATATGTGTATGTGTGTCTATGTGAGAGTATTTGTGGGACATTAAATAAACCAACAATTTTATACAATGTGTGAATGTCATGTTTACAAATTTTCTCTTCTCTTCTTTAACTTAAGTCACCTTAATTTAACTACCCTCCGCTGAAAGGCAATTGTATTAAATTTTCATTTATTTGAAAGTAGGGTACTGCTAACTCTATGTTTTTTTATTAGGAATGTGTTTCTGTATTCTTATAAAGGGCGCTTTCAGTTTAAATTTACATTTAAAATTCATTGGAACAATATATAAATGGTGGCACCATCTTGAAGAAAATCTACTGTGAAGAAAAAACATTTTTACACCAACCCATCGAGACATAGGACACTGATATTCTGCAAGGATACTACCATGCCAAAGCCTTAATTGCAAGTAGACTACTAACGACATGGGAACTTATATATCATCTAGATACCTCATTATCAAAGAGTGATCGGAACTGAAGTACCAAACGATATAACTAATAACATTTGAGATTTACAAAATGTATTGTTAGGGTTGTTTAGAGTTGCTAAAATTACAAAAGACCGAGATGGGAAGAAATTTGATCTTTGATAACAACGTATATACAGGGCATGTAAAGAAACATATAACATAAGTTTTCAAAATTTGAATTAAACATATTTTAATTAAACATATTTTACCTCAAAAGTAAAGAATTATAGGTTTGATAATAATTACAGCGATGAGAACTTGTTACACCATAAAGAGTGGCTTAGATCTACCTTGTGTAAAAAAGTTATCTATGCTTAGGCTCGTGATCTATGTAAACTTAATAGCATTCTGCGGCATAAAACAGATCAAAGTAGAAGGTCATAAACACTTTTAGTCTAATTCAAGCAAAGAATAAGATTTTTGCCGTTTTCTTTTGACGAACTGAAAGCTTACGCACATATATTTAAACTTGTTTATTTAAGGGAACAAGAACTGATCTGGGGGTCATCAAAAGAAATATTCTAAAGAAGAGAATAATCAATGTGGCGGTCGCACTTATTAACAAAGTTATCATTGATGATGGAAACCCTAAAATTGTCTGTTTTTGCCTAAACACTTACAATAATTTATCAATGCAGATGCCACCTGATCATAGAGTCCACACATATATATAACGAATACCTTTTTTATTTTTCATTTCCTTAAAAAAAATGTTGTTAGATGTATGTTTCTTATTCAGTCATTTTATTGTGTTGGAATCTCTGTATTTGCTGTTGAAATTGTTTATTTTTTATTTTCCTCATCTCGAAATGTTAAATGTGAATAAATGGAAAGATGACGATGGGAATGATGATGATGATTTTGATGGTTATGGTGATTTTGGTGTTGGAGATTGTAAAATGAATGTAATTTTGACTTTTTCTTTTTATTTTGTTACTTATGTATTCATTCATATATTCTTACTTATGTTTGCATGTGTATATGTATGTATGTATGTATGTATGTATGTATGTATGTATGTATGAATATTGGTATATTTATCCACATGTATGTAGATAAACATGTATGGAATGGACACATTATTTTGAAATACAAATAACAAATAACAATTTGTTGTCTGTAAGAGTGTCCTTGAACGTATTCATTATTTGTGTTTTGTATTTCGTAATTTTATTTTGCTTTAGAATCCTATTTTTCCTTTTATTGAGATACAAAACTCACACATACACATAAATACATATATTATATACATTATACTTTTGGTGTACATTTTAATTTCTTGGTCAAGTGGGAATTTGTACATTTCTTTTCAATTCATTATTTTTTCAAAATAATTTTCACTTGAAATTCATTCTATAAATTGTCTGGTCTTTTATTCCAAATTTAGTATTACGAGACTTTATATATATTTATTTTAAATATAAATGAAGGAATTTATTTTAAATACTTAGACAAATTTAGGACTAATATTTATAATTTTAGGTATCGTCTGAAGTCACTCTTACTGGAGCAGTAAGTTTATTTTTATTTAATTTAATCTTAAATGGTTTAAACATAACTCTTCATAAAATTAGATAAGTAAGATTTTAATAACAAAAAATAATAATACTAAACATTTATATCAAAATTTAACTGAAATTTCGTGTTTCTCATATATTAATATTAATTCAAAAAATTTAGGTTTTGACTGTTCTAAAAAATTTAACAATGGAACTAAAAGGTTTAATACGTATTCACACTCTGTTCATATTTATGGCAATAATTATTTATGATTTTTGAAACCTTGAATTTTCCAGAAAATTCGGGAGTTATGAATACCGAAAGATTCCGGGACTGAATTTTTTCAAATCAGGGATTCCAAATTTTTCAGTTCTGAAAAATCCAGGGATTTTCGCGATCGCGATTGGTATAACAATTAAAAAGGTAAAGCTGTGGAGGATCATTTAAAATCAATAAGAAAATAGTTTTGCTAAAATAGAATGCAAAAATTTTACAAAATAACTTTACAATGAAAATCTATATTATTTTATTAACTTTAGATAATTTTAAAAAATATATATCTGTTGTCTACTTTTATATTGAACAAGTAACAAAATAATATTTGTTTTGAAACAAAATAACAAAAGTAATCGAATTCAATTTATTGAACTGAATATTTAAATTTAACTTTAATTTCAATACATCAAATGTTTGTAAGTAAATAAACAGGAAATGCCATTGGTATATCCTTCAGAATGTTAAACACAAAAATGGCAACATTCAACATTCATTCTATGTTATTCTATGAGTGTGTATGTGTGAGTTTTTAAAATAAACACATACACATATAATATTTATAGTTAAGGGGTGATTACAATTGGGATTTAAACTTTTTTCTGTCTGTCTTTTTTATTCTCTTTTATTTTCTGGTTAAACATTTTAAAATGTGTCAATAATGAAAATGTTAAAAGTCTTATGTTTTCTCCTTAATTTTTTATTCTTATTTTACCTTTGTTGTTCTGTATTTTGTTAACAGAGTAATAAAGAAAGAATGAAAAAAGGAGTTAAACACTACAAAAATACTTCAAATACACTTAAGAATAATTTGGTATTTATTCAAGTTGTCTTTTTTATTTTGCTACTATGGCTACTGATGCTGTTCCTGGTCCAGCTGTTTCCAGTCAAAAGGTTAATTACCTGTTCTTAAATAAAGAACTTGGAGATTCATTTCTATTATTTTTTTGTTTAAATCTTCTATTTAAAAATGCATTTAAACAATACATACGTACTATCAAATACATATACAAACAAATAAAGAAATAAAAAAGTAGAAAAAATTTAGCAGAGTCTGAAGTGTGTAATAAATAAATGAGTATGTGTTGGTGTATGTATATGTATGTCTGGACTTTCTTTTAGAGTTTACAATTTCTTTTTTATATCCTTCACCACAATGTACAAGTTATAAAAGAAGGTATGTTAAGTTTATCATCCCATGGGTAACACAAGCAAAAATTGATAAGATCCAGTAAATATATAATCCGTATAAAATAGACTCAAATAATAATTAAAATAATCAAGGAAAAACTTTGGGCATACTTTCACCTTAGGAACTAGAAAGAACTTTCACCATAAAATATGGCGGAAGATTATTCTATCATGAAAACTCGAAAGGCGATTTTGCATGAGGGATATTTAGTTTTAACGATAAAAAAATTTCCATTGTATTATTACTGATGAAAACGGTCAATCCCAGCGAACTACGAATCATTTTGCCAAACTGTGAAATTAGCAGGTGTGTAAATGATAATCTCTAATATCTCAAATAAGTGAGCTTTGAACCGGAAGAATTGTTTTTTGCAGACTTTAAACCATTCGGGCATACTACAATTGTTCATTCCACATGAAGTTGCAGAGGCCATCAACGCATCCCGACGGATCGTTGATGATAAGAAGCCCTGGCGGGAATTGATACATGACATGGTTTTTAAACTGATAATACCCAAAACCTTACAGGACACCCTGCAGTCCTCTTTACCGAACAACTTGAAGAGATAGAACGTAAATTACTTGTGAAGACGTCTGTCATTTCTTGAGTTTCGTGATCGAAAATTAAAATCAGTAGAGTAAAAAAGTAGTTCGACAGGGAACTAACCCCTTTTAGGTCTACAAGGAAAGTTCTACACAAATCCCTTCGTAATTTAACCAGGATTGCGTATGAATATTATGTTAATTATTATATAATGACGTAGAAAAGCTCTTTTATCGCTTTTGTGTAGGACTTTCTATAAACCATAGTCTTACATTGCTTCACATTTTGTAATAACACCCGAGATGAAAGATCTAAATATGAAGTTTTTATATATCAATTTCCCACGTGTACAAATAACTATTGAACGGTGTTACCCGAAACATATATAACTGTTTCAATTTGTCTTTTTGTATCATTTTATATATCGCTCTAATTCATTGACTATGATGTTTTCAATAAAAATTGATCAAATGGATAACACACCAATATATGCACATTATTATTGTTGATGGGTATTCTAGAGAATCGGCTCAGTCGATTATATCATTCTTACTTGTTTTATACTTTTGTTTTTGTGATTTTTTTTTTTTTTTTGCTTTAGCTGAAGTCATTATATTGTTGCTTTTGTAGTGGTAGATACTGGAATATAATTTAAAAAGAAAATTGCTAAATTAACAAAGCAATGAATACATTTAAGAATTTTCAGTTTTCATTACGTTTTTAGGTATTTGGTATTTTTAGTGTTGTTGATTCTGTAACTCTAATTCATCGTCATTGTATTCATCTGTTTTGATCGTGAGGCGAACATTCGTCAAAACGTTTTTTTTTTTTTTTTTTTTTTTGAGTTTCTTTAGAAACATATTTGCATTGAGTATGTAAGAACAAAGAATGAAATAAAAATGCACATACAACTGTTTTACACAATTTACCATTTTAATTTTAGGCCTTAAGCAATTTTTCATATTGGAGGTGTAATCGTACACTAATTTACTGTTTTACCCATTCATTCACTCACTCACTCACTTACACACTCATTCACTAACTCACTCAGTCCATCATTTATTGTTTGCTTATGATGAAATGAATGGTTAAGTCATTCATAATTAAATTTCTTCATTGAATGAAACAACAGAGTTGGATAAACTTAAAATAGTTTTTTATTTATTCGATTCCGATTTGTTGTTTTTATCGATTGAAAATTTATATTTTTGTAGGAAGGATTTTTTTTTTTTTAAATTTTATTAAAGAAGAAACTCTAATGAGGAAATCATATTCAATAGATGGTGAATTTGAGCAACAGGAAATATTTAACCAGAAAGTCTGGAGTGAAAATTATAAAATTAAGAATTAAAAGGCCCTCTGAGAGTACATTTTTTTAAAAGATTAAACTCCAGTTACACTTATAAGATAAGATAAGATAAGATAAGATAAGATAAGATAAGATACAGCGAAATATATTCGTTTCTGGTGTATTCAAAAAACCGACTTTTCTTATTGTAACCCCCATCAACAAATGAAACTAATTTCAAAAATATCGTTTTACCTTTAACTGTAGCTTCCATATACGACCCGTTGCCGGATATTATGTTATAAATGTTAAGATCCACAATAGTGCGACTTCCCTAAACTCATAAACTCTTTTTTATTAAAGTAGTTTTATAAAATCTGCAATTAATTACTTTGGTTCGGTAAAAAAAAATATATTTGCTATCTCTTACTGATGTTATTCGAAATGACCAATATGTGAGGAATTTCAAGAATATTAGGACATATTTCGCTGATTCTAATAAAACCATGATATCTCAACACATTGTTTTAAATACGATACCGAAAAGCACTAACAAAAAACTTTTTTGTAAGAATTATTTGATGAAGTTTTTCAAATGATTATTTTGATAAGGAACCATTATTTTTTTACTTCAATTCATATAAAAATCATTACACGATATCTGTTTTTATTTAGATTTCGATTAAATAATCATTTTTTACATAAATTTATAATAATCAAATACTCCGGTTTTCTGAAAATGTCGGTTTTTTGAATACACCAGAAACGAATGACCGATTACATTGCACACCTAAAATCCTTTATTCCAATAAATATATATTATAGTTATGATAAATAAAATTTTCACTTACCATTTGTTTGTTCTGTTGCTGCTGTTTGTGGGAGTGTGGATGCTAGAGGTGGTGTTGGTGGTACTGTTGCCACTAATCGTGATGATAAACTTGGCAATTCAATCTTTTTTGCTTTGGCAATATTAAACAGTTCATTGGTGCCCGTAATTACATTGCAACATGTTATATTATCTTGCATTGGAGAACCAGGAGTTCCTGCAGTTCCCCCAACACCAACATTAGAACAACCATTACCAGAGGCACCACCGCCACTACTCCCACTCAAAACTTGTGCTAATTTTTTACCCAAATGTAAAGCCATTTGTTCATCAGGACTTTCTGTTTCCAATTCGGGGCTAGATTCTGAAGGCGGTGCTGATTTTGTGCCAGTGTTTGGTAACAATTCCAAATATGTGGTTTTCGCTACGGACAACAGGGATAACTTGTCAGCTTGATGTCGTTTTTGTAATTCGTAGATTGCTTTTGCTGTTGTGGGCGACAAAAT
The DNA here is from genome assembly GCA_004302925.2 of Cochliomyia hominivorax. Classification (NCBI taxonomy): domain Eukaryota; kingdom Metazoa; phylum Arthropoda; class Insecta; order Diptera; family Calliphoridae; genus Cochliomyia; species Cochliomyia hominivorax. The sequence goes on from PYHX02000158.1 coordinate 57,398,905, forward strand.
GCCTGAAGTATCACCAGAAGTTATGCTAATATCACTAAGCGGACGTTGTTGCTGTCGTTCCTGTTGTACAGTTATAGCAGCAGCTGTTGCACGTGTTATTAGTGTTGTGTTGGCCGTTAATTCTTTGAGGGATGTTGGTAATTGTTTCACTGATGTCGGTGTATAGAATACTGTATCAATGTGCGTTTGATTTCTTTTTTGTTTGCGTACATCCACGTTCTCTTTGACATTAATTTTGATATTATCGCCGGTATTGTCAACCTGGTCATCATCCTCATTCTCATCTTCATCATCGTATATCTCTTCAGTTGTTGAACATGGTTCCGCAGTTGAACCCACAGTCGCAGTTAGACTGGTTGTACTTTGGGGTGGTGTTAGTGGGTCTGTAAAGAGTGAATCAGAACTAGATGACAAATCTCTAAGGACAACAATATCACAGTTATCATTATTATTAAACGAATAGTTAGTAGGATGACCTCCACCCATCATCATCATTGTCAGTGAAGTGGCCATTTTATTGTTTTGAAAATCGTCATCAAAGTCGTTGTTATCACAAAATGTATCTCTGAATATTGTATCTGTGTGCGTTATTATTTATTATTTTTGTAGTCGTTTTTTTTATTTTTAATATATTTTTATTATTTCATATTTTGTTTTTGTTGTTTTTTATTATTAAACCAGAGATATTTAAGTGTTACAAAAGTAGATAGAGAATTGTGCAATATTTCAGAGAAGAAAGTAAGAGGAGAAATTATTAATAAAATTATTTCGTTATATTTTTATGAATTTCAAATAATAAATTTTATTAAGAGGAATTGTTGTGATAAATATGGATGAAGATTAAAGGGAAAAGGATAAAAACAGGGTTTACAATTTTTACATATATACACACATTTCTTTTGATATGTTGATGACATAATTGTGGCCAATTTTTTTAAATTGTTTTAAGGTGGTAAAAAAAATTTAAAAAAAGTCACAAAAAATTTATATTAAGAAAAATAAAAATAAATTAAATATTAAAAATTAAATATTTATAATAGACTTAACGAATAAATGAGTTAAGCAGTACTTTAAGCCTTAGAATCAAAAATTAAAAAAAATCGTATTAAAAATCACAAAATAAATACATTTGTTAATTGTGAGTTTATACTGGCAATAACCTCACCTTTTTCCTCTCTTTTGAATTAAAACTTCAAACTACCATATGAAATTTCATCCGAGTTGTTTAAATTAAATTTTTTTTAAATTTTTCATCACTATAAAACGTTTTTAATACGACCCACCATTTGAGTATCAGACAAGAAATGAACGACCGATAGCACATCTGTTGCAGAAAAGCGGGAAATAGTGAAAATAATAAAAAAGTGTCTAAAACTTCAACGTCTGAAATTACTGCAATGTTAAAGGAAAACAGATTTTTACCCCCATACTGTACACCAAGTGCTAAAATCTGCTGGGTATAATGCCAGGGTTTGTAGAAAAGGTAAACCAAATGACACGCCTTTCTTTCGGTATGTGATGAAAGCAAATTGTCCATTAATATAAATAATACATAGAGAAAGAAGGGGAGGCTTTGCAGGAAAAACACATTCAGTCGACTGTTAAATATGATATTACTGGAGTGGTTGTACGATGGAGGCTGGGGTTTGGAAACTAGTACTTATTGACGAAGTAATGATAAAAATATTTATTTGAATGTCCTCAAGGATAACTAGCATAAAAGTGCTCAAAAGCTTGGCATTGAATCCAATTATTTCTTCCAGCAGAACAATGAACATATCCACACGGCGATAAATTTTTCGACTATTGATCTTATATAACAACCCTCACACCAATAACAACTAAATAGACCACTTATGGGACCATTTAGATAGACGGATTCGAGAACATTACATTTCTTCTAAGAATATGTCTAAAGAGAAATTAGTGGAGGAATATCGATTGGAAGTGACGAAAAAGTTAGAACATTGTATGCAGAAACGTTTGCAAGAAATTATTGAAAATAATGGCAAAAATACCTCATATTAAACTAATAAAAGTTTTTAGTTATCTTTATCTGACGGAGTATTTTGTCTAATAGTTATGTAAACTATTTTGTATATTTTTTAATTTGGTTTAAATAAGTAGAACCAAAAGAGGTTATTTTGATTGAAATAATATTTGAAAAAATATATATTCTTTTTATTCAAGTTAGCTATGGGCAGCTTTAAAAGTAGAACTTTCATTTTCATTAGAGTTATATAATATTTCATACAATTAAATATGCTCCCATTCAAAATCAAGGGAATCTGTCCGATATATCCGATTAATTATATTTGAACGCTACGAAATGAATCAATCAAAGTCAAAGACAAATATACATGATGACAAAGTATTGCTCGGTATTTAGAGGGATTGAAAAAGTGTTCTGTTATCTACGAGTACAGGGGATAATCGAAGACCAGAGTGTATTATAAAAACAGTAGATGGGACGTTTTGGCCAATCTTAGATAATGCATCTCCTAACTACGTTTTCTTTTGTTTGCACTCTCTATATATTACGCTTCACCTCAGAACAGTCTAATAAAATCTGTTTTGATCGTGCTTTACTTCGGGGCTGTTAAATTTCTTCAAATTGAATAACCAACTCCTATCCATCCGTCCGGTAAGTTCTCCAAGTAACGTAGTGAATACTTTAAGGCAATCTTAGATATATATTGAAAAAAATTTAATGTATAAGTAATTTGTTTTTTGACTCAAGATCGAAACCTATCAAAATGTGTGAGAAACTCTCACTTCCGAAAATCACCTTTTCAATATGCATGAAAATAATATGTGTTTGTATGTAAGTACATATGTTTTTTTAGCCTATGGACGGCTAGACTCGCATCTGTTGCTCGAAGTTTCCAATTTTAGAATCTCATACTTTAACTTTCAATACTGTATAATTTTATTAAAATCCCACAAGAAAGTGATATATTATCCTCCATTTTATTTTTATCTGCAACACTGTTCGATGTCATTGTGACTATCGATTAGGTAACGTAATATATCTCTGCAGTGCATTATTTATACTCTTTGTCGCTTTAAACCACATTCCCATGGTTAAATTTTATTATTTATTTTGGAATTTTTAAGGATTTCGAATTCATTAAATTTTTTATTTTGAATTTTATAAATTTAATAAATTAAAAATATTTTTGTGTAAACAAATTAAATTGTTTACTTAAGGGATCTAATCTAAACAAATAAATATATATATATATATATATATTCATTAGGATTAAATGAAGTTAAAAATCCTTTTAAATGATAATCACATTTCATTCCCTACAATTTGAGGAAGGAGACTCCAATTATTCAAGTTGCTTTAATCAATAAAAATTGTTTATTGATGCAAAAAAATATTGTGTTAAAAATATCAATAAAATATATTTATTTTACTATACTTATGCAAAATGTATTAGTATGTGTTTGTTCTATAAATCTAAAATGATATTTTTTTTTATTTTTAAAACCGATTATAAAAATCTCAATGAATTATAAAAGGACAAAATATTGTTGGATTAAACCGACAAGTTTTCACTTTATTTATTGTTTACAAAACATTCAATACATAAAAAAGTTCTTCATGTAAATAATTAATTAACGTTTTTATTCCAAAATATCTTACAATTTGAATCCATTTACCAGAATTCCATTATTGGCTTTTGCTGTTATAAAGTACTTTAAAAATTTTACATCTGACATGAAAAAAACTTATTTCATTTATACTGTGTCAATAAGTTTATAACCGGTACGCTTAGCTGTCTTTCAGCTGAATTCATAATCTCTCGGTCACATACATGTTTAATGTTCTTAGGAACAAATCACGTAATTCTTTGATTACAAAAGACATTTTGGAAATAGTTTCATATATCCTTTGAGTACTTGAAAAAATGAAATAAAAATAAATCTTTAAAAACAATATTTTTATGAGTATAAGCAAGAGAATGTATTCATTTTTTAATCTCTGAAGCAAGGGAGTGAAAATATCAGACGTCATTTGTTTTGGTAGGGAAATTGCAAGTTTACGGTCAAACCCTGATCTCATATGATTTGTGGTAAGCACGAAGTTCTTATAGGCATTTCAGAACGCTTTGAGAGTCATAAAATTGATAATACTTTTCCGGCCCTTCAAAGTTGGTTACCTTGTGTATTAAAATCGCAAAGCTGATATTCTCAGACGGACACTATTATAATGACAAGGCAATCATTTGAGTGAAAAAGTGAAATATTTAAACATGATTTATACGAGTTTTAATTTCGGGGACTTCCGTATAAAAGTTCCTTGAATCATAATTTATATATGTAATTATGTGGAAATTTTAAATAAATTTCGTTATTTAAGTAAAATGTGAATTTTATTTTAAAAAAATTAGAAAACATCGGAATTTTAAACTTTTCATAAATTTAAAAATTGTTATGAAAATTGACTAACTTCGGATAGGGCTTTTGGGCAGATCTTTACCCAAAGTTCATCCAAATTTGGTTTGAACGGATTTCCGTTATGTTTATACCTAAATCTATAGTTTTTTTGCGTCAATTATTAAGTGATTTAGAAAAATTATTACAAACTTTGCCCTTGAACACAAAAGTCAAAATCAACTCCAAAATACTTAACCTTCATTAAGATGTGGACAGAAAATTCGTCTGTACATAAGTGTACTAAAATCACGTTTATAACAAATCAAACTAGACTCGTACACGATATTAAAATGCTAAAATTCTCCTATTTACCAGTTGTGGTGGCAGCTCACTTTAAGCAAATTTTTCTACTCTTTCGCCATCTATGAAATTTAAACAAATCGTTTCAGATATATGAGATATGATAACAAATTACCGAGATACAGAGGGAGATATCTTAACCGATCGCCATTTTGATTTCTCTCTGGAAAATAAAACTACACTTTTGAGATTTTTAAATAAATCTGTACAGCACTTTAGCATTTAACAGACTTCAAAAAAACTTACAAACACATATTAATTTTAATACATATACATATGCATAGATTTTGACAAATGTATACGATTGTTAAAATATATATGTTCGTTTGTAATAAAACGACTGCAGTTAAACATTTATTGGTCATGTGACATGAATTAATAATTTTTAGAATTCGAATAAATAAATGAGCATTTGGGTTTTTGTTTTTGGCCGTTATAATATTAAATAATGATGACAATTTTTATTTTTATGTGATTAAAAATATTCTAAAAATGAATATTTTGGAAAATTTGATTGGGTTTAATATCAATAAATAATTTATCGTATATTTGCACTTTGTTTTTAAACGGGGATTTATTTTTACAGTGCAAAATGTTTAATGTACTTTTTAAATAAACCTCTTTAAAATTGTTTATTATTTTTCAATAAAATTTTAATCGTTTCCAAGTAATATTTGAGATATATAGGACAAATCATATACATTGAAAACTATTTTGCGATGACTATTCAATATAATTTTAATGAAAATGACTAAAATATATACAACACCAAATTTCATTCCTTTATCACAATGGGATCGAGTAGTGATTAAAAGTGGGTTGAATCTTTACGTGCGGTAAAGATTTTTGAATATATTCCATGGGAATATGTTCAAACATAAACCGATTTTAGTTAAAATAATAAAAACTCTATTATTTGTACCAATTTCTTAAGTATTATGTCTATATATTCAAAAATAAAATCGGATTTATAGAAATAAAGTTATAGGATAAAATAGGCAACATTTCTATACACCTCAAAAATCAGAAAGGCAGTTTTAAACATAACTTTATGAAATTAACTAAAAATGTTTAAGATTAAACCACCACAAATTGTATAACGCTACGACTATTTTTAAGTTTATAAAACTCAAAAATATGAACCAATTACAATTTGGAACCGTTTTATATGTGTCTTAATTATATGTTACTAATTTTACGAATTTAATTTGGTTACGGACCCTAACAAGATCCCTTCCCGGAATATGGGTTTAAGTTTGCAAAACACTAAAATATTGATCAATTATATTGAAATTTGACACATCTATTTTTCCAACTGATTTCCTATAAATTTGATTTTTTGTTTGAGGCTTATAGAACTCTTAAATGTTAACCTACAATCAAATAATAAGCACTAATGTTGGCAGCACTTTATGGCTGACAAGAGTATTGTAGAGAGTCAGTAAAAGACTAGTGTGTGTTGACGTTACATTTTTTTGTCACCAAATGTATCGTTAGATGACAGTGAATACTTTGTGCGCGCAAGCAATCGGCCGCAAAGTAGATATTAAAGTGATAGAATACAAAGCGGTAAACCACTAAGTTGTCACAAAGTGTGTTTTATACAGACAGTAAGTACACACAGACGTCCTTAATGTGTATCGATATGAGATAATTATAGGTCTCCTCCTAGGGCAAGCCCATGGTTAAATGACCAGTCGGGAACTAAATATAGTGATTAGTGGTGCAATTTTTGAGACATATCTTTCAACTTGATTTGCATAAAGTGTAATTGTAATCTATTCGACTTTGTTCCAGCGAGATTCTGTCAAATGCTTTCGGGATTGTTGGCAATATATTTTGTAAATTGTAAATAAACATATGTTAAATACGATGATAAATACTAAGATCATTAAGAACGTCCACGAACGGCAAATACGTACAAATAAATTATTTGGAAAGTTTTACAAAAACTTACATACAGATTTTAGGTATTCTGACAGCCGGTTTAATTTCTTTATAAGAGAGTTGATATTCTAACTATTAATCTATAGCTACTTCATCCTTCAGTAATTCACAATAAAAACGAATTTAATTCAATAACGTGAAATAAAATTTCATTGGACAATATTTTCATAATACTACAATCATAAAAATCTAGAAGGGTTGCACCCTTTGTTAATTAAAATTTATTACTTCAAAGTTTTTGAATAAACCCAAGGAAACGAAGTCACGTGAAAAGAACGTATATGTGTTAAAGGTAAAAATAACAAAAACAACTGAATACCACGGTCATTTTCCGAAAATGATTTCTGTGTTGAAAATTATGAAAAATGACAGGAAATACGATAAAAGACGAAGATTATTCAAGCACGATAATGACACCCCTGAATGATGACTAAACTTAACATTAACTAAAGGTTGGCCAGCAACGACCACTAACTAACTGAATAAAAGAAGGAATGACTGAAAAAAAACAACAATAATAAACAACAATAAAAGCGACAAACAATGAAACAAAACAAAAACTATAAATGAAACATATAACAAGTAAACAGACGAATGAATAAAAATAAAAGCGATTAAAATAATATAAAAACAAGTAAGAATGCTATATTCGGCTATGTTGAATCTTCTTTACTCTCCACCAAATGTGTGTGATTTAAATACGTTATGTATCGTACACACACACTCACACATACAATCAGAAACGTATGCAATATAAGAACACTTAATAAATCTTAAAATTAGTTAGATTTAAAGCTTTAACTTTTTTCTTCTGAACCGATTATGGTAATTATTGGAATGGCAATGAAGTACATATATCTTAATGTTATAGCAAAATTTCATTCTAATTTGACGATTTATAATTGACATTTTTAGAAAATTTATTCGCTTGAACTTAGAGTTAGCCTGAGATATCGGTCTATATCTTTTTATATACTGAAATGATTTTTCTAAGATTTTGATTTGATGTATATACATTCTGGTGTCTGGGGTGATTTCATCTTAGCGTTACACACGGAATGACAAAATTAATATACTCTTTTAATCTCTTATTGTGGTGGAGGGTATAATAAAATGTTACAATTCTTTTATAATTGGAAAATCAAAGGTAAAAGAAATACGAAACAAAGAAAAATACAATAATACGAAGTTAATCTTAAAAGTGTTTAAAAACTTATCAAAATCGAATTTAATGCATCTTTAATGGTATGAATTAAATGTGTTATATTTGAAACATACTCCCAGACCTGCAGGCAAGAACATTGCAAAGATTGGTCTCATCTTCCGGTTAAGAATGATATGACGATCGAAGTATGTTCAAAGAAGAGAGAAATTACATGAAGTCTTTCTAAAATGTTCAATATGAAAACAAAACGTGAAGACTATTTCGCAATAGTTAAAATAAGTGATATATAATATATGGTTCAAAATTATGCGAAAAGTAAAGGGTAGCATTTTAACAGAAACCTCAAAAAGCTTGACATGTTGGAACAAACTTTTTAAACAGCTGACGACTTTAAATGGTGGCACAATATGATTCGAGGGGACAAAATTGAAATTATTGCGTGCTGCTGCTACAAAGTACCTCTGAAGAGCTATCGTTGCCAACAGGTTGGAAATAAGCTTGCGACGTAACAGCTTTAAGCAAACAAGAAACTTGAAGGCAACAGGAAGCCTTCACAATTTTCGTGCTAAAAAAAAGAAATGTCAGTATTGTGAACAAAAGTGACGTGATTAAAAAGGGCTAAATTTTGCTATAAAGAGACGAAATAATAGATGAGTAATTAAAATAAAACAAAAACGCGAAAATGAAAACGAAACTTATAAATAAGCAAAAAAAGCTTTAAAGGTTATAATAACAAAATAAAATATGTTTTTTTTTTTGCAAAAGATCCATTAAAAAATAGAAACTTTTGTTTTATATATCAATAAAGAACAATTAAAACAACAACAATAATAATAACAAGAATAACATCAACAATAATTGTTAAGTTTTTAAGAAAGATGAATGAATGAATGATTGAATTTGAGGTTAATGTTAGCAAATGAACAATAATTATAAACAAATGAAATAAAATTAATTTTCAACTTCATCAAAATCATTATCATGAACAACATTTTCATTTTCATTTCCAATTCCATCATTATTCAAATCAAAATCATTATGATAATCGTTGTTTAACCAAAACAATTCAATAGAAATTAAACAAGAGAAGAAGAAGAAGAAAAAAATAAATGTTGTAGAAACAATAACAAATAAACAAAAGAGGGAAAGTTTTCACCAATAATGACTGTAAATTACTTTATACTCTATAATACTAGTACTTTAGGTTAGGTATTATGAAAAACACTTAAGACTTGTTTGACGGCAAGAAAAAATATTTTGTTACAATAAATACTAAACGAGATGCTTTATTCGAACATTTCGAATCTTAAAAATCTTAGTCTTGACTGCTGAACAGATTTCCCCTATGGGACTTAACGTTCTTGGAGATAATGTCCTTCCTATACATAACTACGTAGAAGAGCAAAAGTCCTTGCAACGTAACTTTAAGTAGAAGACATATAGATAGGGTGAACTAATACCCATACAGTCATATACAGTCTGGCATATATATATATATATATATATATATATATATATATATATATATATATATATATATATATATATATATATATATATATATATATATATATATATATATATATATATATATATATATATATATATATATATATATATGTAAGTACCGTAAAGGCCTTATCAGGGGCTATAAAATAGTGAAAAAATTTTTGAAAAGAAACAAAAATTTGAGTACACAGTTAAAAAATGAACGTCCGAGGTACCCTACTTTGTACCCTATCATGTTCAAGTAATGCTCAACAGCCGATCAAATGTTACAGGTTTATTTCCAAACATTCGATTCTTAGGCCTAAAAATATATATTAAATACGTATATTGAAAATATAAAACGATTCTATCCCACTGCAGGAGCATCTTTTAACATTTCCTATTGAAAATATTCGAAATGTGATGAAGTTTAAGTACCGTGCGGAATGCTATAAAACCTCTCTTGACGTCTAAACAATTTCCTTAGGTAAAACACAAAAAATATAATTAATTTATTAATTTTAAAATTAATAGGAAATTTTTGACGTTTGAGGGATAAGTGTAATGATGAAGTTTTACATTTAGTTGGGTTCATGTGAAATGCAAAAAAAAAAAAAAAATGAAAAAATATATAACAAAAGTTGGTACTAAATGAGAACAAATCAAGTTCATGATGTTTATTTTTTTTGAATGTTGTATTACTGTTCCCACCTGTGGCTTCTTATTTTTTCTTAAGATTTTGCTCTTCTTGTTTTACCACTTAAAATCGGTTGATATTATTTTCACTTGATGTAGTTTTATATTGTTTTTTTGTGGTTTTTCTTGTTGGTGTTTCTGTTGTAATATTTACTTGATGTTGTTGTTACTTTGTAATTTTTTTCCTCTTCTTAATAAATTTGTATTTTCATTTATACTGTTCCCCCCTGTACCCTGTCCCTGAGAAAAACGTAAATTTATTTATTTTTGTTTCTATTTGTTGTTGTTTTTTGTGTAACTTTTTAATCACTGATATTGAAGAGTATTGAATTTAATTTCACTGATTTATTATTATTTTTTTACGATTTTCAATATTTTTAACTAAAATTCAATTTATTTAATTATTTTTTCTTTTCATTTTCGTTATAACATTCTAATGGATTTTTCTTTTTTTAAATTTGTTTGTAAAAAAAATAATGTTTTTTCTCTAGTTGCGTGTTTATTAGTTTTTGTTTTATTTATTTTTTGTTTTCTTGTTTTTTGTTTGTTTTCACATTTAACGTCTCTTTTATTTCGCGTTCTGACTTCTAGCAAATGTAAAATAAAACTAAAAATAATGTATGAGAAGAAAAGGTTGTTTGTTGGTTTATGACTGGAAAGTATTATGGAAATGACTTTAAGCCGCTGTTCTCTGGATGGTTGGTTGTTGGATGGTTGGTTTGTTGGATGTATGAACGGATGGATGAACGTATCGTAACTTTAATAACGTTTTTGTAACGTGCGTGTTTTATTGCATGTATGTGTGTGTGTACGTGAGTATTAGTTTCTATCTATTGTGTTTATATGTGCATGTTTCTTGTATTTATACCCTACTCTACTGCGATAGATAATATGTGTTAATTTTAATATTGGTAACATAAAACAACATTCTAAATGATTATATATATCAAATATATTGATTACGTATCTAGTCAGCTCAAAGTATTATATACCAAAATATTTATGTTATTTTTGTAAACCTTATTAATTTTATTTATGAGATCTTAACTAACTCCATTTTTTTCCTAGATGGGTTCAGTTTTGAAGAACCTGTGGATAAAGTGTTCGTCAGTAAGTTTATCGTAAAAATAATGTGTTGAAGTAATCGTTCCCCACGATAATAAGAAAGTAAGGTGATTAAATATAATGTATCGCCCCAAAGTGAATCACAAGTACTTACAAGTGTCCACAAAAGAGGCAATGAAAAGTCGGGGGATCTTAGTAAAGTGAATAGAGGAATACCTTTTTGGACTGTCGGTGAATTATACAACCTCCGATCGATGATTGTTTATAGTCCCCGCTTTCAAATCTCTTTGTGTTATAGAGTATTTCATAACCGACATTCTCACATAATTAGTAATTATTCTCTCTAAGAGAAAAAGTGGCTAAAATATGTTTTCTGCGTTGCTTTGCTCTTATTATTAAATGTTTGGCTTAACGAGTTAAAAGTTGACGGAGATGAATAATAGTGATGTACATCAACAGAACCCTTTTATTAACAATAAAATACACAACAATTTTATTCGTATTTTTATAACAAATTGCTCACAAAATAAACTAAAATCATCTGTTTAGTATATGAGAAATTTTGTTCAGAAAGATAAAAAAATAAAAATGGTAATATGGGAAAGTTTTATGCGATGACAAACGGAGAAAATGCGGATCATATGATAAATGCATAATTATGGGATGAATAATGCAATTAAAGTGTTTTTGTTTCATCATGTGCTTAAAATCCCGATATTGGCAAATGGTAAAATTCGCAAATCAAAGCTTCGAAAAAGCGAATCTCGAACAAATGCCGGTATAATATTATAATATCAAGAATTGATCCATTCAAATCATCGCGGCATATAGCATCTAATATTGATGAATCTTTTAACTTGGATATCAAGCAGACTTGAAAGAAGGAGATTAAATAATGCAAATTTATTTGGGCACATAACAAGAAAAAATCTACTCCTCCTGAAAAACTATTTGCTGGAACTTATTAAAAAAACTCATTCATTTTTCGAAAACCGTATAATGAAATGACGAAAGAAAAATTCATAGAATAGGGTCAGATAGTAAAATTCTTCTTCATTGTTCCAAACGCCAGGAATTTAATCCATTTTACCAAAAATGAGGCATTATGATTTGGTATACATTTTCTTGGCGTAGAGTAGGTCCGCTTTTTAAAATAAATGTGGAAAAAGACAAATTTCAATATTTGACAATTTTAAGAACCATATGTGACTTAAATTCCCTACGGAACGTATGGAACGAAGTAAAGGTTGAATTTGCTTAAAAATTATTAAGATGCGTCAGCTATACAGGGAGCATCGTATGCCATATCAAAAAATAGGTTGCATGTGTTTTTATTAATAAAATTCCAGTTAAGTTTCTATAATATTAAATATTATTAAAAATATATCACAAAATAAAAATTATATATTTTGTGTATTGAAAGTATTTATAACATTAAATCGTAAGAAACGATTAACAGTATTTAGCCACTCTTCGGCTAAAAAAAAATCCTAAATAAAATTGTTATTTTTAGACTTAATCAACTGGATTATGTTCACTATCGGTTTGTTGCTTTAATTGTTGTTGGTTTAATTAATCGAATATTTTTTTAATTTACATCACTACACAATTGGTTTTCCAAAACTAAGATTAATTTTGAGTCATTAAACAAAGTAAAATAATGTGAGAGTAAACAAAATTCATTCTCTCCCGTCTTTTCAATAATTTTACTTTTGCTTTATCTGTCTTTACTTTATTTTTACTTTTGTTTGTTTGACAGTGTGTTTGTCTATCATTTAGTCAGTCTTTTTTATCATTTCTCTTATACAGAACATGATGCTGATGTTGTTCGTATTGTAATTCCAGCAACTGATCAAATGGTTCATCGCTCTTTGTTTCTTGTTCAAACTAAAAGCTTTCTTCGTTCTGATGTATAATATTTCCAGTCATTGTTATTGGAAACGCTCTACACATGAGAAATTAATTTTTGAAGCGCTCTCTTTATAATTAGTTTTGTTCTTGCTTTACTTTTAGCGTCAGTATTACTGACGCCGGTATTTTCATGTTGTTATGATGTGATCTCTATCTTTATTATAATCTCTTTCTTTATTATAATTTTTTTTACTCTAGTCTTCCTTCGATGATATAGAAGATTGAAAATCTGGCAACAAGTAACCGATAATTGTTAGGTAAACAAGATTAAAAAATGTTGGATACAGATATGTTTTTTCCGTTCGTAAACAATTTTTGTTTATAGAATTCGTATTTCTTCGATATCTTTTTCAGATTTCAGTTCTTTTTTAATTTGTTTCATAGAAATCGTGTTTAAATGGTTATTTTTTGTGAAGTATTAATAACAAATTCGAGATTAAGATCAAATATTGACAGTGTTTTTTGTACGATCAATTATGTAACGGTGCCAGTTGGTACATAACAAATAGAATTAAATTCTGACGGCATTGGACTGATTATCGATGAAGTCTATGAGAAATGGACAATCGTACAGCTAAACAGCAACAGGAACTTTAACAGGTAAGATTGCTATATTCGGCTATACCAAATCCACGAAACCCTCCACCACAATTGTGTGTGAAGTAATTAATTTTAGATAGTTTTGAATTTGAGTATTTAATATACACTTTTCTTTGGAACTACCTTTAACATAACTAAATCAACGTTGTTTTGACTTATTTCTTCCCGTAGATTTCATCGGATAATCAACGAACTTAAGACGATCGTGCAGATTTTTTTGACTAAAATACGCCAAGTGCAAACATAGATTATAAACCCACTGCTCCTTAAAACGAACAATTTATGAGCGATCCTAGAATAATTTAATTTTTTGATTATATGTGAAGTGCATTTATGCATTTTTGAAATTGGGCGTCGAATGCATTCTGATGTGTGGCAAAGTGTGGTAAATAACAAATTCACCATAAAAGCCTTTAACAAAAATTTTCATGGCCACATATGGTTCTAAGACCTGCTATGTAATTATATTACTTTCCCCTTAAATTATGCTACGTTTTCCCAACACGATTATATCTTCACTGACTGACTGACTGACTGACTGACTGTCTATTGAGGCCAATAATTATGTTTATTGTTCTAACTTTCAGTGTGCTTTTTGCCTTGAAAGAGAATTTCAGTTCATTTATACCTACCGACTTTTGTTGTTTCTTGTTGAAATTTCTTTCCTTCTTTTGCTTTCGTAATGGATTCTAAATCCTCTAATTTGATTGTGGAATCAATTAATTTTTCGATAAAGTCACGATGATCGTATTGTGCATTATTGATATCATTTTGCGTTCTCTTATTTGTGCTAAATGAACTATTGTTGCCATCTTTAGACGTTGAGGTTGTTGTCATTGGTGGTTTTGGTGCCGGACGTTTTTTGTGTATCGGCACTTTGTCTGATCGATAATTGCAATCATTGTTTGATATGTTACTTTTACATTTAAAAAATATATTATTTTGAATATTCGGTTCTGATGAGTTTTGTTTTTTTCCTGTTTAAAAATTTTAAAGAAAATTTATTTCTTTAAAGCAATAAGAATTTTAATTACAGTAATTAATTGAAAAGGAAAAACAGTAACAACAAACAAACCAGATAAATATATAGTTGTATGAAACAAAGTTTTTTTAATTTACATGCAAACATCTAAATCGATCAACATCTACATGAATGATTTTTAAATGTAGATAATAAGAAATGGATGGAATGAGAAAAGTTTTCTTTTAATAAATTAAATTGTTTAAATTTTATATATGATATTTTGAATTATTGAATATTTTATATAAAAAATATTATTAATATTATCACGAAGTGTTATTTGAGTTAAAATTCAACAGTCTTTAATGGGTGAGTGTTCCAGAACCTTCTAACAAAATGTAGAACATAATATAAATCTTAAAAATACCACGTTGCTGTTTAGATCTTTCTGAAGATTTTCTGTATGCAGTTAGAAAAATCTAGATTGCACAGTTTAATGTAAATGGTCTCTTTTAAATTATGTGATTAATACGAAGTTAAACTTAAAAGTAATCTTTTGTTTTCATATAAGAAAAACTGTTAAAAATTAACATTAAAGCCCGTATCAAAATATTTGGGTTTGTTCCTAAGTTTTGGACAAATTTCTACCTTTCTAAGGGATCTTATTTCAGAAGTGCTGGTTGTCCTGTAATACCGATCACTACATAATCGTGCTCCCGATAATGTTAAAATTCTCCTAATGAACAATATTGTTTAAACTGGGCAAGTGCGATTAATCTTTTGTTCAAACAATCTTATTAACCCAAAAACAATATATATTAATCAATTATTTGATTAATCAATGGTTCTGGTTATTAGAAATTATGAAGAATCGGTTTGTTTTTTTATTTCACAATTAAAAAAATGTAATAAACATGTTATTAAATAATGTTATAAAATATTTTTCATAGAGAAAAGTATAAAAAACAATCAGAATTTCAAACTGTTCAATTATTCTAAATTGAAATTATTCAAATTTTATATTTGTTGGTTAATAAAGAAAACTAATAAACAAAATCGTACACATATAGAAATATAATAGAAATAATTTAGTTATTTTCAGTTTTGATTTTGCTTCATAGATAAAAAATGTTAATTTAACATTGTTTCACAATACGTACATTTTGTTGAGAATATTCTTGAAATTTTAATACTTAAAAGTAATTTAAAAAATTTCTTATATTAATATCGAAAGATTCTAATATGTACAATATTGTTTCACCACAAACATAACCACTTTAATCTCTACTATATGAAAATAAATTATTCAATCTCAAATCAACATTGATTTTGCTTCATTTTTATTTCTGTATTATTATCGATGTTTTAACTATAAAAAATAAATAAAATTTTCAAATTATTTAAATAATAAATTATCCACCATTTCAATTAATCAGATTTTTAATTAATCAATTAATAGCACATCCACAGTTTAGATTTCTTTTTCTCCTAAGTTTTTCATTTTTAAGATAAGAAGAAGAAACTTGTAAACAATGACAATTTAATTGCAATTACGATACATTTTCTTTTTAATTATAAAATAAACTTCATCGTCTTTTAAATGAAAAACTATTCAATTTTCATTTTGATAACTTATTAAAATTATTTTTCACAATACGATGACGTGAAGAAGAGCCATAAGGAGAAAATATCTTTAACTTTATAAGTTGAGTTAATAAGATAAAATTTTCATTAGCACAAATTCATTTACATCAATTTTTACATTAAATTTCTAACTCAATGTATGTGTGTGTACACAAAGATAAAAAACTTATTGTATTCACCAAATCAAAATAGGGGTCGATATGATCGTCCAACTGTTTGAGCAGGAGAAATGTAATAAAGATTCGACAACCGAATTTGTAATTATTAATAATGGAAAATGTTAAATTTACACAGTGCATATTAACGAAAAATTCTTAACACACATTTTTCGTTAAACATTTTAACCCAAGTACGATATGATTTTTTGACAATGTTACGTTTGTAAAACGTGTCAGTCATTTAGTTTAGTGTCAAGTAAATGAATATATTGTTAGTTAATCTTAACAAAATGAGTGACCAGAAAAAGGGGGTATTAAAATTAATCAATATTTTCAATAAAATCCAAATTTGTCATACAAGATTTGGCAAGTATTCCAAAATCTGCCTTCAAACTGTTTCCAGACTTATTAGTACCGGGAAAACTAATCAATTGATAGAAAACCTGGTACAGGTGGAAAGAATGGACCACATGATGTTTCTAAAGACACAAATTTAAATGTAGCAGCCCGATTAGCTACTTATCACTTTCACCAATTAAACTAATTTATATTAAACTACATGTTTTTCTCTGTGTATATTTTTTATACACACTGTATAATGTCAAAATAATTGCAAAATTAAAATTATCCCATATTAATTAATTTTCAAATGCACTTTGTGAAAAAAAGAAACGTAAAAAATAAAATAAAAAATGACTACTTAAAATCCCATTGAGGAGTAACAACATTAAAAAGAGATAAAATAAAAATAAAATAAAATCTCATCATAATGTTGTTTCTTCTAGCGAATGAACGAACATTTTAAGATGGTGGAATGAAACGAACGTGAATTAGAGGAAAAGGAAGTATTTAATATTTTAAACAGATTGAAAAATTGCAACATTAAGAAGGGATGGGAAAAAGTTATATAAAATTAAACAAATTTAGCAAAAATATCAATGCAAACTTAACAATAATAATAATAATAATAATAATAATAATAATAATAATAATAATAATAATAATAATAATAATTTGTACTTTTTTGTGGATGGTAAAGAAAATAACAAAAATACCAATAACAACAACATAACGAATAATAATAATATTTATATTAAAAACTTACGTATTTCCATTTGTTCAAATTCCAATTGACGTACAACTGCATCATGTTTCTTATGCAATTCATCCTCCTCATCGATACTTTCTACACGACCAATTCGTTTTGTTTCTGTTGCTGATGAATTTGTTGCAGATGTGGTACCAACTTGTGGCAGTTCTTTTACAGTGGGTGTTGTTGGTGTGGTTGGTTCTTTTGCTGATTTCTTTTGGCCCAAAAGACCAAAAACTTTTACTTTACTACCACGACGACTTCTTATTGAACCAACAAATGAAGATGATGAAGTTAAACCGCCACCATCACCATCAACACCTCCCTCACCACTTGTTGGTTTTGTTGCAGATGTCTGTGAGTTGCCCATTGTCAGAACAACAGTCAGCAATGTTAAAGGAGTTTTAGTTGTTGTACAAGACTATAAATTGATGATTGAATTTATTTAATGCAACACAATTCGAGAACATAAAAAACAAAGAACAAGAAAAAAAGTCAAACTTATTTTATTAGTTCGAAATAAATAAAAAAGAAATGAAAGACGAAATGAAAATTTAATGTCAAAATTGAGAAATAAGAACAAGAATCAAAAATCAATTATTACTTTTCAATCAGATTATATCGTCTTATAAGTGACTTAAAGTACATATATATGTATCTATTTGATGTGTGTATATTCGTTAGAATTATTTTTTTATTACAGATACTGAATCGTTTTATTTCTTGATTTTCATTTATGTTTTAAAAGAATAAGAACTCTAATTATGGAAAATAATATTCTAGTAATAACAAGAAAGAATGCTATATTCCGCTTTGCCGAATCTTCAATACCCTCCACCACAAATTCGTGTGAAGTTAATACGTTAGGTTCCGTAGATATACATATACACACACATACACTCACAAATGTATATAGTATATAATACAGAAACACTTAATGAGTCATAAAATTAGTTATAATTTTTGATTTAACTTTTTTCTACTTGGCCAGATTTCATTGAGCTCTGTAAATTTTTGTGGATGTGAGCAGACAGACAGATTGACGAAAATCGTCTGAGATTTTGATTTGAAGCAAGAATATATACACGTTATGGGGTCTGAAATAATTCATTCTAAGCGTTATACACAGAATGACAAAGTTAATACACTCTCTTCACCACTTGTATTGTGGATGGTATAAAAAGAAAAAATATGTTTTTTATAAGCTCAAAACTGTTTTCTTGGACCAAGATTGTTCATATTTATAATATATTTTGATTATAGTTAGAAAAATCATTGTGTTAAATTTTAATGGAATTGATCTTTATTTAAATTTTTTAAAACTTAAACCCGTTTTCCGGGAAAACCCATTATAGGGAGCTATAGGAAAATATGGACCGATATAGGGCAAATTAATATTATATCTTCAGAACAGTAAGCAAAATTATTGAGTCGAATTTCATTAAAATTGGTCTTTATTTACTCGTTTTATGAGCTGAAAACTGTCGGTGAAGGGCCTAATATGGGAGCTATATCAAAATATGGTCCGAGATTGTTCTATTTAAAAATATACATTAAAAATAGTTAAAAAGGTCATTTTACCGAGTTCCAACGGAATAATTCTTTATTTAATTGTTTTATAAGATCAAACCCGTTTTCCGGGAAGGAGGGTTATATGGAATCTATATCAAACAATGGACCCATGTTAATAAAATTTATGACAAATATTTAGAATAGTTAAAAAATTAGTTGTGCCTAATTTCAATAAATTGGTGCTATAAATAATATTCTGGGAAAGGGCCTTATATGGGAGCTGGGTCAATTAATGATTCCAGAACAATATGATTTCTTTGGGTTTATTATTGTATCAAAATAAGTATATGTGACAAACCCCAAACAGAGTTTGGGGTATATCAACATTTTGCATATTATGGCCTATAACTTTTTTATGTCAATCAGATTTTGATGATCTTTTGCATGATGATGGAGCACGTATAAATGTATGTTTAAATTAATGTTTTGTTTAAGTCCAATTGCATTTTTTAGAAGAAATTATAAGAGTTCTTTTTCGAAATTTTGAGGTTGTTTCAGATATCATAGTATTTTGAAAAAGACAGATCTACGAACAATACAATGGAATTTCACAAATTAGGACTTTTACAAATTCGAATTGTCCAGATATTAGAACCACGTTGTGAAATTTGAATCTCAGGTTTTAATTTCTGGACATGTTAATTCTTTAAAATTCTTCTGACATTTATGCACACATTTGGAACCCATAAAATAAATGAAAATTAAAATTGATATTTTATTTACACATTACAACTGGATATAGGTTTTGGATCTTCGAATATGAGCCGAATAGACGTTATCAATTAAGAGAATCGAGAAAACAAATAAATAAGGATACTTTATACGGTTATTTTTAATACTCACTTACATTTGACAGTGGGACAGAATCAATTTATTTTGGAAATAAATCTGTGACTTTTGATCGGTTAGATGGATTTATATGAAATGTGATGATATGAGATGTGAAGGTATGAGATGTGATGGATGAAAATTTAAGCTCCTTAGAGGGTCCATTGATAGAATTATGGACATTTAAATAGGAAATTATGGATCCATCCTCACAAATAGGTGTTTTTTATAAACATAAAATATAATATCGAAATAAGTATTTTTTGACTTTTAAGCACCTTAAATTGAAAAATATGCTTCGTGATATTTTGTATCATTAAGTTTACATAACCACAAATTAAAATTTACGAGGGCGTCATATAATATTTCATTGAAATTTATACGGTCTTGACTGACAATAATTAAATCCACCATCACCACAAGAAGGGAAGAGGGTATATAAACTAAGTCTTTCCGGGCGTAACGCCAAGATGGATTTATTTAAAAACTAAGTAAATATTTATATTCATTGCATGGTCCTAAATAGTTTTCAAAAATCATAAATAAATTATACAAAATTTTGATACAAACCACAATCAGTGTCTCACATTTAAAATATAATTATCTGAAAACTACCCTATTTGTTTATGCTGGAACCATCATTTTACGTACCTTTATAAAAAGCCTCTTCTCGGAACATGGATTAAAAAATATCGGTTGAATTGAATATGGTCCAATTCTATTGGAATTTGGCATTATTTTTCCAACTGTCTAATTTAACTAATTTAGGTCCATATTTGGTTGTAAACTTTTTAAATAAAACAAATTACATATCTTAAAGTTATGTATCTCTTTTCTAAATATCGTTACATATTTGGTAATAGATTGTGATCATATAAGGTTCCATTCCGGAAATGGGTTCAAACGTATATGATTCTTAAGTATTGACCAATTCTATAGAAATTCTGGATAATAATTTTCTGATTGTCTTCAATAAAGTATGGTGAAAGAAATTCGGAGAAGTATAAAAGTAACGAAAACAGTTGTAAAAAAAATTGTTAAAGTTCAAATTGTATTTGTTGTTTTTGATGTTTTCATACTAAAATATATTTAAACAAAATGGATCCTTCGCGATTAGCTTTTCTAATTTTCTCATTGAAGCCTGTATATTTGTAAGTTTCTTTTTATTTTCCAAATAAGCGAATCAACATTTTTGTCTCTGTGTCCGCTTTGGTAAACCTTTATATTCAAGTAAGACCAAAAAGTTTTAATAGGTCGTAATTGGGGAACATTTGGAG
This sequence comes from Cochliomyia hominivorax, assembly GCA_004302925.2. Taxonomy (NCBI): domain Eukaryota; kingdom Metazoa; phylum Arthropoda; class Insecta; order Diptera; family Calliphoridae; genus Cochliomyia; species Cochliomyia hominivorax. Next base: position 57,420,053 of record PYHX02000158.1, read on the forward strand.
GGTTTATTTCCTTTCAAATTATATTTTTTTATTTTTCAAATTTTTTTTTTTAATTTGGATATCGCATAGTGAGAAGACGCCAAATCTTATCGAAGTCAGCACACTGGCACATAATTTTTCACTGTAAATTTGTGAATTAACAGCTAATCCATTTTTAAGAAAAACAAATTCACTGATAGCACTTTCATTTACGGCTAGACAGAACAAAACTTTTCCCGGGAACTTTGCCTTATGAATAAATTTTTAAATTTTTGACATTTTTCAGTGGCGGCGTGACTAGAAGACTCTAAATAATGTTTTGATTACCATTCATTCCGTTCAACGGTAAAATAGGTTTCGTCGTCCATTACACGTTTGTTCTTCCGTAGCCTATGTTTAATTACCTTTTGCGGAACTTCATTGTTAAATTGCGTTGTTATTTTTTTCCTTTTCTGTACTCCCATGCACGCAGAGAAGAAATATGTATGCGGTAACCACAAACAAGAAGTAACAACATACTATTGTTATTAGATATTTTTACCGTAACTAAAAATTTGTTTATTCGCATTATGATTTTGCATTGATAACAATATTAATTTCTATCGTCACAAAAATATTGTTATTCCAATAACAAATATTGTTAGTTTATTAAAAAAAATTTTTGTTCGCATTATTTTGTTATTAAATAAATATATTTTCGTATGAAATATTTTAATTTAATTCTCATTTATATATATGTATACCTTTGGAAAATATGTAAACATTATTTGAAATGTTTTCGTCATAAAATTTTATTTATTTTAATTTCCTAATTTTTTTATTTATAAATAATAAAAATATTAATTTAATTATGTATTATTTTCCATTGTAACATAAATTGTAAAAAAGTGTGAAAAATATTTGTTCATATTCAGTTGTCAGTAAACTGAAAATATTTTTTTATATCAGACTTTAAAATAACAATAAAATTGTAATCAGTCAAACATATTTTCAAATATTTTTTTATTTAATAAAAATAATTTTATTCCAGTAACAAAATTTTTATCAAAATATAGTTAATTTAACATTTAACATGTTAATAATACTTCTTAATTTTACTTTTGTCACAATAACATGTCCTACCCAGTAGACGAAACGACATTGCTCTAGAACCTACAACTTCATTTCTTAATTTTTACAGTATTTTGGGGTCTTGTAAACTGCATTTCCGACCAGATCCAGATATTGTTCTCATATAATTTTAATGTCTTGTGGGCATATTGTTTTTTGAATCTCTTGTTTCAATCGAATTAAGAATCATTTTCACATTGAACTTTATTTTATGATAGTTTCACACTTAATCCGAAATATTTAGTGAATAATAATTCGTAAGAAAAAAAATAATAAAATTATTTACAATGTAAAAAATAATAAACATTTTTTAGTTGCGATAAGAAATCTTTTAAAAATAAAAATAATAACAATAACTACAACAACCATATTCATTCGTTCATACAACATAATAAGGCGGCACGTGACTCACACATTTGTGGAAAGATTTATGTTTTCGACAACAATTTCTATTGTTTATTTCACTCTGTTTTCATTTTCATTTCTAGTCATGACGTCACATTCAAAATAAAAACTTATTTAACAATTTATATTATTTTATACATTAAATTACTACTTTTTAAATGTATTTGTATGTGTATGTATGTATTTGTATGTGTTTATTTATGAGAGTATGTATTTTATTTTATTACATCTCTCTCTTTTGAATTGGATTTTTTGACACATTCTCGAATAAGTTATAATTATAATTGATTTCAACTGAAATTTGAACAAAATATTTTCGATATCGCGAAATTTGATTTAAAGATTTTTAGCAGTTGTAATTGCGGTGGCTTCCGGTGCAATTTATTTGCAATTCTAACTAAATTTATTTGTTGTTTCATATTATTTTTCTCCTTCACCACCACAAGTGGTGATGAGGGTATATTAACTTTGTCATTCCGTGTGTAACGCCAAGATGGAACCATCTCAGAACCTATAATGTTTATATATGTTATGACATCAAATCAAAAAATATATTATATCGGGTTATAAGAAAGGAAGTTATATACCGATATCTGAAACAATCTCGAAATTGTGAAAAAGAACTCTTCTAATTTCGTCTAAAAAAATGTTTGGACTTAAACAAAAAAAAATAATTTTATCATGCAATTGTACGTGCCCATCATCGTGCAAAAGATCATCAAAATCTGATTGACAGGCAAAAAGACTATAATATGCAAAAATTTTATACACCCCAAACTCTGTGTGTCATATAAGCCGCAATCTTTAAGATAATGTACTAAAATTTGGCACATATACTACTTTGATATAATAAATCCGAAGTCCCCTTCCGGGAATTTTATTTATAGCTTATAGAACTATTAAATTTGAACCAATGCTATTGAAATTTTGCACAATTAATTTTTTAACTATTCTAAATATATGTTATAAATTTTATTAACATGGGTCCATATTTTGATATAGCTCCCATATAACGTCCCTTCCCGGAGAAAGGGTTTGAGTTTATAAAACATTTAAATAAAGATCAATTCCATTGAAATTTAGCACAATGATTTTTCTAACTATAATCAAAGTATTTTATAAATATGAACAATTTTGGTCAATATTTTGCTGTATCTCCCATATAAAAAACCCTTTCGCGAAAACAGTTTTTAGCTTATAACAAGCATATTTTTTGATTTTATGCCCTCAACAATACAAATGGTGAATTGAGCATATTAACTTTGTCATTCTGTGTGTAGCGCTAAGAATTATTCAGACCCCGTAATGTATATTTATTCTTGCATTAAATCAAAATCTCATTAGATTTTCGTCAATCTGTCTATCTACTCTCATCTACAAAAATTGGCAGAGCTCTATGAAATTAGGCCTAAGTATTCACTAAAGTCCTGTTTCCAGCAAAATCGCTTCAGTATTTTAAAGGATATAGACCGATATCTGATGCAACCTTTAAGTTAAAGAGTTAAATTGGAATGAAATTTTGTCATAACATTATGTTGTGTGAACTTCATTACTATTACAAAAATTATCAAAATCAGTTCAGCAGAAAAATAGTTATACCCAAAATTATAACAAATTTTATGACTCATTAAGTGTTTCTGAGTTATATACTGTATTCATTTGTGAGTATATGTGTGTGTATATGTATATCTATGGAACCTAACGTATTAACTTCACACGAATTTGTGGTGGAGGGTATTGCAGATTCGGCATAGCCAAATATAGCATTCTTACTTGTTCTATTAATTTTTTGTTTGTTTTTATTTGGTGGCAACTAAATCAAAAAAAAGAAAAAAAAGGTTATAGTGTTGGGTGCGGCACACGCATTAAAAAGGAAAATAGTGAAATTATATTAATATAAATGAACAGAATCAGAGCTCAAATGCGACAAGTTCGTGACATGAACAATTTCCTTTAATTTTTGTTTAATTTTAACTATCAAAAATAAAAAGGAAATAGAAAATAGAAATAGAAAAAAGTAGAAAAAGAAATATGAAATTATAACAAACTCACACATAAACTTTATTATTAAATTGGTTAAAAGAAAATTCATCACTGCTGCATGTGGCAAACACGCAATCTGTAAAATAAATTTAATCACACTTCACTTATATTCTCACTCACGTTCAAACATACACACACACAGACACAACAAAGAAAATCTTTAAAAAATGGCAGTATTAGTGTTTGTTAATTACATTTCCGTTGCTTTTACTTTTTTCACAATTTCTAATAATTTGATAAGTTTTTTACGAACAGAAATCTCTAGGGGGCACGTGTGTATGTGTGTGTAACAAAATATTGATATTAAATTTTATTTATTTATTTTTGTTCATTTTTATTCATCTTCAAAAACATCAATCACAATTTCTTTGAACTATTTTTCGCGTGATATATTTACATTTAACAATTTATTTATTTGTCATTAATGTTCAACATTCTTATTCTCATTTACAAATGTATGTGAGTGTCAATATGTAAATGTTTGTTTACATGTTCACTCAGTGTCACTAAACAAATGTCAAACTTTTATTTCACAACAAAAAACATTTTATATCATGTGAAAATTCAATACAAGTGACAACAGCTGTTTTAAAATGCATTCGCTCATTTTGCACTCTCATTCGTTACTCACTTTACTTTATATATTCCGTGACTCAGACACTAAAATTTATGCTCTTCCTATGTATTTTTCCGTTTACAATGTTTCTCTTTTACTTCATTTGCAAGATTTTTACATAAAAATGTTTGTTAAAAATCGATATCTAGAATCCACTTTTGTGCGACTAATCCACTCACTGTCATTCGCTTACTAAAGTAAACAAACATTCTCATATGAAATTGTTGGCGCATGTATCTTATCAACTGTCAAAATATTATTCTCTTCATTTTTAAGTTTTATGTTTGTTCGAAAACTGACATAATATCAGACATACAGAGCGTATATCAAGCACAAAAATATGAAAAAAAGACCCATTAAACCAACCAACGGTCAATTATTAAACACTAAAATGAAAAAAATAAAATAAAATACTAGAGAAAAAGAACATAAATTGCACAATGAACGTTCTCAATTCTAAATGCCGCTAAAAAAAAAAAAAAATTGCCACAAACTCATGAACCTATAAAAAGATAAATAACTACATAGACTCAGTATCATATATGGGTGTACATACATACATACATACATACATACATACATACATACATACATACATACATACATACATACATACATATGAAAATTTAAATTGAAGCAACAAAATAAAAACAAATTTTTATTTAAATGAATAATTATTTGCCAAGTGCGATAAAGTGATTAGCGTTTGAATTTGAAATTTAAATTTTGTAGTGAGTAAGTGAATGAATGACTATAAGAGTGAGAGAGTATATTTTAAATTGTACTTCAATTAACCCCCTAAAGAGCTTAGAGTCTTTTAACGCTTAGAGTAAATAGAAAAATAATTGAAATTATTTTCCTCCTCTGAACGTATTCATATAATAAAGTTATATTCGAGTTATGTATTTATATATATAATTTTCTCTTGTTACTGTTTCAGTGGGTCACAATAATTAAAGAAAGTTAAAGCTATAAATTAAGATACGAAAGCAGCTATGCTTTCCCATTGAGTATATAGTAAAAACATTGTAGGATCCGATCGTGGAAACTTCAATTGATAAATTTTATGATCACAGTGAATGTGATATACAAGAAAAATTGAATGTTGATGCGGTAATGTTGAGGAGAATTCCCAATTCAAGTAATTAAATATCTCATTTCTACAATAATTTTATGAATTAAAATCATCATCATTATTATAATTCTGGATAATTCTCCAGAATTATAATTCTGTAAGAACTTGCAGAATGAAAGTAATAAAAAAGATTTATTTCTCGTCCAGATTTAATAAGACAATAATCTTAAGCACATAATCATAATAAGACAATGACCTTAAACACATAACATATTCCTGAATATTTAGCGATTTCTTTTTCCCAGATCTCAAAGCAAGTGAATATATGTGATTTTAAATAGAAAGTTATTAAGCAAGGATTCCTTGAAATTAGTGAAAATCGCTAAAAATATTTTTCGCAATATAAAAAGGCTTTTTCACTTTATGTACTTGAATGCTTGAAAATTGGTAGATGCTACAGTTTTTGTCAATGAAACCCCAGCTTTGATAGAGGTAGCGAAGAGCACCGCATAAATCCACTATATAATACATATATACACTACACCACTGCGCAGTTATGAAAGATTACGGACCGACCCCTATAGAATCTGATTTTACATATCGTAGTTGTATAAATTATACTTGTATAATATATTATCTTCATTCATATGTATATGGGAGATTTATGCTTTAGGAACTATAGGACATTATGGACCGATCAACTTTGGTGGATGTTTTCCAGACGAACAGATTTTAGCTAAAAGAAATATCATCATAATATATATCAGTGAATTTCGGAAGATTGTATTTTAACAGACTTCGTCTTTGGGTCAAAATTATAAAAATGTGTTCATCAAAATACTCAAAAATTGCTTAATGTAAAGTGTTCACAACGTTTACATGAACAGCAAGTCGGACAGACAGACGTACGGATGAATATCGTTAAATCAACTAAAAAAATGATTCTGAGTCGAAAAGTATACGATATTGACTATGTTATGTTATAAACATCAACACAAACGCATAATACTCCAACCACCTATGGTGGTGTAGGGTATAACTACAAAGTCATAGTTTCAACTTCAGGTTAATATAACTTTGTAACAGATTTATATATTTATATGTTTGTTGCATCAACATTTTAGTTTATAGGGAATCTGGCACATATTTTTGAAACATTTTATAGTCTTTATTAAGCTTAAAACTTAAAAGAACACAAAATGTAGATCGACTTGAAACTGAAATTTTAAACTTCTTTTGTCTCAATTCATGAATTAATTTTTAAAGAATTTTTAAAATTCGATTACGGGTATATACTTCTCTAAACAACTCGAAAACCTGAAACTGAACTAAATGTTATGGGGAATATAAACGAAATATTTTCGTAGAACTTTAATGAAAAAAAGGTGTTCAATAAACCGATTTTTATCTAATTAACGTGATTTTGTTTTAATTTTTTTAGTAAAAGATGTTCAATTGAATAAAATTTCGTTAAAAAATTAACGAAACAAATGGTATATCAACAGATTTTTAGTTAAAATGGCAGTAACGCAATGCAAGTAAAATAACACACAAATTTATTCAATTCTACATACTAAAATTAAGTTAATTTGAATATCTTTTTTTTGCTAATTAAACTATTGTTTTCGTCAAATAATTTTGTGTATTTTCTCTGTCATACTAAATGAATTTTAACAAAGAAATTGTAAATTGAATATATTTACATACAGGAGGAATATATGTTATAGAACATTCATAATTAAAATGTAACTGAAATTAAAGGAATATTTTGCATAAATTCATGATCAAATGCAAATGGTGGATCAGCTGATCAGCAAACATGTACAAGACGGTCGATTCACCACCATCCCATTGATATTTCACTATTTTCAGTTGTCCGTAACCTTTTATACACTCTTTAATTATTATCTAACTTACTGTTTTTCATTGTGTTTTTTTTTCTATTCTATATTCAATTGATTATAGTGATTTATTTGGTATTTCCCGAGGATTAAAATAATTTCAGATATTTTTTTCTGAAACATAAATAAATTCCTAGTAGACACCAGTTCATGTTGTTGTTTATCTTCTATGTTAACATTAATTTATTTTCAAACTATTTTATTAATGTTCCATTGTGCATTATATAACCTAATCTCTCTTTTAAGAATAAATAATTTTATTTTAGATGAGTAATCCCTGTCGGCGTGAAATAAACAACGTTGCTTCTGACATCATTCATACTTAATTTTCTAAATTTACTTAAAACTTGTATAATATATTGTTTTGGGATGTCATTATGTACATATTCACACACATATACATACACACACATCACACACTGTCACACACGTACACACATACATACGTTTATGTACAAAATGTACAATGGGAATTAAAAGATACGCAAAATGATTTTAAAGAAATTATATTCGCACTTATTATCCTTAAGATGCTGAAATTAATTAAGTTTATATAAACAAGTGTGGCTTTTTTGATTTAGTTAATTAGAATCCAAAAGCAAATCAGGGAATACTTTACATCAACTACATAATGACTGAAATTGGGGAAATTGTTATAGCAGAAAATTTCTTAAAGTAAATTTCTATTAAAACCATAAGGACTTGTGGTAAAATAAATGTTAAATTTGTAATTTTATTGCAAATAAGAAAATTTTGAGCTGCTTTCGTATCCTGTAAAAAATATGTTAAAAAATATATAATCTTTTCAACACAATTTAAACAAATATTAGTTTTGTTTAAAATTATGATTAGTTACTATGAAATTATGAAATTAGTTGGTGAAATGACAATGTCCTTTTACAATGACGTAACACTGTTCCCTTTTGTGAATTTCACTGTCCTTTTTTTTCTATTGGGTGAAACTGAAACTGAAAATATTATAGCTTTACAATAACATTGAAAGTGCTCTACACATGTCCCTTATTTATAATTACGTGTAGCGTATGGCAAATACAAATGTCAAAAGATTGGAGCAGAATTGTAGCAAACACTCCTTAAAAAATTATTTTGTGAACTAACGTCTTCTCCTCTCTTCAACTTTTGTCTTAGCCCATAGTGGGGCAGAATCGATCTAATGTGTTGTTATTACTCCGGCATGGACGGAGCTATAGGAGATCGCAAGATTCGAAGTACAGAAATATTATGCAAAAGTTATTTGCAGTAAAAATATGTATTGAAAAGGTTTTCTTAAATTACATAAAATGTAAAGTCCTAAAAATTAGATAGCAGTCAGTGCTCGGACTATTTGGTACGAAAATTTAAAGCTAAAGTAGACTTAAAACATAAAAGGCACAAAAAGTTCCCTACAGGAATGCCGATATTAGCTTAGAGACCAAAAACAGAGTACGAAAATTGAAGTCAAGTTTTCTAAAGATAAATTCTTGCTAAATAGTGGGTAACGAAACTTATGTGCTGACACATTTTTCGCAACTTCCTGATCAACAATTTTATATTGCTGATGCTCGAAGGAATGTTAAAGAAAAGTTTAGGAGTCGAAAGCAGGAAAATTTTTTCCAAAAAGTACTTGGTATGACAAGCAGCTTGCGGTTGGGGCAAAAGTTACAACGGGGTCTATAAATACTGAAATTTACGTTAAGAAATGTCTAGAAAAAAGGCTGCTACCATTCTTAAGACTTCATAATAAAATATTTTAATTTTTGTTAATTGTAATAACAATTTCAGTCAAATAAAAAATTAAAACTGTGAGTTTAGTAATTTCGTTTTTATTAAGACACCCTTCGATCACCCTCCTTACATTGCGTTTTTAAGTTCAGAATTTGGCATTTTACAACACAGTTGTTAATCTGGACAAATAGTATAAGTTTTCAAGAAAATGTTTATTTTTGATGAAAATAAGTGAAGACATTTTTCGATAAAAAAAAATACAAAAATTCGTAAATTTTTGAATTTTGTTTTTTTTTGTTTCATTTTGTGAACTCCTCCCATGGAGTTCTATGGAATCTTAACTAAGCTGTAATTTTTCACTACTCTGTCATCATTATGATGATTATATATTCTTGAAATATTTTCCAATTTATTTGAAGAAGGATATATCTACTGTGGGTTCCGGGATTGGGTAGTAGATTTTCATAGTTATTCACCTTTTTGCGACAATTTTTTTTAATCACCAAAATTTTATTTATGATTCCATTGGAAGAAACCTTGCATTCATATAGCCCTTATAATTCTCTACAAAAACGATTATATGTATGAGATATCTTTTATAGTTTAAGAGATATTAAGACCAATGTAAAATTTTGACCCATTTTTGGGTTCATTTAAATGTTATATTATTTTGAAATAGAAATTTAGAAAAATTGGACAATTTTCGAATTATTTCGATTTTTTTTGACCGGAACAGAACCTACATAAAAAAATGAAAGCAAACCTATACAAAAATAGTTCAAAATTTTACATTGGTCTAAATATCTCTTAACCTATAAGAAATACAAATATTATCAAAGCTTTGTGATATTTTCAATCGAATTATAAATAAAATTTTGTTGAATTAAAAAAAAAAAAATGTTATACCAGAGATGACCAAATCATGTCCTTCTCCAAATCAAATGGTAACCACTTCGTCTTTCCGACTGCTACACGCTGGGGTAGAAGGAGTCAAAAGTGGCGTTTAATGGGATTTTGAAAATCACTTTTTTATAATAAAATTGGATACCGAATAAAAGTAGAAATAATTATGTTCCCGTAGAAATATATAACATTAGCCTATGTGGTGCAGTGTTCGTGCTCAGATCGTCAAAGTGAAACTTTTTTCTATAATTTAAAATAACAAAAATTTAAATTTTCATTAACTTTCGGTGTATTTTTCATTTAATAAAATGTACTTTAAAACTAAAATTTGAAATGGACCCATCAATGTGGGAATATTTAAATGGGCAAATTTAAAGTCAATTATCATGCGAGTTTAGCTGAAGGACTGAAAATGGTGTATTTTCCTTGGGTATGTACACGGGAAACCAAATGTCCTAGTTGCAATCATATTATGTGTTTATTACAGCTGTTTCTATTGATGTAGACGAAAGTCATTTTTAATTTTAAAGAATTTTTATTACTAAATATTGTTTTTGCTAAAAAAAAATTAATTAGCGAGAAAAAACTTGTAGAAGATTTCCTTTGTCCTTTATAATGTTAAAGCTTTCTACTGTGCTTTTTTATATCTTCCACCACTACAATTGGTGAAGAGGGTATCTTAGCTTTATCATTCCGTGTGCAAGGATAACAAGGAATCATCACAGACCCCATAATGTATGTATACTTACATCAAATCAAAATCTGAGTCGATTTAGTTATGTCCGTCTGTCTCTCGTTGAAATGCTCAGTATTTGTATATTAAAAGATATAGACCGATATCTGAGGCAACATCTAAGTTCAACCGAGGAACTTTTGTAAAATTAGCAATTATAAATCGACAAATCAGAATAAAATTTTACTTTAGTATTAAACTATTTGTACTTCATTATATTTCTAAATCTGTGCAGTAGAAAAAAGTTTTACCCAAAAATATAACTAATTTAATGACTCATTAAGTGCTCCGTGTTGTATTTAAGAAAAATTTTTATAAATTGTATACGTTTGTGAGTGTATGTGTGAGTGAGTATGTACGAAACATAATGTTTTAACTACACACGTATTTGTAATGAAAATTCGGCATAGCCGAATATATAGCATTCTTTGTTGTTTCATTTCTTTGAAACGGTCAATAGTATTATTTCACTAATGACACAAACACACACATCTACATATTAAGAAGCGGATGTGGACATGTTGTCAAAAAACAAATTAAAACAATTCTTGTTTATCTTCCTTCTTCATATGGTATTTAGCCAGCAACAACAACAATACAACAATAACAAATAACCAATAATACAACAATTTCAAAAATATTTATTTAGTAAAACTTTTTGATATGAGTGTGTCTATGTGTGTGAGTCTGTTGGTGTGACAAATTAATTTTTTGATTTCAAAACTCTGTATATGATAAAATCTAATTTTTTCTTTTTTCCTTCCAAATTGTAAAACAGTTTGTCATTCAAAATGGCGAAAAAACAAAAGTTTGAACTACAACAACATAAACTCACTTTCCGCAAGGAAATTTTTAGTTTTAACCATGAGATTTTGACACTTCTCATTAGAATTGTTTGGTTGCTGCCGCTGTTCCGCCGCTATAGTTTCTGCTGCTACTGCTGCAACTTTTATTATTATTGTTGTAGTTAGCTACAATGGAATACCATAACGTCCCCGCTGCTGTTGTGGTTCAGTAAAAATTTTTTGTTATTGACATTTCCATCATTGTCGTCATGCTTGTTGCTACTGTTTTTAGCTGAGATTTGATGATAGTGTTTACAGTTATGGTAAAAAAGATAAAAATTCACTTTTTTCGGATGAAGTAAGTATTTAAATTTTCAATACTTATTATTTCTAGCAAGAACTATATAGATAGATATGTTAGGAGTTTGATCGTACTGAATGACAAAAATTGTACGAGATCAAATACTCAAGCCAAATTTCATTGAGCTCTACCAATTATTGTGGATGTGAACGAGTCAACAACATCAAAGAGAGAGAGAGACAGACAGACTGACAGACAAACTTAGCTAAATCGACTCCGATTTTTATTTGATGCAAAAAAGAACAAACAAAATGTATATTTGGTTTCCTTCTTAGCGTCAAAGTTAATATACCCAGATCTTTGATTAACTAATTCATGTTAGAAGTAGAAATATGTGACCGATATTTTAAGGCGGAAGGCTGATACCAAAAAGAGTGTGAATGAATAGAAAAAAGATGAAGAATAAATATAAAAAAACATTATTTTTGTAAGTGATTCAACTCCAATTTTTAAGAATGTCAAAGTTTATAAAGCACAATCTTTCGTACTTCTGTTAATTAAAGTGACCCAAAAACACTTTATTATCGAAAATGTTCACTAATTTTTAAATAGTTGGAGATTCATGTTACAAATTTTAATTCACCGGATGTTTAAACTCACCGGATGATTTTACTCAAAACCTTCTAACGGAATGTAGAACAATATAGAATAAACGTAGGGCTAATAACGAATTTATGCAGTATTAGCAATTTCGTTTATTAGAAGGACGTAACGTTTCCATTTAAGACACGTAACGTTTCCCATTAAAGACAATATCAGCGTGTCAAAATTCATTCACTTGTATTTAGATATTGGCCTGAACTAATTTGATCTGATTTTGTCCGTTTTACCTCAGATATCGGTCTTCATCTTTCAATATACTGATTCATCTTTTAATGTACCGATTGCTGGTTTCAAACAGGAAAGTTTTAAATACAATAATCAGGCAAAATTTTATTGAAATCCCATAACTGATTTGTGTGTGAGCGTTCCTAACAATAGATGACATAGTAAAATTGACTCAGATTTTGATTTGTGAGGTAAAAGAATATACATACCTCTTAAGGTCTTGAATAATGCTTTTGATGTTAAAGAGGGATTGATAAAGTTAATTTAAACTTTTCACTACTTTGGTGTTAGAGGGCATAAAAATCCACTACGTGTACATCACTCTAGACTAGATATTTTATTACTCCAATGTTTCGAAAACACAAATCTTTGATCACCAATAAGAATGTGATACAAAATGTTTATTTTTGTATCATAAAAACGTCGTTATTAATTTGTGTATCCTAATGTCATCATTTCCATAATGAATGATATTAACATTTTAAGCATACAATACCTATGTTTTGGCCACTAGTGTACATATGCATGACTGTATGCATGTTTACTTATATTTGTTTTAATATCACACAATGTAATTAAATTTCAAAATCAGTTGTAGGGTTTTTAGTTGAAGGAAAACTAACCGTTCAAATCATTCATTCCAACCACGATTCATGTATTTGACTTCATCCGTGACGGCAATATTCATTTTATAAATACTGTGGTTTCAAACTGATTTTTATACCCTACACCATTACAAGGGGTAAATTAAGTTTTAAAATTATTTGAATAACACTAATAATAATTATTAACATCCCATAAATTATATATCATATCATAATGAGAGTCCACTTTATCTGACAATTCATCTGTTGCTGACATGATAAAGTTTAAACGAATAATTCTATGTTGATATGGTCCAGATTGGTATTTAAAAGTACTTAAATCGACCAACTTGGAAAACAGGAAGAGTCCGACATCTGAAGTTATCTAAAAATTTTGTAGGCAGACTAAATGTCGTATTCGAATGTCGAAAATTTCATGATAGTAATTCCAGCAGGGAATATCATTACTTACAGGGGACTGATACTCCTTACAAAAGAAATATTTATCTTAATGCAGTTGAAGGGTGTTTAATATTCATCATAGTCGATTATAGTTTTCATGTTACTTGTCTCTTTTAACTCTTTCATTTTTATGTCGTTTTGGGGTTTCGTGCATTTAAATGCTTGATTTTGTTAACAGAATTCTTGAAAAATTGCACACACATCACAAACAAAATTGAAATTGGAATATTTGAATACAAATACAAAAAAAGGGAAAATTAGTATTGATTGGCAGTATTTTTTGTATTAATAGCTGTTGCTTGTTTTATACAAAATATACAGATCGTTTTATGTATTTAAAATATTCGTAATTATCTGAGCAAGTTTTTGCGAAATATCGTTATGATACTAAAATATATATGCAAGACTTATTAGTGTTCAGTTTTTTAAATAATATTGATTGTAAGTATTTTCTGCTAATAATATAAAAATTACAAAATCTGTGTTTGATTGCTGGTTTCTTTGTTTGGGACTACTGGACCGATTTTGTAGCATTTTCTATGGGAATGCGATAATTTGGAATATGTTTTACTACCGCAGAATGGCTATAAAATATTTCGGTAGGATAAAAAGGAGGGATACCCCCTATACGAAGCAAATATGAATTATCGATTATCTGTAGAACTATTACAGCGAGTCTTACAAAATGTAATTTCAATCACTTTCCTTTCTAAAGTTAAAAAATATAGAACTTAAGAAAATGTATGTCAGATATGGTCAGGGGAAAAATTACCCACCGTTCAAAGAAAATGGGAGATCTGCCATCATATAGACCATATATTAATTGTCGAATATCTTAAGAACATAACATTTACACTTTCAAAATTGTGTCATGTTTTCTATGAAACGATTCTACTGGAAATAATTAAAACAGACAAGTTTAATGGGAGATATAAAGTAAATATTAATAATTGAATATCTGATAAACTATTATGTGTAAAATTTTTCCAATTTGTTCAAGAGGGAGGAGAAGTTCTCTGCAGCAAAACGCAAGGGATAAAAGGAAGCACGTTAGTTAAGTTGATTTTGGTTACATAAGTCATAACTGTGCCAATATTATCTCGGCTTACGATAAACGCCAAAGTGTAAGCACTTACATTTTCAATGAGAATAATAATTTTGAATTTTTGCACTTAAAACTTGTTTAAGGGGGAAGTAGATTACCTTTCCTTGTATGAAGGAAATAGATATCGAAAGTTATTGTTGATAGAAAGTTACGATCAACATATAGTAACACAAAAGAACTTGTAAACGATGGTGTACTAGATTCAAAAGTGATGAATTCGACACAAAGAGAGATCTAGAAGAATTTGCATTAGAAGTCATTCAAAAACGTGTTTTAAAGGAAGAACCAATAAAGGATTCTGTATCGGCTATGCCGTGTATTCAATACCCTACATCATAAATCGAATATCTACATTCACAAACACACGTAATATTTATTTAATATAGATACATATGTAAGGTCAACACCCAAAATTTTTTCTGCCAGACGGTCCTTATAAACCATATTATTATTACATGTTATTCCTTCTCTTTCTCTGTCTCTCTCTCTTTCTCTCTCTGTCGATGTGAAGCCTTTCAGTTTCATATCTATTTCTCATGTCTGTTTAAGTGCTGTCAGAAATTTAATAAAAACGAAATACTTTATTTGTATTTCATTCTGATTGTATTAAAATTGTGTACTATAATTAAATTAAAAAAATTAATTTCCTTTTCAAATAAAGTTTTTAAATTTGTCTAACAATTTTAGATTTAAAATAACTCATAATTAACATAATAATTTTTCTATAAATTTAATTTAAACACGTATATTGGCAACATTGTAATTTGTTGCGTCCAACCTACCAACCAATCAACTAACCAATCTACCAACTATACAAATATTCCTATTTTCTATATGAATTAAAAACGCCCACCACATATATTTGGACAATTTCTAGTGTTGCATTGTGGTCAGACCAAAGTCAAAATTTTTGTAATAGAGTTATTATATTCTTGTTGTTTTTGTTGGTGGTTCTAGTTCTGGTGTTTGGACGATTTTTGCTGATGTTGTTGATGACGTTAGTGGTTTTATACTCGATCTCACTGCAATATTTTTGAAGCAAAAAAAAAAAAAAAAAAAAAACAAAAAAGATGAGAAGGATGAAGACAATGTTAAAATCGGCTATGCCGAATCTTTTATACCATTCGTCAATATCAACAAATTATTTTCTTATAATTTTTATCGAAAGGATGTGCAACGTGTCCCTTAAATAAATTAAATGCAAATAAATCTGTTACTTCCGATTTTATTGAAAGCATAATTTCACATAGTCAACCTGAGATGTTAGGGATTTTAAGATTTGGGCTTGAACCTTTAAAAGCTATTAGCGCTTACAGATAAGAAAGTTCTAATCTATTAGACTTAGTCGAGAGACTTGGAACATAATTTTTTTCTTGATGTTACATATGATATGGCAAAATGAAGAAACCGTTAATTAAACTGTTGCGGTGGTGGAGGGTATAAAAATAGTAATACGAATCTAATGCATTCATACATATGGATACTAATTTTACTACCATGAATTTACTTACTTAAACAGTAATGAGTAAAATTAAAAATAAAAAATAAATATTTGAATTAAATACCTTCACTAAATCCTGCACAGTAGTTAAGAATTTTTTATCTTTACCCGTTTTTATTTTACGATTTGTATGGATCAAATCAAATCTGTTTTTTAGTAATATCCGTTTGTCAAAATGTTACTGATTTCTACCTTTTTAATACTGTAAAATAAATCAATATTAAACCCAACATCATATATACAGAAGATATTCTCTTTTCAGAGCCACCACATGTGAGAAGACCCCATAATGTATATATTACTTTTCCATAAATGATCTGATTCAAACAAAATTGATAAATTAACGGCTCAATATTTGAGTCAAGCTCAAGCGTCAGAAGAAAAAAGAATTGATCCATAAAATACAACTATAAATTTTGATACTTCCAAAGAAAGTATATTTTGTTATAGATCGCAATTTTAAAGACAAAGTTCTTTAGTTATATTTGCATAAGAATAAAACCTAAGAAGACACTTAAATTTGTATCAATTTATTCAGATTCGGTATAATCATTTATCTAACATTTCTTAAATTTCGTAATTAATTTAATAAATATTGATCCATATTTGGTTACAGCTTCCATATAAGACCGTTGCCAAAAAAGGTTTAGTTAATCTTATAAAACTTTTAAATATAAATTAAATCTTATAAAACTTTTAAATATAAATTTATATATAAATTATATTTCGTAGCAATAGAATATTGTTATAATATTAAGATCGGATTTCACTTATAAAATAAAAAATTTACCAGGTACCTCATAGAGTGGTTGAATTGCAATGTTTTCGAAAATGCGTAAATATTAATTTTTAATTATGTTCCATTTTTTTGGATCTATTTCTTTTGCATATAGCACAGCCATATGTAATGGGATAGATAGATCCTTTTGATATGTAGATTCAGTTGTGCCAAATATAATTAATCATAATTATTTTATTTCATTGAATATTTGAAATTGCCACTTGCAAGAGGAACATCGTTAAGTCGTTCACATCTTTAAGCCGATGACATTATCGTACATTTTAAATTTATTCAATTATGTTTTACGGCTTCAACTGTTTTATTTGCGAAATCTTGAAATTCATCTGTGTATAGACTACTAATTGTAGTCTATATTTTGCAATAGCTCCCATAGATCGCCCCATCCCGGAAAACGGATATGTCATGAAAATGTGTTACCAAAAAAATACTTTAAAATTGCAAGACTTTTAAAATTGAAACAATTCTATTTAAATTCGGCACAATTATTGCTCCATGCTTTACTAGTTTAACGAATATCGGATCATATATGCTAAAGTTGCCTTTAAAGGCCCAGGAAAGGTTTTAAATTAAAGACCATTGTTAAACTTTATATATGAATCAATTTTGACAATTATAAGGTCATATTTGGTTATAACTCTTTTATAATGTCACTTTCCGGAATAGTGTTGTAGGATTCTTAATAATGAGCCAATTCTATGAAAATGCCGACATTTATTTTTTTCTCTGTTTGGTATTTACGTATTTAAAATTGAAATGTAACTTTATATTTTTAAATATATTCTAAATAGAAATTATAGTGATGTAGTTTTATTCAAAATATTTATGAACAATTTTTGCGATTAATTGTAGACAAACTTAAGCATGTGTGCATGTGTGCATGTGTCCATTATGGTATATTACCAGCGGGAAATTTGATAAGTACTTCGAGAGATTAGATAATTTAAGGGAATTTCAAATACCCTCCGAAATTTTGTAACTTAGTAAAAATGAGAGGACCTATTTCGAATGCCTCTTCGTTAACTTCCTTTTTGTTTCTAAAAATGTTTACTACAACTTTTTTCTTGGTTTTCCATTGGGTATATACATGTATTTGGAAGTGCATGTGTAAGTGTTTGACATAAAAATGACAAACTTAAATTTAATTTTGTTTTGTGGAAAACCAGCAAAACCAGGAATATTTTGTAGAAAATATGTTTCGAATACACGATATGTGAAATGAGAATATGATAAATGGATGTTGCTGTTCATTGCGTTACCGAAATTTGTCTTTCGTTGTTTTTGTTGTTGAAAGTTTGGTTGCAAATGATAATGCAGTTTTAATTTTAACATCATTAATTTAATTTCAATTTAAATTTACGTTTTATACTTTAAACCACTATTTCATTTTGTGGACAGCAATTCTTTTTTTCTTGTTTTTATACCCTACACCACCATAGGTGATGTGGGTATTATGCGTTTATGAAGATGTTTGTAACGAGCAGAAAGAATAGTCCTACCACCACATTAAGATATAGCGTTCGACCTAGAATCACTTCCCGAGTCGATTTATGCATGTTTGTCCGTCCGTCCGACTAGCTGTCCATGTAAAGCTTGTTCACAAAGTACAGGCCGCTGTAAATCACACAAAAAGTTTAGTATTGTAAAAATATTTAGTCGTATTATGATTCGTTTATCTTAAACCGCTGTTCGAAATTAAAAAAGGGTATATACATACCTTTTTCTAATTCCCATATAACCCCGCAAAAAAACCCTTTAAAACGGAAAAATTTTACATAAATGTTAGTAAATGTGGGGTATTGCAAAGTCGGGCTTGTCTGATTATAATATTTTTACTTGTTCTTTTTTGTTTTTCGCTGTTTTAAATATTTAAAATTGCTGTGTATCAGGAAAATAGCCAAATTTTTATTTTTTTTGAAAACAGAAGGACGATATTTTATTAAAGTGAAATAAAGTTTATACTAATGAAATACTCGTTCTTTTAAAATTTCCAAAAAATGTTTCGATTCTAAAATGTTAAGCTCTTTTGAAAGCGCTATAATATAAGTATTTAACTTAAAATTGTTTTAATTAAAAGTTAAAAAATATCTTAAATTGCTGCTGGAATTGGATTTGATTAACAAAAAAAATTGCATAAAATTTCATACAGGGACGTGAATCTAGTTACAATTCCTAAATATTTCTTTGACCCATTTGACTTTTTAAGCTATTTAAGCTCCCACATCAGATCCATACGACACCTTTACCGATTGACATTTATTGTTTACTCAATTATAATTAAGTTTTTAAAATTAAAACTTTAGATCCCTTTCCGTCATAAATTTCTTATAAGTAAATGTATTTTACAATTAAATGTAGATGATAAAATCATAAGTTAGTTCCTCACTACTAAGCTCTTTAAAAATATGATATCTAAAATACTCATCCATGGGAAAATTGATTTTTCCTGAAACTTTTTTAATTTATTTGATGGCTATAATTTTCCCGATATTTATTGCCATTAGTTATCTTGTTTCAATAATAAACAAATATTATTAATGCTTGTTGTGAGACTTACTTTTTACCACAGTCAACCCTTCACATCCCTCTTTACACTATTTGATTATTGTTTAATGTCATCTGTTTATTTATCAAATTTTCTTTGTTAAATTTCTACGACAGGTTTTCGTTAATATTTACCTACGACATTTGGTTCAGTGTATTAGGCATTCCATGGATGTATGGAATGTTATGCGTTAATCCAGATTGGTGTCTTTACTTTTAAATATAAATGTTGATACAGAATACCTTTCTGAACTGATTTAGTGGTGTCCTTCTGACTGTCTGTCCATGTAAACATTGTGAGTAAGAATAAGGCGAAGCTTATTGAATTTGATGACAATAGTTCGATTATAGCGTCCATACATTAGTTCACTTAGATAGAGTTTTAGAGCTTACAAATATAAATCTTATATGCACCTTGATTTTGTTAAAATATTTGATTCAATGAAGATTCAGAAGTCATAATTTCAATAGGTAACTGTTATGGTTGTCACACAAAAAATAATGTGTCACAACAGCAGAGTAGTACCAAATGTCAAAAAATCAAAATACAAAATCAACATATGTTCTTATGATAACTCTTAACCGATATCAATATCATATTTTGGAACTGCTGACAAATTTATGGATATCAATATAAATTAAAAAATCATATTTTGGCCTTATAACAATTGTTTAACACTTTGGCGTGGTGAACATGTTATTTTTAATCTCTTAATTAAAACTACAACGAGTAAACTACAAATGATACTTGAATGACTAGATTGACTATAAATTTTATATCGAATTTGAAATATGTTTCATTGTATTGATAACCATTTTTACTCGATTAATGATACTCGTTTTAAAACTCATACCAATGCAGATAGATGGGATATTATTGGTTAATGCCAGCTTTATCGTAAGTATATCGATCGACTTAAAATCACTCGCAATGTCGTTTAAATGAAAATCGATTTAAGTATGCTTGTCTACAGTTCGTAATTTTAGAGACTAAACCTATTAAAATGGATGATGATAATCATTTCAATATTTTAGGTAGCACCCATAAAATGGAATGTATTCATAAGATTTTGAATATAAACATATTTTGTTTTTAATTCGGCACCAGTAAATTTTGTATTAGTTCAAATCTATATGCCGAGATAGCACCACGAGTGACTTAGTTCCCATACATACAAAACTCCAAAATTCTATTTAAAGAGCAAATATTTTATCAAATATTGGTATTGTAATATATATTTTTATACATATATATGTTGTATATCAGTACATGGTTTTTATTTCATCGACACAGATATTTGTTTTTTACCCTATTATTACCTTATTCAAAGAATCGAATTATTGTCATAAACATATTCATTTACACTTTGTATTGGCTAAGAAATTGAGATGAGTTTTTTGGGACCCAATATAAAATTGCAGAAAATTAATTAAATCATCATTATTATATATTCAAGTATTGTAAATGAGTTCTAAAAGTATAAGTATATGAATAATAGGGTGCTGCCAAACTTTGAGTTCAGAACAAATACTAAAAAATAATGATCTTTTGCTTTCTTTAATGATAATTGATAGAAATAGAAACAAATATAAAATTTTATTTATTTATTTATTTATTTATTTATTGTTGACAAAAGGAAAATAATTCGTTTATAAAAAATATGTATTACTCTAATTTTGTGATATGAGCGTATGCTTAATATAATTTGTATAACTCATACGCATCATTATTTTCTATCCATATCTTTTGATACAATTTATTTTTATTATGCTGTAAAATATTATCTAATTAAAGGTTATTTGAAGAAACTTTGATTCTTTGTCTTTTAGGTAAAAACTATTTTTTAAATTGATCTCTAAAAACAGTGTTTTCTTTTTAGACACAAAGAATTGATATTTCAATGCACGTTGGTGAAAAAACTTCTTACAAACTAAGGACTACCATCGACACTTTTCTGAATACACACTGAAAAGTTACTCCGGATTTTGGAGTTCCCTAATATGCAAATATCTATGAGTGTAATTCATTCATTTTATAGATCCTGATAAATGAAAACATAAATAAATAAAAAAACATTGAATATTCTTTCTATATTTCATCAACAGCATTTTTCCCAACGATTTCTAGTCGAATTGTTTTACAAAACCTAAAACTTTAAAAAATGAAAAGAATCATTAAAAATATTAAAATGACGTCAACCACAGAAGTTGTCATATTTCAGTTGCAGTTTTAGTTTTTGCAATTTATTTTGCCATAAACTTTAATGAACTTCTACACACTTATGAAAAGTGAAATTTGTTTTTGAGAGAATTTTTAATTAAAAAGAACATTTAATTTCTTAATTGCCAATTTTACAAATATTTATATTTTCAACGAACCCAAAATTTATTCTTTAATATTCTGTATATATATATATATATATATATATATATATATATATATATATATATATATATATATATATATATATATATATATATATATATATATATATATATATATATATATATATATATATATATATATATATATATATATATATATATATATATATATATATATATATATATATATATATATATAGTAACGCAGTAACTCATCGTAAGCAAAATAACACACAAATTTACTCAATTCTATTTACAAAATGATGTTTTTTGATTAAAATGTTTGTTAATTTAACTATTTTCTTCTTTAAATAATTTTGTCTATTTTTTACATATTAAATGAAAAATTATAAAGAAAATTTAAACTGAATGTAAAAATCTAAGGACAGAAATATTTTAAGGAATATTCTAATTAATATGATTGAAATTGAAAGAATAATTTGCATAAGTTCATGAAAATGCAAATGGAAGATCAGCTGATCAACAAACATGTAAGTCACTTTTCATCAGAAATACAAGACATCCGACTCAGCATCGTCCTTCGACATTGCACTATTATTAGTTGTCTATTTTTTTTCAATTTAAATAATGTATTTTCAAATTGAATAATATTTAACCAAATTAACCGCTTTTTATAAACAAACTCAAATAATCATTCATATTGAAAATTTTTCGTTAATTTGAAGAAAATTACGCAACTGTCATTAGTCCATGGATATTAATTTCATTATTAAACATACAGTTTTATGTGTGAAAATTACCTTATATGATTAACTAACACCGACTGTGATTTAAAACCTGTAAATTTTAATATTAATAGTGCTGTCGATCGTTTTTAACATTCGCCGATGATACGACTATTTTCAGTGAACGGAAATTTATTTGAAAAAGATAATCTACTTATGAAGGTAAAGAGATTTACAAAGACATTTATATACAAAAAATCATCAAAAGCCCACAATTGTAAAATGTTTAAAATTTTAATTAAAATGTAAATATTGATTTATAATTATAACATTTTAAGATCTCGTGAGCAAGTAATTGAATGTCCGAGAAATCCCACATTGTGTTAATGGATGGTAATTGGGCGAATGATATAATGCTTCACTATTCTGCTATCATTATATTAAATCAGATCAGTAGAAAATATTGTATATAATATTCATATGGATGGACGCCCTCCTTGAAAGAAATATTTTAATTGGTTAAATGGGAAAAAATGTCCGACTAACACATACAGACACTTATAAATGAAACAAAAAAAATTTACATATGTATTTGAGTTGATTTGAAGGAATACAATTCCCTTTATGGGAATTCTAAAGTTAATCAAATATTGGCATATTTATAAATATGCCAATATTTTATGGATTTTTTGGCGAATTTTTAAAAATAAACATACTCGAGGAGGTCAATTTTGGAGATTTACTGACTCTGTTCCATTCCCAGATAGGAGCCTGTGTTCCTCCAAATCAGCTCTGACTATGTGAAGTTTTATTAAGATATTTTTAAAGTTTCGATCATAACAGTTACAGAATTATAAAAAACACTTGAACACACTGTGCGTCTACAAATTCTTCTTGACTGAACCGATATGTTGTGGTTATATTTGCTCAAATTAAATTTTTGTTATCAAAAATTTATACAAAATGTTTTTAATGACAATTTTTACGAAAGTGGTCACCTCTTAAATTTTTCCATCCTACATTTTAGAATATAAACGCCTCGTCATAGTTCTCGTAACAAAATCTGTTTTAATGCACGCAACGCTTTACAGCGTGAATTGTTCATTAAAAATGTTTGTCAATGCCGATGGAGAGTAAAAGGAATATCATCAGCAGATGTTTAGATTTTAGCTCATAATAATATTTAAAGTGTAGGTTTATATTGTATAATTCCATTGAATTTTACAAACCAATCATTCTGACCGGATTCATCTTCCTCGTTATGGTAAATATGTATGTGCGTGTGTGTGTTTTTTGCTCATTTTATTTTGGGTTGTGTTAAATTTTAAGTGCCATTAAAAATAAAAGCTAACAAAAAATTCCTAAACGTATACATGGGTAATGATAGACCTTAAAAAAGGGGAGAGTGGGTTTATGGATAACATTATGTCGTCTCATCATTAAATGCCAAGCTCATGGTAATGACGAAATATTGGATAACAAAAATATTCCTAATATTTACGTACATTATTTTCTATACTTACGAACATAAAAAGCATTTAGGGGAAGTACAATTGTAAATGATCTTAAATTTGTAATAGATTTTAATTAACTTTAACTTTAAGATTCTAAATTTTTTTATTAATTTATTATATAAGCAATATCATTCAAATCATGTGAAATCGACCCATAATTGAGTATTGAACTTATAAATGCTAAATGTCTGAATTCGTGTACCATGTACAAGTATCTTAGAATTTATATACCCAATAACATCATAGGTAGTTGGGATATTATGTGTTTGCGAAGATACTTGTAATGGAAAAATAATAATTCTTCCACCACTTTTAAGTCCGCCTGGCAGTCCATGTAAGCCTTTTGATCAAGAAATATTTAATAAAATGTGGCACGTATTTTGTTTTGATCAAAGTTTATATGAAGCCTATACACACAGAATAAATAAACTCGAAACTTGAATCATCGTTGAAAACATAGTTAATTTGACAATGACAAATTTCTTTTTTAAAAATATTTCAAAAAACGCCGAATTTTGACTAAATGAAGAAAATCAATTAAGTTCGACGTTGATGTTACTTTTTTCTTTATATTTAAATTCGTAATTTTAAATATTTTTAGTATCTCCAAGCCAAAATCTCCTTAAAAATGTAAAAAACTGGACCTAGAATGAATAGGACAAAGAAGAGAGGTCCTCTCTTTATAAATCAAATATTGATTTTCTAATATTTGAAGAACTACAACAACGAGAATTCTTAAACATCGAAAGTGAAAAAAAATATAGGTCCTCCATTCAAAGCAATTTTAAATTACTTCTTTTATCTTTTAAATTACGAAACCACTGAAGTTTAAGTTTAATTTTTTTATTTGATTGATATTATTAATAGAATTAAAAATATATATTTTTATTGTTTGAATCACTAGTGATAAAGTTTTAACCCCTTTTAAACCTTTCCATTAAAGTAGTTTGTAGTGCTTCCTGTCATTGTGCTCAAACAGGTAGTTTGAAGTCACCGTTTAAAATCTACTTTTATACATTTTTGTGATCTTTTTTTAACATTCCTTCACACATTAGCAACATAAACTTTTTTGTGAAAATTTAAAATTTTGTGAGAAATATGAAAAACTAGCAAAATTTTGGATAGGGCATCGGGTGGTACCCCCTTACAAGTAATATTTTAAATATCGCATATCTATAAATAAATTAAATAGTGTCGAACCATAATTAATTTCCTCTATAACTTTTTCGAATCCAATTTTGGATCCTTGTTGATCATACAATTTAAAGAAAATTTCAAATTCCGTTCAGAAACAAAAAATTATTTCTCGTGATAAGGATGTTTCGCGGAAGACATAGATTGAAATTTTTAAACATTAAGTTTATTTAGACTTTGTGCTTTAAAAACGTAAATAACTTTTGATGCAGCTCGTTTAAATTTTTCAAATTTATTGAAAATTAAATTTGTTTACTGTGTAGAAAATTGATTATTGAACTGAATTATCGATTTATGAAAACTAATAAATCTTATTAAACGGGATTTATAAGTTTTCATATTAATAAGGGTGTGATTTATATGTAAATTTAGATTTATATTATTACAAATAACCCTACGAGGGCCCTTATTTTTTATTTCATTTAATTTTGTAAGATATTTAATAATGAAATATATTTTTAATCTAAAAGATTAATTAATATCATATCTAAAAGATATCTTCTCCACTGTATTTAAAGTTTTTGGCTTCTTTTGTTTTCATTTTCTTATTTCATTTTCATTCTCTTTCTTAAGTTTAGTTCAGTTGTTTGTTACATGATGACAACAACACCAAATGCCTTCATCACTACCAGAAACAACACTACACTGAACCAAGAAGGGTACACTAAAGAAAATTTACATTTACTATTTGTAGTTTAAAAAGTTTTCAGTAAAGTAAAAAATAAACGAAATTATAGTTTTTCAATAAGCAAACTACCATAATAAACTGTATTTAATTAAATTTAAAAAAAAAATCTATTAATTTCTGCGACTTTGTGTCTTATACAAAAAATGTCAAAAAATCTGAAAAAAATATTTTATATTCCTTCAAGAAAAAGAAAAATACAGAATGTGGTAAGTTTTAATTGAAAATAACATCAAATACACCTAATAAAACTTATTGATTTTCAGTATCATGGTCGATGGTCGATTTAAAATGTCTCACTTATTTTGTCAAAATTTTATTGCTTTTAAAATGGTAAGATCCATATTAGAACAAATTCTTTATGTAAAAATTTATTAATTACATTTTCATTATAGAATTCGAAAATACATTGAGAAGAATGGGCGACGGCAAGTCACGTCATCCGCAAAGCTTTTTAAAAGAAATTTCATTTGTTTTAAATGCGTTTTTCTGTTGATTTTACCCACATAATTTTTTTGAGTGTAGAAAATACAACGATAAATATGAAGAATTGAAGAAATATATGTAGGTTATATATCAGCCAACGAAACCTTTTTTCATCATAACAAAAATGACTATTTGAATTCGTTAAATTTAAATAATTATTATTCAATTTGAACAATACGTTATTCAAAAAATAAATAAATAAATAAATAAATAAATAAATAAAAATTATTAAAATTAACTCCATTTAAGTATGTTGAATTGAATAGATTTGTGTGATATCTAGATATCTGTTGATATTGATGTTTTTTAACGAAATTTTATTCAATTAATTATCTTTTACTAAAAATTTTTTTTAGAATATATTTTTTAGTAGTACTGAAGAAAATTCTTCAATTTGAAGAAAAATTCTGTTAATAAGAATAAAAATATGTTTTTTTAACACGTTTTTTCGTAAAAGATCTGCGAAAATTTTTCGTTAATATTACCTACGACATTTGGTTCAGTGTAGCATGAGTCTGAGAATGTTTACAACAATGGAAACAACTGGAGGAACAATAATGGCACTTCCAAAGTAGGAAAAAACGGAAAAATAAACGTTTACGTAAATTTTTAACATGCCATCGAGACTAAGTGGCAATCAAATTGATTTATTCCCGCTTAAGTGTAACGTGTAACAAAATGACAAAACTTTTGTTTTTCTTTATGACTTTAAGAATGATTCTTTGAATTTCATTGTTATTTCATATAAGAATGTTTATACGTATATATGTATGTGTAAATATATGGATAAGAATAATATTATTATCCTATTCTCAAATACATAACGTATAAAAGTGTGTGTGTGTGCGTGTGTTTTATGAGAGCATTTGTAGAAACATGAATGTCACGCGTAGTTATGTAGACAAATATTTGTATAAAATTTCTTTTATGTTTTGATTAAGGCGATCATAATATAAATGCACCCACACACACACAACATAAACGAACTTTGCCTTAAAACATTTAACACATCCAAACAAACATTTTCTAAAGTGCAGATGACTAAGTTTTATTCAAAGAATCGTATTGAAGTCATCTGAGTACTTTTTTATAGGAGCAAGTTCAAGACGACTCATGGAAGACACATTCTAAAGTATTTCATAAGTAACATCTCGTAGACGCAGAGAAGATACGTCTAAGAGCAAATTTTAATCATTTTTTCTTGGAATAGTTTATGACAATTGGGTTGCGTGAATAAACATATACAAATACATACAATTATTTTGTTTATATATGTATGAAAATCGTATATTAGTGTGTTATTAAAATGTGTGTAGGAAAGTATATTTGTATTAGTAAGTGTCTTGAAGGTGAAACTCATAATAAAACTATGTAGATATTTGAAAGTTTTGAAAATAATTTTATACGTTGTTGCCTAAGGAATTTTATCCAAGAATACGAGGGACTAATTGTATCCATAATATATGCTTTCAAGGCATAAATAAAATAATTCTTCTGCTTTATGTATTAAATTTCTTGTGATAAATTTTCGATCATGATTTATCGTTCTTTGTTTTTCTTCTGATTGTTATTAAAGTTAAAATAATTACAAGATATCGGATATTAAGATTATTTTAATAATTAAAAGGAGTAAGATTGAAAAATTCTTAACATACAACATAAATGTATGTATTTATGTATGTATGTATGTATGTATGTATGTATGTATGTATGTATGTATGTATGTTTGTATGTATATATGTATGTATCACCAAAATTATGTTTTATTATTTTTTTTATTTTATTCAGAAAATGATTACACTTTACAGAACTAAAAATATTTTTATAATTTTAATCATGTGTGATGAAATTTTGAACGATTTTCGGAAACCCTTCCATTAAAGTTTTCATAGTGCTTTCTTTCACTTTGCTCGAATAGGTAGTCCATATCCGTTTAAAATCTATCACACTTTTGGGCACCTTTCTTGTGAAGGGGCACCAAGTCATGCCAAAAATTGAATATGGTGGACATATTATGAATTTTATGAATGGATGCAGCCTGTTTTTGATGTGGAGTTCGGAATTTATATTATATTTGGCCACAACTAAATGTTGCTTGCCATACCTAGATTTTTTTTAATTTTGACTGCTTTTGGGTTCTAAATTTATCTTCAACATTTTTTTAAGCATCAGCAAAATAAAATTTGTTACCATGAAATTATAAAAATGTGCGAGAACATAAGTTTCGACATTCGATATGCCTCTTAAATATTTAGACGTGTTTATTGCAGCTTTCTGAGCCTTGTATGTATTTTTAACCTGCGTAAGCTTTAACTATTTTACCAAATAAATTGGGAGCACTTTTCAAAAAAACATCATGTCGACCATTGCTTCTATTTGGACCAGGTTTCTTATCAACGGTTTTTACCGTTCTGTTTAATAATAATGAAAACAATTCAATGGCAGACACTTGAATTTCTGGCCCACTTTTTGTATGAAAATATTTAATTATGGTCACCTATTTTAATCAGATAAACAACATAATAACTGACTTGTTTTACAAAGGTAACTTGTTTCAAAGAAATATCAATTAATACTTGGGTTAAAAGTTTTAATAAAATACGTGTGTTAAGAATTGTCTCATTTCAGTCTTTACTCATAAAAGGTCAATTTAATTCAAAAAATTAAAATATTAAAAATCAACCAAGAGTTATATAAGCTGATATCAATGCTCTAGACTTTATGAGGATGATTAAAATTATTAACAATTAACAAGTAAGAAAGCTATAATCGGCTACGCTTAATCTTGAATATCCTTCACCATAAACGCGTGTGAAGCAAATACGTGATGTTTTGTACATACACTCAATATACACTGAACCAAATGTTATAGGGAATATTAACGAAATATTTTCGTAGATCTTTAACTTAAAAAAGGTGTTAAATAAACAGATTTTTATTCTAATTAAGAGAACTTTTCTTTAAATTGAATAATTTTCTTAAAATACACTAAAAAGTTTAATCAAAAGAAACATTTAGTAAAAGATGTTAAATTGAATAAAGTTTCGTTAAAAAATTAAGGAAATTAGGGAAAAATTACATCAACACTTATTTAGTAAAAAGAGCAGTAACTCATTATAACGAAATAACACTAAAATTTATTCAATTCCACGTTCTAAAATGAAGTTAATTTGAATAAAACTTTTGTTTATTTAACTATTTTTTTCGTCAAATAATGTAAATAAAAAGAAAATGTAAAATAAGTATAGATATGTGTAGAACATTTTAGTTAATAAGATTGCAGTTAAAGGAATATTTTAAGTAAATTTATGAAATACAAATGGAAGATCAGCTAAACAAACATCAGCTAAATACAAGCGGGTCGGCTACGCTTTGCTGCACAATAATTCTCTTCAGTCCTAGAACTGAAAGAAATTTCACAAATCATAAATCGATGTGTATTAAAAAAAATATATAATTGAGACCAAATTCTTGCTGTTGTAGATCTATAAATACTCAATAATCAATATTTGCTTCACCCCTGATTCTTTCCTTCTTACATTTTGTCCAGTAAAACAGTTCCTTGAAGAAGTCATTGGAACCAAATTTGAAAATTCTTGCTGTTCAGTTCTTAAGATATTCTATAATCCTTCCCTTGGTCCTAAATAGTTTATTTATTAATTTATTACAACATTTTAATTTAATTTTAATTTCTTTCTCAATTCAACTAAAATTTCGTAAGTTTAACTTAAATATGATATTTAAATTGAATAATATTAATCAAAATAAATAATTTTTTTGTCAATTGAAGTGAATTATGTATTATTCAAACTGAATAATATTTATGCAAATTAATCCTTATTTTTATTAACGAATTCAATGTCTACTTAACCGATTTTGATAAATTTTGGAATGCTAATGAAAAACATATAACTTAATATTATGAAATATTACATTCTTATTTGTCGATTTATAATTGACAATTCTATATCTCCATCGTTCTATATCTTTTAATATATTGAACCGATTTTGCTGGTTTTAAATAGGAAAATTTTCAGGACTTTCACTGTAGTATCAAAAAGTTTTGCAAAATTACTTATCAATTATACTTCATTAATATAACATATGCCCCAAATCAGAGGACTTGCTTAACGATCTTTTTTCTTAACAAACGCCATTTTAATTGAATTTTCGATAAAAATCGATATTCCGATCTCTGTGTGGAGTCTTTTGTCTTCTATTACTCCCATCGGATGCGTCAGCCCGGGCTGATAGCTGTAATGTAACGGTAATACATGTTTGTATAAATATATTACCGTAATAATCCGTTTTTCCTGTTATCTTACCATAAAATTGAAGGAAATAATAAAAAATAACAAGGATGTTGACGAGCTAATAGAGGAGCTATTCGGAAGATAAACGTTTGTCAGTAGGAACGACAGTAGGAACAGTGAACAGAGAGATAGCACCAAATCGGACGATCACTTTAGGATGGATGTTGCCTCTGAAGTGGATTTATACGAAGACGGGTCTTAGCAATTCCGAATTTTGCGGAATATCCCGAGAAGCACAACAATATTTAATTAATTTATTGACATAAATACAAAACATGACTTCAATTAATAAAAATGTCAACAGATTGTGGATACCTATTAATCCATTTAGTTCAGGAAATTTTAATATAAACGATAAAAAATCTTGATAATTCGTAATACCGAAAAATAACAGCATCACAGAATTTCATATATCGAAATGGATTTGAAAAAAAGCATGTGTTGTTGGCTTGTCGGACTTGGAGGACTAAAACTTGTTTACATTTTATGCTTCATTACACCCTACACCACCGAAGGTGGTTGGGGTATTATTCGCTTGTGCTGATGTTTTTAACAAGCAGAAACAATGATGTTACACCCACCTTTAAGTATAGCGTTTGACTCATTTTTTGAGTCGATTTAATGAAGTCCATCCGTCTGTCCGATTAGCTGTCTATGTAAACGTTGTGAACAGTCTACAGATTGCAGTTTTGAAATATCTCGATGAAAATTGGTATATATATTTTGGCCTAAGGACGAATCCTATTGAAATTGGCCATGTTCGGTCCAATATATCAGGTACGTCCCATACAAATGTCCTTTCTAGAATGGGGTTTTAGGTCATACAAATTTTAAAGCGATTTAAATCACTTTTAAGAGCAAAAATCTTACATTAATATTAAATTCATTTTAAAACTCATAAATTATCATACTTTCTAGTTTCACAATTGTGTACTAAACATCTGAAAATAAATCAGAAAATCGAATTATGCGAGGGTCGTTCGTTAATTTTTCGTAACTTCCATTTTTAACCGAATAAGTGGTGTAGGGTATTAGGTGGTCGAGCTTGACCGACTGTACATTCTTACTTCTTTTTTTTCATTGAATATTGGTCTGACGTCCATTAGGAGCCTAAGAAACAAAGTAACATTTTTATAAGTATCACATTAGTATAACTCTTTTATTTTATTATTTGAACTTTGTACTATTTCTAAATATTTAAATTTCCATACATCTATCACTGTGTAAAAATGTTATGTTCCTTTTGTACTTATTCGAATATTTTGCAAACTATCACTAGAATTTGAATTTTAATAAATCACAAAACTAAATTCTTAACTTTTAATTGAAAAGATTTTGACTTGAAGATAACTTAAACACTGTTGTATTTTACTTGATTCTATTTTAAATTACAGATGGCATTAAACAAATGCTGGAAGTACAACAACAAGAACGACAACAACACCTTAAGGTTATTTTGAATTATATATCACTGCCACCACAAAGTGTTGGAGCAAAAGTATATGTATTTATGGGTAAATGTATACATATATACATACATACATACATACATACATACATACATACATACATACATACATACATATTAGATTTGTATATTTGTATATAAGTTAAGGAAAATGTGTAAAATTTATATGTATTTTTTATATTTTCTAATGAGGACAACCAATGGCTTGGGTTTTTAACCACAATACCTTTTACTAAAATACACACACACACAAACTTACAAACATATTTACATATAAGGTTTATTTGTTTATAGGTGTATAAGTGCCGAGAAGAGCATAAGTAGACGGTGACAAAGAATATAAAACGTAACTCTAGGGAACAATATTTTCATCACTGCAGTCGTTTTCGTATTTGAATGAGTATTTGTAAAAATCTAAGTGTCTGTGTAAGTAGACGTTTCCAAGCCAAATGTGTGAACATATAAATGTATGTAGATAATCTCAAAGGTTCTTTCAAAATGTAAATGGTGAAAAACGTTAATAATCAAATAATAATCCCTATTTCTTTCTAATCACGCCTAAGCGTGACTTGCTAATCGAATCTTACATTTAAATTACGGAGCTTAACTTTAGCGGCTACAGCAGCTTTGTAAAAGATGATGCTTCAAAAAAGGGGTTTTAATAGTTATATGTGAAACATAAATCGTAAATTGGTTTTTTGAGTTTTATACTTGTAAGCGTTAGATCAGGTGAGAATATTGTTAGTTGAGATTTGGTCGACTTTGAAATACTTAGGGCTTATCAGTGTTAGGAATTGCAGGCCATCAACTCATAGTTTACAAGTAACTTTCACTAATCTGGAATATCTTTTTCAATAACTAAGAAAAAATCGAAATTTTCTATATATTCCAGCATCAAATCAAAATCTGAGCCGATTTACCTCACACCCGTAATAATAGAGAGCTTAATGAAATTCAGCCTGAATATAAATCGATCAATATTTTTACCATAAGTTATCATTCCAAAAATTATCAAAATCGGTTACTAGAAAAAAGTTATTGAAGCATTCATGTTTTTTTCTCCTGATTCGTTTATACAATTTAATTGCTTTATAATTCTCAGTTAGTTTAAAAAAAATCAAATAAGTATTATAGTTTTAGTTGAAGCAGTTGCGCTTCTTGATTAGCTGACAGATTAGCTCACAATATTATTACATAGTATAACGATGCATCCGTTATGATGAGATTAGCTACTGCCTATCTGAGATTCAGACTGTTGTCGACAATCTGATGAGTACATTGATATCAGTGAAACACGGCTGAACGATTTTCGAATTTACTAACAAAAATAGTACACCCTGTAGAGGCGTCCATGAGGAACAACCTAAGTTCAATTAAAGACAATATGAATGTCCATATGGATGTGTTTTCAAGGAGAGTAAACACGAGTAACTTTTGCTTTGACTCACAACATAGCGTGTTATTAACACAGCGATCTCGCACAGCGTCTTCGGCGGTCGGTTTTAATATAGCAACGTAACGAGTTCACGGTCTCAACTGTACATTATTCAATATCGAAAACAGTATCCTCAACCGTTGGCCAGCCAGTATTTAAATATAAAGCTTCTATAATTGTATATTACCTACCATAAAGGGAGATTGATCCTGTTCTTTCTAAGAATTTTAGATACAGTTAGACGACACTGGAAACGACTTTGGTTCTTCAGTGACAAATCAGAAATCACAGACTTCGTAACTATTGGCCTAATAACGGATCTCATAGATTTTACCTTATATCAAAGAGAAGTGGAAGGAAAATATTAAGAAGTATTTTTTGTTAAAGGGTAACAAATATGCCTCAAATTCACATATTCAATTAAAATCGAGTACAAATGGAAACATAGGAGATCACAAGCTGTAAAGCTAAGACTGTCGATTGCATAGAATAATTGAGAATAATCACTAAATAGGAAGTTTAGAGGAAAAGATAATTTGTTTGCAGATGTGAAAAGGGAGAAGAAACGAAACACAGGGTCATATTAACTTTAATCATTTCTGCTTCAAAATAATCTCTTTATTGCTATTTATTCTATCTATGATAAGTTTTCAAATAATCCAAATCAAAATCAGTCAAATTAAAGCCTTGACAAAAATGTTATCCTTTTTAAAATCGTTTTAAAACCTATACGTACGTATGTTGATATTATACAGATGGCGATATTTAATATTCTGCAAAATATAACCGACGCCGTGATGTATAATATACAAAATCATTATACAGAGACTTAAATTTATTATTAAAGGCCTGTCAAATTCCTAACAGATGTGCGGACAGGTTTAAATTCTGGTCGAAATCATTAACTGCTCTGTTAACATGAGGGACATTTGGAAAAATTAAATATCAGCGAATTCTAAAATTTAATTAAGTTTTTAAGACTTCAATATATATTAGAAGGTTTTAAAAGAGGCAGATAATATAACCAAACATTTCTTATAGATACATATTTATATATACAAAATATAAGTGGAATACTTTTCAAGAGACTTCATTGCGATTCCTCGTTAATATGAAAAATTGATTCGTTGGTTGAATGTTAAAGCGTTTACGCAAAATTGGCAAAATACCAGCAGTATTTTCCCATTTAGTATTTCTTTCGTTATTGCAAAATAAGATATATAAAGTTAATTCCACATTTTTAACTTTTTTTCCCTAACAACAAAGACTGCTAGGACAATGTTGCTATTGCCACGGGTTCAACTACTTTAACTGCTATAATTCCTGTTTATGCTATGGATGCTATTGCTACGGCTGATGATCATGATGATGATGAACCGAATGCCAGTGGCACCACCTAATGACCTTGTTTAGTTGGCATCTTTGTATTTCTGCATAAGAGGAGAAGAAATGGAATATATTCATATACTTATATGTATGTGTAACAAAGCTACACTCAAAAAATAATGTAGGTAAAATCGACTGAAAAACATATTTGAAACAAATGAAATTTCTTTTAAAAAGCTTATCGCTTACATTTTCATTTGAAAAAAGTTAATTTGTTATTTAGTTTTAAATGTCCATTTTTCAATTTCAATTAATTTCATTAATAATAAATGCTTTTTGCATTTATGTCAGTTTTAATAAATAATACAATCTTCATCTTCACAAAAATCTAAAAACTATAGTTTTTTGATTTAGTTAAAATGTTCAAAATATAACATCGTTAACAAAAGAAATTACTTTTTTATTTACGCTCCAAAAAAATTAAATATAGACGAAGTGTATGTTATATATATGCGTGTTTATTACTTAAAATATCGCAAATATAAACCAAAATATATATTGTGTAATTTATATGTATAATTCTTGTATATTTTAAATAAATCACGACATGTAACTGGAACAAAAAACAATACTCTTTATAACGTGTTTTTAATGCAATTTTTAATTACAATTAATTACAACTTCTGTATTTTTCTTTGTTTTATAGTTTATAACTACAAACTGTAAATGTAAAATTTTTTTGAGTGTACGTACTGTTGTAGATATGGAAATAAATATAGTTTTGAACATTTGTTATCAAAAACGATTATATTTGGCACTTGAAAGGTTGTGGAATAAAACCGAATGCGTACTTATTTATTTCAACTTGTTCCATTTTCCTTTTACAAAAATAACAACAACAACAATAAAATAATAATCAAAAAAAGAATAATAGATGATAACGAAAAAGGGAAAACAGATAACTGTCCCGAATATGGTGAAAAACAGACAGAAGGGAGATGATATATAAAATAGTCTAATATTTGCGACATCCGGTTAAGGATTTTAATTTCTACAAAAGTATGTAATTGCTGCAGGAAATGTGTGTTTGAGTGAGAGTGTGTTTGTGTATATAAAGGGATGTGGATTCTTAAATCTGCCATTAAAATCTACTGTTAAATTAATGAACATTTTATTTTTTGTGTTTATGGGAAAATAAATACAAATACATATACAGAAACAGAAACGCTTGTATGCATTCGTTTTAATAAGTCTTTATGTAGGCGTACGTGCGTCTGTGTGTGTGTTTGTGTGATGAAATTTAAAGGTATTAACAATTACGTGTATTCTTAAAATGTAAACATTCCATTAATATTTGACTGCGTGCATACTGTTGAATTGTAAAAGGTGAATCACAGGTATCACATCAATTCGAATTGTAATTTTTTCTTTTATTATTTTTATTTTTATTTTCATTTTTATTTTATTATTTGTAATTTCTTCTTACGAGCAATTCTAATATTTCCAACAGGAGGCGTGAAAGAAATATTTATTATCAAACAGTTGTTTCTTAATGTTTTTGTTGGGCTTTTTTGTTTTCGTTATTTCGTTATTACTTAAACATTTGATAGGCTGAGATTTTGTAAAAGCATTTAAATCGAAATGTCTATTATCATAGAAGTACAACCTTAAATGCAATCAAAGTAAAAAGTTTATAAAAAGTTTTTTAAGTTCAAATATTTTTGAGATTTAAAGATTATGATTTCATAATTCCCTACACCATCATAGGTAGTTATGCCAAATTAAACAAGGATCGGTTCATTATTTCTCACAAACGCATATGAGTTGGTATTGTAATAATATTTGGTAAAAAAGATAAATATAAGCGATAATCGATGTACGACATTTTACGAGGGTTCATCCACAATTTTACTTAAAAGAAAATGATTTTAAAATGTATAATTTCACATTAATTTTAGTGTCATGTATAATGTACAGCACACTTAAAATAATCAAGTTATGCGAGAGTTGTTCATTAAATTTTCGTAGCTACCAATTATAGCCAACATTGCAGTGATGACTATAGCTGGGTTTGACCGATCTTATCGTTCTTTCGGAACCTTAAAATCTACATTAAAAATACATTTATTATGAAATTTTATTATAATAAAACTACTCAATTTTAGCTCAATTCGAGGTTAAATCGTTTCTAAACTTTGTTTTTTCCAGTAAATTGTCGCAAAATGTTTGGTTCATTTTTATATCCTAAACCATCATAGGGCTATTATGGGTTTGTGCTAATGTTTGAAACATGCAGATAAGTGTTATTACTCCTATCTTTAGATATACTGTCTGTTTGTTTGCCTGAAACTTTTTTAAAATATAAAAATATTCATATTCGGTCGAATAATTTAGGTAGCTCCCATACAAATATCTTTTCGGAATGGGATTTAAACTTATAAAAATCACTTGAAGATAATTTAATTGTTATTTGGTGCAAATACATTTTCTATCTGTCTAAATCCACATGCCAAATTTAAAGAAGATCGGATGATAAATGATCGTAGCTCCCATACACTTCCGAAAATCACGTTAAAATTCATAAGTCTAAAAGGTATTTAGTATTGTGATGATATTTTATTATACAAGAAAAATAAAAAAATTAAATTATACGAAAATATGTTCACAATTTTTCATGCCTGCGTGTAGGCTGTTACTTAGTCTGTCTTAACCGATTATTTTTTTATACAAATACGATTTTATAATTACATTGAAGCTAGTACACACCTGTAGTAAAATTTGCTAAAAAATGTAATAACATAAATATTTAGTACTTTCACAACTACAAACTTACACACACGCAAAGAAGTCAGACAAATGTCATATTATATATATATATATATATATATATATATATATATATATATATATATATATATATATATATATATATATATATATATATATATATATATATATATATATATATATATATATATATATATATATATATATATATATATACAATAAATAGAAGTTAAATGGATTTATATATTTCTTCACCAAAATGCCATCTATTTGTGTGCTTGTATGTTACAGTTAATACCTTCGTATAGGCTGAGTACTTAGAATCATATATGGGTGTAGAGGGGGTGTGTCAATGGATTCCGCTTGCGAAAATACTGTTATTTTTATTTAAAAATAATTACAGTGAAACACATTTCACCAAATGAATACAATCTGTTTTTGTATCTCACGTAAAATATTAAGGTAATTTGTGGAAATTTGATGTTTATCCTTAAATTATTTTTGTATATATAATTTTATGTTGCTGTTGTTAAACAGCATCAATTGTTGTAGTTAAATATTGTTACTAACTAAAGAACACTTTCCTAAAGCAAAAATTACACTTGATATCGAATATGTTTTTGTATTTGTGAATGCGATTAAAGAAATTTAAACAAATTTGTATGGATCGTTAATATGAATATAAATTTGTTATATTGTATATATAGGGATGACGTGTATATA
Source organism: Cochliomyia hominivorax (assembly GCA_004302925.2). Taxonomy (NCBI): domain Eukaryota; kingdom Metazoa; phylum Arthropoda; class Insecta; order Diptera; family Calliphoridae; genus Cochliomyia; species Cochliomyia hominivorax. Next base: position 57,458,514 of record PYHX02000158.1, read on the forward strand.
AAACAAAAGGGAATGCTATAATTTTAAAGTATGCCTCAGATTTCGGTCTATATCGTTGAATATACTGAACCGATTTTGCCGATTCCCAGGACCAAACACAAATACTCAAGTTAAATTTCATTGAGCTCTGACAAGTATTATGGATGTGAGTGTGCTTAAAACAGACAGAGTGATATAGCTAAATCGACTCCTCATGGGATCTAATGCGATTTCTTCTTAGCGTTACACATGAAATGTATATCGCTCAAAGTGTGTCCAATTCCTATTTTTTTGCCTATTACCGAGGTATTAATGGTGCGAAAAAAAAACCGAAAAGAGTTTGAGGTACCTTCAGTTTTTTGCTAATATCTGAACCATTTATGAACCAATTCCCTTGGATTTCAATAGCAAAATTTTCGAAAGCATGTCCAATCGTTTGATGTACATATCCAGAATATATATAATTTTGGGGGTCTAAGTCGATAATGGTGGAAATTACAAACGAAATGACAAACTTATATATACCTTTCCGACTAGTGTACTAAAAAACCGAAACCGGAAACTGATTAACAGTTTTTTTCTTACATTTCATATTTCTATTTTCGAATTATTCGACATGCCGTGTTTTTCAGTCGGTTAACCGGTTTTTAATAAAATCACTTTTAAGTATTTTACAAAAATATTCATCTTCATTTTTGTATATTCGGCCATGACTGAGAATATACACCATTTTTCATTGCATGTGTTACATTATTAAAGTACAGTATGAATATTACATATTCTGATTCGATTTTGCTATTTCCGTCTGTTTTAGAAATAACCACGACAATAAATTCAATTAAATGATATTCTGCAAGATAGTTTTTGTAAAAATAATGAACTTATATAAGTCCATGGTATCTAAACATATTATTTTAAATTCGATACCGAAAAAACTACTAAAAAACTTGTTAATTTAGGATATTATACAGTGCAAGTACAATTTGATTAAATCTGTTACAAATTCTTATTTTGATATAAAAACAAATACACAGTTTGATTACGATGGATATGGGAAGTGGGCATGTTTCTGCAAAGATTTTCACAAAACTTTATATCTTGTCTCTCCTAGCAAAAAATGTATGTTATACAAAGCTCAAAAAGTTCCTGACAGGAACGCTGCTAAAAACTTAGAGACCACATTTAAGTCAAATATGCTAAAATATATTCTTGCTATATAATGGATTGTTTTCTCGTTAGTATTTTATATTGCTGATGCTCGAGGGAACGTTGGAGACAGTTTAGAGCCCAAAAGTATTAAAATTTTTTCAAAAAATTTTCGGTATTGCAAGCAATATCCAGTTGCGTAAGGAGAAGACATTAATTACATTGAAATTATATGTGTATATATTATAAATGTTTACCAAAAATACTGCTTCTACACGCTTTATATACCAAAAATTCAAAATTTTTCACTCCTTGTAAAATTTTATTAATTAAAAAAAATACAAAAAAAATAATAATAATAAAAATAAATAATTTGGTCGCGCTGTCCTGACGTGAACTTAGTTTAAAAACAAAAACCTCTTGTTTTCGTGTAGATATATCTTAAATCACTAACAGAAATAAAGTATGTACCTCATGTGCGTAGTGTTAAGTATCTTACGAGCTTCAATTATTTATATTTTCCTTTTATTAGGGGTGTTCGAAGTATCAGAAGCTAAAAATTTTTGAAACATTCTCAGATTGTTTGATATAGATCTCCCAAGAGTTTCTATAAGAGACTCTTTCCTGGAATAAGTGTTTAAACTGATAAGAATTTATTACATTAAACATAAAAGTGAAAATATTAAGAAATGAAATTCATAACGACAATAACAATTTTGATACTGATAAAAATGTATTTAAACGTTAAATCATGAACGACAAGATGTTCGAATTCATCTAAAGGTGTGATGGATTTTGACACTTTCTTTCCTTCTACTTTATGCTTTTATATTTCAACATTTGTTTGCGAGTGCTATACATAAATATGTCATATATATTAATTATTATTGTACTAATTATGAATGACATTTTGAAAGTATAAAAATTATAATTAAATGATTGAAGTATTGTGTGTGTTTTTGCGATGTTTGTAATATACAGAAAAAAGTGAGGTAACACCTAATAACAATCGGTTCAGGATCGCTTTCAGAATCGAATGATGCCCATCCGTCTGCGTGTTTGAAAAAACGCTGTGAACAGGTGTTCACATGAACATTATCGAAATTTGTCACGTTCAACCCAATATTTTCTGACGGTTTCATTCAAATGTCATTTAGGATTGTTGGTTTAAGGTCATCAAAAAGATGGGTTCTCAAATGACCGTATTATAATGCATAAATTTCAAATATATGATATTTTGTTAAAAATTAATAAAATCAGAAAAACCCGTTACAAATTTTGCGAGGTATAATATTCGGAATTAACATACTATTGTAGTAATAATTGTATCTGTTAAAATGATGTTATTTGATGTCAGAAAGTTGTATTGAAAATAAATTTTCAAATTCTATTTTTTTTTTGATAAAATTAATTTTTATACCTCATAAAAGTGGTACGAATATAGATAATTATTTAAAATTTCAGTAGAATTTATATTAAGTTCTCCCTGTTTCAAAGACTTTACAAATTCTTGTTTTTCTAGATGGAAGCCAACATTTTAATCCGTATAAAACATATAAAAAATTTTACTTTTTCATTAAAATTATAATCCTGTCTTTATAAAGGGAGTGCAACGGAATCTATATCTTGGATGGTTACTTTATATATGTAACTGTATTATAAGGGTAATTTGAAGATGATTTGAGTTATGTGATTTGAGACCTAAACAGAATATATAATGTTATTTTGCTTTGTGGGCAAATATTTTCTTTAGTCCCTAAGCTTAGATTAGGCTTATGGACTAAAGAAAACTAAGAAAAACAAAACTCACAAGTAAAAATGGTATAGTTGGTCAAGCCACGCTGCGTAGTACTCTACGAAAAAATTTATGAACGACCCTCGTATAATTTGCTCTTTTGATTTATTAGTATGATACTAACATATACGTAAAATTTATCGGAGCTAGAAGCAATGACTTAGATTGCAGTTATCTTAATTTAATCAGTTTTTATTACAATACCAACGTATATGTGAGTTTTATGCCCTTCGATATTATATATGGTATATAATATATATAAAATTTATATGGCCGCATAAATTGGGACATCGATTTATAATAATATAATACTTATTTGTGCTAATTTCGTTGAAATCGCTTATTCCGGGAGGATGTTTGTATGGGAGTTAACTGAAATGTTAGACCCAACGTTGTCAATTTCAATAGATTATTCACAACGTTTTGTGATCCTGAGTCGAACGTATACTTGAATGTAACACAAATCTTTCTGTACGTTATATACATCAACACAAAAGCATAATACCACAACCACCTACAGTGGTGTGGGATATATCAATGAGTGAAGATGTCCTTTAACATAAATGGAATTTTGGCGAATTATTAAAAAAAAACACATATTAAAAATGGCCAGCAACAATAGACTGGTGGGCTGTGCTTGTCCAAGTCAACTTAAGAAAGCATCATCCATAGCTATGTTAAATTTTATAAAGTTATCTCAAAAGTTTCAAACGTTACAGAATTGTTTCTCTAAATATCAAGATGTCCATCTATCACTCTTGATTTGTTTATTAGAAAATAAATCAGACTTTTAATCAGAATTTCAATATATACTTAATTATATAATTACTTTATTGAACATTTAAATTTTATATATATGTATATATTATTAACATAGATACTTGCATACATATTTATAAATAACACATTGATCGATTTATAAAAGCCTCATATGCATATAATAAAGCCAGATAAATTACATGTGATTAGAATTAAATTGATAAACATTATTTAACAATTCATAAAATTTATCTTATTATCTTTCTGGATATATATGTGTATGTGAATTACCTTTAAATTTTCTGTGTAAAAAACCGTTTCGGGTTTTTCATTTTTATTGAATTTTTCACAATTTGAAATTGAATATTTCATCTTCCATTTCTCCAGAATAAAGTCTCGTATTTTAAAAATTACACACACGATTATTTTCAATAAATTTATAATAAAAATAATTCGTAGGATTTTTTTTAATTTATAAAAAATTTTATAATTCATTTTTGTTAAAATTTTATTTCTTTAAAATTTTGATTTTTAGAAAAGAAGAAAATTCAAAATTTGTTTTGATTGAAAATGAAATTGATTTAAATGAAAATATCCAAATAGACGACTTCATATATATATTAAAAGTTATAAAGTAAGTAAGAGTGCTGCCATATGTATACGAATACACAAATAGGTGAAGGGTTGGCATTTAAGATAACAATGGAGGAATTAAAAAGAAATGTTCTTTAACTTTAACCGTTTCTTCAAACATGTAGATACGGAGCTCAATAAGAACAAATATACATCGGATTACTAAAGTATTCGTACACATACTTTATTTACAAAGTTTCGATTTAAAATTTTATTTTCAATAGAATATTTGTAATAATTTAATATGAGATAAGTAGAACTTCTTATACTTTATGTTACGGAAATATAGTGAATCTAGTATCAAAAAATTCGAAAAAGTTACAAAAATATTCATAACTAGCTTTACATGACAACCAGTAAGACGGGCATGCTTAAATCAACTAGGGAAATGATTCTGAGTCGAACGGTATACTTACCGAAAGATATCTTTAATATACGATACAAATAGGAAATATTTTATTACAGAATAGCAGTTAACGACAAAATTACTTACGTCTTCTAGATGCTTCTTCTGAAAAGTTACGTAATTGCGGTAATGAGAACGAAATTTATTCCATTTAAGCTAAAATAAATAAAATTTGCTTTCATCGCTCTACGGCACATTTGCTCAACTTTCACTAGATTATGCATACATATCTCATAGACGCTTCTTTATAACGATTATACTGACAATATATTTCTTAATATAAAAAGGACATTTGCAAACTATAGCGCACAGTACGAACTGCGTCATCTATTTGTTCAGTTGTGAAGAAAGGTAAAAATATAATTTGGTATAACTATTCAGATTAAACATAAAACACGTTCTTATCACAACGGGAAAAATTTGTGAGGCAGTTGCAAACATTTAATGGATTTTCCTTATATGCAACTTGATAGAAAAAGATTGTTCCAAAAAAAAAAAAAATATTCGTGTCAAATTTAATTATGACACAAATGTTTCTACACACAGAAAAAAATCAATTTTAAATAATTCAAATAGATTCAATTAATTTTTTTTCAGTTATGACTTTGCTTCATAGATAAAAATGACAATTTAACATTGTTTCAAGTTAATATAGTTTCTTAAGAACATTCTTGAAATTTTAAAAATTTATCTTTGTTTAATTTTATATATAAATAACGAAATATTTTAGTATGTATAATTTAAACTATTCAATCTGAAATCAACTATGTTTATCGTTGATTTGCTTCATTTTGTTTTTCTGTGTGTAGATTAAAAATGAATGTGAAAGTGAGGTTAAGTACAAATGTATTCCACAAACATACCGGGAAATCCATTTGAGAAACATTATATTCATAAGAACGTCGTTCCAGCAAGGAATTTGTATTTTAAACTGACATTTAAACTTTCAAGAATGGGAAAATATTCCTAATGCTGCGGATGTAAGATTGCAAGTATAAATTACTTATACTGATATAGATTCGTATGTTCACTTTCGTAAATCTGAAATATCGAACTATTAAAAGTTTATGTTTTGTTTTTTTTTACAATTTTTTGTTACTTTTGGTAATTTTTATCTTAAATAATGTTAAATATATAATTATTAATTTATACAAATTTATGAAGCAGCCATCGTGATTTTTGTTTAATAATTTAATAATAATAGATGTTCATAATTTTTCACTTATCAATATTCATTTCCATTTCAGAAATAATAAAATCATTTTTAATTTTAATAATTTTCAATGATTATTTTTATTGAATTCTTTATTTCTAGATCGTTACTAAATTAATACTAGGAATTATAATAAATACAAAACAAAAAAACATTTACACAAATAAAAAAGCTTTCGTTCATTATTCTTGCTGCCATTTTGTTTCTCCATCTTTTATTTTCCTTTTCCGTTTTCATATTTATTTTGAAATACAAATTTTGTTTTTGTTTCATTCTTTACCCACAAGGTAAATATTTCCATAGAGAGGAGATACAATTTATTTATTAAATTTAATTTTTTTACTTTTTATTTTAAATATTTTATTCATACTTTTTCTTTTTTTTTTTTTTTTTTGTATTTATATTCTTTTTTAATTCATGGATTTTTCATCAAATAATGTAAATAATAGATTGATCTATTTAAATTTTTTTTCGAAAAAAAGAATAAAAACATTTTTAATGTTGCAAAGAAAGCTTCAAATCAGTTTTCAGTTAATGAATTTTAATATTTGTTCACCCTGGTTTGCTAAAGTTCTTTTGCAAATATATTTTTAAATATCTTATGCATTTTTGGAATAAGTATTAAAATTTTTCCTTTCTGAGAGTCTTTAAAAGATTTAGAAAATCTCAAAATTATAAAGAATTTCAATTAAATTTTTAATTGATATATTAAAATCCTAATAAAAGTAGTGATGTCAGACGAATAAAAATGTATTTGGTGTAACACACTGAACCAATAAAAAAGGAGTAAATATAACGAAAGATGGTGTAGAATTGAAGAAAAATATGTTATGTATTAACCATCGAATTCTTTACTCATCGTAACGAAAAATTTCAAATTGGAAAAGTCATTTACACGTTTGTTGATATATATATTTTATAATTAAGGTGGGTGTAATACCATTCTGACTTTTGTTTATGAAAATAATGGCTAAGAAAATTTGAAATTCAGAAAAACGTATCAAATTCGCTTGCTAAAATTATTGTAGACGTTTTGCACCTTCAAAGTAGGCCAATAGAATTTTAAAGTCGTCTTAGAGTTATTCATATTGAATATCTATAAGATTATTATTGTATTAGTCGAATAAATTAAATTATTTTCCGATTTAGATTTAACAAAAAAATATTTCAAATATTTATCTCGGGAAAATAAGAATATTAAGAAAAATAAAAATGTAAGAATTAATGGCCAAATTTCTAACATAACTTTATATTTTAAACTAAATTTAAATCATATTTTATTTATTTTTTTAATTTTCTTCTTAATATATACAAATAAATTCCTATTTCCATATTAATTATATTTTAAGTTTTTTCTCACTAAATTTTATTTGTTGTAATTTATTTTGAAAAATAAATGCCACAAATATGTGCAGTTTAATAAATATCACCAGTGCAATATAAAAAATTTTTAATTTTCTTTTGAAATACTTAAATAATTTTATTTACATTTTACATTTATTTAGATTTAATTTTAATATTATTCTGCTTTATATTTTCATTAATTTTATTCACAACTATAATTTTAATCAGTAATAGACAAGAATGGTTTCCGTTTATTTGTTTTTTCCTTTAATTTTAATATTTGTGTAATTATTTCGTGGCAAATAATATAATGATATTACAGAGATATTTACGTTTGAAAGTATTGTAATGAAAAATTTAGGAAGAAAATAATAAGAAATGATGTCAATAATAAGAACAAAATTTACATAGAAACTTTGGCAGGCACTGAGACTGGCACTCCTTTAGATATTAACGAAAAAGATCTAAGTTATCAAATTTTACTCACTATCGCACAGTTCTCCCAAAACTCTTTTTGGAAATGTTGTAAATTTGGAACCATTAAATATTTTTAATGATTGTTTTTCAATTTGGAGAAAGTGCAAAGTGGCGTCGGAAAGAGGATCTCGAAAATTTGACAATTCGTCATAGCTGAGATTGAAAAAAAAATTGCCAAAATTTTATTTTTAATTTCATTGGAAAAACATTTTTCATACATATACATATATAAGACATATGTAATTATCAACTAAAAATTCGATTACTTGTGTGGTATATTTTTTTGACCCATTTATGACAGGTATTTTAGTTTTTGAATTTCAGAAGCACTATTCTAGATAATTTTTGTGCAAGAAGAAGATTATTTTAAAATAGAAATTTATAAAAAATTTCTTCAAAAAGATGTTCATTTTTTGTCACATTTAAATAGTTGATTGATTTTTTAATCTGGACTTTACTATTTTTTAATTCTGAAAGAATTACTAACATAAATGAATTTAAAACAAATCCGAAATCAATCTTAATATATCTTTAATATATCCAAATCAATTTTAATATATCTCAGAAACGTATATTTGAAATTTCGTTAAAAGATATTTAAGTTATAGAATTATTTCCAAACAAAAGCGTTTTGGTACCACTGTGCTATCTTGATCGAGAGCTGCACTATGCCATGTTATTTACCATGTCAAACTTTCTATGGTTCCTGAATTCTAATTTCCTATCTAAATTTAAACATTTAAAAAATAGAATATAAAAGTTAAAAAATAATTATAATAATAATAATTAATCGTATACTGTAAGATTTCTATTTGAATTTATTTTTTGTTGTTGTGTTTATCTCATAATATTGATATCATAATTTTATTTTCTCTTTTTTATTTTCAGAAATATGAATTAAAAAATATTTACATATTCAAATTTAGACAATTCTATATAAATTGTGTATAAAAAAGACTGATTTATATTGTAAAATATTTTTCATTATGTTTTTTTTTTCTTTTAATTTATTAATTATACATAAATTTTAAATTCTATATTTACATGAGTAAAATTCTGATTAATATAAAATATTTCATATATGAGTTTAAAATATTTTTAAGATAATTATACGGAATCAAATATTTCATACAATCACAATTGAAACAACTTTTTACAGAATCAGATTTGAAAAATTCTGAAGTATCTAAAGTTAAAAATAATATGAATTTTGTACATTTGAAATTAAAAATATATTTAATTAATTGTATAAAAAATTATAAGTGAGAAGTTAACCTGTCATTTATGACAGAATTTTTTAAAATATATCATTTTTATCAAGTTTTATTTATTGTTGAAGTAAAACAAGTGAGAATACTATGTTCAGCTATGCCGCACTTTTAATATCCTCCACTACAAGCGTGGAAGTAAATACTTCATGGAAGTAAATACTTTAAGTTTTATACAAACTCACTAAAGCATATAATATATAACCGGTTTTCTGAAATACACTTATAAGTCATAAAAGGAGTTATATTTTTGGCTATAACTCTTTTATCGGTAGAACCTATATATATATATATATATATATATATATATATATATATATATATATATATATATATATATATATATATATATATATATATATATATATATATATATATATATATATATATATATATATATATATATATATATATATTATACTCATGATACTCATGAGTGTCTATATATGGAACCAAGAAGCATTTTAAATAACTGATCAATCAGTTCATTACTTACCAAATGCTATTCCTTCATTGTTCATTTATTGTTTTCCTTGACACAGTAACAGAAATTTTAAAAGTTGTATGCTCTGACTGTTATAAAGAGCTAAACCGAAAATTCTTTAAAAAGTTTTCTCGTTTTTGAATTAGAATAGCAATCGTTCTCTATTCATATAGAATTGATCTAGATTTATATATTTTTTTAATTAAAAATTCTTTTCCGGAAAGGGGCATTGAAGGAAAGACATAACAGAATATTTCCTCATAATTGTCACATTAGATTCATATATTTTAGACACTTAAAGAAATAATTGTACAATATTTTACAATAAAACAGTTGTATATTTTAATTTTTTATAAGCTTAAATCGCATTTCCGTGAAGGGGACTTATATAGACCTATGGTCTCTAAGTAAATATATTCGAAATAGTGCCTTAAATTGGAGTTATGCTAAAATAAATTAATAATACATGTTTAGTTTTCTAAAGAAAAATATATAATAATCTTCGTAAATTTCAATAGAATTGGTCTATAATTAAGAGATTTAAAAGCTTTAAACCATAATCCGGAATGGAATCTTATATGTGAGCTTGATTAAACAATGACACTAATTTCTGGAAATTATCTTAAAAATTCTTACTTATATAACACTGTGATTTTGGGGTGTATCAAAATTTTGCATATTTTTTGCAACTGATCTGATTTAGTCGACGCCGGTGTTAAAAAGGAAATTGAAAAGGACTTTTATAAACATCGAGTCCAAATTTATTATTGTGAACGTAAAAATATTTCCAACAGATAGACATAGCCAAATCGACTATTAGATTTGATGCAAGAATTTATATACTCTATGTGGTCTTAGATGATTTTTTCTTGCTGCTACAAACGGAGGGATAAAGTTCCCCTCAGCACTACTTGTGATAATAAGTATTTTGGATCTTCGTTTATAAAAATATAAATTTTTAAAGATTTTATAAGTTCATGTCCATGTTCAGCAAAGTTGTACAATGATATTAAGGAAATTAACTAGAAGAACTTTTATGTATTTCAGTAATACTAATTTATTATTTCATATCCATATTACGAATAAATTTTCAGAAAATCTGAATCGATATATAACAAATATAGATCTAATAAATCATATATCGACTGGTTTTTGTACATTTTTTTGAAATTTTCACACGGTATAATATTTATATGGAGTGTTTATGTAGCATATATATTCTTTGGTCAGTTCTGATATTGCTTTGCTTCTGTTTATACTCTCACTCAAATTTTTGTCCATAATCAACGAAATGTAAGGTCCATAAGGTTGACGTGTCGTCAATTTTGATAATTTTATTTTAAGATTTATTCTTAAGTGTGCAGTACATTACTGTGACACTAAGATTTATGTTAAATTTATGCGTTTTAAAATTACGAACAGACCCTCGTATATGTGTGCACATCGATTTTTATTTTTATTATTACAATAATAACATGTAGGTGAGATTTTTCTCCTTAAAAATGGTATTTGGAAGGGAGTTTGTATGAGAAGTAATGAATATTTTGGCACATCGTTTTTGAATATTATAATACATATTTCTACCAAATATCGTTTAAATCGCTTTGTATAAAGGACTTTTATGACATTAAAACCCCATTCCGGGAAGAATATTTCAATAGAATCCATTCTTAGACCAAAATATTAATATATACCAAAATTTCATCGAAATATTTGACTGTTGAAGATATTTTCATAGTTATTTGAAAAATTGGAGAGAGGATATATGATGAGACAATTGGCAGAATTAGTGGGAGTGAGTATGAAGAATTAACTTCAAATAAGATTACAACAATAAATAAATTTTATTTTTAAAAACAATAAAAATAATTATAATTGGTGTTAATTTATGCAATTTATTTGAAAAAAAAATTAAAACTTTCTACTAACTGACATAAATTATCAATATAAATTATTTATTTCTGTTTATTATTAGTTAAAATAATAACAAAATAAGTATTTTTCATTTATTTTATTTTATTTAAATTTAATTTTTTATTTATTTATAAATTTTGCAGCGATAATATTGAACGGATTATTGGTAAATTCTCTCAATTAGAAAAAGTATATATAAATGACGTTAATGTGGAACAAATTACTATCGAAAAGTAGGCATGTGAGAAATTGCATCTGTTGGCTAATTTTTAATGTGACCCAAATGGAGTAAAAGCATTAACTAAAGTAAACAATATTTAAGTTTGTGTAACTATATAATTTGTTGTTCTAAAAACAATGCATATAAAGAGTGAGATTGAAAAATTCTTAACACGCGTTATTAGTTTATTCTTTTAATCCAAGTATTATTTGATTTTATTGTCAAGTTACATTACATACATAGAGGTAAGAAAATATCCGATAGGAAAGCAGATCGGTTAGCTTAGTGTTCATACTGATTGGTATGAAAAGTTAAAGCTAATGAAGGTGTAAAAACATGCAATCCTCAACAAGGTTAATATGCTCACAGGGCCATATATATATATATATATATATATATATATATATATATATATATATATATATATATATATATATATATATATATATATATATATATATATATATATATATATATATATATTAGGGTTGACTTGAATTCAAAATGCTCACAGGGCAAAATGGCCCTGTGAGCATATTAACCTTGTTGAGGATTGCATGTTTATATATATATATATATATATATATATATATATATATATATATATATATATATATATATATATATATATATATATATATATATATATATATATATATATATATATATATATATATATAGCATATTAAGCTTTCATTAGTATCTTAGGGCAAAATGGCCCTGTGAGCATATTAAACTTTCCTTAGTATCTTAATATTAACTCTTTATGAACACATTTAATGACCTTAATTGTTATTGTTATTTTTCAATTATTGATTTTTTTAAACAACAAATCCCTAGACTAAAGGCATTTCACTAATAGTCGCTGATTTTCACCAGTGAATAATTTAAAAAGAAAAATTAAAAACCTATTTTTGTCAGTATTCACCCATATATGTATTTTAAAATGAAACGCACATTTTAGTCTTTTTTCCGACAATATGTTTTATATCTTTTAGTTTGCATAAAATTAGATAATTACATACAAATTTGTTGTAATAATTTGTATTATTGCAAGCTCAGCGTTTATTCGTTTCTCTCCCCACACAATATTCTCCACCTCTAATAAAAATAGGCGGGAAAAACAAAAACTGTATAGAAGAAACAAAAACGAGAAAAAAGAATTATCAACTATAAAATAAAGATAAATAATGACGATGACAATAATGATAAACATATTGATTTAATGGTAAATTAACATTTTTTTGTTCAGAATTAGAAGAGTATGCTAATTTTATCATAACATTTGTTTATGTGGATGTGTATGTATATAAAAAAACAAGTAAGTATTCTATATTCGGCTATGTTGAATCTTTAATACCCTTCACCGCAAATGCCTGTAAGTAAATACGTTATGTTTCATACATACACACTCACAAACGTATATAACATATAAACGTGTTTCTTAACTACAACACAGGGACACTCAATGAGTCATAAAATAAGTTATGTTTTTTGCTTAAGCTTTTTTCTAATGCACCGATAGTACATATAACTTTATATTATGTCAAAATCGTATTGTAATTTGACAGTTTTACGAAAATGCTTTATTGGAACTTGGAAGTTGGCTCAGCTATACAAAGATATAGACATCTTTTCATATACTGAACCAATTATGCTTATTTTAAACAGGAAAATATTCAGGACTATTCAGGACTATAATAGACAGGTCAAATTTCATTGCGCTCTGTCAGTTTTTGTGGGTGTGGGCGTGGCAACAACAGGCAGCTGGAAATAGATAAATCGACCCAGATTAAGATTTGATGCAAGAATATATAAATATATACATTATGGAGTCTGAGATGATTCGTTCTTAGCGTTACACTCGGAATGACAAAATTAATATACCCTCTTCATCACTTGTGGCGTTGGAGGGTATAAAAATTACATACATATACATATGTTTCTTTTCTGTAAACATAATTATGCTGATTATTCAAATGATTAGTGATATTTATAGGAATATTTGTATATATTGAAGTTTACATTTACTTGGTATTACAATAATATTACATTTGTATATGTTTAGAAATAAAATTAAACTACTTACACACATGTACATATATCATGTATATGTATACGTACATGTAAGCTTACATACATATATAAATACGAACAGAACATAACAATTTAAAACTTTATGTAAATGTCAATCTTGTTTAATGGTTATATATTTCAGATATAATTGATATTGATATGGAACTATAAACACTGATACCGAAATATTCTTAATTCTCATAAGAAATTTAAAATCTTAGAATTTTATTTATAAAAATATAAAAAATATATAAATAAACAAAATATCATTATTTGAATAATAATCTATGAGAACGGAAGTCAGCTATCCGAACTAAATTGGGGTCTTTTTACAGACCTACGCAAAATATCGGTTTAGTACTGCAATATCAGTTTAGTACAAAAAAAAAACTATCAAAAAATCACTGAAACAACCTTAAAATTTAATTAATTTTTATTTTTTTACAAATTATTGATTGGATTTACATCGAAAGACTGAACAGGTCACTTCATTATAGTGCCTCCATTATTCTGAAACCATTTTATAACTATTTTGCTAGTATGCTTTAAGTTGTTGCCTTGTTGCATGGCCCAAAATAGTAGCATTTCATCAGACATATGCGGTAGAATTACTTCGTCTAATATTTTACATACTCTGCACATGTAAGATAGTTTTAATACGGTTAAGTGATCCAACACCATAGTACGAAAAGCGTCTTCATACCATAACACTAGGACCGTCGTGTTTGAAAGACTTCGTTGTAAGTTTTTGATTAAATTCTTTGCTAGGAGACCTTCTTACAAACAAAATTATTTTTTTATCGTTTCACAGAATAATATTCCACTTTTCAATATGTCAAACGAAATAAGTTTTAGCAGACCTTATTCTATTTCCGACATGCGGAGCAGTTAGGAGGTCTAATGACTTTCTAATTATATTTCCTAAGCCTTCTGATGTTGTTTCAGTACTTATTGCGATTTGAATTCTTTTTTGATCATTGTAGATGAGATAATGTGGATTTCTTTATTTAACGTTATATACGATGAACCATTAAAGGTGTCGCCACAGTTTTTGTCCACGACTCTCTACTTTTAATTTGTATTTACCATAACCTATCATTATCATTTTACTTGATTATCTAATAATTTTTCTTATTTCAGAATAAGTTTTTTCATCAGAATCATACAAAGTTCTCGTTTTTCTGAAGTACAGTGTTTAGACCAACCCATTATTTAATGTCTAATTATACGCTTCTTAGAAACTTTGTTAATTATAAATTACAGAAGCAACTACACACCCTTTTACACTAAATGTGAACTGTATGGGAGCTACGGACATGGATTTGTATTAATACAAGGATTTATCTGTCTATCTTCATATTCCAGGTGGATGTTATTATGGAAGCTATCTGTAATTTATTTTAAATTTCACTAAGATATCTCTAAAATCGCGACTCAGATTGTGAGTCTTACCACTTAACACACGGATTAATGAGCAGATGATGTAGTTTTCTTTTATTCATTCATTCATTCATTCATTAATTTATTCATTAGGTTACAAGCACTTAGCCCTACTTAGTCTAGGATAACAATGGCTATATTTATTATATGAAATACCAATATTTAAAAATGATTTATATGTAATGTTTTAATCCATTCTTAAAGACCGTTTATCAAAATTTCGATCTTCATAGGGAATGTAGTTATTTCAAATACAAAAAATTCGTACAACAAAAAATCTGGAGGTATAAAGAGACGAATGTCTTGGCAAACACACCAAACTGAAATTTTCCTTGGGTTTACCTTATTTCATGACACTATAAAATTTAAGACGCATCTTGTCTTTAAATAAAACTATTAAAATTCTAAAATCTGTACTTAAAACCTTTGCTAAAACATGCTCAAGATGATTAAACACAAATGTAGTTTGCAAATGTGCTGTTCAGATGTAGCAGAGAAAATTTCAAGGCCATACAGGAGCATTGGTAAGCATAGAGTTATATAACTCTCTTCTTAACTTGAAATGGTAAAAAATATTATAGACATATAGTTTTCTCAGAATAAAAGTCATAGTTATTTTGTTTCGTTGTTATAGTTAAAGTTCTTAAATTTACACCTTTTCGCTCTGAAAATGTTTCTCCTGCTTTCTCTTTTTAATAAGAGAAAATAATTACTTCTCTTTTTTCCTCTTAATAAAATTTTACTGCAAATAAGCTCAAATAGGTAAATGCCATTCATCTTACATCACGAATTGTATACCTCTGAGTTGTATCTCGTTATAAAATTGATTTCTAGATGAGAATTTCAATTCAAAATCATTCAATTTATTATTGATATTTTTGTTATTTTAAACAGTTATTTACTTTTAAATACCATACAAAGGGAAATTACGTAAAAACTATAGGAGTTAAGGCCCTTTTAAAAGCTTAAACACCAGATATAAGTTTGAAATGTAAATTCACTACTTTATGTTTCTTAACACGAAGTGATTTGAAGGCAATTTAGGATGTCACATTAGACCTTTCATATCCCATTGGATATTGAATGTGTAAATGTGTTAGTTGAAAATAATTAATATTTTTAATAGTTATTTATTGAAATTAATTTTTAAATTGATTCTGGTTGCAAAGAGCTTTTTATGAGAATCATTTAAATCCTAACCAAATAATTAGGTTATAATAAATGTTCATAATTATTTTTAGTTTTTATATTATACATATATCAATGTGTGCATGTATGTGTGTAAACGCAGGCCAATATAAAAATAACAATTTATGTTTATTTAATTTTAAACCAAAATTATAATTTTCAAAAATAAATAATTATTTTTTGTTTTATTTAAATAGAAAAATAATATAACTGTGGATTGGATATTTGTATGTGTGTATTTAAAATTTATATGTATTGTATATTTAATAACCTATTTATTATCCATAAAACCACTTACAATCATTTATACATAAAGACACAAACACACACACACACAAATGTGCAAATAACTATGTGGCCACACTCTAATACATTCATAAATATTCGAATCAGTTCATTTCGATTTGAATCTGTGTGTTTGGTTGTGTGTATGTGTGTTCTCTTGTTTTATTGTATGTGTTTAATTAGATGTTTTATGCATAAATGTGAGTATTTGTTGTTGTTTTTGTCACTGCAGTCGCTGTTTCTTTTTTTGAATTCATATTAATTTAAATCTTTGTTAAGTTTTAAATAACAAATTGTCATTTGTGGTCGTTATTTTTGAACTTTTATATTTTATGCATTATTTTTGTTAATGACATTTTATTCATTTTATTTACATACACACTCACGCACACATACATATTTAATTTATTTTTTTTAGAATTTCAAAAATATTTTTTGTTTCCTTTTTTATTTTTACTTGTCAATTGCAAATGTAAAATAATTTAAAATCAAATTATACGAAATTTATGTAGTAGACATGAGTGATTGTGTGTGTTTGTGCACAAGATATATTTTTTCTCTTTTATCATAAATGTATTATAATCGTATAGATTTATAAAACAATGCATATTTAATATTTGTAGTTTTTGAAACAAAAAATTCGCAGATACATAAGTATCTGTTAAAATAAAATAAGATAAAATAAAATAAAATAAAATAACTTTTCATAAATAAGTGTGTGTTTGTATATTTGGGTATTGTTTTGAGTTTGAAATCTGCATTTGTTCAATTATTGTATTGTTTTGTTAAGATTAATAAAGAAATATCTGTTATATACTCAACACTACTTTAGATGGTTTGTTCAGATACTTGTAACGCCTCTGATATTCTTGAAAATTTCCAAACACGTTGATGCTGAACTTAGTTAGATGTCAAACTATTTGTATCATCTGAACCTCGTACGATGCAGACTTCTGCACCATTTACTATGACGAGACAGAGGAATATACACCTTTTTATCTCATTGTCTAGTATTCGGAGAACTTCTGGAGTATTTTTGGAGTTAGTACACTCTTGGATGGTGATCTTTGTAATTTAAACTTACGATCACTCTTTTCTTTCCTTTCTGCTTCTTAGATGCAGCTTCTACGAAGTCGATGGACTATTCCGTAATAAGTGTTGGTATTATATATTTTTTTCTGTAACAAGTGAGATGTCTGTAGGACACTGCTCTCGGAACTTACAATACTGAGCTTACTCCAATTGAATAATTTCGGTGTTAAAATGACTCAGAAAGCGATTTGGACGCTAGATGTCAGTCTGTTCATCTAGTTACCCAAGTAAACGTTTTGAACTCTAGAAATTTGAATTAAATTAAGCGTAAATAGCAAATTTCAAATAAACGTAACTTCCAATGCTTTAATCTCAAAAAATGTTAGTGATGTAATGGTAATATTTAATGCTTCATATCGGTCTTTTCATTAAATGCTTGCTTCAAGGTATATGGAATCGGTCTTAACCGACTAATTCACTTATACTTGTTATTTTCACAATATTTGGCACCTTTTTCGTCATGTTTTTTTTTTGATTTAGTAAAGGAATACATTTTTTTGATCTTTGAGATTTCCATCTTGGCTTTACTTGCGAAGCGACTTTCTTTCGCCATTTGAAGTGTTAAGGATACAAATATATCTTAACAGAAGTTAGAACTTATGACACTTTAATATAATTCTTATAGCTCCCCATACAAAAAAAGCTTAAATTTCTGAATTAAATTAACAGAATAACATTCCGTCAGATATTGAAAATAAGATTTATCTATATAAAACATTCAATTTTTAAACTAAAATTTTAAAGACCTCTTTTTCACTAAATCACAAAGTTCTTTTATTTTTGTTATTGTTATATATATATTTATGTTTATATGTGAGTGTACATAAACACATAAGTATGCATATATTTATTTAGTTTATTGAATATTTTGTGTTGTTTTGTTTTGTTGTTGTTGCTTTTCGTTTAAAATCTATCCAAATTTATCTATTTGTTATTTAATTATGAATTTCATCTATTTAATTTATATTTTAAGCTTAAAATCTATAAAATTAAATAGATTGAAAGTTAATAAATTTATTTGCACATTTGGTATCTGATTTTATCATAATTTTATTTGTACAGTGGTTGATGCTGATGCTGCTGATATTATTCTTGTTGTTTTTGCTTTTGCTATTGTAATTATGCAACGGCCGCTATCGATCATTATACTTTCAGATAATGCAGTTTTATTTGATTGGTATAATTTATATAAAATTAAACGAAAATTATTTCAAACAAATCATTTTGATTGAGATGAGTTTATCCGATAATAAATCATTTATATTTATTGTAATTTTGCAATTTTGTGGTCGTTGGGGAAGTGTGTTTGTATAAAAATCTATGATAAATGAACATTTGTGTGCATATAAATGTATAAGAATATTATTAGGTGTCAATAGCATCATTTGTATAAGGAATTTTAAGATCTTTATCTGCGAATTCAACAATGTCTTTTTACATTAATTTCCAAAACCATTTTTTAGATGCTTTAAGTCTTCCTACACAATATCAGGTAGAGCAAAAGAAAAAAAGGAGTGCGATGGACAAATTCTTAACATACATATATGTTAATAAAAACGAAGCCACTAAACAAAGAGTTTTAATTTGTTTAACTGGTTGAAATTATTATTTTATTAAAAAAATAGTTTAATTCAAAGAGATGAAATTGTAAACGTTTTTTCGGAAACCCTTCCATTTAAAATTTACTACACTTTTGGAAAACTTTTTTATGTTTTTCAATTTGAGGATTATTTCGATTATTGTTCTTGTACCACTAAAGGTCTTCTTTATCATAGTAATATGATATCAAGATAAACCAAAAATAAGTGGACATATTACGGAGTCTTATGAGCGGAAGCAGCATTTTTTGTAAACATTCCTTGATATAAATTTCGGTATTTGTAGAGCTCGTTGTAATAAAGGATTTGCTCCTTTTGTCGCAACTACATATTGCTTGCCATACTAAAAACTTTTTGGAAAATTTATATATTTTTGGGTTCTTATTTTTTAAATATTACCTCGAGTATCAGCAAAATAAAATTTGTTGACCAGGAAGTTGCGAAAAATCTGCCAGAACATACGTTACGTCATTCATTATGGCGCAAAAATATATTTTTGGCTTAATATTTTTTGCAGCGTTCCTCTCAGGAACTTTTTTATCATAGTAAGCTTTTAAACCTGCATTAGCTTTTCATACCAAATAGTTCGTGCACTAAGCTAACGGGACTGTTTTTTTACCGAATGTTTTGGGAGTCTCATCATGTCGAACATCCCTTTTACCTAAACCAATTTTTCTATTAATGAACAAACTCTCCCGGTACAAGTTGAGTTTTGTTGAAAATAATTAATATTTTTAACAAGTATTTTTTCTTGGTCACTAATTTTAATCACATTAACAATATATTTATTTGTTTGACATTAAAAATAATAACTGACATGTTTTATAAAGCTTTGTTTTTTTGCCTTTTGCAAAGGTCACATAGTAAAAAATAGAAAAAAACAAATAACGCTTGCGTAAAAAGTTTGCAAGTGTTAAGAATTTTTCGATCTCACTCCATATGTGCTTAGATAATTAAAGAATAAATCAAATATAATTATTTCATAAACAAGCTTTTAAAGAGGTACATCAGCTTTTCTTGGAAATTATTAATTTCATATTTTTTGGAAACTAATAAATAATAAATAATATCTGCACTGGTTTCAATACTATTTTGTTCTTACATGGAGTTATTTTTCCAGGAAAACAGTTTCATAAGAAAGTAATTGGGACAATGTTTCAAAACTTTTGCTAAAAGAATTCTTAATATATGTCTAGTAGTCCCAGATTAATTTTTTACCCCCACCATGTTAGGGGTGTTATGCGTTTCTGCAGGTGTTCATGACATACATAACGATGTACTTAATTTTTCATCCCTAATTCAAGGTCATATTAAAGAGAATGTTACGTGCTTGGCCTCCATTTATTCATATACGCCAGTCCTTTAATCATGTATCCAGTCTTCTCTTCAGTGCGTTATGTGGATTTGCATTAAAAAAATCTTTGAAATGCAAACAATCAGTTTTTTCATTGGTCTGCCAAATATCGGTAAGATCAAATACTATAAATTAATTAATAATTTTGAAAATAATTTGGAAAATTATACATTTTTTGAAAAGCTCACTCAAACATGTCATTAATTGATAAGCGTTAAATGTACATGATTATTGACAGTGTAAATGCGTCAATATTGGAAGATTTCTTTTTTTAAACAATATTAAATCATCATGGAAAAATAAGTATTCCTGTGTACTGTCCAAAATAATTCATTCCACCAGACTTAAAGTTCTAACGGAGGCTTAGTGTTATTTGATGATTTTAATTATTATTATTATTTTTATTTTTTGGAGATGTATTAAATTTCCAGACTATTTTCAAAAACGATAGTTTTTCTTAACATTCCAAACATATTTTAAACTATCATTTATCGAACTAAATATTTGTAACCTTTTATACCAAAATCTAATTAATGTTGTAGATTTTATACCAATAGAAAAGGTATGTATTATGCAATACCTTGTGTCTTAAAATGTATGGAAATAAATAAATTGATCTAGAGGAATATTAGTATAGAATGAATTTTAAGCCAAATATAACCGTGTAAGCGGTTCAAAAGTTACAAAATTATTTTTCAAAAAATCTAGTTGAAAACTTTGCGTATTTGTGGTAGGGTTTATAAAAAAACTACATAAAATCCTTTAAATTTTTCATGCTCCATCTTTTATGTATTAAATGCTTTAGATATTAACGGTGCGTATACTTAATAAACTAGTTCTTTATACCTTACACGCCTCAATTACTATTTAAAGAGCTCCAAATAGGTAAAATATTGGAATTAGAGACAGTTTAGACTGAGAATATTATAGATAATTATTTTATAATTAAAGGTTATAGATGTTAGATGATTTTCAGAATGCGAAAACTAATTTTTTGAATAACATCAGATTTTCAATATATTTCAAAAATGTGTAAAAAATAATTTAGTATCTGTAACAAATACTTTTTTAAATAATAAGACATTTGCAAATGGCATTAAATAAGTGAATAAAAATAATAATAGTAATTATTATTATTAAAATTGGAATTTGTTTGTAATTCTAATAACTACAATTAATATCTCTTCACTTAGGATTAATAACTTTATTTATTAAATAAATTCTAAAGAAATTTATTTTTCTTTTATTTTCAATAATAATTTACATTCTTTTCTTGTTTTTGCCTTCATTTTAATTTAAATTGCCAAAACTTATTTGTAGATCTATGTATGTAAATATCTATGTATATTTGTATATGTATATAAGTAAATGTATCATTGGTCAATTTAATTATCTTATTTTACTTTATTTTAATTTTTCATTTTTTGTTTTATATTAATTCGTTTTGCATACCAGAATAACGAAAAAAGAGATTTCTTAAGCTAAAAAGGAAATTTATTTCTTTTCACTTTTTTTGGCTTAAGATTTTTTCTTTTTCCGCCTTTTCGTTACAATTTAATTAATCACAAATTAGCTCAAAGTTTTATTTTAACAAATTCTTTTTGAGTTTGAGTTTTTTATTTTATTATATATTTTTTTCATTTTAATTTCTATACTTTTCTAATACAATTAAGTTTATGGAATGTAAATTTAATTGCATTTAATTTAAATTTTTGTTTAACTAAATTTTAATTTCTAATATTAATTAATGATGACAATATTTTTGTTATTTTTTGAAATTTTACAAAACAGTTTTACAACAACAATAATTGCTGTTTTCTTACCAAATTCAATTTCTTACCAAATTCAATTACAAATTTCATTATCCTTTTTATGTTTTTAATTTTCCACATCTTGTATGATATCGGCTGAAAATTAGAAAGAGATAAGAGAAAATTTTAAAATTTAATTAATAAAAGTTTTTTTTGAATATAATTATCTGAAATTTTTGGAATTTTAATTAAATAATAAATTTTGTAAATTTTCTTTATTTGTATTTGTTTAACATTACAAATAACAAATAAAAACACTAAAATAATTTGTTTTTGTTGCAATTTGTTAAACAAATATTTGAAATTTTAACCAGAAAATTTTAAAAAATCTCTATGACTTAATTAAATATTGTTTAAATTTAGGGTTTAATAATGTGCATGTGTGTTGATTTTGGTAAAAAATTCATGAACTTTTGCACAGATAAATTTGGTATTTTTTGTATTGACTTATTTCAAACTGTAACACGAAATTATATTCTATATTTAAAAGTTGTGTCTCTCCCCTTCATTGAACTTTCACACAGTGAATAGAGCGTAGAGTGAAATTGAAAAATTCTTAACAATCATATTTGTTAATCAAAACGAAAACACTAAACTTCAAGTTTTAATTTGTTTAATTGGTTGAAGTTATTTTAATAATTTTCTTAAAAAATATATTTTGATATCTTAAATTAATAGTAATGAAATTTTGAACCTTCTTTACCTTTCAGTAATCCTTCTACTAACATGTATAAACTTGCTCGAACAGGTAATCTATATCAGTTAAAACCACATCACATTTTTTATATCCATTTTCTACTCTACAATTGTGTTTTAACAGGATCCATATATCTCTACGGCCTTAGCTTTGGGCAGTTAGAAGGATTTGCAAGATACCAATTGAGGCAAAAAAATAAGTAAAAATTTTATGAATGGAAGTAACATTACTTAATATAAATTTTGTTTTTTATAGAGTCTGTTGTAACAAATGATTGACTTCATTTGTCACAGTTGCATATTGCTTACCCCAACAAAACTTTTTGAAAAAAACTTTTCTTCAACATTCTCTGGAGTGTCAGCAACAAGAAATGACAAGACAAGAAACAAGAGACAAAAAAGGTGTAAAAATTTTATCTGAATAAACGGACTTCAAATCCGTGCTCTGTTATATAAAGTTTTAGCAGCATTCCTGTCAGCAATTTTTGATCCTTGTATGTTTTAAGCTTGTATTTGCTTAACTTTTCGTACCAAATTGTCCAAGTTCTAAGCTATCCGGGCTTCTTACCTACCGGGAAAATTGGGAGTTTTTTTAAAAATGCTTTCTATTTTGTTGCTTTAGAAACTGGACCATTCCTTCTACTTGAACATTGTTTTCTACTGTTTAAAAACATTTGAACCAATTTGATGGCAGACCTCTGAATGTTTACTCAATTTTCTGTAGGAACAAATTGGGTTTTGTTGAAAATATCTAATAATTTTAGTACGCAATATTTTCTTGTCATATTCATTTGTTGGACATTTAGTCTAATAACTGACTTGCTTTACAAAGGTAATTTGATGAAAAAAAGGTAAAAGTTTAAATGAAAAATGGTGTTAAGAATCGACATTCTTTCGCCCTAAATAATAATAATAATATAGAGCTTTATTAGAGGTATGGACCTTAGCTGTATGTTAAAAATTGTTATAAAAAGGACTAACTCACTATATACTCTTATTAACCCACTGAAAGAATAATGTTATTCCCGTCTTAGAGTATACCGATGGACTTAATATCTCTTTCGGAACTGAATTAATAATGTATGTCTGCCCAATTTTCTGAACACTATAAAGGATTGTAATTTTCGTGATATATCGATAGAATTTGATATGTAAGACATTCATGCAAAAAGGAATATGATTTAATTTGGTGATAATCAAATATTTTTTCAAAGTTAACATGTCAAGTGAATAGAGAATAGTGTTCCTACTTTCCCACTTTACTTCTCCCTATAAAAATCACCTTATTAAAAAATGTTTTCGATTAATATTAGAAAAAATATAAAAGTTTTTAGTTTCCACTTAAAATGTATTAAATATCGATTTTAATTATTTTGGTTTAAATGCACACTTTTTATATAAAATTAAACTCTTAAGTTTCAATTTAAAGAAAAAAATTGAATGAAGTATCGGAAAAAAAGCTTTGAACATTTAAGTGAAAATGTTATTTTAACCACAATTATGTAAAATATGCATGATTCATGTTATTTTATGTTTGTATATATGTATATTTGTGTGTGTGTGTGTGTGTGTGTGTGTGTGTGTGTGTGTGTTACACTTTTTTCTGTGGCATTTAGTTGTGTGTATTTGATAATTGTGCTAAATTTAACCACAAAGTATTTGAATTTACAAAAACATATAAAAATACACTCACGTGTGAGTGTATAGAATTCAAGATGTGTATGAATATTCATACAGATACATTCAAATTTATACAAACAAATGAATAAATAAACAAATGAAAAAAAAATAAATGTATCAACATTAAAGCCACATAAAATAAATGCATTTTAACAATAAACAATTGCATAAATATACAAATACACATACATATGCATAAACATACATATACATATACACTTAATGTATATAGATTCATATTGCAATTTTACCATAAATATAATGATTACAACAAACACTATCAAATATTAAATAATACAAATATTTTGTTTTACATAAATACATGCACCAAATTATCACAGGAACACACATATACATTCGCATAAGTACATTCATATATAGAAATGAAAACGTAGATGTAAACGCAAAACCATTACAAACATCAACACTTTTTTAACCACACAACCAAATGCTAAAATTATATATATTCAAATTTAACAAATAAACAAACACACATCCATACATATACATACGTACAAATGGATATTTTTTGTCAGTGTGAATGCGTGTTGGTTTTGCGAATTGTTCTGTTTGTGTCGATGTGCATAAATATTTTCACATTTATTTCACCATGTTTATTCAACATAAAACGCATTAAACTGTAAATACACGTCAAAAACATATAAAAACAAAATCACTCACTCACCTACCCACTATCGTACACACACGTACACAAGTAAAATAGAATAATACTCATACACTTTCAAGATTCATTATTCGATTTCAATGAAGTTGGAATTCAATGATGTGTTTTTTATTTGCTGTACCCCTTACGTCAGTGTATTTGTGCACTAAATTTCATTGCAATTAAATGTTACACTTTGGTTTAGTTTTTTTTCACTCTTTCTCTGCATAAAAACGATTTCACAAACAACAACATGTACATAAGTACAGTGTGTACTGCTAAAAATTTAAAGGGCAAAACCGCAACACGGACAGTGAAGTCAAGTTTTCTAAAAAATATTCTTGCTGCATAATGGATGACGAAATTTTTATTTTGGCATTTTATTTTGCAACTTCTTGATCAAAACTTTTTTATTGCTGATGCTTGGGGACTTGTTGGCGAAAAGTAAAGCAATCAAAATTTCCTAAATATCGAAATGTACATCAAGGAATGCCTAAAAAAAAGGGCTGTTTAAATTTAGAAGAGATATTTGACTCTAATTAAAAGAGAATTGAAGGTCATAAACAAGTGTCCAAAAGTGTGGTAAATTTTAAACGGAGATAGACTACCTGTTCGAGGAAAGTGACAGAAAGCACTATAAATGTGTTTATGTAAGCATTTCCTAAAATAGTTCAAAATTTCATCATTAAGGCTTAAAACTATATTTTTTTGTAATAATAATGTCAATCAAATAAAAAACTATAAGTTTACTGGTTTTGTGTTTATTGGCAAATTGGTACTCAGATGTAGCAGCCCGTTGCATTTGGGGGCGATGCATGCTATTTACCCTGTGCGAAATTATTTTGCATCGATCTTCTTTAGCATATAGATTTAGACTGTTAAAGTAGTAGAGAAGGGAAAGGAAATAAACATGTTTTTATTGTTATTACTAATTATGTTCTTCAGTTATTTTTGTTGGCGACTGTTGTTACTGGTCGCTGTGCTATCGGGGTCCATGCAAAGAGGATGGGTTTAGGATATTATGGTTTTGGTCGCAATTGTCGCAAAGAACTGGTAGAAGAGACAGTTCTTCACATATTGTGCTACTGTTATACCCTTAATTTTTCTTATAAAATATATTGAAATTTATTTTTGGGATAATAATTTTAAAAAAATTTTTTAATCTGAGAGGCAGTCTTTCCGATAAAACAAGCTTAGTATAAAATACTCGAACTGCTAAGAATATTATAAACAGTACAATACATTTCGCTTACATCACAGCTTATTTTAGGTGGAATCTGTAAAAAATTAAGATACAAAATGAATGAAAAAGTTATTTATTTTTTTCACCAACTGTATTGTCACTCATTCGAAAGTGTGAATATATAAGAACAAAAGACCAAATTTACCTTGCAAATGAAGGTAAAGTACAATACATATACAGATATATAAAGATACTTATACTTATGTTTTTTTGGTTACAACTAAAGTTTCGTTAAGTATCATTTCTCTTTCCTTTAGGAGATCCTCCTCTCAAAAATCATGACTATAAATTTCACAACTTTTAAATTATTCACATACATTTATTTAAGTATTGATGTAAATATGGTTCATATATTCATCTACTATCCGTTAAACTTACAATGAGTCCACTTCCATGTTGATTAAACTGTAAAGTTTTACGGAAGTAAAAAATAGTAAAAATATGTTTTGAAAACTCATTTTTCAAACTGAAAAGAAATATTTCCTCTCAAAGTAGTTTTCTTTACTTTTTGAATGTTTTTTTTAGGTAAATCAGTATAAATTTTTCAAAAATGGTCAAAATATATGTAAATATTTAAATAGAGGTCTTTCGATTGGTTGAGATGTATATTTATGTATTTTGTAAAATCTCAATTAATCGTTATATCTGTATGTTTGAAGCAGAAATTTAATGATAATAATTTTTGTGTGGTCAGTTTGTTTTATCCACGTCTCTTATTTTCTTATATAATGAGAATATTCTTTGGAAATTTTATCACGTATTATTATTTGATATTTTCATTAACTTGCACGGGTTATTGGAATCTCAAATACTCCTTGCTTAAGATTGATCTCACTTTTCTGATTTGTTTAATTCCGTTTTATACCCTACACCACCATGCGTTTGTGCAGATGTTTGTAACGGGCAGAAAAAATAGTCCTACCACCACACTTAAGTATAACATTCGACTCAGAATCACTTTCTGAGTCGATTTAATGATGTCTGTCTAGCTGTCTGTCTATATAAATTTTGCTCACATAGTATGGATCGCAGTTTTAAAGATACATTAATGAAATTCGACATATGCTATTGTCGAATAG
Source organism: Cochliomyia hominivorax (assembly GCA_004302925.2). Classification (NCBI taxonomy): domain Eukaryota; kingdom Metazoa; phylum Arthropoda; class Insecta; order Diptera; family Calliphoridae; genus Cochliomyia; species Cochliomyia hominivorax. The sequence continues at coordinate 57,486,358 of PYHX02000158.1, forward strand.
CCTACGGAATTTGATTATAATTATTTCATATAGGGGTTTTTAGCCAATAAAATTCCTAAATATATATAAAGATTTTAACCAAATTTTGCAAAACTAAGTCTTATTACATTTTGTTCTTAAATATTCACACTTTCGAATGAGTGACAATACAGTTGGTGAAAAAAATAGATAACTTTTTAATTTATTTTGTATCTTAATTTTTTACAGATTCCACCTAAAATAAGCTGTGATGTAAGCGAAATGTATTGGACTGTTTATCATATTCTTAGCAGTTCGAGTATTTTATACTAAGCCTGTTTTAAACAAGGGTCGGAACACGGTGTTTTCAAATTCTCGTATAACCCTACGGAAAAAAATCCCCATTACAACGCATAAATTTCACATAAATGTTAGTAACGTAATTATATATTGCAAACATAAGTATAATAAAGAAAGCAAATTATACGTAGCAGACATTTATAAACAACAGTGTGCTGCAGGGTATTAAATAGTCGGACTTGACCGACTATAACATTTTTACTTGTTTGTAATCTGTTTGAAAAATTATCATTAAAATATCGAATATAATCAAATTTGAAACAAACATTATCGGTCCAATAAAATATAAGTTATAGAACAAAACTGAAAACATTTTCATAATTATTGATAAGTACTTTCACAGACTTTTTATTATTTTTTATTATTTTAATGAAAAATAAATGAATTTAAAGAATCAGTTTAGTAGGAAAAAGTTAAGAAAATTTGTTTTATAAGTATTTGCAGTACTTTTTGTTACTTTACTCGAAGAGGTAGTCCATCTCTGTTTAAAATCTATCACTTTTGGAAACTTTTTTGTGCTCTTCAATTCGTTTTGTAAGAACACAATATCTATCCAATGGCCTTATCTGCTGGAATTTATCTCTCTTGGTACAAATACCACATTCTTGTTCTTGTTCTCTAAGGTTTGTTAACCATAGTGAGAGGATTTGCCACAACTGCATATTGTTTTTCATACCAAGAACTTTTTGGCAAATGTTGACTGCTTTTGGATCCTTATATTTTCATCAACATTCCATCGAGCAGCAGTAACACAAAATTTTTGACAAAACATATCCCAGATCATACGTTTTGTCATCCATAATGTTGCAAGAATATTTCTTTAAAAACATTCTACATCTACAGCGTTCCTGCCACTAACTTTTTGAGCTTTGCATGTTTTAATCCTGCATTAGCTTTAACTTTTTGTACCAAATAGTCCGAAGACTGAGCTAACCTGTTTCTGCCGTATGTTGGCTCATTCTACCTGACACGTCTGCCGGCACTGTTTAATAGCATTAAAAAAAGTTTGACGGCAGACGTTGAATGGTTGGCTTCGCTTAATAATTTTAGTATACACTTATTTAGTCACTGATTTGAATCAAATTAGCTCAATATTTATTTGTTTGACATTAATTATCATATCTGATACGTTTTATGAAAGTAACTTGAAAAATCATATAATACTTAGATTTTTCGAGGTCATTTGCAATGTTTCAATTTAATTAAATTAAAAAAAATTTTTTTTGTTAAGCATTAAAAATTGTAACGAAATACATAATCTATATTCCACAAAAGGCTTTTTCCAACGTAGGTCTTCTCCCTAGAATAAGGTATTCTTATGTTCATAAAACTCTTACCACAGACATATCAGGTATTAAATATTGGATATATATTGTTATTAGTGTTAATATTTTTCCATTAAGTACTTATTGCCTTATATGTTATAGTTAAGTAGATTTATGAATAACATTTTTGGACATGGACATAAATTATTATTCGTTAACACAGATGTAAGCATCGCTTTAAACTCTAATCATTTTAGGTTCTTCCTTTTAAAATGCCAAATAAGTGTTCTACTGGATCTAAATCTGGGGACTGTAGTGGCCAATGTAATACTTGAACCCATCAGGCACAGTTTACATTTTCCTTAAGCAGCCATAAATTGCAAATATTATTTTACAAATCACATTTGCAAAATCGGAAATATGAAGTACATAAAGGCTGTTCTACAATTTTTCATGACAATTATACACTAGAGTATCGAGCTTTATTTTTCATTAAAAATATTAATTAGAAATGATAATTATGAAGACTCAGTGTACAGGAATGGTTATAACTGTCTTTAATAGGAACTTAAATTAATGTGTCTTGGTGTAAAGACAAAAACCTTAATATATTTTACGTTCATAAATACACATGGTTTCTTCATGTGTAGTCTGATGAAATACTTTTGAAAAAAACTTGCAAAAAATTTAAAGTTAAAAATAAATTTCAAACTGAAAATAAAATAGAAAATCGTAAAAGTAACAATTTTCAAATATCAACAAAATTAATTTTATTTTCGAAATTGAAAAAAAAATATTTTCACTAAAATACACACGTATTTTATTTTTGTTAAGTTTTGTGTGAATATTACAAAAATATTAAAAAATATACACTAGAGCCCCGATTTGCATCGGTTCGATTTGCGTCGCTAGAAACGGTTACATTTTTTAAAACAGCATTTCGGATTACCTTTTTTGCATCATTAATAGTGCTGACCGTCAACTATACGTTAAGTAATTCAAATTCCTTTTTTTGTTTTAAAAGTGGTTCTAGGAACAATTATATGCTTATGGTAAAAATGAAGAGTAATTCGCTAAAGTACATTAAGTACATAAAAGATGAGTCAAAGTAAAAGAAAAATTAATAAGATTGGAATTAAAATTAGAAGCAATAAAACGTTTTGGAACGTGTACCACTACCTATTTTCCCACAATATTTCAAAATATTTAAGATATCCCACTAAACGTCATATCATACCTATATGGCGTGATATGTGTACCACGCACCATTTTGCCATACTGACCTTATCAAATATTGTCAATTTTAGAAAATTAAAAAAAAATCACTTTTTCAAAAAATAATTAAAATTATTTTAAATTATTTCACTTATTCCACTATTATAGATCCATTAAAGAAAGGTCTTTTTCTCTATGGCGAATGAAAGCTTTCGTTCGTATAACTGTTATGTATGCGAACAATGAGTCGAACGAAAACGTTCGAAAAAAATTGAATTTCTGTATCTCGAACGACTCGAACTGATATGTCAAAAACAACACTTGCTGTTTAGCTTTCGTCTGACTGAATTTTTGAAGGAAAAACTATACAAATAGATACCATATTTTCAAGTTCTGCTTCTCCATTCTTAAAAATTCTCCATTATCGAAATAATATCTTATTTATTTTTTAATTTAATTTTCTAAAATAAAATTTTTATCCCCAAATTGTTTTAATTTTTTCATATTATCATTTTTTATATTTAATTTGGTTCAACATTGTTTTAAGTCTATGCGAACGAAAGCTTTGTAGATACGAACTCAAGTGACTGGCTTTTGTTCGCAGTAGTTTTCGTTCGAAATAGAGAAACAGGCTATCAATTTATGTTCAAGAGATTGAGCTCAAAAACACTTCTCAGACACTAACAAATTTCGTCACTTTTTTCATTTATATTGGAAAAAAGTCGATGAAACATGAGATAAATTCTTGTTGCACTCAAATCCAAACTTCACTAAAAAAGATGAGGCTGCTGTTTTAAAATCTTCACCCAAACGCAATGAAAATTCAGTTTTTATGCTGTTAATAAGTTGTTTTATGGAGTGTAATATTGGAGCTATAGGAAATTATGGAACAACCATCAATAAATTTCGACAACCGATTTTTGCATATATTTACCTTTCAATTTTACCAAATACATGAGTTTGTATTTAAGGGTTTTGCACTTCAATGTGATATTCGAAAGTGGCGTGTTAAGAGAAATAATGTACCGATCTTCCTATAATTTGGTACACGTTTTACAATATTTTAAGACTTCTGCGTAAACGCATAATACCCAAACAACCTATGGTGATGTAGGAAATAATAATTTGAAATAGAATGTTCCGTAAATTCTGAACCGTTTGATAATTCTAAATAAAAGTTGTCATGGTGAATTTACTTATTAACATCTCCGTTTGGCCATCTGTTCTACATGAATGAACTATTAAAATAATGATATGATTTACACTTAGTTAGATTAATCAGTTTATTTTTAAATTATTCACAGTTAATCATAAGAAATTATTAATCAATATTATTTTGTTTATAATTTTAATAAATAAATTTGCTTTTCTTATGTTATTTTCATTTAATAATATTTTAAATAAAATATTAAAGGAGACTAATTAAAATCCATTCTATTTAGTATACTCACACACATACAAATACCAAAGTGTGGAAATTTTAAATTTAATCATAAAACTAGTCATTTCTATAGTTCATTTTAGTATAAGTTATTGTACTAAGTTTAATATTAAATTAAATTCTATTATGAAATACATTTAAAACTGTTAATCGTTTTAGATTCCACTTCATATGAATTAATATTCAAATAAAAGTTAAAGAATTAAGTTATTTATATATGATGCGAAAGGGGCAAAATCATTAAAAAGTATTGGGATCATTAAACCATTCAAACACATAAACATTAAATAGAACTACGAAAATTTTACTTCAAGTAAAAATGGATGGAAGTATACTTGATGTTAATAAAGTGTAACTGTTTTGTATTATAAATGCAAATACACACTCTCACATACATATGCAGATAAATACTAACACATATTTATATAATAATAATGGGCAAACGAGTAGCTTGTAGAACAACACCTTTGGCTTATTATTTAATTTAATGGAGAGTCATTTAATATTACAACTTCATTTAACATGACTTTAATAAAATATAATTATTCAAACTTATATGATCTTATGTTTGTTGGAGTGTTAATATGTTTTTCACATATACATATATATATCTATGTATGAATATACACATATTTTGTATAAGAGAACTCTTCATAAGACACCTGGTAGACCTGACAGTTATTAGCGTTTAAATATCAGACCACGAAGCATTATTACAATACAATATACTTTCTAACTATCAAACAAAACACATGCACAGACACACAAATTAATATCTCGCACCTTCAGAAAGGAAATTTAACTTTAAGTATGTCTGAGGTGAACGATAATTACATTGAGAATAAATATTTAATGTTCTAATTATATTGTGTTAATGTAAACGCACACATATATATTCATACATACATACATACGTATTTTACATAGTTACATACATATGTATAAATAAAGGGTATTATACCCATATGGGTATAATAAGCTTTAGAAAATAAATACATACATGTATATGTGTGCACATACAAATGTATATGGTTGTAAATAAGTAATTAATAATTAAATATAAAATTATAGCATTTTTATTGCTATAATTCTATTTTTTAGAATAAAATATATATATAAATAAAAATTATTTTTTCTAAAAAAATTAAAAAAAAAAAATTTTTCAAATATACTAGCAGACCCGATAAACTAAAACAAATTCTTAGGGCGTTGCTGATCCTTAAAGTCCTAATTTTTTTTCAGTGAGATGTCTGACATATTCGAAGTTGATTGATGAAATAGTTGGGACCAAACCAAACATAACCCTAGTAAAATTTATTTGAAATAAAAAAAGTAATGATACGTTCGGCTATGCCGATTCTTTAAAACTCTTCACCACAATGCTTATGAAGTAAATACGTTACATTTTGTACATAGAGCTTACGTAACATACATTTAATTTTTTCTTAAACATAATAAAAAACCCTTAATGTGTCATACTAATAATCATATTTTTGGTTTAACTTTTATATATAGATATATATATATATATATATATATATATATATATATATATATATATATATATATATATATATATATATATATATATATATATATATATATATATATATATATATATATATATATATATATATATATATATATATATATATATATATATATATATATATATATATATATATATATATATATATATATATATATATATATATATATATATATATATATATATATATATATATATATATATATATATATTTTCTCTTTTAATCTTCAGATTATAATTTAGGAAAAAATGCAAAAATAATGGTTACATATTTTTGTTTATCATGAAAATTGGAGATTAAAATCAAGAGTTCTATTGGCATGTACTTTTTGTGACTTGGTTTGTGCTTGACATTCAGCATATGAAAAGTAATTTTTATCGTTCGTTAATAATAATATAATAAATCAGTTAGAGAGATTTTTTAGGTGGCCCAAAGTTAACTTTGCCAAATTATACCATTTTGAATTTGAATTAGAAGTTTAAAATTATGAATTGAAGTTTGCAAGATCTTAAACTCGTTATATTTTTAACATAAACATGAAATATTTTGGTTGCATTTAATAAGAAAACTAAGATTAATTTCACTTAAAATCAAAATGTTAGAAAACAAAGATTTATTAAGAAAAGAAATAAGAGATTTAAATGTTTATCAATCAAATAAATGTAGTGTAAAAAAAGAGAACGATGCAAAAGAAAAGATTTATACAAATCAAAAGTAATGAAAATGAATGTAAAAAACACATTACAATGTACAAACATATGAAAAACAAACAGCGGTATATGTATATGAATATGTTCATACATTCATACATTCACACCCACAACATTTTCATTGAGATGAATATTTGAAAATAAAGAACAAATTTCACACACCACAACACAAAATAAGACAGTCACTTATTCTTCTCACACTCTGACAATTATATAGACAGATAGACAGACATATTTACACACCCACATATATGCACTAAAAGACACATTTCGATGTTCACAAATATGCCAATGAAAATGTATTAAATGCAGGATAATAAATATAAATGTAAGCCACTACTACAACAAAAATGTGTATATTAACTCATGCATACATATAAATCTACATATGGATTTGTATGTGTATGTTTTATGAAACTAAATGTTATACATTCAGATTCACATTTTCTGACACACATAACAGAAAGTAAATGCAAACAATTTAAACTTTATTTTCTTTTTTTTTTTGCGAAATATTTCAATTTTTTTCATTCATTCATGCAACATTCCTTCGAACTCCAATTGCAATTCGTTTGCAACATCCTTGAGAGAAAGAGACCAAAGAAGATGAGTGAGGAAAGGATAAAAAACATAATACAAGAGAATATTATGGGTGACGTCTGTCTTTTTGAAGTCTTGGTGTTTGTCGTTTATTTTTTATTGTATTTAACAGAAGAAGGTTTAAATTGTATGCGAATACGTTGAATACAACAATAACAAAAACAATAATATACTTTATTTTTCAATATTTATACAGACAACACAAGCACAATCATGTAAATATTTATGTATCGTACATTCTGGTTATGTATTTTCGTTTATTTTTATTTTCACATACACATACAAATAAATCCAAATATGTATAAATATTAGTGTGTGTTTGCATTTGTGTTGATAATTATTTACGTTTGTACATACGTATGTACATAAATTCAGAATGAATAAGTTGTAGCTTGATTCCGTGTGCAATCCAAGTGAAATGAATTGATTTAAGATATGACAGCGAACGATTTATTTTTTACATTTTAAAAATATTTTTATGGAACGAGAACCAAGAAAAAATTAAACACTGATGCATATTCCTTTAAAAACATTTATTTCTCTGTATACCCTCTACCACCACAAGTGGTGCAGAGGGTATATTAACATTGTCATTCCGCGTGCAACGCCAAGAAGGAATCATCTCAGACCCCGTTGTTGTTGAGAGAGCTTAATGAAATTTGGTCTGAGTATTTGTATTAGTCCCGAAAAGTCTCCTGTTTGAAATCAGCAAAATCGGTTGAGTAAATTAGAGTAAAATTTTGACATAATATAAATTTATATCATTTCCATAAATTATTAAAATCGGTGCTGTAGAAACAAAGTTATAGCAAAAAATATAAGTAATTTTATGACTCATTAAGTATTCCTGTGTTGTATTTAAGAAAAACGGTTATATATTATATACATTTGTGAGTGTATGCGTGAGCGTGTATGTACTAAACATAACGTATTTACTTACATACATTTGTGGTGGAGGGTATTGAAGATTTTGTATAGCCGAATATAGCATTCTTACTTGTTTCCAATTTTTATTTTCTCTTTGTTGTTTTCATCAAAAAATTATAGTTGAAGTTTTTAATGAGGGAAAACTTAACGGTGCTTTTTTACGGTAAACATGATTTTTTTTAAACTTATTGTTTGCGATACGACTAAATGTTCTTCGTACTTTGTTATGTAAAATATTTCTATAATTGCAGACGCTACCAAAAATGAAATATTACAAATTTATATTTCTTATAAATAAATGTTTGTATGTTGTTTTCTTTTTATTGCAGAATTTTGTAATTTAATCGATTAATTTCATAACGTTTAAACAAGCTCAAGGAAACTATTATATCCGATCAAAAAAAGATCAAAATTAGTTTCTTTCATGGCCAATGATATTCTAATAGAGAAATTGATCATAAAATTAAACGTTCCGAAAGAATATAGAAGATGCTACCTTGAAATTAACCAATCGATTTACATTACTTCTGAAGCCAAGTGTCACACGTTTTTTACAATATATATTTTAAATTTGTCATAAATGATTATTTTGACTCAAAAAGAATACCTGTTGAATTTGAGAATAGCGGGTCCAATATTTCAGATAGTTCACAAATAAATATTCATTTCAAATGTGGTTTTAGATCATAAAAGTCTTAAATTTTCATATGGTTGGTAAAAATTGACATATATTTGTTCCAATAAACATTAGGCGATATATTCATATTTTTCTTGGAAACTGATTATCATTTAAATGTGATCTTATATAAAAATATAAAAACAAAATAAGTAATAAGAATAGCACATTTTTTGTGAAGATAATAAGAAAGATAATGTATTATAAAAATACCACAAAAGTTCAAACTCCCAGATGTTGATTTAAATATTAGATACAGTTTAATGTAAAATTTTAAAGATACCGGAATGTTTTAAGACATGATCACAATTTTACCTTTTTACGTGCATTCGAATTAAACTAAAGGATGTGGTCAGTAGAGATGTAAATGTGTTTAATTTATTATTTTTAATTTGTTATTAAATATAAATAATTTAATTATTATAAGATTATTTATTATATTATTTATTTAATAAATGGATTTGTTGTTTCTCAAAGCTCAAAATTCAATAAATAAGTCCATAATTGGTAGCTATATATATATATATATATATATATATATATATATATATATATATATATATATATATATATATATATATATATATATATATATATATATATATATATATATATATATATATATGTATATACGATTTCTTATAAATGTTCTTTTTAATACCGAAAATATATATTTCGATTTTGAAATAATTTCCTCCGTATGCGTAGTTTTTCACTAATATTTGAATAAATTGAATTGAATTTAATTTTGGAAGGATGAAGAAGCTCACAAAAAGAAATTATAAAAAAATCAAATCAACTCAAATCAACTTCATTATTCTTCTTCTGATAGTAGAAAGATTTATAGAATTTTTAGTATAATTACAAAATTACAGATTTTCTTCGATCAAAACATTATTCCAATACATAGTTGTATGCAAGTTTTTAGAACTCTGGGATAAAAAGCTTATTTTTGCCGATATTTCTATGGGAACGAGACAATGTGTGTCAACCACTTTCTTACTAAGGCCTTAGTATTCCCAGAATGCCGATAAGTAAAAGTTTACTTCTTTTGTTATTTTGATTTTAAATGATTGTACTGAGTGGCATAAAAATTACAGTCCATGACCTTTTCCATTTAAGTTAGCGATTTCCCGAATCTTTCATTTCACTTGTACTACTTAGAGAGAGAAGGACTTATACCAATGTAAAATAAACGTTTCAAAATGTCAACTGTCATGATACAAGTTATTTTAAAAAGTAAAACATATTTTAAGGATGCAAAACTACTTTTGGGATAAGATAATCAACGTATAAAAATATACATACAAACAAAACAATGAAACAGATGTAAACAAATGTAAACCAACAAAAAGATTTAAAAATGTCAAATAAAGAGACAACAACACCACCAAACAGCAGAATATAGTGAAACAAAATAATAAAAAACATCATAAAACAGAAACAGTTAAAATAAATTTTTGTATTTATTATTTTAGCTTCAACTAAATATTTTTGTTAGTTTATTCCTTGTTTATCCATGTTTTGTTCTTCCTTTTTTTCGTGTTTTTTTCTTCAATTATCTATTTTGTTGTTCTTTGCTTTCTGTTAGATGAATTTTAAGTTTTGTTTTTGTTTTTCTTATTTATTTATACATTGATACATTTTTCATTGTGTTTCTTTGAGGTTCAGTTTTGAATTTATTATTATTTCGTTACTATTTACAATTCTTTTCAAGATATTTTAAGTTGCACAGTGGGATAGTCGTTTCTTCATGTAGAGTGTGTGATGTGAGATTTTATTACGCTTCTATAAAAACTTTGAATATTTCTCCACTATATATTACACAACTAAGGATTAACATAACTGATCAATCTTTTTGTATAAGCTTTTTCCTAATCCTAGTGCCGATTGCTAGCGCTTTGAAAACCTAGTCATGAGCTTAGGAATTAAATAAGTCATCAAAAGGTCAGTTGATCAGTATTTGATTTATAATTTATCATTTATAAACTGATTTCATTGTTCAACTGTACGATCTTAAAGTGTTTGATTGCAAGCGAGCAACTGCTGCAATGATTGCATCACGGAAACTCTCTGTCGGAATTAAACATGACGTTAACCATTTCAGACCTGAGCTTTATTCTTTTTTCACTTGCAGAAAGACACAATCAGACTGAAGCTAAAATTCTTAAACTTGTTCATCCTCGTTTTATTTATCTTAATTTTAGAGAGAAACAAATTATGCGAATTGATTACTTTTAGGTAAACAAAAAAATATTTTTTTATAATAATTTTTATTAAAAAAGTGTAGATATCACAATTGATACTGCTGGGTCTGATTTTTTATTTTCCAATTGAAGGATTTACTTCAAATATACTAAAACATTTAATCAAAAATTTTTCTAGTAACATATGTTAAATGGAATAAAATTTCGCTAAAAAATTAACGAAAAATAAATTACATCGACAGTTATTTAATAAAAACGACAGTAACGCATTGTAAGTAAAATAACATACAAAAATATTCAACCTTTAATACAACATGAAGTTAATTTGAAAAAAAAATTTAACTTATTTAAAATTTTTTTTTCGTTAAACGAAAATTATAACAAAAAAATATAAACTGAATATTGAAATCTAAGAAGGAAAATGTTTTATCAATGATTCTAATTAATATGAATGAAATTAAATGAATATTTGAAAATGCAAATGGAAGGTCAGCTGATCAATTACTTATTATCTTAAACTAGCTTTTACCTGGTGCGCTTTGTTGCGCAAAAGTTCTCCTCTGTCCAAGATCTCGAAAGTAATTTCACAAATCAACGTGTATTAAAAAAAATTAATTTTGACCAAGTTTTCGCTGAAGTAGATCTTTAGATATTCGATAATTTATATTTGTTTTATATGGGGGCTACTTGTCCCCTAATCCTATCTGTCTTACATATTGTCAAATTAAACAGTTCCTTGAGGAAATCATTGGGACCAAATTTGAAAATTCTCTCTGTTACAGTTCGTTCGATATTCTATAGTAAATATTTGCTTTGTATGGGGTGTACTCCTTCCCTTGATCCTATAGGGATTTTTAATGAAATATTTTATATTTAATATTTTATTGTGTTAATTTTTTATATTTAATTTAATTTTATTTTATGTATTAATTTATTATAATAATTTAAGGTAGTTTTTTCCTTAATTCAACTAAAGTTTCGTAAATTTAACTTAAATATGATATTTAAATTGAATAATATTCATCAATGTAAAGAATTTATTTTTGTCAATTTGAATAACGCATTATTCAAGTTAAATAATATTTATTCAAATTAACCGCAATTTCATTAACGAATTCAAATTGACAAATTTTCGTCAATTTGAAGAATTTATGAAAAATTAACGAAAATAAATAAAGGTTTCGTTGGCTGATATATAACCTACTTTTCTTCAATTCTTCCCCGTTTTTCTCTGCATTTACTACATTTTTTGTTTCAGTGCATAACATCTAAAAATCTAACATTATTAATTTAATATAATTTATCCTCCACAACTACAAGTGATATTAAAGGTATAGCAATTTTAACTTGATTAAATTTAACTTAATGAAAAACTGAATCGATTTAGCTATGGAAACATTTTCACGTTCACAATTACAAAACTTGGCACAAATATTCCTCTTCAGTTTGCTATTTAAAACCGGCAATTTCGGTTTTGTAGGAAAAATTTTATAAACCAATATCTATTTCTTTATCATATCAAACATTATTAAAATCGGATAAGTTGAAAATAATTATAGTGAATAATGAGCAAAACTTTTATTCACAGCAAAATCAGTGTGTATAATACAGATCACAATTTTAAAATATTTTTTTGAAATTTGCCACATATATTTATATTGATGAATTAGTTAACCTAAAAACTTAGATTGAACTAGTGTAATTATTTGACCTTATTTATATATAAAACTTCTTCACAGAATAGGGTTTAAAGCTTTTAAAAATTTTAAATGTGGACCAATTCTATTAAAACTTGATATTCGTGACTTTTTTATGTTTATCAGTTTAAATTATGTTACAGCTCTCATATAAGATTTCTTTATGAAAAACGGTTTGACCATATAAATCTTTTAAATATTAATAAATTTTATTAAAAGTCTGCACAATTATTTTTTGTAATTTATATAAGACCCCTTTCCATGTCATATATGAGTTCCAATGTAAGTGGTGGAGGGTATTGAAGATTCGCTAAAACGAAAAATAGCATTATTAATTGTTTCATTTTAAATTGATATCAAAATTAGGACTTCTATATCAATAAATTTAAATGTAAAGCCATCAGAATAGGTGAATATCAGCGAATTGACTTAGGAAGTGATTCGGTGTGTACTGATATAGTCCAATATGGCATTAATACATTAAAAATATAATCGCAAACTTATATTTATTATATGATATATATTTCATGATTTATATTTCACTATTGTGAATATTCACGCATTCTTGCTTTTTTAAAAAATATATATTTTTTTGTATTTATGCATTTTGCATCTTGAATTTGAATTCTTTTACTTGAGTGTCATTTGCTTCTCCCTGAGTGGGAAAGATACAAAGACACAATAAATATTTTGCTCAGATGATTTACTTTTTCATTTGATTTTTTCAGTTTTTTTTTTAAGATTTTCATTGAAATGTAAAAACCGAATCACATACATCTATTGAAGAATGATGGAACCCCATTCAAAATTATTTACTTATACAGACAGTAAAAATAGGAAAAAATGTAATTTATTTCTGTTCTTTTTATCAAAATGCATATTTTATTTTGAGGTCGATAATACTAACAAATACAAAAGTACATCGATAAATAAAATGGATGAAGTATGTATACAAGAATATACATGTATATATTTTTTTCATTTTACACATGAATGAATAGTTTGATTACACTAAAAAATAAACAATATTTTCTTTTTTGTAAACAATAAATAAGAAATTAAAATATCAATGTATAATTACAACTTGAATTCTTTCTTCAAATTAACCCATTATGAGACAGCCAAAGTGAAATGTCACATACAGAAAAAAATTCTCTTGGTGGATTTATAATACATTAATCACTCAGGTTTTTCGCTCAAAAATTAATTTGTCATTATAACAAAATAAATGCACTGTTCAGTTTAATGTCAAACGTTGGCTGTTCCGGATTGTAAGAACAAGAAAAATATATTCAATAAAATTGACATATTTATAAACAAACCTAAAAATTGGTGCAAAATTTATATCGATTTAAAGATCTCAGACTGTTAAAAGTGTGGAAGTTTAAGATGTGAGTTGAACTTTGTAGACCCAAAGGGGATCGTATGTTGGTCACCTCGGGTAATAAACATATTTAATATATATACATATATATATATTTTCTTTTTATTAAGTGCCATTAATAAATGTTGATAGATCAGTGGTAAAGTTTTTATATTATACGTAGTGTAGGTAAAAGCGAAAATTCTTCAAGTTTCTTTAATATATAGATAAAGTAACTTTTGTTAAAAAGGTTTGTGAAAGAAACTTACATCATGGCAAATGTCGGTTACTCTCTTCACCACTTGTAGTAACAATTATGTATACCCTACACTACTCTTGGTAAAATCAAACAAATAAAAGCAGAAGCGATGTTCGAAATTTTTCATTAATAAATATCATTTCATAATTTTTAGTTTGAACGCAACAGAAGTTGATGCATAATTTACGACGTGAAAGCCGAATTTAATGTCAATTAGGAATTAAGAAGTGAAGTGTCGTACATTCGTTTATGTTTGAAATATGTGATTCTACGACATTTTTGTAAATGTTAACGTTTTACCAAAATATTTATAGTGAAATTTTATTAAATTTTATTACATTTTTACTTAATTCGTATTAAATTTAAGCTTTCAGCTATTTATATACGCATCGATTGTGTTCAATTTTAAACCCGTTTACAATTAATTTAAAACAAAACAAAAAAGTGAACAATTTAATACTTCTCCTCTTAGTAAAATATTTAGTATGAATATTTGATAATGTTTTACAATCATACGTATTCTGTGGCAGATAAAAATATTACATATTATACGAGACGATACGATACGATACGATATAAAACGATACGATGTTTGGTTGAAAAATATGCTGGCTTTCCAATTAAAATTTCCCAATTCAGCAAATATTTTTATTTACGTTAAAATATGGAAAAATAAAAAAATGAAAAATAATACAAACCATAAGGAAATAAATGTTTAATAAATACACACATAAATAAATTCAAAAATGGTTGCACTGCAACAATATTCAACATACAAATTCTCGGGTAAACAAACACATATTTTATTGGTGAATTCAGTAAGAATTTTATTGGGACAAAGAAATTTTATGTGTTTTTAAACGTTTTCAACAAAAAAGATATTTTACTCTTCTTTTTGTTAAGAGTAAAGAAGAGGATTATTTTTTAACTCGCTCAAAAATCCGAAATGGTAAAAAAATGGTTGTGCTTGTACATACACAAGCACATTTAGAATTTTTTCCGCAATAAAACTTACTATTGTTTTATACTAAAAAATACAATTACAAAAACACACAAAAATAAGTATAGTATGCATAGAGCACTATCGCAAACTGTACTACCGTTTCCAGCCTTTAAATTTTGTAGAGACACAGTGTTAAACCATTTTTGCCACATTGAAATTTTCTGCTGCCTTTAAATAACTTCATTTAATAAAAATTAGCCAAAGTCCATATAATAATGATTTTGATATAAAACCAATAAAATCGTTTCAATAGTAATCAACTTATACATCGGTATATTTTTCAAAGAAAGTTAAACACACGTTTACTTTCTTTGAAAAGTATCCTAGTTTTGGTGAAGAATTATATAAAAACCTTAGATAACAAATATAAAATTCGAAATTTTTATATATTTGAGAAAAATTATCAAATTTGGGGCATAAATCGTCAAACTATAATCGGCAACAGTGGGTGAAACCATAAAGAAATATGTAAATAACAGACAATATTTTGAATCTGATTTTTTTAAGAAGGGAACTCAAGTTACAGTTAAACAATTTAGTTTTATATTTATATTTTTCAAGAAAAAATTCATAAAAATTGTATTAAACTTTCTATCTTTTTTGTCTCTTTCACTTTCATCGTTTAAAATAAATTTATTTCATTTTAATTTCTACAACTTTGCTGAATTTTATTTGTATCATAATTTAACTTACCCAATTGTTGTTGGTCCGTTATTGCTATTGTTGTAGTTGCAACTGATACTGTTGTTGGTATATGTTGCTGCGTATGATGTTTGGAATTTTTTAATGTACCGTAACGTTGGGTGGGTTGTAGGGGTTGATTATTGTGATGATGATTTTGTTGTTGCTGCTGTTGTTGCAGTTGTTGAGTTGATATAGATGATGATTCAGAGATTTTCTTTTCATATCTTTGATTGCTCTTGTTGGTACCCGTGGAGCTGGAGATGGTGGTAGTAGTATTTGAGGTGGTGGTTGCTATACTTGACGCATTGTGGCTTCCACTATGAAAACTGTGTTGACTGCCGGATGCTGCAACCGATGTTATGTGTGGCGGTGGTGGCACCGGATATCCGACATAGTCGACAACATACTGTGTTAGCGGATCACTACCACCACAGCTACTGAATGCAGATGGTGGTCTCTCAATGTAAATCTGTGTTGCCGGATGTTGATGTTGCAATTGTTGCTGTTGCTGTTGCTGATGTTGTTGTTGTTTTTGCATAGCGGCAGCTGCTGTCATTTTCATATGCCATAGTGTATCCTGATTACTACCAATACTCGCCGATATACTATTTGAATTTGTATAATTATTTTCGGAAGCTGGATAATGCGTTGAGGACCCTAAAATTAAATTCACAAATAATTCATTAAACGCCACAAATTCAACACAAAACTAAAAAACTAAATCCCAAACACACAAAAAATATTAATTAATTAAATCACACAGAAAATAGCAGCAACAACAATAACTGTGCATTTGCTAGAATTAAGTGCAAAAGTGTTATAAATTTACGCATATTTTATTTAGTTTATTTTTTTTTAAGTGAATTAATTTAAGCCAAAAACACATTTAATTGTTTAAATACTGAAATATAAAACTTGTGCATTCAGATTAATGCAGCCACTTTTCTCTGACTGAATGTATCCATGTGTGTTTGTGTTCTTGTTAAAAAATATTTGTGGTTAATTTTACAGAATAAAATCATTAAACGCACACACATATATATAAAGGTTTTTAATATTCAATTTTAATCGTATGCATTTAATTATTTTTGTAAATGCGTAAAAATTAAAAAAAAAGTAAAATAAAATTATTTTGATTTTAAGTGGTAAATTAGCAGTTGAAGCCTGAAACGTTAATACTTAAATCTTGAATATTAAAACAATAAAAAATAGTTGCGAATATTATAATAAATTATCGAATAAAAGCTTAGTGAACTTTGTTTATTTAGTCACCATTTTTTCGGACCGACTTCTATTCTATATATAAAAGAGAGATATTGATGTTTCTATAATAATTTCAGAGATATACGATATTAAAAGTTTTGTCTGTGAGTTGAATACCACTTTTCAATCCAATTTGATTTCATAATGCAAAATTTTATGAAATTTGTTGAAACAGTTTCAGAGATGTTCAATATTAATATTTTACTTTGTAAAAGGTATACCATCCATCCACCTGTGCCCGTTTCTAATCTTTTGTATTTTGCATTGCATTATTGTGTTATTAAATTTCATCTGAGTACCTTTAATAATTACATAGAGTCTTTCTTACAAAAAATGTCGCACCTCTTACATGAAGTTTCGCCTCTCTTTCGATGGTGTCACCCCTTCTACAAAAAATGTTAGTTTATTTCAACAAAATATAATAACTTGTTTTAGATATCGGCATATAACTTTTTCAACTTAACCCTTTAAAAGTGCGTTCCAACAACAGACGGGAAGACAGACAAGCATAGTTATGCTTGTTTAAGATTAAGATTTTGTCATACAAGAATATAATGGTTACTAAGTGAATTCTTTTTTAGTGTTACAAACAAAATGATAAAGGTTACATATTGTGGTGGCAGAGGGTTAAAAAATGTCCGTACTTTTCGTTTTCCTTTTAATAATAAACCAACCGGTGAAAGTTTTTTTTTGAAATTTGGCCTAATGTATCTCAAGGAAGTTATCATAAAAACATATCCCAAGGGTGGCGAAAGTAGTTAAAAACAGAAAAGTATTTTAAGCTTCTTATGCCAAATTTCGCAAAATTTGAAAATTTTCTGAAATCCTTTGTTTTATGCTGTTATTATCCCAGTCAAAGTTTAAATGTAAAATTCTTAAGAAAACTAAAACAATTTGCGTAAATGCCAATTTATTTTGATTATTAGTTCTTGGTTATTCGCAGAAAGAATATGACACATAATCGTCAGTTGTTGCAGTTGTAGCAAACCCAGTGCAATACATTACCCAGATGGCCTTGGCATAACCTATAATATGCAATAAGACTTTGGTAACACAATAACACAGTGTAAATTATTTCAATCCAGATCTTCATCTTTGTATTTACGTTTGTGAAACTTTGTATTCGAATAATAAACTTTCATTTGATATGAAAATTGCATTATTACACGAGTGAGTATATTGTATAGATGTACACGTATATATTCACTAGAATGAATTTGTATACCATATAAACTCATTTACAATGTAAATCCATCTGCTCATATTTATAGTTGTATATGAAAATCTTGTTACAAAATATACCTTAGTTTATATCAAATATTCTGTTCAGACAAAATAATACTTTAACGAATTTTCTCTTAAGATTAATTCATACAATGAAATCAAGAATTTGTTAAGAAAATCAACATACTAAGATGCTTTTAAAGAACTACTTAATGAGTTCATTTTATAAAGCACAATCTGTCTTAATCGATTATTTTTGGAAACAATTATGCAACTGAGAAATTTTTAAGTTTTTTCAAAGAGTTCAACATTTATCTATTGACAAAAATTTTATTTTGACACCCTACACCACAAAAGGTGGTAGGTGTGTTACGCGTTTGTGCAGATGTTTGTAATGAGCAGAACAAATAGTCCTATAAACACTTTTAAGTATACCGTTCGAATCAGAATCACTTCGTGTGCAGAGCGTCTTTTGGCCAAAATAATGATACATGCCAATTAAGATATCTTCAAAACTGTTACCAGCATTTTGTTCACAAGGTTTACATGGACAGTCAGTCAGAAGGCCAGATTGTTAAATCAACTCAGAATGTGTTCTTGAGTCAAACGTTGGACTTTAAAGTGGTTGTAGCACAATTAGTCCACCTATGGTGGTGTAGGGTATAAAAAGAAATAAACGTAATGAATGGATCGGAAAAAAATGCATAGCGTAGTGGAAGTAACACTGGATTGTGAATACTCATGATTTAAAATAGTATCCGATTAAAGATCAGATTTTGTATTATAGGATGTTATGTCATTTTTGGAATGAGGTGCATCATTTTTGGAGGAGCTCAATATTATGACACAATTTTACGATAGTTATATCTTTTAATAAACTGAACCGATTTTGCTGGTTTTAAATAGGATATAGGAGCAGGACTTTAGACAATACTCATGCCAAATTTAATTGAGCTCTTCACCACTTCTGGATAAAAACGTTGAAACGGCAAGTAAAAAATATTTAAATATTTTTCATTTGTTGGAATATATATTGTAGTCTGCTGCATATTTTATATCATTTACAACCAGTGGAGACTTTAATTGAAATATTCAATTTCTGTAATTTTTTTTTTTTTAAATTTAATATAACACATTAAGTTAATTTTTTTTGGTGAAAATATGAGACAAAAAAGAGGAAAGGAAATCAAATGAAATAAATATATAACTTGCAATACAATAATCCATTTGTCAGGTGCATTAATCTATTTTTGTAATTTTGGCAAAAGTTATATTGTGTGAAATGCCATAAATTCGTAAACGAGAAAGAAAGACGAACAGTGAAGAACAAATTTATGTGAAACTCGTGAGAAATGGAAAAAAAAAAAAAACAGAAAAACATATAAATTTCTTAATTAACGAGTGAATTTGAAGATATTGCGAATGCTTCACAACTGAACTGAAGAAAATTGAGTGCCAGATGTTTTAAAAGTGAGAGATGTTGAGAGACGTGTTTTCATATCGTAAATGGTGTTTGAAAGGGAAGGAGCCCAGTCAAATGAGGGTTGCCCCATTCACACCGAATTTATAATCAAATATGGATTGATATAAGTATTAGTTACATATATTAAAGGCAGATAGAAAAGTTATTGTGCTAAATTTTATGAATTCGATAAACACACATGAGAAGGCTGAAAGGGGATCTATAAACAAACATGAATCAATATTGAAATTAGTAACATATATTTTAGGCAATTGAAAAGTAATTTGGTCTAAGTCCCCATATTATCGGTACTTATTTAAATGTTTTATAAGCATATAACAATATTTCGAGAAAAGTCTTTATAGGGAAAATATAAGCAAGTATAGACTAATATTTATTATGTTTTTTTTAAGTTTTAATTTAGCTTTTAAGCTAAAATCAATATTCTTGTGTCAAAACTTTTGCACATTTTAGCTTAAAACTCTTTTCCCATTATTCCGATTTCAATGACTTTTGGTATGATGACGTTTAAATCCATTACTTTTTATAGAAAACTCTAGAATAAATGTTCCCTCAGATAACGTTCTATATAATTTTTTGCTATTGAATAGATAAAGCTGATTTTAAAAAGAAAACTGCTTAGGACAGTTTTGAATTCGGATAAAAAGTATAAGGGTAAGAATTTTTCTAGCTTACAAACCGACAAACGATCATATCTAAATCATATCAGAATTTATAAAAATATATGTTATATGTACTTTATGAGGCCTTAGATGATTTCTTCTTGACATTTCAAAGAGATTGTCAAATAAAATCTTTTTATAGAATCTTTTCTATTATTTACTGTATATCCTCATACATATATATGTGTATCTGTGTGTATCTGTAAAGTAAATTTGTTGCCAAACTAAAGGCAACCAACCAAATAGAAGAATGACATGGTGTATGGAACATAAGATGACTTTACATATACAAATGTCTGTCTATATATATTATTAAATTCGTATATACATTTACAATATTCATTTATAATATTTACGGTTCTACGACTTGCGAATAAAACTTTCTGCCAAAAACTCCTAGGAAAAGTTCTGCTCTGATTATGGCCTTAGTTATGTTTGTGTACGTACATAAATACGTGCATATGTATGTATGTATGTATTTGCATTCATTTTTTCCCCATGTTATTATTGCACGTATGTAATTGTAGTTGTATCTGTGTGATTTTCTTCCTTTTGTATTTATGTGTTGGCTGTATTTTACACTAAAACTTATATCGAATAAATACAACAATTCGAAAATAATAAGAAATGGTTTACGTGGTAAAAATTTTTTATTATTTTTTTATTTTACTTACAATTTTAATTTTACTTTTCTTATTTTACTTTTCATCCAATTTTTGTTCGTATTTGTGTTGTTGTTAACTCTAATTTTAACAGACTGAAATTTTTGGAAATTAAAATTACGAAAAAAATAAGTAAATGCAAGAAGACATCATTGTAACCACTCGAGTGTATTGAGTTTAAGAAGAAACACGGAGATATTCTGAAATCAGTGCAGGTATGTGTCTGCCACAAAAACATACAAAAAAAAATAGCAGAATATTCAAAATACACACATATTCATGCATTATGGAACAGGTGAAAAATATTAAAATTATGGTAAACACTCATATGCGTGTACCTAAATTACACACAGAAAAAAAAAACTTTTTCACTTTTGATTTTGCTTCATAGATAAAAATGTTAATTTAACATTGTTTCAGTACAGAACATATTTCACTGTTTACAATTTTATTATTTAAAATTTTACTATTTAAAAGTAACTAAAAAATGTATTGTTGTATAATTTTATATGTTAATATTGAAAGTCTTTTCACCACAAACGTAAATACGTTTAAATTAAAAAAATTATTCAATCTTAAATCAACTATGTTCAACGTTGATTTTGCTTCATGTTTTTTCTGTATGTAGCACTGATAGTTGGAAAAAATTATTCTAGCAATTTTAAAGTGTACAGCTAAAGAGTGGCTTAATAGGAAGAATTGGGAAAAATGTTAAAACTCTTTATTAAAAAATCAGAGCTAAACTTCTGACACTCTTAGTTTTAAATTAATTTCAAAATGTGGATAAGAAATGCGAATAATTTATCTTGCAACCTCTACTCAAGTTATGCATTTCTAACAAGGAAATTGTTATTTCAAACTAAGTCAAGTACTTGGGAGTCATTATGGACAGGAAACTCAAATAGATTCCACACTTGGAGCTACAACGCCCACAGATGTGAATCAATATGTACAAGGGGTATCGAATCTAAATGGGGTTTCAATCGAAAAATGATACACTTACCCTTCAGAAGCTGCTTCTGTAGTCTTGTGGACTTAAGTGTAAAATAAATATATTGTTAGAATTCTACAAAAGGTTCTAAGAATGTGTTGCTTAGATATAAACGGCTATGAAGACATCATATCACCAGAATATAATTCAGGTTCTGGGTGAACAATTCCAAAGTGCGGAAACATAAGAGAGGATACATATGAAGCAAAATGACGCCAATTGCAATTCGCTGATACTAGATCGCGACTTCTAGTATCGGATAGTTCAAAATATGGAGATATGACGGGACTGGGTCCTATGTAGAAGAGCCAAAAACTAGAATATCCGCTTGATTACCGAACTACAATACGGTTCTATAAGCGGAGGCACGTGTGATAAAGGAAACCATAACCTGGGAAAAGGCGAATCAGGCAAATCTGCGATATAAGGATCTTAACATCTTTGTCGATAGTCAAATGCCTATCGCTATCCTGGAATATAAAGTTGCCGCCAGCGAATATTTCAAGGTTAGGACAGCATACATAATATACCTTTGCACCAAGGAGGTATTGGAAATGATGATGTAAATTATCTATCAATAATTGATAGAGGATATGTTCAAGATATGTGGAGTCTAATGCTCTAATACGAGGTTAAATGAGGGGACGAAAACAGAACACAGGTCACTGCGAAACAAAGAAACAGTCGGTAGCATTACAAGGATACTTTGGGGAGCCCCATGAGTATTTTATGAGTGGAAGGCCATGAGTATTTTAAAAAGTGAGCTAAGTAAGGTGTTGAGTGTCTTAACAGGGCACTCTACTTTGTGGCATATTTATGGCGAATTGTAGCAGCCTATGACAATAAAGTACGTCTTAGCCCATAACTGTTTTTCTATTGATGAATTTGTTTATCATATTAATGTAATAGTTTTTTGGCTGTCAATTATCCGTTTTAATACCCTATGCTAGAGGTATTTTAGTTTTTTTCCGTTTTTAATATAGAAGTAGTGCTGCATATAATGTTCTGCTTAATAATATATAATATAATATAATATAATATAATATAATATAATATAATATAATATAATATAATATAATATAATATAATATAATATAATATAATATAATATAATATAATATAATATAATATAATATAATATAATATAATATAATATAATATAATATAATATAATATAATATAATATAATATAATATAATATAATATAATATAATAATATAATATAATATAATATAATATAATATAATATAATATAATATAATATAATAATTGATTGTTAAAATCACTAGAAGTTTTGTTTATTTCAATTTAATATTAAAATTTAAAATTCATATTTGCACATTATTACTCTTTATGTTTGAATGTGTGCGTGCTTCTGTGTCTGAGTATCAGTTGTATGCATTTCTTATTTACTTTTTTATTATTTTATATCTTATAACTATTATGTGCAGGTGCAAAAAACGTGCTGGTAAGAAAAAAGTTATTGAAACGAAAAAAACTGAAAACGAAAAGTAAAGCAACTTTCATCATCTTAACTGTGTGTGTGACACTAGTATGAATTTAAGTAAATAAAAAGGAGAAAAGCGGTGGAAAGAGAGTTATTTTTTATACAAAGAATAGTAAAATTGGAAGACAACAAAAACCTTCAGTCCTATGATATTGAAGGTGCGTGAGTACAACAAATTTACCTGTAACTCTGATGGTTTTTGTATTAAGTGACAACGTTGATGCACGTTCAAGGCTCGAAACTAATGGAGATGTACACTCAATGTTATTCAACACAAAGCTTTTATTGTTGTAATCGTAATTGGAATTATTCCATTTGGTGTTGTTGCTATTATTGCTGCAGTTGATGTTGTTATTGTATATGGAATTTTGAGAAATATTAGTGGCTGCACTACTTGATCTAGAAATAGAGGTCGTAGTAATTGTTGTAGTTGCTGCCGAACAAACGCTATTGGTAACAAGTGTTGTATAAGTAGCATTATCGTCATCATTAAAATTGTTGTTCCTATTTGGATAGAGGGCATCATTACTGGCAAACGAAACGTGACCACTATCTACAAATGTCGAATTTGGATTTTTGCTGTTGCTGTTACTTTTACTGCCGCAGTTGTCGTTGCAATTGTTGTTGCTACTATTGTTAATGGTAGTTGTGGTGATGATGGTGGGTTTCTTTAACTGTTTGTTAAATGTATTTGTGTTCAAATCGAATAGTCCTGCCACATACAATACAATACAATAAAAATGACGATAGAAAAAAACATAAAAGGGAGAATAAAATAATAGAAATGGCAAAAAGTTAAATAAAAGTTCCTATTCTTCTGTTATCTTTATCTTCATCGTCATCTTCATCAACAACAAAATTATTTTTAGTTATTCACTACAACAAAAGTGCAAATGCATTTAAAGTGATAAGAACCAGAAGAGAAAATGAAACAAAAAAGTTGTAAAATTTTTTTCTATTCCTTATATTTACGTTCAAAAATATTTAGTTTTTGACTTGAATATAGAGTTTTATATAACTTTTGATATTTGCTAAGGACAAAAACAAAGAAAACGCCAACTACTATGAACAGTAACCACACACACAAATGCACAAATATCCACAATATTCGAAGACACTTTCACACAATTTTTTTCGTACTGTGACAATGAAATCTTCAAAACTTTATTATTTTTTATTTTATTATTTCATTCGGTTGCTGATTGTATCTGAATAAAACGAATAAAAACAAAAGCTTAAAAATTAATTACTCAGGAAGCAAAAGTTTAGTGTATCTGCTGAATATGGTTGTCTAAGAAAAAACTGACCTTTCGAGTTTTTGTCATTAAATCGAATACTACGAAAAATTAATATTTTTATGTAAATACAAGTATAGTTATCAGATAAGATCGACTATATAATACCCTACGTTAAAAAATATCTTCATATTTATCAGTTTTATGAGCTTAGAACTACATTCCGTGAGGACATGAGGAGTTACCTGATATATTGAATCGAAAAAAAAAAAACAATTTCAATAGGATTTGTTCTTGGACCAAAATAATTATTAAGATATTTCAAAAAAACCTGTAGAGTTTTCACAACGTTTATATGGACAACTGTATGAAACAAACATCAGCACAAACATAACCACGTTTCGATATAAACAAACACTCCTTTGGACATGGGATAAAATGCAACTGGGTCTCTCTATATTTTATGTAAGAACAGTCATTGATATAATTATGGACAAAAAAAGTAAAATTTACATAAAATTCAAATTTTTAAGTATTGCAAAATTAAATAGTCTTCATTTAATATTTTATTAACAAATTATAATAACTTAATTGTGCCTGATGGCATTCTTAGATTTTGTTGTTTAAGTCTGTATAAGATATATAACAAAAGAGACTTAATTTAAGTACAGATTCGATCGATAGGATCTCGGACATACCTCCGTAAGTAGTATATTTATATACCTTCGAAAACAGGAAGTGGTTTGGGAGAAATTTTTGGGAGGAATTTAATGTTTTATTAAATATATATTAAAATATTTAAATTGTATATTTGTTTATAATTACATATATACAAATATACAAAAATTAAACGAGAGACATTTTTTAATATGAAACCAAAGTATGCATACACGTGGGAGACAATTCTTTATTTTAATAAAATAAAATCAGTTTGCATTTGATATATAATTTTTATGTATATGATAACTCTTGCATTTTTGGCAAAAGAGCTGGAATGAGGTTTTTGCCGTTAATAGGAATACATTTTTATATTGTTGAGGATGGTCATGATTAATTTTGAATATTCTATTAACAAATTAAAAGTAGTGCACATTTTCCTTCAAAGTATAACTTAAGACTTAGATATAAAAGCTTTTTAAGATTTTTTCTCAATTTAGAATATTAAAATGTTTCTTTCTTTGAAGAAAAGTATATATAAATGTCTGAAGTGAAATTTTTATTTGTTTCGCCATTAAAATAAATATGGAAATGTGGTGATGGTTGAGCTTGAGGAGGGAATGTTATATCTGTCTAAAGGATATAACAGTTTGGAGGATAAAGTAATCGAAAGAGTTAACAATGAACAATTTATTTTAAGGAGGAAATCAAAAAATGGTTTATATGTTTTTAAATTGGAAGAGATACTCAATGAAAATTCTACTGGTGAAGATTAAGTTGGAGAGTTTTATATACCAAATTCTCAACCATTTTTCAATTGGGAAAATTATAAAATACGAAGAAATTATTTAAAATACGGCCCTTATTATATAAGTATCATTATTTTTAAAATATTAATAAAATATAATAAAGATGTCGTATATAAAAGTTATCAAATTTTAATATGAATTTGATGGTTAAATTTTTCTTGAACATCAAAAAACACTAGAACAATATTTGGCACTTATAAATGAAACTGGAAATTAAAAGGAAGAATATGTTTCCTTTAAATATGGATTACACTTTAGAAGTTTTCCATGGTCAAATGAAAATGCAACCGTTGTTCCTGATACTTGCACTTGTTGCAGACATAGACAACTTCAATACAAAATAGAAATTTTAATAAACAGATATTATTTAAGTGTTTAAAATAAATAATTAATAAATAATTTAAATACTATATAAATAAAGAATTTTAATGTTATATGAGTAAAATGTTTGTTTTATTATTATTATTATTATTATTATTATTATTTTGAAATAACTAATAAAATAATTTTCAAATTGAAAAGGTCTTGTAAACTTTAAATTTAAGCAAGTAAGAATGCTATATTCGGCTATGCCAAATCTTCATTACCCTCTATCACAAATTCGTTTGAAGTTAATATGATAGGTTCCGTAGATATACATATGTGTATGTATAAGTGTATGTGTGTACACTCACAAATATTATATAACACAGAAACTCTTAATGAGTCATAAAATTAGTTATAATTTTGGTTATAACTTTTTTTCTATTGATCTGATTTTTGTAATTTTTGGAATAGTAATGAAGTTTATATAACATAATATTACAGCAAAATTTCATACAATTTTGAGTAATTAAAAGTATTTAAAATTTGATTAAAAGTAAAATTTTTACATTTTAATAAATAAAAATACAACAATAAACTGCACATAACATTGACGTTTCACTTTAAATCATTTTTCATTTTATTGTAGATAAATGTTTTAGAATTTCTATTTAAGAATGAAATAAATGTTGTAATTCGATGTTGGCCTGCAGAGCTAAAGAACTCTGTAGGTTTATTTTCTGGAAAGCAAAAAGCTACCCAATGCTGTCGAGGTTTATGAGATGGATCAGTATTGGCTATATAGAATGAATGTTTTACAACAGGTGTTTTAGGTAATTTATTACTTGCGAAAACTCCTTTAAATTTATATTTTGTATAATTATTTGAATTTAAAGTATTTATAATATTTATTGAGTTCATAGCATTTGAGTTATAGCGCGAGACTTGTCAATTTCTATTATACTGTCAAATTCGAACAGTTCCTTATTAAATTTCCACAATTGGAATAATTATTATGATCTGGTGTTAAATCTTAAGATAGGATTTTCTTTTCTATCTCCAGTACATTCTTTGTTAGATATCATTCCAAAAGTTAAGAATTTTGGTAGTTTTCCAAGTATAATATTATCTAGAGTTAATGAATGGTTTCCTGGATGTAATGTAAATGCCTTTATTTCTAGTCTCTTATACGGATAAATAGCATTTTTGGTTTATAATACGTTATGATGTGCCATTAATATACTACTATGTATGGTAAGATGATTAATATATAAGTTAGCTTCATGAATTCACTCTCTAAAATATAAAACTCTGGTTTCTCTAAATTTAATGTTACCTTAAGATTAACATAATTAAGTAAGTACTTTTGTTGATTAAATACATCTACGTGAAGTTTTCCAAAAAGCTCGACCTATTTCCCATCTTTAAATAGCTTTTTTGTTTTATCCATTCCTGAATTTTCTTTATCTATTAATGAGTTAACTATATATCAATATATATAGTGATAATTGTTGTCAGACTGAGATACATTTTTATTATTTAGATGAACTATACAATTTCTAAATATCGAATGTAATAGGTTGTTAACAAGACCTCCCCTCCCTTTAAATTCAACCACTAGTCTGAGATAAATACTATAAGATCTCTATATGTTTCACCATTTCCTTATGATTTAAATTCTAATTCTAGTTGTCTAATGAAGCAATTGGATTATAACATATTTCTTCCGTTCTATCTGAATTGTAGGAGATTCAGATAAATCCAATTTACTCTTAATGTATTTAAATATCCAAAAATATCTTTGAAGTTCTTTTCTCTACAACGATTTGATATATTATGTGGATTTTATTTAAACGTTGTTTTCATTGTTTCAATTGTAGCTGCTTTCAAATTAACATAATTTTTCTACCTTGATTAAATCAAATATCTTTACTGGTTTTGTTCTGATTTCCTCCAAAATTTCTCTTCCAGTATCTAATGATTTGTTTTTTAAATAATTTAATCCTGTCCTCAAGAATGGTTTCAGATGTGAGAACAAAGATGAAAATAATGATCCAATACCACGTGCATATTGTACAAATCTTGGTTTCATATATTTCACCAATATTTTGCACATTACTAACACACTGATTATTATTATAATTTGTATACCGAGCATTTATTTTATACATTTCTTAAAGTGTAGATTACAATAAACTGGCATTAATTCATCCAAACATATTGCTCGTCCTTCATCATTTGGATCATGATAGATATATTATAAGATTCAATATATATAAGATTCAATAGGAAAATATTCAATTCTACTTAAATTAATATAGTTTTTCAATGTTGATATTGAAAAAAGTTTTTAAACATTTAATTTTCTTTATTACCTACATATCGTGGTTTAAATTATGTCGGTGTAAATAAATATAATTTCATTTATGTCTGGTGAAAATGCTTTAGTCAAATAATGTGTTATATTATCTAAAATTTGTTAAAAGAGTTTTGCAGAACACGATTTGTTGATGTTAATACGGAATCTTTTTCAACGTTTTGCACTTCATGTTTACTAGTATGAGGATTAAATTTGTTGTGAGATTGATTTATATATTTTTTAATTTTCATTAGTTAAAACTGAAACTTTAAACTAAATATTTTTGGAGTAACATTTAGTTTATTAGAAACTTCTATTTAATGGTTAAGATTGGGATTTGTTATCATTAAATGATCAGAATTTTCTAAATGTTCGTGAAATTTCGGTTGAAAATCTCCATATTCATTATTTTTATTGAGCTTTAGATTTTCTTTACTATAGGTTGTGTGTGTGTGTGTTGACATTTAAAATATTTCATTTTTGTACGTTTAACAATATTTTCATTGTTTGTTTTTCTAACGAAAATGAAATATCTGATAATAAAACTACCCATTGATAATCTAAATTCAGTTATCGTGATAGCAAATTTCTAAAAGTGTTTTGAGTACTTTTATGAATGTCCACTGATTTTTTACTTAATAAAGTAACATGTAAACTTGAAGTCATCTTTTAAAAGAGTGATTAACATTATATATTGTTCGTATTTATATATTATTATGTATTATCTGGTAATGTCATTCTGATGAATCCATGAATTATATTCATTTCCAAAACCAAGCCACTTTACAAATGGTTTATCTTATTTTCGTTTTAAAATTTAAATTTACCTTTAAATCTATTTCCATTAAAACCTACAAGTTGATACGTTATAGGATTGTTTACGTTAATTTTGATTATCTTAAAAGCCTTTGTAGAGCATTTTGGTGTATATCCCTTCAAATGATTTTAATATTTGTTAATGAGTACTAAGTCATTTTTTTATTTTTTCTTCTCTTGAATATCTTTAAACTACTATAAATAGTATTATGTAACTTTTTTCATTATTCTTATTAACTGAATTGGATGTAGTTATTATAGAACGATGATATGAAGAATTGTATTCTTTCAATAATCTATCTAATATATCTATCTATCTATCTATCTATCTATCTATCTATCTATCTATCTATCTATCTATCTATCTATCTATCTATCTATCTATCATTTCCTTTCATACTAAATTTTTCCACATTATATTTTTTAAAGTTCTGTTAAAATGTTCAACTATTGAAGCTTTCATATTTGAAAAAGTGTGATAGTGATTAATTTTATATTCTTTCATAAGAGCTTTAAAGTAAATATTATAAAATTAATTTCCTTGATCAGAGTGAATGTTTTTGGATGCTTTACTTTGTTTAATTGTATAATATGTTTTAATGCTTTTGAAATTTCTATACCAGTTTTAGTTTTTAATGAAAATGTATACGAATATTTTGAAAAAAATACCTAAAATACTGTAAGCATATATTTAAAACCTTTATTTAATTTTGCATACGATATCATTTCCACTAAGTCGATCTGCCATATATCTGAAATACCCTTTTGAATGAATTTACGGCGCTGGAAGTATGTCATCGCTTGATGATGAAGTTCATTAACAAGAAATCTTCTACTCATATTTATATTAATAAAATTTTAAAGCTGCACTTCATTTAAATATCGTATACTAAAGTCTAAATATGTTTCATCAGTTTATGTATCCATTGACTGTGATGATTTGTGGTCCCTCTGGTTCTGGGAAATTTACATTTATTGTGAATTTTGTTAAAAATCAATATTTAATATCCAAAAACATAGATCGAGTTATTTGGTGTTTTGTTGAAAAAATTCTCTTCCGAATATTAAAAATGTAGAGTTTATAGAAGGTATTCCAGATGATTTTAATCTGAACCTTTTACTAAGCGATTACATCGTAGGAATTTAGCTGAGATTTTAGTTACACAAAATATTTTTCATAAAGGTGCTTATTTAGAGACACTTCTTTAATCTCAAAATATATAATATTTAAAAATAAGTTGCAATTTCAATATATCTTACAGAGAAAACTGAAAGGCTCTGGTAGATATATATATTTACTGGTTATTTATTAATTGATCTTTCTCAAGGAATACACAACGCATTAAGATTTCAAATAGATATTTTTAATAAAAGTTATTATTTAATATTTGCAAATATAAATACAATGACCTCTAATCAAAAACTGTTAAAGAAGAACATACATATTCTTTATGTTCTAAAGAAAGCAGATCCTAAAGTACGAAATACTTAAACATGTTGATAATGTTGTTATTAAAATATTAAATGAAATACTTTTTAATATAATTAATAAAAATCATCAATCAGATTTTGATAAAATAAAACCATATAAAAATACAATTAGAAAAGTTTGCATACCAGAAACCTCAATGAAACAAAAGAGGAAACATCTAATTGTAAAAGGAGGATTTCTATCAATTATAATTTCATCCGTTTTAAGTGGAGTTATTGGAAAAATTTTAGAACATGTCAAATGATTTAACAAAATTAAAAGTACTTTATCCATTAACACACGATAAATTGAAAATTTAATATTCAGTTTCCGATTTTCTACATCGAAAATTATTACCAATATATTATACAACAAGAGTTAGCGATATATTTAATTGAAAGTCACACATCACCACCTAATCATACTACAAATTCCAAATTAAATAACTTACGTGATAATGAAACAAAAACAAGAAAAATATATAAGAAACATATTGAAACTCAAACAATGCAACCAGAGTCAATTAGTATAGGAACACAATCTAATAAAAATTTACCTGAGGATATTTATTCAAATGATTATCAATTTTAATTTGTCTTTTTTTAAGAATTATTATAATATTAAATTTGAATTACATTTATATACTGAAAATTATGTAGTATGTTACAATTTTTATTTTGCCAGGTAAGTAGAAAAGGACTTCGCTTAGCATTTTAAATATTCCAGGAACATTTTTAAATTTAAAGATCAATATAATATTTATATAATTATAATTAAATTACTTTAACAATGGATTCATTAAAGCTTAGTTGTGAATTCTGTAACGACTTAACATTTACCACAAAGTGGAACAAGAAGAAGGGTGCACAACTTCCACAAAAAGAAATCACGGGGCTTTTAAAAAATCAAAACATTACGGATCAATTTTATAGAAGATGATGAAGACGTTTTACGAGACTTAGTGCCGGATGAATTAAAAAAAAAAATATTGAAGAGGATGAGGACCTACTTTTATATGCTATTCCAAAAAAAATATTTTATTTATAAAATTTTAGTTATAATTAAGTTGAAATATTGCAAGACCATTGGAAGATTGACGAAGTTTGTAAATAATAATCCAGTTTCATTATTTACTTGTGTTAAATAGGGATCCTCCTTATTGAAAAACTTTACAAATCTTTGCGGAACAAAAAAACATTTGTTGTTATTATTTTTATCTCTGTTGTGTAATTAAGAATTTTTAATGGTTGATGTAAGGGAATATCATTAATTTTTGTATAATCCGCCTTGCTGCCTACAGTTAATTTAATAAATTCTTCATTTATCTGCAAATAGAAATATAAAATAAATGAAATGATTTATGTTTTTTCCTATATGGATACCTTACCATTTTTGCTGACCATACTTTCAAGTTATCCTCAGATTAATGATAATAAACATTTTTTGATGTTCCATTTTATACCAATTTAAAACAACTCCTTAATCGTTTCATAATGTTAAGAAACTACTCCCTTATTTATTTAATATAAATAAAAATATCTTTTATTTATTTGCTTTTATATCTAAATCTTGAGTCATATATTGATGGAAAATATGATCTTTTTTAACTTGTTAATAGAATATTCAAAATTAATAATGACCATCCTAAACAATATAAGAATGTATTCTTATTATCGGCAAAAACCTCATTCAAGGTCTTTTTTAATTTTATTTTATTAAAATCAAAAATTGTCTCCCACGTGTATGTATAATTTGGTTTCATATTCAAAAATGTATCCCGTAATATCTCAGACTATCATAAAAATCAACAACAGTGCTTTTTTCGTTTTTATATTTCTCCACTGTGTCAAATGTTATCCAAATCGGATCAGTCGAAAAAATATAAAAATAAAAAATATATATTTTATGAACCCCAAAGGTTCGTTTGATCACAATAAGAAAAAATTGGTATTTATGAGCTTTTGAGTATATAAGTATGAGTGGTTGCTGTCATACACATGTTTGTATTCGATTCAACCATATATAACACTCTTACATATTTATATTTTATAGCAACTCAACTCTAAAATGTTTAACCATTTCTGTGCTCTTTAGCTTTATTAAATATTCGAATAAAATTTACTTTCATCATATAAAATTAAAGATTTTGTTAATCAAAAACTAAAAATAAAACAAATTACAATCAAACGGATGTAATTGAAAGCGGAAATTGTTGTAAAATAATTTTCTATGTAACATGAATAAAATATATGCAATAAAATACTAAAAAGTTATAAATGCAAAAAAAAAAAAAAAAAAAAAAAAACAGTTTAAAAGGGTTTTTATTAATAAAGTTTAATTACAATTTTAATTGTTTCAATTATAATTCATCTTAACCGCCAACCAGACGAAATCATTTACTTTTTATTTGTTATTTATTAACATCTGTTAAATATTAATTCAGGGCATTTTTGTAGTCCGCCGAAGAAATAAAATATTTTAATCAATAAGCATTTATTAAAACTTTGTAAATACGGTTATTTTCGTTCAACAAAATTTAAAATTTGCGGATAATAATAATACTAGTTTAATATGGATTAATTTTTTCCTGCTTTTATTTACTCAATTTTATTCCATTGATATAAGAAAGATAGTAGTTGAGATATAATTAATATTTTGTTTATGTACTTTCCTCTTGAAATAAGAATGAATAAGAAATAGAATTTTGATTGCCCTTCTGAACCTCCCCAAAATAGTCCAAATACCGAAGTCACATTATAGTCAAAACTAATAAAAAAAATACCAATTTTATTGAAATTCGACACAATTATTTTGCTAACTGTTCTGAAGATATTATATTAATTTGCCCTATATTTGTCTATATTTTACTATAGCTTCCTTTTAACGCTCTTACCCAGAAAACGTCTTTGAGTTTATAAAACATTTAAATAAAGATCAATTCCATTGACATTAAGCACAATGATTTTTCTAACTATAATTTTGTGATAGCACCCATTTAAGACTCCTTCCCGGAAAATAGTTTTGAGCTTATAACAAGCATATTTTTTGTTTTTATACCCTCTACACTACGAGTGGTGAAGAGAGTATATTAACTTTGTCATTACGTGTGTAACGTTAAGAATGAATTTTTTCAGACCCCATAATGTATATATATTCCTGCTCAAATCAAAATCTCAGTCGATTTTCGTCAATCTATCTGTCTGCTCTCATCTACAAAAATTGGCAGAGCTCAATGAAATTTGGTCTAGTAGAAAAAAGTCAGTTCAGTAGAAAAAAAGTTATAGCCAAAATTATAACTAATTTTATGACTGACATTTGTGAGTGTTTGTGAATGTATATGTATATCTACGGAATCTAACTTATTTACTTCACATGAATATGTGGTGGAGGGTATGGAAGATTCGGCATAGCCGAATATAGCATTCTTATTTGTTATATAAAATGTTTTCATAATACTTTTCCATTTAATTCGTAAATGTCGAACTTAATTTCGATTTCTAATTTTATTTACAAAAAACGGAAGTCGAAAATGTTGTCTACACAATGTTGGCTGCAATTTCAATTCTTTCACTGAATGAACTTTTGGCCAAGGGCATTTAGTCTAGTTAAATATTTTATTGTTTTTCTTATTTTGTTGTTATTATTGTTTGTTAGTTGTATTATGATTCTTAAAAATTATTTGTTATTTGTTCAAGTGTTCCCCCACAATTTTTGTTCAACGAGTAAAAGAACTCTGTTTTTGTAAACGTAAATATCCCTTTGTCTAACGCCCACTTACCCCAGCCACCCACATATAATAGTTTTATTTTTATTTAATTTAGTTTTTATTATTATTTTTTACTAATTTTTTTTGCTATAAAATTAACAGAATTTCAACAGAAAATTTCGTTGTTGTATTTATGTGAATGTTGTTACCGGTTGTTGCAGCATAATTGCATTATTGTTGCTTTTGTGTTTAACCAACAATTAAGATTGTTGTTATCGTTCTAGTTACAATCATTATTATTGTTACTGTTGTTGTTATACTTGTTGTGGGTAAGTGACTGAGTGAGTGAGTGAGTGGTCTGTAGGTTGGTTGGTTTGTTAGTTCGTTAGTTGTTGTTAGTTTGTGTGTTGGCTGCAATATGAACAATATTCTTTGTTAAATATTTAACTTAAGTGTTGCCAAATGACTTCATTCATATTAAGTTCATTTTATTCAGTATTATTTTTCTTTTGTTTAAAATTCTTTTGTTCATATATTTTTTATTTTTACAATAATATAACATACATTTTAAAATATATTTAAATAATAATTTGTATACTATTTTGAAGGAAAGAAATTAAAATTAGTCTTACAAGGTATTTATTTACTTATTTAGCAAATAGTTCTGTAGATTATGAAACCTAAATATTTAAGCAAATGCAAATATTTCTAGTCTGTATTAAGAATACAAACTATTTGAGCAATATTAATTAATGTCATAAAGATAATAAATATGTAAAGAGCTAAAATTTTCATTTTTTATTCTCTCATCTTAATTATCCTCCAACACTTACATCTTGGATATATTTGCAAAACCTGAAGAAATTTCACCCATAAATATACTTTTACGTTTCATTAAATAGAAATTTAAGAATTTTTTTTATCTTAGCCCTTTTTTCGAGTAGACGTATTGTATGGTAATAACCGAATTTATAGTAAAAAATAAAAAAAAATATAATAAAACTGCTTCAATTTTAAAAGTCACGCTATTTGTTTCGCTATGTTGGGTGAGAAATATCACTTTATTCATCAAAGATGGTCAAAGATTAGTTATCAGGTAATAATACCCAAGTCTTGGACTTACCACCCAATTGCGGAATTTGAATCCCATTAAATTCAAATTCACAATATTTTACCCAAATGCAAATCTGTATAAGCGTTAATTGGATGTGATCATATCCTGGCTTATTTTCTTATAAGTTTTTTTGTAATATTTCTTCTAGAAGTAAAAGTATTCTTGTTCTGTAAGATTTCTTTCCTTTTTCTACCTCTTGCAATTTTGATTAAAATTATCTTTGAAATAATCTGTTACAGATCTTTGGGTTTTAAGAGTATGAATTCAAAATTTGTGAATTTTTTTAAATGATACTTATTTCACTGGCTTTAATTTTTATACCCTACACTACCATAGGTAGTGTATTCGCGAAAAATGTTGCTTTTCTGATTTATGATTTAGTGAGAAGTATGTTATTATGATACTAATATTTACATAAAATTTATAAGTTTGAAAAGGATATTTTTTCTTATAATGTTCGAAAGTACTTCGAAGAGACAATTATATTTTAAATTTCTATGAAAGAAAGAAAGTCCAGAAATTAGAGCTGAACCTTGAACAAAGTGGTTCTAATTTCTTGTAGTCTACTTTTTTGGTAAATTTTACTTGTTTCGGTCTCCTTTCTGAAAATCCCTTTTTTCAAAATTCCCCTCTTTTGCGACTTATTGACAAATATCAACGCTTATTATAGTGATGTTAATAAAGTATTATAGATAAAAACTTTAATACAAACGGTTAAAAGCTTCAACAATTTTAAAGACGAATTTGATATTTGTTGCCGAATTAATTTAAAACTGCGACAGAGTTTTCCATCCAGGTGAGGAATATTTAAGATTTCGTTGTAGATAATTTTTTAAATAGGAAATTCTTGAATTAAATATAAAACTCTAGTTTCATTCGAACAGTGATCTTTTTTTCCATATCTGTGAAATATAGATAAAATATGAAGTCTTATTTATTATATATTAGTTGTATTTTAATTTTAAAACAATTTATAAAATCTACTTTAAAATCCATTTTGAGTTGTTTGTAGGAACAAATCAGAAAGTACTTATCATATCTGGGTCACTGAAGAAACAATGAAATGTAAAAGCAAATGCTATAAATCTGTGCAAAATAAAATCTCTGATAAAGTTACATTTTTTTGTAAATATACACGATCTTATTTAGTCCATTTTTTAAAAACACATACACACATTCATACCTAAACAAACAGACACACACAATATGTACCCATGATTTTTCTGAATCATTCAACAAAAATAAAAGTGAAATTTCACTAACACAACGGGACACATTTTTAAAACATTAAGTTTTATATTTTTGTTGTTGTTTTTGTTTGTTTGCTTGTTTTTGTAATTTTTGCATTAAAAACATGTGAGTACTACTTCAGCTTTTCTATTTTTTATATTTTTTTCCGCTTTCCTTAATGAAAGGATATTTGTGTGTGTGTGTGTGAGTGAATGTATGTAGTTGGAAATGCATTTTGTCGATAATGTAACTATGTGAGGATGTTTTGTATTGTCGAATTTTTATTCGACTACCATGGTGTGTATAAAATTGTAAAATACATAAAAAGGAAAATGTAGAAGAGAGTAGAAAATAAAATACAATACTTACACTCTGTACTGCCTCCTAATGTATGAAGTCCGGACGATGGTATCACTTGATAGCTGTCCCCTTCGATACCTACGGCACTTGTCATATGATAACCGTATCCGTTTTGTGTTCCATACAATGAATTCGTCGAAGACTTTTGTGTTTGTTGCTGCTGCTGTTGTTGTTGATTTTGATGCTGTTGTTGGTGATGCAATTGGTTGTCGTTGTCCTGGACGGCAGTGAGTGTCAACTCCATGGCAAGTGTTTTACTATCTAAACTGCCTGTGGGATAATAGGGTGGAGGTGGTGGCTGTTGCCCGCTGGTTTGTGCAACAATCGATGGTCGACCTGAATCTAGGTCGTATTCTTTGGCAGTATTTGTGGAAGATTTCTTTGCAGATGTTGTAGAGCGCCTACAGCGACACAACATTATTGAGAAGCCAGCAAAAAGCAGGAATGTCACCGTTGCTATAACAATCGCCACTATAGCTGATGTTGTTAGACTTGATGTTTCGGGTAGATATGATTTTCCGACTACAATGACAGCAACAAAGAAAAAAATCATTATTTTGTCAAAGTACATACTAAAAAAACAATCTAAAAATTAAAATTACAACAAAATAAACACTCACACATACGCACTTATGATAATAACAACAACTTCAATATCCTTACATAATGTTTGTTCAGCGTTAGAGTTTCAAAGGCTTTTAAAATTAAAATGTGTGTATATGTGTGTAAGTTGAATTGCATTCCATAGTATTCTATTGTATTCAATCACAGTCCTAAAAGTGTTCACTTTAAGTAGATGCTATTTAATGAAATCAATTTCTTTGTTCTCTTTCATGCTCTTCCCCGAACTCTTTGCCTGACGAAGGCCACTAGAAAAGCTCAAAACCAAATATTGGATTCAATTACAATGACAACGTTCAAATTTTATTTGGTTTAAGCATGCTAATACTAACACATACTCACACAAATACAAAACAAAAATTCACCCAAAACACATACACTAAAACTTAAAATGATATGTTTTGTTTCTATTGTTACTTAGTATGTCTACACTATTAACAGTCTGAAATATAATCATACTTTTCTAATTAGTATCAAATACTTAAAATACGAACATTGTTCGATTAATAATTACAAGAGTGTACTAAATAATTTATGTACATTTAATTGAAATGAGCATACACACATGTATATATAAATAATGTATATAAAAGTAGGATTTTGAATTTAACGTTTATTAACAAAAATATTTACAATTGAAGAGTTTGTCTTTAGTTCGCGCAAATTGTGGTGCTTATTTTAATGTGTGCATTGTGAATAGGGCTTTTGTTCAAATGTACCGACTTTTTCAAATCAAATACGATTAATTTGTTACTTATATCAGATAAATGGACTTATAAAGACTATATTAGAAGATTAAGACCGACTAAAAAATATCTTACACCACGACGAAGTTATGAATGATAATTTACTAACCCTCACGTTTTTTATTATTATGTTGTGGTTACATAAAACGTACTTATATGTTAAGACTCACATAAGTATATAATAGATTAATGTCGTTCGAAGTGATTTTCGGAAGTGGGTGTAATGTGAGGATTATGAAGGATTATGTGCGGATCTACAAAATTTGATAAAAATGATAAATATACGAAATGCACTTTAACTGATTTTCAAAAATATATTTATATTTGCGAATTTTATTAGTTTAAAACCACATAACCTGATGACATTTGTATGGATGCTATCGAACATGATCTTTGATTATGATTTTGAGTAATTGGTATTCTTAATGATTACATTTCCGTTATAAAGATCGTATGGCGGAAAATATTTTTCAAGTTAATCTTACATTTAGACCTATTTATTGAAAATTACTTCCGATTTGAGAGCTTTATATTTATTTCAAAATCGAATGGGACTTTGCCGCAAGCACATCCGAATTCAGATTTATATGACCTTTGAAAAGATTGGGTTTAATAAAATCGAAGTAATTACCGTGCACAATCACTAATCAAAATCGATAATAAAGTCCCTATAGAGTTCTTAAAAATCTCTCTCTATCTCTTATAAATATGGACCAATTAGCTTACTTTTTTCGAACTTATGGATATAGTAGTTTCCATATAAGGCCCCTTTCCCAGAATACAGTTTTAAGCTGACAAAACTTTAATTTAGCATTAGTAGTTTTTGAGATTAATCCACATAGAAAAACAGCCATCCTATAAATCCCTATTGAATACGATTTCAAGCTTAAATATAAGTCCAGTGAAATTCGCCACAATTATTTTCAGTCAATATTAGTCTTGTTTGGGCGATACCCTTACCCCTGGTTTTAATACTACTACGTTTAGTTCAGTAAAATAGTTTCTTGAGAAAGTTATTAGAATAAAGTTTGAGAACTCTTTTTGTTACAGTTCTTTAGATGTTCGATTATCAATATTTGCTTTGTATAAGGGGTACCCCTCCCCCTGGTCCTATTGATTTTTCTGTGAAAATTTCGTCGAAATTGGTACAGTCGTTTTAGAGTCTGCACGTTATATACATATATACATACATACATACATATGTACATACATACATATGTACATACATACATATGTACATACATACATACATACATAAATACGTACACACTTCCTATTTTATATATATATATATATATATATATATATATATATATATATATATATATATATATATATATATATATATACATATATATATATATATATATATATATATATATATATATATATATATATATATATATATATATATATATATATATATATATATATATATATATATATATATATATATATATATATATATATATATATATCCGAGCACGGGCCTAATATGGAAACTGCCGTCAAATGTAGATCGATATTCATGAAAATATCGATATATATATATATATATATATATATATATATATATATATATATATATATATATATATATATATATATATATATATATATATATATATATATATATATATATATATATATATATATATATATATATATATATATATATATATATATATATATATATCGATATTTTCATGAATATCGATCTACATTTGACGGCAGTTTCCATATTAGGCCCGTGCTCGGATATGAGATTGAAGCTAATGAAACCCCAAAATGTTAAATTATTTCAAAGAAATATGGATGATCATCGAATTACACTTGGCTACAGCTTTAACGTATGGCGTCTTCTCAAAATAGGGTATACTAAGCTCATAAAGCGATTTAATTTTAATATTTGACTATAGTTTTTCTAAAACCGTGCTTTCAGTTGGCGAAATGAGGAGGGTATTTAACATTCGACGTAGCCGAATATAGTATTGTTACCTATTTTCCATAAGAAAAATATTTTTTTATATTTCATGATATTGATAAAACTTAAACCCATTGTGCAATGTAATTCTCCATTACATTCTTATTGTAATTTAACGCAGTAAAAGCAAAATACATTCATCAAAGTTAATATTGCAAAGTAAAAATTCTTTGATAATCGAATAGATCTTACAATTGCTTTTGTTGTTCTTTTTGTTTCTATTGTATCTATATTCAATTTAAATCAAGTGTTCTTTCTACTTACTTTCGGCATTTGTGTATTCACCGCAATGATCGTGATTAGAACGCAAACACAATTTGACACGCACTGATGGTCCCTGCTTATTTTCTGCCAATGCCAATGTTATATCCTCAGCATGACTCATCGAACGACCGCCTGTCATGCTGTAGTGCGTTCTTTGTGAAATATGATTAATTGTTGTTTCTTTGAATGTGGCTTCATTGCCGGATGGCAGCAATGTTACAGTATCAACAATTTCCCATGTGGCCATTGGTGATGCACGGTTGACTAGCGATTCGACAATTGCAATTAGTGAAAGACAAGTTGCAGCAACATTAATACCAACAATGTGAGAATTTGGATCATACGTGACATGTAGGGGTGGTGGTATTTTACTGACTTTTGTTGTGGCCAACATTTCGTTTGAATATCCTGAGCTGCCTTTAGCATTAAGAGCATAGATTTTAAACATATACGATTGATGTTGATCCAGTGGCGCAACTTTACAGGGATTATCACGAAAACAATCAAATTCGTGCCATTCAGGAGAGCTCATGACACTGCTGGATGCATATGAGTGTACAACCCCACAATCAGATAATAATTGTTCACGTGGTGTTGGTACTCTGCGATATGTTACTAGAAATTTGGTGCTTAACATGCCACCATTAAATCCAGGTATCCAACTGAGTATAACGAAGTTGTGAGAAGTTTCTAATACTTTTAGATTGGTAGGTCTTTCGGGTGGCCCTTTTGGCTGCAAATGGATTTGTGTGCGTATCGTATCAAGAGGATTAACAGCTCGACAAGCATAATCTCCATAGTCCGAGTGTGAGATATGATTTATTCTTAATATTGAGGTGTAAATATCGTTGTTGTCTACTCTAGTACTGATTTCATAGTGACCATCTGATGACATGGTAAGTGGAGAAGGGTTGTTTCCAAATTGCCACTGAAATTCTGGTTTTGGATAAGCCTGAACTTTACAAATAACTTCTGCCGATTCACGCACATCATATGCCACTTTATTATATTGGTGCAAAACGATGGGTTCATGTTCAATGCGTAAATGCATGCTGGAATTCGCAGAATTTACTTCATTTTCATATAGACAGGAAAATAGACCACGATCTGCTGGTACCAATTGATTACCATTCGGACGACCCTTTCCTCTAAATTTGAGAATGCTCTGAACTGTAACTACGCCATTCGATGTTTCGGTAGGTGTAGTACGTATATCATACATTTTACGTCCTGGCAAAATTTCAGTACCATCTTTAATCCATCTTATAATGGGTGCTGGTTTGGCTTTAGCACTACATGTTACTGCGTAGTCTACATCACCAACTCTTCGTGTCATATGTTGTTGTAATTTGGCTAAAAATTGGGGAGGTTGATGTACTTCTAATGTTATGGTGGCCAGTTTTCCTATACCCAATTCATTAACAGCATGACAGTGATACTTTCCTTCACTTCCCAAATGAGCTTTGGGTATGGAATACTGGGGTCCTTGTGCCAAAATTTTCTGTGTATTACTAAACTCTCCATCCATATCACGGAACCAACGATATTGGGGTACAGGCCAACCAGGCGGATTGGCTGAACAACTCAATGTCACTCCGTTTCCCACATGAACTACCGGCTTATTTGGTGTTATATAAGCCTGACCAGGTCTATGTCTCACTAATAGAGCTACTGTTGAATTACCCACGCCTTCAACTCTTTTGGTGCCGTAGGGTTGCATAAGATTGACAGCTCGACAAATGTAATTTCCTGCATTATCTGCTCTTACCGACACTAAAGTTAATAGTTCACCCATGAAACGAAAGTCTGAAGCTCCTTCTTTCAACCATTCTATAGTTATGGGAGGAGGATTAGCGGTAACATTGCAACGCACCAACACGGTTTCACCCTCTTCGGCTTCATGAGTTTTGGTTTCAATAACAACTATTGGTGGATATAAAACATCGAGAATGAGATCTTTTTCTCCAGTTTTCCCCAAACCATTATCAGCTGTACAAGTGTATTTACCAGCGTGATGGCGATTGACACGATATATCGTATGAACGGGTGTTGTGCTAACATACTGACCATTTCGAGTCCATCTTACATTCGATACCATAGGTTTGGCATCAACACGACAATCTAATTTGGCCACATGATCTCGTTCAACACGCAAAGGATTTTGAGGA
This sequence comes from Cochliomyia hominivorax, assembly GCA_004302925.2. Classification (NCBI taxonomy): domain Eukaryota; kingdom Metazoa; phylum Arthropoda; class Insecta; order Diptera; family Calliphoridae; genus Cochliomyia; species Cochliomyia hominivorax. Next base: position 57,529,908 of record PYHX02000158.1, read on the forward strand.
CCAACTTCAACACGTGGATAATCTAGAAATATAAGAAATAAAAAAATATTAAATAAATACGAAATTCTCATATAAACATTAAAAATATAAAATTCCCATAAACTCTGATTTACTAATTAAATATTTCCTATTTTTTATTTACACTAACTAAAGTTTCACATTTCTATTTCTTATTTACGTTTCCTTATTTTCTGATGCGAAAATGTTGGAAAACTGAAATGCTTTTTGCTTTTTTTACTTCAGGAAATAATTTTTGTTCAGCTTTTTTATGGTCTTGTTATATACTTGAGAATGAGTGTAGTCACAACTTCATCACCTGTGGTCTAAAGCTATAAAAAGTTTAACTAATTAACAAATTCTGCTAAATACAACTGTTAGTTATTTCATATATGAGTGTAAGTGTGCGTGTGTCTGTTAAAAAACTTTATATTTTAATACACCAAGGAAAAGGATGTATATGTGTGCATATGTATATTTATAAACATAAAATATAAAACTTTTAATAAACACAAATCATCCAAGGACTAAAAAAATAAGGAACAAAAGTCGAAAGGTACGTATATATACACATGTACTTTATATATCTGTATATAGGGAAAAAGTTAGTATATCGTTTTTACATATTTGTATGTACGTATACAATAGGGCCAATCTAGCGTTAAAACATTTATTAAATAGGAAAAAGTTTATATAAAGCTTTATTGACTTATTTTTGCAAACAAATGCTTCAACAGTATTTTGAGTTCAGATGTTCTTGCTCACATATTTGGTACGTAAATTTATAAGCCGTCTTGACCATATTCCCTTATGTTATCATCAGTTGTGAACCAACTTTATACCTTCAAGTCTAATTAACAAAGATAATTTTCACTTATTAGAGATTTGTGGAAAATATGAACCGATTTTGAGAAATTAAATTGGAAATTAATTAATTTTTTTTATTAGGGGAGCGCTTTTCCTTGTGCATATCCGCTTTTTTTTCTTGTAAAAAAAACTTGGATTGTACAGAGTATTGGTGCAGATATTTTATAATCTAACATGTTTATGTAATGCCACACATTTATCCATAAAAAGTGGGACCAATCTAAGGTACCATTAGATATAAATATGTTTCAGGTGTATATAATATAACATCGAATCAAGTTCTGAAATATCATACATTCCAAAATGAAATAGCAGATTATTTACAAATGTTATGGGAGAATATTGGATCAACGAGAAAAACAAAAAGCCACAAGCCGCAATAAGTCTATACAACATTTATTCATCTCTATGATTCCAAAATAAGATTGTAGGATTATTGAATATGACTAACGCAAGACTAAAGGGCTTATTCTTGGGAGAAATAAATTAAAGATCTCATAGAATAAATAAAGACAATACTAAAATTTTATGCCAGAAACTAATAAAGATCCCAACTGCCAGTAACAACCTTGAGAAATATCGGTGTTTGAATTGATTTGAAATACACGCAACAAGAATATTTTTCTTAGAATAGAACTTATTCAAGATGTATCACATTTGAGAAGAGAACACGATTATATACCTCTTCTGCTTCTTTAAAATTTTTTAAGGTCAATATTTACAAAATTGTAATAGTATATATCTAAAATACTAATCTCTTCGAATATAGAAATTCGTAGGATACCATCAGATATCTTGATAAGGAACTGAAAGATTTTGAATGTTTAAAAAATTATTTCACAGCCTCTTTTGCTACCATTGTATTAAATTTCATACAAATCCATGAAATTTAATATAGTTATAACAGAGGAGTTATGACTTCTGGAATTTGGACCCGATTATATCTCCATGGGAGAAGTTGTAGGTGTGCATAATCCGCACCTTAAATTTTTTTAACCTGGTGCCAAAATTATATATATTAAAGTTTTCAAGTTATATGCATCTCAATTTTCATCTTTTAAAATTTTGATAGATTTTAAGTCAGTTTCTTAACATAAATTGGAAAGTATCGCTCTGATCTTTCTTAAATTTTATGGATATTTAAAAAACAAAATTATTCATAAAACCAAAAATATTGAAGTAATTATCTCCACCCAGTTGAAGAATAAAAAAAAACTTTTAGTTAAATAACTTCGAACAAGTTTTCAGTATTACTTTCGAAAGCTTTATTGACTTATTTTTGCAAAAAAATGCTTCTACAGTATTTTGAGTTCAGATATTCTTGCTTATATGTTTGGTACGTAAATTTTTACACTATCTTGGCTTTATATCCTTGTGCGATAATAAGTTGTGAATAAACTTGACTGAAATTATAAAGTCTAATAAACAACAAACCCGTCGAGCCGATTAAATGTTACAGATTTATTAAAAAAATAGATTCTGATCCATTGCACATATGGAAGACATTAATACATGATCAGAAGTCAAATCTAGACTTCCCGATTGTGCATCACTTTTTATGATAATTGTCCAAGGATATTAACTCTTTGCCTTTCGTTTTAGTAATTACTGTACCTATACAAAAGCTAATATACTCATATACATATAAGAATAATACATAAGTGAATATGGCTGAGTGTTATGTATTTGACAAAACATTTTCCTTGTTTTAGTAGTTATTGTTTATTGTTGTGGTTGTGTTTAAAAGCAAGGAAATCAGATGGTGTTTATATTTAATTATATTAATGAAGTTGGTCATAAAATCACAGGACAACGCCTTAAGTTAATATGATCGACTATATATATACTTATACACATATACGTATATAAAATACACACAAATATAAAATTAAATATTAAAAGGTTGTGAAATATCCATGAATAATATTTAAACGTTAACATAATCGTAATTCAATTTGTGAAAAATATTCAAAACAAAAATGTTATACTGGAATAACAGTCTTCTATAGGATTCTATTTGATAAAGGGGAAACAATATTTTGTCGAAATTAATCTAAAGTCTTTGTGAAAATATTTTCACACATATAAATAAAATGATATGTGAGAACAAACAACATGTAGTTGTTTGTGTATTTTTGTGATGACCATTTTGCCCATTCCAGTTAATTAGTTAAACAGATTCAAATAAGCAAACAAAAATTCCAACATTATTATGCCACCAGGTAAGTGCCACAGACTGACCTGAATGACATACTTATAACGCAAAACATATACTTGCATACATACATATATAGTCATGTATTTACATTTGTGATTTGAAAACACTTATGAACAAGAATGAACAATTCAGTTGAGAGTAATAATGGAAGTATGAATTTCGATATTCCCTTCATCTTTATGTACATTCAAAATATTTTTACATTTGCTTTTTGTAGTTTATTCAAAAAGTTTTTAGAATGAGAAATAATTTCCCATAAACATCTGTTACTAACAAACAAATTAATGAAATTTTCATGTGTTTAAACTCAGTAATAAAATTAAAAATGCATTCCATTTTTTCATTTGACAACGTTTGAAAAGTTAAAGTTGTAGTTGTAGTGAAATCGTTTGGAAAATTCAGAGGTGAAATTAATTGATTTCCATATAAATTGTTGTAACAATATTGGAGAAATATTGTTTTTTAACGGGTACACGGTACATTTAATTACAAATAAAATATAAAATACTACTTAAGTATTCATTCCAATAGGGAAGTTAAGAAACAATAAAGATGCAGGTGAAGATGGAATCTCAAAGGGTAGAAGAACATTAGTAAGGAGTTAAGTTACCGATGCAGTCATTATTGAAATTGTTACGGTTAATATATTAAATATGAAAATTGGTAAATCTTAATGCAAAACAATGGGAAGTAGAAACAAGGATTCCTTCAATCCACCATCCACCTACTGAGTTCAACACTTATATAAGTGGATATTATTGTAAGTCGCTACAAAAGTTTTTGTAACGACTTTCTATTGTAAGATTGTAATCTTTAGTAAGATTACTATCTATAGTAAGATTGCTTCGAAACTAGAAGAGATAACCCAAACATGTAACCACGTTTACATTTACAAGGACTATCCATACAAAAAAATTCTAACAATTCATAAATTTCATAAAATTAACGTACACGAAAGGTCAAATTAAGGAAGTCACTGACTATGCCTCTGAGCTGAACACCTCAACACAGATTGCGCGATATTTCATTAAGATATCTCTCACGGATCAAAATTTTCAGAATTATTTCCAAAAAATCGGTCTCAATTTCAGATATATTTTAATGAAATTTTTAACATTTTTAGAAATAAGGACTGACATTTTTCATTTAAATACAATTAAAAAATTATCAGTGTAAAGTTTAAAGTTTAAAGTTTATTTTAAATACTTTCATTCGAGTTTAAAACGTTATTCCGGGAGAAGATTTGTATGAGATATTGGACCACGTCACCCATTTCAGAAGGCTTTGTGCTTGTGATAGAGTTTCACTAGAGACAACAAGCCTAGCGGACTGGTACAGTTGATATAATTTATGATCCAGTTTGAACTGTTTTACTGGACAAAATGTTACAATCACTTTCTTAAATAATTGATCTGGTGAAAAATTAAAGGACAGACAAGAAGATACTTTTGCAGCTAAAATTCATAAACTTAGCCTCAAATTTTGTCGCAAAAGAGAAAATGGATGGTAGATGTGGTCGTAAAATGAAAAAGGAGATTTGGGACTGGGGAGAATTTTTGTTAAGCAAAGCGCACCGGGTAAAAGCTTGTTGTCTATATTATAAACCCCTTTTTTAAAGTTTAGCAAGTAATCAAATTCGAATTAAAAATTAAATTGAAAAAGTCTACGAAATTAAATCATTTCAAAGTTAATTATATAAATGTCACTTTTTCTACAGTCCATTACCTGAAAAAAGGCTCTCAAAATAATTCCAATAAACAAATTTAGATAGATATCAATAGAGATATAGAATTAAGTACGTTTTTGTAACAGTTGGCCATTATAGTTTGTTTGCTGAAATGACCTAAAAAGAACCATGATAAATTGTGTTATTTTTTTCTAATTCAGTAAATACTTTCGTATTTTTTCCATTTCTGGTTAATGTTTATTGAAAAGTCTTTAACTATAATTATGTTGTTCCAACTAAAGGTCTAAACTAATGGTGCTTACACAAATTGGGCAATAACGAAATTAGTTGATGCGAGTGTGTGTATGTTTGAAGAGTGAATAGAAGTTGGTCGTAACATTCACACAGATACACATCTATGGTGAGTGCATGTGTTTATGTGAATAAATGTTGGCAATTTTTATTTTTTTTTGTCCTTTTCGTTGAGTTGAAAAAAATATACTTCAATAATGTTGTGACGGATACTAACGATATTTAGTTAGAAATTTTGTTGTAAATAGTTGTGCTTCGTTAAATTCACATAATAGTGACCAAATTGTCAGAATGTATTGCTTACTAGCTGCTCAACTTATTTTGACTGACAAGTTCACCAAAGGCAATATTATTTTCAAAACACAGTGGAATAGGGTAAAAACAGTTTTAATGCACATATAAAAATTGTTAAAATCGCTTTATTTAAAATGAAATTATGTAATATTACATTATTCTTAAAGATTAAAAATCCATCAAAAATATTCTAAAATTATAAAATTTTATCTTATCAACAATTATTAAATTGAATTTGGTCGTAAATTTCGGGAATATTCATTTACACTAGAGGGGTAAAAACACAGCTACACTATAAACGATAGCAGCTCTCTTTCTCTCTTATGTCAATATGGTCGGAGAAAGCATACTCTTACTGTAATATTTTATTGCTTCACACATACACAAAGGCAAATGAATAGTAGTGTGAACTCCTCTGATTTATTAGACTTTAAATAATTTAATTAAAGAATTTGCGGCAGAGGTCCAAAATGGGTTTATTTTTTATTTATATATTTGTGTTGAATTTAAATTTCATATTGAAAAGTTTTAGCATTAAAGTATGTGTGCGAAAAGTGTTTTGGGCATTATATGGTAGCTAGGTCAAATTATGGTCCCAACATAATAAAATTTTTGGGATTATTATGATACCAAAAAAATTTTTGTGAAAAATTTCAGAAAATTGTCTTTAAACTTGCGAACTACTTGGTATTGATTATGGAGATTTTAGCCTATAATTTTTTAAATCCGATTTCAATGATTTTTCGTACGATAATAATTATGTATAGATTCATATTTTAGTAAAATTTTTTTATAAATTGAATTGCTGCTTATTAAATAAAATAGACAATTTTCTCGCTGCAACTTTCGGTTGACTTTAAATATATTTTTTTGCTATAAAACCAAGCATGAGAATGTTCTTTTTACACGATATTGCAAATTTAGTATGGAGGTATGTTAAAAAATATGTCTAGTATTTTGAAATTTGTTTGGCGACGCATGGAATTATAATGAGGACTATATGAAATTATGGACCGATTCATAAAAGATTAATACGTAGTTTTTTGGTTGTATAGACATTAATATGATATATACAGCCAACTAGACGACGGGCATCGTAAAATAGACTCGAAATGTGATTCTGAGTCGATCGGTTAACGGTTTTTAAAAACATCTGCACAAACGCTTTAAAAGTCAAACAAATTTTGATTAATCCCATATAAATGACATTTCAGAGAAAAGAAATATTAAATTAATGTTAAAATATTTCTACGAAAATTTTTTCTAATAATTTCTGTTTTTTCTAATAATTTCTGTTTTGCCATTAATTTAATTTCACATTGGACCACTGTGCAATAAAAGAGAAATATCATATAAAATTACAATGACTATATTTATAGCATGTTCTTTCTGTAGGAGACAGTAAACAAGAAAAAATGTTCAAGTAATTGTATTAATTTAATTTTTGTTTGCATTACAACGATTATGGGGGGTCCTATATATGTTATAAAAATATTGTTGGCTGTTATGGTCGGGAGTAGAGAAAATGAAAATTGTTAAATTTGTGGTCCGTGACATTAGACATTTCCTGCTCGATGAACATATACAGTTAAGCGGATTTATTAACACCTTCCATCTTTTTTCTACCATTTACTAACATAAAATTAATTACTTTAAATTGTGTGTGTGTGTATGTTTGTGTCCATATATGTATTCGTAAATCAAAATTATTGTGAAAATATATTTCTTGGAGGTCTACATATATTTTAGCACAACACATAATTTAAAAATGTTAAATCAAAAATATGCTTTAAATTATAATTTTTAAACATTTTTTTACACCAAAATTAATTTTTATATCCAATATTTTTATTTTTACAATTTGTGTTCAACCTTATTGATTTTTGATGTTGCTTTTATTTTTGATGTAAAAAAAGGTTAAAGGTTTTCGTTTTATATAAAATTTTAATATATGAACTAATTATAATATAAATTTAAATATTTCATACACGCAACATAAACTAAGTCATAGTCATATAATTTATAGTCATTAAATTTAACTGCCCCGATTTTAGTTTTAATATCAGACAGGGAAATAATTATCGCTGCAAAGTTAATTTAAAAACAAAGAACTAAAATTTAAACGAATTTAGTTTTATCATAGTGGAGCAATTAATTATTTTAAGTTGATTGCAAATTTAAATACTGGACGGTAGAAATCGAATAAATACTTTATTTTAGAAAAGAATTTTTATAGGACAACTAGTAGGGAGGTCATATATGCTTCAATTTATGGAAAAGGGAAGTTTTTCAAACATTATTTTTTTGTTTTCTTCTTCGACTGGAACTTGATTGAACATGCACATTTAAAATGGTGATCTCGGAAAAAATTTTCAAATTATTTCGATCACAAGTTATAAGAACAGTCAAATCAAATGAAAGCATACGAAGAAATATTTTTTGTGAATTTAAACACTTTTTCTAAAATGTATGATCTGAAGATCATTGAAGGAAATTTAAGAAATTGATAGATATAATTTTTAATGGAAAAAATAAAAATAGTTTTTTACGTTGAGTATTTTTTAGGTTTTGAATTATTGTAAAAATACTTTTTATTGCAAATACATTATACTTTTGAAACTCGAAAAATACATAATATTATAATTGGTGACAAACATTAACCATAATTTTAAGTAATTTTCACTATTTAACGCACATTATTAAACACATATTTGGACCACCCCAACGCTAGTTCTTACCAAATAAAATTATGATGCTTATTTCAATATTTTTAGTTCTATAGGCTAAAACTGAAATGTTGATCAGATTAGGGTGTGAGATTGAAAATTCCTACATTCAGTTTCAAATTACAAAAACAATATTTCTATACACTAGTGATGAAATATTGAACTTTTTTCGGAGACCCTCCTACTAACGTGAACCATAGTGACTGCATACCAAATCATGCGAAAAATTAGTAGACATGTTATGAAGTCTTTATGAATGAAACACCATCTTTGAAAACATTCCTTGATATTAAATTCGGTATTTATAGAGACCGTTGTAAGAAATGGTTGGTATCTTTTGACTGCTTTTTTGTAATAAACATTTCTTCAACGTTCCTTCGAGCATCTGCTACATAAAATTTTTGACCAGAAAATTGCGAAAAATCTGCCCGAATACTCGATTCGTCAATGTTTGTGTTTATTTTTGAATGTTTATAAACCTGCATTAGCTTTAAACTTTCGTAGCAATCAGTCCGGATATGTTAAGAGCTCTTTTGAAAATGCTATTTTTTCTACTTGTTTGGCTTAAGGAACATACTTTGGACCATTCTTTTTACTTGAAGAAATATTCAATAACATGTAAAACAGTTTGACAGCAGACTTTTTAATGATTGGCCAACTTTTTATAGGACCAAGTTTGTTGAAAATATCTATTAACAATCATATTAGTATTAGTATCAGTATTAGCTTTTAGATAGTAAAGAAAATCTGTTTATGAAACCACAAATCTTATCTTCACAAAAATGTTCCCGCTGAAATGTTATGTTCGTCTCTTAGAGCACTGAGTGTATTAAGTTAAAAGAATCAAAATCTAATTTTTTAAGAAACAAATCTAATCGTTTAATCATTGGTAAAATGTATAAGAAAATATCACAGTATGGAAAACTCAAACTGGGATGGTCTTCATTTTTTCAACCATCACTATAACAAGTGGTGAAGAGAGTAGATCAACATTGCCATTCTCATAAAACGCTAAATAGAAATCATCAAAATCCTCATAATGTATATATATTCTTGCATGAAATCAAAATCTGAGTCGATTTGACTACATCCGTATGTTTTTTTACGCTCACATCCGTTTAATGAAATTTATTATTGTTCTGAGAAATGTCGTATTATTAGAAGATATAGACCAATATCTGCGTAAACTTCTATGCTCAATCGAATAACCTTCGAAATATTGACAAATTTAAAAAAAAATTTTCTTAGTATTGAGTTATATGTGTTTTATAATCACTATTTAACATCCTACACACTCATTGTTGGTTGAAGTGATAGGTGCTAAAAATTAATGGATCACCATAGTATAAATGCATTTTTTATATTTTCCTAAGAAAACAGTATATTATACTGGCACTAACACTCACGTGCGGTTAGTGCGTTCTAAAAGGATTTATTCTGCATTGGTGCCAGAAGAAGTTATGGATCGATCCCCGTAAAATTCGATTTTAGTTTATATTTGTCTTGATGTTACCAATTGTTATTACAATAAATATTTGAGATTTAAGCACTTCGAAGTGGTGGAATAATGGACAGATTCTCGTATAATTTGGCACTTCGTTCTAGAATATCATAAAACTTATTAGTGCAAATTTCATTAAAATCTCTTCATATTTAGTACTTTTGTGACCTTTAAACCCCATTTTGGGAGAAAAATTTTTATGGGGGTTCAATAGTCCTTGGGCCAAAATAATGACACATGCCAAATTTTAGTAACATATCTTTAAAACTGCGAAGGTTTATTGTTGTTTTTTAATACTAAAAATCTACAATTAATGAATCACCCTCCTAAAAATGTATTTTCTGATTTATTATTAAATGTGTATAACATTATTGTAAAGCTAAGATTTATGTTAAATTTACGCGTTTCAAAATGAATTCTTCTGGGAGATTATTTTAGAATATTATAAAACTTACTTGACGTTTCATCGAGATATTTCAAAAATTGCGACCTGTTGACTGTTCACAACGTTTACATGGGCAGCCAGACGGACGTTCGACTCCGGAAGTGATTCTGGTGGGTGTAACACAAATTTGTTTGCATGTTACAAACATCAGCATTACCGAATTATAGACCAGCCATCTTCAGTGGTGTAGGGTTTAAAACACACAAAAATTCCCAATTTAATACGTGAACACGTTTGTTTAAAGGTTGTCGACATATAAATATTCTTGTTTCAGCTCAATAAAAATATTTTTCACTGATACACATGACTTCAAAAAAATTTGTGCGAATTATTCATTTTTAAACCCTTTTTTCGATTTCGTCATTTTTTATATTTTTATAATTTTTTTTTAAATTTAACTTAAATCAAAGAGCGATAAAAAATTTTAAAAATTAAAATTAAACTATTTGAATGATCCAAACTTACGAAGAATCATTAAAAGAGTCGAAAACCGTTCCTTGATAAGATTATATGTTGCAAACATTATAGTAAATCCTAATTTAATTTATCAAAACTTTTAGACACATCCATCTATGCGTGATTAAGCTCATAAAATTCTTTAATAGAAAACCTACTTTAAAGAAAATCGGCTCTAAATATAATTTATTTTATCATATTGTTCATTATATGTATAAAGATCTCAAAGAAGAAGGATCTATATTTGACTACTGCTCATATATAAAGGTGGTATTATATTTGTATTCTGAAGAATCAAATATCTGTTGGCATATATTTATAACGAAATTTTTATTAATTTAATAGAAAAATTTGGAATGAATATAAAAGTATTGATCATAAAAAAATGTTGTTTATATTTCTTAGTTTCCTTTCTGCAAAAAAATAACGAAATTATAAGAAAATACAACATATGGTTGCAAGTTTTATAATATGATGTTGCAAAAGACATAAAACGTTTCCACAACAATAAAAGGTGAAATTAAAACGTTCGTTTCGTTTACGATACACCCACATATATGAATATGTTTTTTTTCGTTTCGTGAGAATAAACACACTCATACACCTAAAACACTGTCACATTCTGATGTAAACATGTATTCACACAAAAAAAGAAACATAAAAACGCATTCATATACGGTTACAGTTACATTCACATGTAAATTAAATTTGCAATTTGTTTAAATGTAATAAATTTTCAACAAATCTGAGTGGTATGTTATTTTATGGGATCAAATGATACACATAAATGTAAAATTCACGTACGCTCATGTCTTTAATCACATACACATATACTAACATATTCTCTCACTCACACAGTCATTCAGTCACTTACACAAACACATCACCTTTTTCATGTTCAAAATATAACTGCAAAAAATCAAAAATGTATAAAAAATAAACCTGGTACGTGTAGTTTCTTTTTCGATGTTATAAAAATATACCAACAACGCGACACATTTACAACAAAACAAACCAAAATTCTGATGGTTAACAGGATGAAAAAAATGTACTGTGAAAAATTCAAAGTTTCACATATAAGAATATACAGTTTGTCAAATATATCTTTTCAATCATAAAAATATGAAAATTTTCAACTTCATTTATGTTTTCTAATTAAAAATCATTTAATTGCAAATTGCAAATATCTTCCGAACACAATTAGTTACAATACCTATTTACGACTGTAAGATGCTAATTTTTTCTGCAAAATAATATAAATAATTGCATGTCGTTCCAGCATTCAACAGTAAGTGAAAAATCCTTTGTGACAAATTTTAGTATTTCGTTAACTAAAGTCATTTGTCATTTGAAATATATATATATATATATATATATATATATATATATATATATATATATATATATATATATATATATATATATATATATATATATATATATATATATATATATATATATATATATATATATATATATATATATATATATATATATATATATATATATATATATATATATATATATATATATATATATATATATATATATATATATACCTTAAAAAAATCACAGTTGTTGCAACGAAAAAATATTGAACATTGAAAATCCCATTTATATGCAGGATATGTTTCTTGAATAATTAAATAATCAAAAATAAAACTTCAGTATTTAGAGGCATAAATGTGGTTAACGATATAGATTACTATATATAAATATATATAAATAATATATGATCACCATCATTAAATGGTCTTTAATATAAGTTTGAAATTCTTCAAAAAATATTGATATTAAATGGCATTCCACATACTTTTCCTTTAAATATGTTTCTTGAGACAGCAGATACATCTTCAAGTAGAATTTTGCTATAGACTGACAATAACATTTAGTACTGTATCCTATGGTTGTATATATTAGATATACGAAATATTATCTTAATACTAACATTTTTCAGATCCCGATATTCCTGAAATTTGGCACGTAGACTTGGACTTACATTGTGCTTCAAGGTCAATTAAAATATTTATTATCTATAATATAAGATTTTTATAATTGCTGCATCGAACTTTATTAGAATTTTGTAGGAGATCTGATAAAAAAGGGCAAAAATACGTTAAAAACCAATTTCAACTTGAATATCTCCGAAACTGTAAGAGATAACCATTAAATGTATTTTTCTGAATTTACAATGACTTTATTTATAAAATTTTTTTCTAAGTTCATGAATGGATTTTTGGCGAAGTTTTAAAAAATCAAGTTGACCAAGTTTGGAGGGTTACTGTCTACGCCCCTGATATATAAGGGCTTGTGTTCCTCCAGATCTACTAAATAACACCATATCTCTGACTATGAGATTTAACTAAGATATATCTAGCAGTTCAAAAGAATTATTAAAAAAATCGAATTCGACACCACCGTGTGACAGTTTAAAAAACTTTTGTACCAAATTTCAACAAAATTTAAGATTTTCCTGGTTACATTATTTGACAAAGCTCCTTAGTATGAACTACTTTTATTGTAATTTGGCACAATTAACTTTCTAACTGTCTTAAAAATATATGTTAATTTTTTTTAATCTCGGTTCGTATTTTGTTGTAGCTCTTTTTCCGGAGAACCGTTATGAGCTTATAAAACTATTAAATAAATACTATTTTCATTGAAATTCGGCATATGACGCCCCTTCCCTGTATACGGATTTAAACTTACAAGACTCTGACATTAATATCTATCATTTTAAGTAAAAGTCACCGCTACCATTTTTGTGGTATTTTTAGCGAATATTGGTCCACATTTTGCTACACCTGCCCTTTCTTTTTCCCAAAAAATCTTATAAGACCCTTGAATCAAGTCTATTGAAATTCAGCACAAATATTGCTCTAGCTATCGTAAATATATGTTACTAATTAAGGTCCCTTCACAGAAAAGGGTTTTAAATTTGATCAAACTTTTTTGTAACCTGAATCTAGTTATATAATTATCGCGGAATAATGTTAAAAGCTTAAAAGGTTTTAAATATGAACCAGTTTTCTCGAAATTGTCTAACTTCTTGAATGTTGCCTTTCATGTAATGTATTTTAATAAATACGGAACGATTATAAGATTTTTGCTCAAATACCATCAACTCATCCTAATTTTTATATAATGTTATTGGGGGTATTTAAGATAATAAATTTTTGCTTTGAATGGGGGTACCCTTCTCCTTGGCATGTAACTTTTGATATGATACTCTACAAAGAACAAAGTTTATAAAATATTTTCTATCTCACTCCTTACTATAATTAAAGTGAAAACAACTGGTACTTGTTCAAATGTATACCACATGATTTTGTCAACTACACGTTAAAAAATTATTGAATATTTACCTAAATAAATATTTATTCAATAAATAACACGTAAATCAAAAATAATGATCAAATTGGAAGCAAAAACTCTTCAACTGAAATTTAATGTTGCAATAAATCATCAATGCGTTTGTTTGTTTGTATTTCGAATAGTGAAGTGAAAGTTTATGTACACACACACATGTAGTTTCAACAAAATGTACATTTAAATATGTTTTACCTAAAAATCGAAATCGTCTATAAAAACTACATTTGGCATCGTATGACAACAATCTCATTGGTATTTTTTATACTTCCAAATAAATATGTGTGTGTGTGTCTGAGTACAAATATGTGAATATGTGAAGGGGAACTTTATTCAGTTAATCAGAGACTTTAAATAATCATAAGTTAAAAATTTAAATTAAATTTACTAGAATTTCATTTGAAAGAATTGATAATAATTGTCGTGAAAATGAATTTGTATATTTAGGGTTCTGATAAAATGTTACTGAAATGCTGGTGTTAGTGTTTGCGTTTGTGTTGGTGAGTGAATAAAGGGTTCATTGGCTGGTTTGTGTCATATTTTTTATCGACACGAAATTTTATATAAATGAACGTGGAAAAACGTAAAATATATAGTTTTTTGTCTTTCGCTTGTTGCATTTTTTAATCTAATTTTTTTCGCAGCCTTTTCATACGGGAAATTGAAATTTTATGTTTGTTTGCGGTAGAAAAAATAAGAGAAAAATAGTTGATACAAAAAAATGATGATTTTTTCAAAAGTATTTTGTTTTAATTTAAACTCTATGAAAACCGAATACCTACAATGACAACAATAAAATATATACAACACTATAGTTAAAGTTTAAATGGAATATCAAGCGAAAATTTATATTTTGTATTATTTAATTTGAAACTTTTTTGTGTGAAATGTATTCCTAATCAATGTTATCCGTATGCGATTTATTTTGATATTTATAACAAATTGTTAGTTAAAAAAAAATTTGAAATAATTTTAAATGTCAATAGTTTAATTTTATTTAGTTTTTAAAAATTATAATACGGTCATTTTTTATTGTAAATGACTTAATATATAATTTCATGTAATCATTCGGGAAGAAATTCCAAATATGTACATACGATACTGAAAATCGTATGAAACTATGTAGGCGTGCTCTATTCAGTTGTCTTTCCTTTTTTCTTTCCTTCCTTCGTCTTTAGACGAAAAACTGATTACGTATCCTACTATGTCATTAAAGGCAATTTCCCTCGTATAGAAATAATATAACTTGAGAGAGAAAATGACTTCGTTTTCAAATCTGAAAAATAATAGACAATTTTTTAATCGGACTTAGAATGGCGGCTGGTAAACACAAGCGTAGAAAATGTTGGGCCACTTACCCTAATGTAAAACAGATTCTACTTCTGAACGCTTTGTCGCAATTTATAGGAATATCCATCTTAAAACAACATTCCTGATTGTAGGAGTGCTACACATAACGTAAACTGAAAATCACTTCATGATATTTAAATAACTTCCTTTTTATTAGGTTGCAATATTATTTGGTAACAACCCGTGAAAAAATATGAGACTACGGACATTTTTAATTCTATATTTGATACTCTGTTCTAAAATGAAGCGCTTTCCATAGAGAATGTTATTCAGCGATCGAATGAAGTAGTGATCAGAAAGGTCCAATGTTAGAACTGTAAAGCGGTGAGCCTTAAATTCCCATCTACAGTTTTTAAAATATATGTTGTTCGATAATGCAATATATGTTGTACACTGAACCAAATGTTGTAGGTAATAGTACGAACAATTTTTTTGGAACTTTAACAAAAAAAAAAGGTTTTAAATAAATAGATTTTTACCCAAATTGGCAGAATTTTCCTTCAAATTGAAAAATGTTCTTCAAATATACAAAAAATTAGTAAAAACTCTTAAATTGAATAAAATTTCGTTAAAAATAAATTTAATCAGAAATACAAACCGGTCGACTCACCACAGTCCTATTGACATTGCCTTTTTTTAGTTGCCTATAATCTTCGTCAAGTAACGCAATTTAGTTTGAATTGCATAAAATATCGTTAAATTTTTTGATTGGCGATACGCTTTTATAAGATCGGTAACCATCTTGTTGGATAGTTTTAAATGAAATCACTTCTGGAATTGATATATGTTTTGTAGATACAGTAATGCAGTTTGTTTTACCTTCCTAAAAATGTTATTCCTCTAAAAAATAATAATGCTAATGGAGTAGATGTAAGGATTGAGATCGAAAAATTCTTAAGAAACATTTTCATTAAAATCTTTAACCCAAGTATTATTTAATATTTTTTGAACAAAGTTACCTGTTTAATATGAGTGTCCAGAATTTAATTTAAAGCTAATGTAAGTTTAAAAACACACAAGGCTCAAAAAGTTCCTGACAGGTGCGCTGCTAAAAATGAAGAGACCAAACACAGAGCACGGAAATTTAAGTAAAGTTTAAAAAAATGTTGTTGCTGAATAATGGATGACGGAAACGTATGTTCTTGCAGATTTTTCTAACTTCTTGCTTAATATTAACAGACATATTTATTAAAAGAACTTATCTACTATTATTTATCAAATTTTCTAGCCTTTGAACTATTTAATTTATGTAATTAAATTATTTAGGTGTGAAACTTGACATTTAAAATTTATATTCAAAGTCCTTTTATCCCATAGTTGTATTAAATCGCAATTTACTGTGAAAAAAGTAAATTAAATTCAATAGTTTAATTAAATAGTCTTCTATATCTACTTATCATAATTAAATATGGTACATAATTATTAACTTAATCCAAAAGATAATAACCCCAAATAGAAAACTTGTTCTAATTATTTTGTTATTCTCGTTTTTATCCCACAATAGAAAGAAATAATAAAAGTTGTTTTCTTAATTTAATTGGAAACATAAAAAAGTAAACGGATTAAATTTCTTGCAAATACAAACAATATATTGATCTATACAACAAAAGAATATGGTATAGAAAAAAAACAAGAATAGAGATAATTGGTAGATGAATAATTAATACAAAAAATGCAAAAAAAAAAAAATAATAATAAGAAAAGCTTGTAACTCCATTAAATTATCCGAATTCTATAAAGAAAAGTGATTTATACAGATTATACGATGTTGAGATACATTTTAATTTAAACTAAATATTTTTTGTGGTAGTTTTTATAAATACTTATAAAGCTATATGACAATGTATTCGGCTGTCACATAATCCTGTCACACTCCTGGAGAGATAATTGAATACATATTTCACCTGTAAACCATATTTTGTGAGAGCCTCCATTATAGTTTTGAAGATAATGAGCAGTAAATATGTAAAGGATGTACACTCTTAACTCAAGCTTTCAGTAACAGTATTTAAAATATATTTCAATTATTCTACTGAACAGATTCTGATAAGTAATAAATGTCAGGACAGGCATTTATTTAAATCCTGACAGGAATTTATATAAATACCTGATGAATGTGAACGTGGCAGTAACAGCAGTGAATTATAATAGAAATTCGTTTAAGTCCAAGTTTTTTAAAAAATGGATAAGTGGTACAGTATCATATTGAATTTTGGTAAAGTTTATCACAATGAATTTGGGACCTTTTGGGAATTTATAAGAAGGAAACTTTTAACTTCGATAAATTTCAATCTGAGATAAATCGAAAATCCCTCTCTCTATCTGCACAGAAAAGTTTTCTCGATGTATATTCGCTCCATTATTCAGGTAAGTAAAATAAAATGGAAAAAATTAAATATAACTTCAAAACGGTTAGTCCAACTTAAATGAAATTTCTCAAAGCGGTAGCGAAATGGGAATTTTTGAGTCGATCGAAAAGAATATTTTTGAATTTTCTCCACAAGCACAATTCACTTATATCTAAAACTTTAAAATAAGGGATTTGTTTGCGACCCAAGGTTTCGGAAAGTTTTTCCATTTCATTTTTCATTTTAAACACTGTGTCTCCCAAACTTCATTATGCTCTGGTCTCTTAGAAGTTATGTTGCTTAATTTTATTTTGATTTGATCCAATAATATATATTTTATTCATCGCCATGTAGTAGTTGGGTGGATGGCGAAATATATGATAGTTGTTATTTAATTATGACATCCAAGAAATAATATTAAATCACTTTAACCACTGATGAGGAAATGCAAATTTGTTTGCAAATTTAATTCAGTTTTAAATAAGTTTGTTATTTCTATTAAATTTTAATAAATCAATTTAAATAAGATTAAATAAGTTATACGTATTTTTACATCCTACACTATCATAATAAATTATGGTATTGTACGTTTCTGTTGATGTATGCGACAATTAGGTTTTATACAAAACGAAGCACATTCTCGAAATAGAAGGTTGAAACAAGTTCCATATATCGCAAATTTCCTAAATTGAATTTATATGTAACACTTGATGTTGGAAGGTGTGCTTAGTTCGAATTAAACCGACAAAAACTATCTTATTTGCTTAAAATTATATACATTTGTATGTGTTAAGTTATGCGTGTGTGTAGGTTTTGTATGCTTTTTGCTCCTTTGTAAAAAAGAAAATAAAAAATAAATCTGTTTCAAGAATGTTTGACTAACTTTGTCCGAGTTCAAAGAAATCTCCAGCTGTTGTAATATATTCTTGGCTTGTTTAAATAAAAAACAACAACAATAAAACAAGAACAGAATAAAGAAAATAGGTTTTATGTACAATGCAAAATAAAGAAGAAAATGTATAGGGGCATACATTAAACACTACACTGTATAAAATTACACTTAAAGAAAATATAAACTTTTATACAATTGAAAATAACATGATTATGTGAAAAATATAATTATTTAATTATTTATTTATAAATAATAGGTAATAAATTAAAAAAATGTTATTTTAACATATTATTTATTAATGAAATATGTAAACGAGCAAACAATAATGCTATATTCTGCAACGTCGAAACTTTTATACCCTTCACCACGACAAGGATGTCTGTCTACAGAAATTTCCAGCAAAGCATATTAAAGTGTCTGAAATATTTCAGGAAATGCTGCAAGCTTTCCAGAAATGCATAATGTTTAATTAACGGTAAAAAGTACTACTCTATATTATGATTATGACTAGTTTGAGGAAGTTCTAATGTTATTTTAAAATAGCTCTACACAAATTTCAGTATGTTTTCAATAACTGTTATTATATCATGGTTAAATAAAGAAATTTAGGTATAACACTTCCCTTTGCCCAATTTTCAAATTTTGTTGTCTGCAATAATGAATTGTCAAAGCACTATTCATGTGAAATCTCATGTGACGTGAGATTTAATCTGTCAGTTACGGATATATGTGATATTACATTTCTATTTGTAAGGAGATTATCCCTCCTTAGGGACTTATAAAAGAAACGTATAGCGCTTTATGGTTTTCAATAGAGATAATATTAACATGCTAATTACATGAAAATTGAATGAGCTTTTTACGTAATCCACTTTCAATTTTTTTCAATTTTAAGAGATATCGTCATATAATTGTTTTCTACTGAACCGATTTTGCCAGTTTTAAATAAACTGTTCTTACAGATAATACCAACTTTCATTCAGCTCTGTCAATTATATTAGATGTGAACATGCCAAAAAAAGACGGACGGATAGGATATGTAAATTTAATGTGACAAAATTAATATATATATATATATATATATATATATATATATATATATATATATATATATATATATATATATATATATATATATATATATATATATATATATATATATATATATATATATATATATATATATATATATATATATATATATATATATATATATATATATATATATATATATATATATATATATATATATATATATATATATATATATATTGATAATTGTTTAATTGAGTCTGTAAATACATAAAAATATTTTAAAACTTAATGTTGCGGCGAGGGTCATCAAAAAGGAATTACAACCGAATGTGGCCCGAAAAATTAAATTTTAGAACCGTTTTCCGGAGAGGTTCTTAAAAAGATTTAGAAATATAATTGTGTCAAATTTCATTACAGTTGGTATATATTAACAGTTTAAAAGTTTAAAACTCTATTCCGTAAAGGATCCTTATATGTGATCAATAATCAATTGTAGACCGATATCAATACTTGTGGTGGAGAGTTAAAAAGATTTTAAATATTTTTTATATTTGTAAATCCAAAATAAAGATATTACTGCCATTTTCCTCATACTTTGCAAAAAAGTATGAGAAAATGAGAGTGCATTTTTTACTAAAGACAATGTCTTTAGTCATTTGAACTGAATGTAAGCAGCCTGACAGACTGTATAATTCCATTAAAAATCATAATATCCTAAAAAATCAATTTTATATTTTATGTTCAAGAGCTAAGCGCCGAAAATCTTTCATTTCCTAGTTTCCTAAAATAATAAAAATTTTTTAGATCCTCTAGGCGATAAAAAATTTTACACTTATTTTCCTAATATATTCTGCACATTGCTTATCCACAGTGGGTCAATAATTCGTATGTGTTAATTGAATCTAAAATTAGTTTTTCTTTGACATACATCTTGTTAAGAAACTAAGAAAGTCAAAGAAATGTGTTGAATAATAATAAAAGGAATTCAAATTTCTTCCTACAAAAATAAAAAATGTTTGTATCCTTAGTAAATAAAATATAGTCATTCGATGGATAATCATGTATTTTTCTCAATGTATTCAACAAACAAATTTTATAAATCCGTATGAAAAAGAGCATAGAAATGTTTTGGATAAAATCCTTCCTTAAGTCAAATTCACACAAACTATCACACTTGATTTTCCTGGAATAATAATAAAAAAGTATCTGAATAAGGAAATTTAAATTGTTTATTTTTATTTAAGTTTTCAAGATTTTCTTAGTTTCTTTTTTTTCTCTTTTTATTTTAATTTTTTGTGGATTACTTTTTCTTGTTCTTGTTTTAAATTTTTGCTTAGTTTCGGACATAACAATTCCTGTGGACTCTTGTTTGGCTTAACAATTTACAAATTCCTTCTTCTTATGTGTGAATATAATTAAAAAAAGGAAGAAAGGAAAAATGTAAGTTTCTTAAGATGGTTTTTACACATAATATATAGTATGTGTGTATGTATATATATACACAAATAAAATATACATATATATATTTAAATAGAAATTGTTTAAAGGAAGAATATACTTTTAGTCTATAAAAGAATTTATTTTCAAAGTTTTTATTATGAAAATATTTATTGATATTGAATGCACCCTACATTCCCTTATTCTAATATACATTTTTTATTCTTAATTTTTTATATTCTTCATCACTCCAAGTGGTTAAGTGGGTATATTAACTTTACGATCCAGCTTGTCACGCCGAGAAGGATCTACAACCCTATAAAATGTATATCCCATATAAATGTATAATCGGTGTACGTGTTTGTTGTTAAAACGTTGACATTCCAAATTATATTTTAACAAGGAATTATCGAAATCAAACATTCTTACAGTCACGTGAATATTGAAATTAAAAAATTGGCCAGATTGTTTATTATTATCCCAAGCAATTTGCTACTTAAAATCAAAAATTAGTAAAGTAACAAATAAGTTATATACCAATATCTGACAGATTAAAATAGAATTTGACTATATTACATCTCATTACTATTCAAAGAATCATAAAAATCGGTGTGATGATCGTCTTTACCTCCGTCCTTTGTGAGATAAAAAATCTTAACACAAGTTTTCAATAAAATTTTTTACTCAAGTATTATGTCATCAATTACCCCTATCAAACATGTTATCATGTTTAATGTGTGACCAGTAAAAAGTATTACTAAGTATTTTCAACAAAACACAACTACAACAAGTTGTAAGGCATTCAAAGGCCTGCCGATAAACAGTTTCCAATGTTATTAAACAGTACCGGGAGAGCTGGTCCGTTGATAGTCAACGTGGTTCAGGTAAACGGAATGGTCCACCTGATGATTCTAAAGCTAAAACATTGAAAGCATTTTCAAAAACGATCCCCACAAATCCAATAGGTTAGCCGCACGGTTCTTGGACTATTTTGTATGAGATGTTAAATTTAATGTCGGTTTTAAATAACTCAAGCCTCAGGAAGTTTAGAGGCTAAAAACAGAGCATGGAAATTGTAGTCAAGTTTTCTAAAAAATATTCTTGTCGCATAATGGATGACAATACGTATGTTCTGGCAGATTTTCGTAACTTCCATGAAATTTTGAGTAAAAATTTGGACCTAAAAGCAGTCAAAATTTCCCAAAAAGTTCTTGGTATAGTCAAAAATGTTCAGTTTACATCAAAGAATGTTTATAAAATAGGCTGCTTCTATTCATAAGACTTCTTATGTGTTCTCTTATTTTTGGCATGAATTGGAATTGTACAAGAGCAATAATCTTATTCCTATTCTTATTTCATACTAATATGAAATAACAACCGAATCTTTACTATTCACTTTACTAAGTTTCTCTCTAGTGACATTAACACTTGCTTGTCCTTAGAGGTATATTATCTTAACTGTAGTCTCTTTACGATACACAAAAGACCTTACTGTTATCTAGTAGAACGGCAAATAGATGGTTAAAGCATTGACCTTCTAATAAAGTCAAAGGGATTTGATCTAGAATATTATGAATGACATTTTTGTGATGTAACACATGGAATAGTGACTTAAATATATTAATATTCGTCTCTTTTAATGCTGAAGTGTATAATATGATATTCAATTTAAAATACTGGAAAATAATATTATTTTAATTCTTTGATAATTTAAAATATTTATGCATGTAAAATTTAATATGCAACATAACCCAACAAACAAAAAACTAACTAAAACTTTTTATTAGACGTTTGAAAAATTAGAAAATGAAATTTGATGTTGAAACATTATTTCATTCAGTTTTTTATATTTAAATATTTTGTTTACTGGGTGTGATTTAAATTCAAAAGAGTATTGGAGTCAGTATGTAAGTGTTTGTGATTTTCATTCGTGTTCATGCATGTGTCCTTAAAAGGATAAAAATTGTATTAATTAACACTTTATAAATGCAAACAATTATAAAAAATATTTTTCACTTCTTTTTTTAATCTCTTAAAAAACAATTTGCATAATTCTTTTTAGAATTTTTATTTTTACATATTTTATATTTTTAATATATTTGATAGAAATGTATACAACATTAAATTAAGTTATGACATTTGCGACCTCAGAGGCAGAAGTCATGCTGTTTTCTTATTGAGATTATAAATAATATAAATCGGATTTTTAAATATCCGATATCTCAGAAACTTAACTATATACTGATCCAAAGCTGTTCGAAAGAAATTAGGGCTACTAAGTTAGGTAGTATATACTTAATTTCATTGGATAATATGTCAAAAAAATGGGATTCAAACATAGAATATAATTGACCATAATATGCGTCTCAAATAAGAGTTCTAAGAAAAAATTTAATATTCTAGGAGGATATCATTTTGATTTTACATCAATAAATAATTGCCACTAAATTTATTGTTATTCCAATAAAAATTCGTTAATTTGCATTGTTATTTCGCATTGATAATAATAGCTATTGTTATCGTCACTAAAAATATTGTTATGGT
Source organism: Cochliomyia hominivorax (assembly GCA_004302925.2). Classification (NCBI taxonomy): domain Eukaryota; kingdom Metazoa; phylum Arthropoda; class Insecta; order Diptera; family Calliphoridae; genus Cochliomyia; species Cochliomyia hominivorax. Next base: position 57,553,365 of record PYHX02000158.1, read on the forward strand.
CTTCAAAATATTGTTATCTCAATTACAATGAAAAATTTTTTTTAGCTCAATAAAATTTTTTTGTTCTCATTATTTTGTTATTGAAAAAAAGTATTTACATATGAAATATTTTAAAACATTTCTCATTTATATATATGTATACCTTTTCTTATAACATTTTATTTATCTTATAACATTTTGTTTATTTTAATTTCCTAAATTTGTATTTATAAATAAAGAGAATATTAATTCAAATATGTTTTATTTTCTATGGTAACATAAATTGTAAAAAATACTGTTCAAATTAAGTTGTCAGTAAACTGTAAATAATATTTTGTTCTTATAACAATAGTTTTTATAACGGACTGTTCAATAGCAATTAAATTGTGATCAGTAAAACATATTGCAGTTATTCTTTTCTTTTTTATTTAATATTTCTTTTTTATATAATAAAAAAATTATTACAGGAACGAAATTATTATCAAAATAAAATAAAATCAACAATTAACAAGTTGGCAATAGCAATAAATGTTTGCGACAAACATATTGCGAAATGGCCTGTTTAATTACCTATCAATTGTACGATGGTCGATCCATATTGTATAATATTTGATGAATTCTAAAGTAATAAAACACTGATATAATTTTAATAAAGCAACTGAGTATTTCAAGAAATGATAATTCTGCCATACGATTACACAATATATAATAAAAATTTTATTTTATTTTATTTAATAAAATTTTTTGTTTTGTTTTGTTGTTGTTTTTTTTTTTTTTTTTTTTTTTTTTGTATGATTAAATAAACTCAATATATTTTTGATTATTCAGTTACTTAAAAGTGTGAGAAATTCTCGATTAAATGTATATTTTTAAGAAGCAAAATATTTCCAATATATTTATCAATAAATATAGAAACATAAAATAAAATAAAATAAAACCAAATGGAAAGCGAGCAAACTTGATTATTTTTCGGGGAATAACCGCTTGTTCAAATACACAATGGATATTTTCAATCAATTTTCCAAACACTTTATGCTCCACTCAAATGTTGATGTAAAATTTTCCAAAATAAATGTAAAAATAAATGAAAAAGAAATCATTCAAATTGTAGAAATACAATTTAGTTTGTGGCGATGAATTTCTTGATAAATAAATAAATAAATATATATATATATATATATATATATATATATATATATATATATATATATATATATATATATATATATATATATATATATATATATATATATATATATATATATATATATATATATATATATATATATGTAAAATATAATAAATATATATATTTTATATTTATTTTAATTTAAATTGATGTTATAGGTTATAAAAATGTTAAATTGAATTCCCGTGCTGACCTACTAAGGTTTTGAATTTCACAGAAGATGGGAATGAAGTTTCACGAAAATTCTGGAGAAATATTTCAACCAAAAATTTTGAAAACATTAAACGGGTCATCATATAGAGTTTTTGGATTCTGGAAAAATTTGACGTTTATACGAAAATGTGTATTGTATCATTGATTTACTTTTGTGAGACACCGTATATATATATATATATATATATATATATATATATATATATATATATATATATATATATATATATATATATATATATATATATATATATATATATATATATATATATATATATATATATATATATATATATATATATATATATATATATATATATATAATATATATATATATATATATATATATATATATATATATATATATATATATATATATATATATATATATATATATATATATATATATATATATAATATATATATATATATATATATATATATATATATATATATATATATATATATATATATATATAATATATAATATATATATATATATATATATATATATATATATATATATATATATATATATATATATATATATATATATAAATATACATATATATATTGTTCCAGAATAATTTCGCTTCTACTGACACGAAATAGTCTGGCATAGTTTTATACAACATTATATATATATATTATATATATATATATATATATATATATATATATATATATATATATATATATATATATATATATATATATATATATATATTATATATATATATATATATATATATATATATATATATGAAATTAGCGTAGATAACAGATTTACTTTATATATATATATATATCGCTCCATTACAAAAAACTTTTAAACTAATAAATAATAAAAAACCTTTAATTAAATTTCAAGAAAAAATTGATGTATTTAAACAGAATTCAATTTTTGAATGGCGTACCAATTTTTCCTATTTCAAAAGTTCTACAGCTTTACTTTTCCGATTTTATTATGTTAAATTTTATGCAAGTCCATCCAGAAAAACAAATGTTATAGACTTATCTAAAATCCGTAACTTGTATATTTTGTCAATATAATATGGTAATAAGTTTTGGCATCTTCTTGTTGAAGATATATTTCTGACAAGTCGGTTTAATGTAATAAGTGTTAGAACAAAAAGAAGTTTCCCCATGATGCGTTATAAGTTAATGAATTTTTGTTCAAAAACTGTAAAAAAGTCAATATAAAGAAACTTATTTTTACGAAATTAATATTAATCAAGTGAATGGTTTATAAATAACATTATTCTAAAAACTAAAACTTAAAACTAAAAACAGTCGACACAGAAATATTTTACAAAATTGAAATAAAAAATTAAAGAAATAAATAATTTCTTCAAAAAATATTGAAAGTTTTAATGTATAACCGTCGGGTGGTTTTTATTATATATTTTTCTATAATTTAACTTTTTGATTCTATTTTGAACTTTTCACTATTTTTCATTTATATTCCATTATTTTATTTTATAACGGTATATGTATATTTACCAATAAAAATGAAATTCTGTTCGTATTAATAATATATGAAACAAACCAAAGTTTTTATGGAAAATTTTAAAAATAAGTTGATATATTTTCACTGTATGAAAGATCTGTATTCTTTAGACCCATTTCCCCGATTTGTTAGTAAAGTATTCTTTTTTTTGTTAAATTGCATAAATAAATCTTGCTAAAATTATAAAATTCAATAAAATTTGGTAATAGCCCATATATTGCTTTGACTAAAGATTTTAAAATAAAACACAAATAACTAAGCACAAAACGAATTCCTAATGTAATTGCTTTACTGAGTTCTACTCTATACGGGTGTTGTAAAATTATTATCATCATTCCAAGAAAAAAATAATCCATTTGATGTTTCCTTTTAATGTTGTGCCACCAAAAAGTTGAATTAAATTTATTTTAAATCAAGGTGCATAAAATAAAATAATAAAAAAGAAAAATAAAAATGCAAATTATTCAAATGTCAGAAAAAATCTCTAAAGTCAAAAGAGACAAAATGAAAACCGGAATGCAAAACTAAAGAAAACAGAAAAGATTCATCTGATTCGCAGCGTAAACACAAGTAAAAATTTAAGCTCTTAAAAGAAAGAAGAGCAGATATTTGTGAAATAAAGTATATCCACTATAAATAAATGAATAAAGATAGAATGGAATGAATGGGAGAAAGGAAAAAGATAAGTTCAAGTTTATTTATGTATCTATGAAATTCTGTATGTATTAATGAATTAATGTACATCAACATCTGTGCACTATAAATTAGGTTGCTTTCAATAATTTAAATAAGTGATATATTAATTTATACATTGAAATCCGAAGAAATATATGTAAAAGAGATTTCTTCTTATATATGTATATACTTAAGATAGAGATTACCTCAGATGGTGGTTGGGTTCAAAAATCAGCTTTTCATAATAGTAATATAAGTCAAATATTTCAAATATTGCTTAATTAAAACGACCTCATCGCACGAATCGTGTCCTTTTTTTCCTTAAAATCTCTAACACTTAATTAAAGCAGGAGATTAGATTTACTTGACTTGTGAATAGAACGAAACCGTAGAAAGTTACAGGCATTACTTGAAAAAATACCTTAGAGTCACATATTAGAAAATCCTGATAAATTTTCCCTTAAATTGACTTTTAAAATTCCAAGATGAAAGATGATGAAACTATTAAAAAACAAAAATTGTACATGACTGACAAATCAAAGTGAACCTTTTACACTTTCATTGAACTTGTTGTTAATTTTTTTTGTACAAAAAAGACACTAAAAATGCTTATCTTCATTCATTTATTTCCTACATAACTGTAAATATTATAGTCCATTTAATAAAAATCTTATGGATCAATTATACTAACTTATAATTTAAATTGCACTTATCTTTCATCTAAATACCAAATCCATACTCGCCATTCACAGTTTATGAGAAAAATTTTAAAAGGCGGATAATAAACTTCCGAATGCAATGCAAAAATTTACCATTAATGTCATTTATTGTAATGTCATCATAAATGTCTTTGCTTTTTGTAAATAAATTTATTGCAAAAAAAAAAAAAACATTTAATTTTACTTTCAAACTTTTCAAAAAGCTTTAAGTATCGAATAAAATACAGAAACAGATGAAGAATAATATTGATTTAAAAAAATTAGAAAATAAAAGTATAGCAAAAACAACAAAAGAGTGTATAAGTTTCATTTGGCTTGAATTGAATAAATAGGATACAGCATGATATCCTTTGGTCTCCTTAACTTTCCGATTCCGTTATGTTTGTTTGTATGTTTATTTGTTATTATTTTGTTTGTTGGCTGATGTTGGCTGCCACTGCTACTAATGGATTTTAAATGAGCATCATAAATACCAGTTAACAGTAAATTTGTTCTGTGAATGGGCGTATTCTCTGTATGAATAAAAAAAGAATTTCCCCTGTTTTTCAAACTTTTCAAAGTGAATGACTGACAAAGAACACAAATTCAAGTTTATCTGATCAAGACTTTAGGTTTGTTTCGTATTTAAAAAAATCATTAAAATTTATTTTGAATTTTAATTCTTTTATTTTCAGTTTTCAGAAAAATACACTCAAAAAATTATGTGGGTAAATACAAAAGAAAAACACATTTAAAATAAATTAAAATTCTTTTGGAGTAAGCACTCCACTTACATTTTCAAATGAAACATATAATTTTGTTATTTATTTTTAAATGTTGATTATTTTATTAAGAATTTCAGTAATAAGAAATGTTCTTTCTTTTACTTAAAATTTAAAAATTTTGCCTAAAAAAATTTTAAAACTACTGATTTTTCATTTATTTTAAATCTTTAGACAATGAAAATTAATGTTTTATGATTTCTAATAACTGAAACTATTTTATTACCAACACAATAATCTACAAATTTATTTATATTTGATTTATTATTATTATTATTATTATTATTATTATTATTATTATTATTATTATTATTATTATTATTATTTAAAATATTATATAACATAATTTATTATAAATAATATATGTGAAACATAAAGTATTTCGTATATTAACCATCACTTTGCGCACCATCAATTATAGCACCTTGTTTTGGCATGCATGTTGACAATGATCTATAAACGATTTTTAAAGTTCATAAATAATTATACCCTACACCACAATATATGGTTGGATTATTATGCGTTTGTGTATTTGTCTATAACATACAGAAAAAATAATGTAACTCATTCTTTTAAGAATACCGTTCGTCTCAGAACCACTTTCTAAGTCGATTTAACGATATTCGCCCATCTGACTGTAGGTCTTATAGTATTCTAAATCAATGTGCTAAATTATGCTAGGATCGGTTTATTACTTCTAATAGCTCCCATACCCATACCAACTATAACATTTTTCCTTGTTTATTTAATGCATTATATCTTACCAAGTTTTAAAAAAGCAAAACAACAAAAGTAGTTCCATTACTATAGTATATAACGGACCGGAGCTCTATCTATGAAATGCAATTCTCATTAAATTTATAATATAACAATAAAATTGTTTACATACTTACATATCTTTTGAAATAAAAGTTTGATTGCAAAAATTTCTTGCGATTAACAGGTATAGTTCGAACAGGTTCAAACTGCAAATAAAATAGTTTAAGTTACAAATATTTCTGTTAATATTCAGTGTACTTACCAATTCTTATACAGATATAATTATATTTGATTTCTTGAATATTCTTCTTTTACATTTTTTACAATAAAATAAAAAATAATAAAAAAATTTATGTGCAAAATTACTGAGAATATTAAATGGAACAGAAAATAGTTTTTTTCTTGTAATAAGTTTATTGAATAACATCCAGAAATAGTTAAAAATGAATTTCCTTTAGAAAACAGCTGAAATTTCATTTGTTTTTAACTTAACTGATAACCTTTTTAATAAACTACAAACAGTAAATGTAAAAATATTTTGAGTGTACAAAGTGTAAATCAGTATAGTTTGAAATCTAACATATCTAGTTTTTTTAATAAAAATTAGGGAATAAAGAAATTAACAGCACAAAAAATTATTTAAAAAAATGTGTACCATTATTAAATTTAATTTAGTTGATTTTGTGCATTTTTATTTCATTGGAAAACGTAATGAATGATGTAAAATTTTTGATAAGCTCTACTGCAGTAAGAAAACGTAACGTAAATGTAATCGAATATATCAGTCTTCATACATTGCTTGAAGAATATGAGCTTTATGGCATTTTTCGTCATTCTACGCTTTTCAAAAATTATTAATTATAAGACGAATTTAAGTCTTATTGATACAAAATTATAGAACTGACTTAATTTTAACTGATACTATAAGAAAAAAATTATTCTTATTTTATTTCCAAAAATATCCTTTAGAGACTGATTTACCTCCTATTACACAGAGAATGGCATACGTATTCAACCAAAATTTTATTCATTAATTTTTTTTTTTGTATATTAATAGCGATTTTCTAAAGAAATTTTAAGTTGAAATATATATACGATAGATGAAAAAGGTCATAAAAATTGCTAAAAAAAAGTGGCTAAAAATGGGTAAAACATGGCTACAAAATACTTAATGGCAAAATTAAATTTACAGTGGCTAAACTGTTTTACTTGTTTAATTTTTATTTTATAGCCCACATATTTTGGACTCTACCAATTTTCACTCATTTGTTTAAATATGTTAAACTATTTATGCGTATATATATATATATATATTAAACGAAATATATATAAAATTCATAATTTAGAACTATTAAAAAAGTGTAAATTTTTGTTAAAAAAATAACCTGTTGTCAAAAAATCTTAACAGTAACGCTGGTTATCAACCATGTATTGGATTGACTTACGTAGTCCCCAAACTTGAATCTTATAGAGAGTCTGTTTGGCATTTTAAAGAGGAGAGTTGGAACGAAATGATAATCTGTCTAAATTCAAAGCAGGAAGCGATGTCAATATCCATTCTAACGAATCTTTAACAATTTGGGCTAAAGAGGTTACCTAACGCCAATGTTATCATAAGGAATATTAAATGTTGCTTAGGCTTTGAAGTGTACGTGTAAAGTAAGTAGAATTTATAAATTTTTTTGGGCACCTCTGGTTTGAAGAGAACATTATATATTCTAGGCGTATACATAATGTAATTGATTGAAAACCTCTATATTAAAAAATCATCGAGAATTATTTTTAACGTTACCATTAGATCTTCCAAAAAGTTAAGCGTGGAGAGGGTTTTATGAAAACTTAAATTAATAAATTCAAAAACGATACTTTCATATAAGAAATTTCGTTCTTAAAATATCTTTGTTTGGGAGTTATTTCAATTGATTTTTCGAAGAAATAAAATATGTATTAATTTTCAATAATGATGAAATTATTTCCGCACTTCTGTGATATTTTAAAATCCAGTTTTGTCAAAATATGTTTTTCTGGATAATATGTGTTTAATAAAATTGTTTCAAAGGATTTTCATTTATTGATTGATTGTTTGTTATTGTCCTATTTTGAACCACCAATACGCCTTCAGAAAAAGTTTTAAGTTAAAAAAATATATATGTAAATGTAATATATCACTTTAATTTGCTTTTGAAGAAGATATTTCACTGAATTTGAACTGAAAGCAGCAAATATAGTAATTTTTTATATACATACTACATAAAATAATTATATTTTACATAATGCGCTTTGCTGTGCAAAAATTCTCCTCAGTTCTAGATCTCGAAAGAAATTTCACAAATCACGACGTGTATTAGAAACGTATTTGGGACAAAATTTGAAAATTCTCGCTGTTATAGTAATCTAGAGAAGGGAAAAGCAATGTTAGATTTCTATGGCGGACACCTCTCTCCAAAGTTATATCCGTCCTATATTTATTATTATTAATTTAGGAGCTGTTTTGAGGACCACTAATTTCCAATTAATTACAATTTTCCCCCTTTTTGAATTTTTTATTAGGTATTTACAGTTTTAGATTATTTTCAACAGTTTCAGTTGTAATCACTATAATAGACATTTTTAAGGTTATGAATAATTTGAATTATTAAGGATATAAGGTAAGAAATCCATATATTTGAGTTGTTATACATACTTTTTTATTTTTGAAAGAACTACCTCCATACTTGCCTTCTTCAAGAAATTTATTCTACTTCATAGCAATTCATTTCACTTATATTGTTTAAATATTTTCTAATAAATTATGCAGAAAATTTGCAACCGTTATTTCCTTTTATTTGTGTTACTTGACCGAATTATGTTTGTTTGAAGAGAAATAGAAAATTTATTATTATATATTTATTATTGTGTTTCTTTTATCTCACATTCCTTTAAAATAATAATAAATTCATTTCAATTTTTCGACCTTCTACTTATGTTTTTTTTGCGAAGTTCCAAAAGGACTCCATTTTATTATTTGGTTTTATTAATGTTGTTATCCTTTTAGAAAGGATACTCTATTGTCAAGTTTCCATTTTTAAATAAGCGCCATAATGGAAAACAACCAGAGGTAATAAATAAATGTCTTGGATTGTTTCTTGTTTTCTTTTTTTGGGTTTTTCTCTTTTTTACTTTGTTTCCTTTTAGTTTTTTTTGGGAAACTTGTACTCTAAAGAGAAAATGAAAATAAATTTGTATTTGTGTAATAACATATGTTTTTATATAAACGAACAATATTTATATATTTTAAAATATAAACACTAACACGCATTCTATAACAGATATATTTACATGTATTGTGTATTTATGTAAATATGTAAAATATTCCATGCTGTTTTAAAATTTTAAATTTTCAAAGAGGTTTATTTTAATTTTTTCGTCACCAAGTATGTCTTAAGGAGATAGTGAAGACCTTTTTGGTAAGCAATCGTCCATTAGAAAACATGACTGATGTTATAATCAGTCAAATCCAACTAAAACTTCTTAAAACCACCAGGGTCTTAAATTTGTTGGCTTCAAATGGTAGCTATCAAGAAGTAATGAACATGCCTCGTATCATTTTATTTTTCAATTTATGGTTAAAAGTATGTTATTATGGTTCAGGCATTTATGTGGGATTTGTGTGTTTTAAAGGAATTTGTTTGGTGGGTAATATTGAAACTGTAGGAAATTATGAAACAATCCCCGTAATATTTAGAACATCGATTCCTGCTTTATATAAATAATACTAATTTAAGCAAATATTTTACAAAAGTAATATTTTTGCACTTAAAAATGACATCGTTGTTGTAACATTACAGGTTGTTTCCTCTTGAAATAAAGGCTTCGATTAATACAGCTGTCGTGTTGTTCCGGAACGGAGATCCAATTGTCGTGGGAACGAAAAAAGTGGTTATATGGGATCTATAGGAAATAATAGAACGATCCTCGTATAATCACACACCGTTTTATATTTTTTTAAATTGCTCTATATTTAGGACCTTTATTAGCTTAAAACCACATTCCGAGGTAGAAGGGAAATAGGAAATAAGTGAAATAAAAGGCCCATCATCCTCAAGGTTTACAAGGGCAGCCAAACAGCCAAATGGACAGACATCATCAAATCGACTCATAATGTGATTCTAAGTTGAAAGGTCTACTTAAAAGTGATGGTATCAATATTTTTCTGTTCCTTACAAATATCTACTTTTTACTCTAACCGTATGTTAGTGTAGGGTATAATGACTAGTCGGAAGCATAGAAAATAGTTCTGTCTTCTTTAGACTGCCGGATGACTAGTTCGGAACAGTCTCAAAAACTACTGGGTTAAGAAATCTCAGTGGAATAAGTATGTAGTTGTGCGGAAATGAAATTTACAAATATAAAAATGGTTACAATTTATGTGTTCCTTTGAATATATTTTATGCAATTCGTGCTTGATATTCTCTATTACCGTCATTATATATATATATATACTTGTTTCTACAACTTAAACTTTTTTCAATTCGTATATATTTGTTAATATATTTGTTATTTCTATGCACTTTATGTCAACTAATTTTATTTATTTTGTCTACTTGTCGCTGGTTATATTCAATTTTATTTTATTGCCCTCAAAGCACAATATTCACACGTCCATTCATATAAGAATAATATTTTTGCATATATATTAAGGTAATTCAAAAAATTTAAATAAAAATACGAAATTACTTTATTTTAGTAAAATAAAAAATTGAATTTAAAATTGATATATACTAGAAGATCCTTATATTTATTTTGATTAATATTTAATAAGATTTACAAAATTTAATTTTTATTTTATATATTCGTATAAAAATGTTGGACTCCCTAATATTTGTACATTAACAGGTATGTTTGTATATAAATATTAATGTATTCTACTGACATATTTTAAACTGTAATAAATAAGATAGGTTGAAAGAGGAATATATTCAATTTAATACATTTTTTTTCGAATACAACACTGGAATTAAAATTATTGTTTCTGCTCATGAAAAATTTTCTTTATGAATAAACAAAATGTTCTGTAAAGTACTGCACGAATTTTGTAAAATTCTCTATATGCAAATTTTTTATTTACTAAATACAGATAAAGCTAAATTCCTCAAGTTGGATCAGTATCTAAGGCTAACAAAAATGAACAATATTAAGTCACATACTAATTTGACATCAAATATTTAATAAACCGAATTATGTCCAATCAATGAAAGATAATTAATAATTTATAAGAAGCAATTGGTTATCCATTTTATTTTTAGAGACTGTCTGAAACTGGTCATCCGACTGTCCAGAAATGAACTTCAATATTCACTTTACTCTAGAGGTTCTAGACTAACCTTTTTAATATGGTCGAAAAGTCATAAAAAGCTTCGGAAAAAAGCAAACCCAAAAAGTCAATATGAGAAAACAATTCCAGTTAACAATTAAAACGAAAAGGAAGAAAACTCTTTAAATCAGTCAGACATCCAGTAAATTTTTTTGACTTTAAATTTATTATTGATTTTTTTATTTTTTAATATAATTTCTATTGGCGGCCTCGTGGTTTCAACTGCAGGTCTTCATGGTTTTCTCTCCATAATACATGTAAATGTAATTTTGGAAGCATTTTACGAAGTGATAAAATGCATCATAACATATCACTTTACTATACGACGTTGGGAATGATTGCTGATGTACAAAACAAAATTTTCATTTTGTGGCGATAAAGAGTGTCGTGATAGTTTTTGATGGCTTTTACTGTCTTCCTTCTAAAACTGCTGGCGATAAGGTAGTGCTATTCTATTTTATCCTAAGGAAATTCAATTGTCTAGTCTCCCTACAAGTATTTTTAACTTGGACTTGTCTACTATAATCTCACTTTCATAGTATATTCTAGAAAATAATTTCATAGAAATTAACTATTGTGATGAGTGATATAATGGGCGACTTTTATTCCGAGAGAAGATGATTGCATACTCAAATGCGCATAACAAATATGGGATAAATATATAAAAAAAACTATAACCAGGAAATATTATGCTATAACAAGTCGAATAAGTCGACAACTTATACCAACTACTACGTAAATAGTGACAACAATTGACAGCTCAGTAGTGTGATATCATCTATTATCAGCTATTATCTGCTGCTTATAACTAACATAGTCACACAAAATCTAAAGCCGAGATTGATTGAACCTGGGTTATCGAAACTGGGATACTGTGAACAATATAAATTGGAGACTCTTTATGTAAGTTAATATTCAAGGACAGAGACATGTTGAAATAATTTTATGTTGAATGTAAATTTATCTTGAGAATCCTTAAAAAAATAGATCTTGGACTTATTAATGCATAAGAAATAATGTGTTTGTTAAGATTTTTAAAATCTTCAAAAAATATACCAATCGATACAGAATCACTTTTTTTTTAACAATGTGCAGTTAGAATAAATTCGGTTAGAGCAAAATAGATTAACAATTCATTAATTATTTATAGCTATTTGTACCATATTTTACGAGTATCTCTACATTATATAAAATAGAGCCCACCTACAAAGTTCATTAAGTTAAACCACTCAAAAAGTGCATAAACTCCAAGAAAAGATTCAAATATTAATAATCATTTCCTATCAGCTTCATATTATTTCTTTTAGAATGCAAAAAAAGTTGTCCAATTCTGAACATCTGCTTTAGGCCATTGTCATCCGGAATATTTTAACTCCTGGGTGAATAAATTTTCCTTGAAAATAAATCGGTCCATGTTAGTTTAGATTTTTACAAAGACTCCAACTCCATTGATCGAAACAAGTTAAAACCCAAAGAGAATCGAAAGAATATATACATATGCAAGTTTTATTTTTTGTAAACATGGCATTTTCAATGACAGAAAGCATCCTAATTTTTGTACAAATAACCGCTTTCTTAGAGTGGAAGTACTAATCTGAAGTTTTGGCTCATTTATTACATCTTTCAATAAACAATGTGCTTATTGAGTTTTTGACTCATGATCACATATATTAAATCAAATTTTGCTGATCAATAGATCGAATTAAATTACAAAATATAGTGTAATAAATTTTGCCATCACTGGTAGACTTCTTTATTTGCTTTAAATTTTGTACAAAACTTAGATATTGCCAAAATATTGTCCTGGATAACTACCAATATATACATACACATGTATGTATATATGCATAACAAAATATTAAAGACATCAATTACAATAAAGTATAGTTTAAAAAGAGACCATAAATATGATTTGATATTATTTTTTTCAACTATACATTGTATTTGTGTGTGTATTGGAAGTTCTTTTTTTAACCCAAACATGTATAACATAATTTTAAAGGACTTGGTCAACAAAATTTATTTGTGATCACGATAAATTTGTTGTATTTTATAACACGAACAGTTTATTTAAAAATATCATATGTAGGACTTCAATTCTAATTCGTATAGTTTTTAAGCTGGAGGGTCCCAGCCGCCTTTGATGGCTCATTCATTTTACTGAGTGACAAGTCATTTTAATATTGACTTGAACTAAAAGGTTTCATATCTCCCTCCTTACGGTACACTTGGTAACGATAAAGTGTATTGTGTATTTCACAAGTTTTTTACTGGAACATCAAAAAAGCTGTGGGGGAACCATAAGCTATAGATTACCAATAATACAAATAAAACTTGAATAAATGATATAAAAATGGTCTTATGAAAGTCGAAACTCGTATTATGTAATTTTAATCTCCCAATTTTTACTAAATTAACTTACTATTTTTTGAAATACATTTTATTATAATTCAGTTCACATTACATTTTGTATTTGTCCATATTTTTTTGATTACAATCTTTACTTTTTTATTTTAATACAAGTTAATAATGATGTTAACATAGAAATAATATAATTTTGTGTAGACAAGAATAAAGAGATTTTTTTCATTCTTCTAACTCTTCGTATCGTTGATATAGAAATCCTGCAGTACAATGTATTGAATGTATAAGTATTGTAAAAAAGGACAAAGGACTAAGTAAACATGAATATATAGAATGTGCCAAGATTTAAGCCAATACATATTATATACATTTTGTAAGGGTGTACATACACACATGTACACCCATACAAAAATAATATATGTATATGTATGTGTAAATGAAACGAAAAGAAAGAAAAATTTAAAGCTTGTAACGGTAATGTTGTACTCAAGTTTATTTTTCTCCTTTAACAATATTTTTATTTTTTTACTGTTAGAAAATGTTCATTAATATGCACGTTGCGGTAGCAGGCTTTATTCAAATATATACACACATGTGTATAAATACACATAAAAAATTCTAAGATTAAAAGTGTCAGGATATTAGCTTCACTTTCAACTCACTAACAATTATTTAAATGTTTGTATCTGTATTAGTGTAGTCATAAACTCCTTAAAAATATAAAAGTTAAGATTATTTCTGTTTTACTGTTTTTCCAAAAGAAATTTGAACCACTCTAATATATTTCAACATATTTATGAAAAAATTCTTACATTTGTATGGAAGTACAAATATTTTAGTTAACTTCTAATGTTGTGTGATTATTTAAATTGAAAGAAAATATTTTAGAAATTAATAGTCTTATTAGATGTCCTGTGGACTCTGTAATATTACTTATTGTTTGCGAAATGGTAGTCTCTCTCTTAAATTAAATTACGCTTTTTATAACGTACAACAGTGAATGACTGTAAACTTATATTATATATATTTATCACTATGAATGTAGTGCTATAAACAGATATATTCGCTTGTAGTTTTTATATATTTTTCAAGAAACTATATTTATGATATTATTTTGTCCAAACGCATATTCAAACTTATTTTTTATATTCTATTTGTTTATAGGTCGGTATTTCAAAAATCTGCATAGTTCTGAATAGATTATCTCAAATTAGATTTATGAATTTGTTTCGATAGTAGTGATGATATATAGCTACGGACCTATAAATGAAAAATTTATTTATCAAACTCATATCGCTATTAATAGAAATTATGGAAAGATAAAAAATGGGAAATAGACATTTTTGCATCTTGATATCTGTTGGAGATATCTGGAGAGATATAATTCTTTCGGAAATATGGAACTTTTTACAAAAAAATACTTTCAGGTAAATATTAAAAAAGTACATAAAATTTCAATAAAAAAGATTGTCATACTAAACTTTTTTAAACTATTATTATCAATAATGTTTAAAAAATACATAATTTTTGATTCCATGATGTGTAATATGACCATATACATCCAAACTAAGGAATGAGATCGAAAATTTCTGGTTCAGGTAGAAGGAATTTGGACCACATGGTGTTTCTTAAGCTAAAATATAGAAAACATTTTTAAAAGAGCTGCCAACATCTGAGAGGAAAGCGGCCCGGTAAGCTTGATGCTCGTTACTGTCAGAAAATGTTCATTAGTATGTACGTAGCGGTAGTAGGCTTTATCCAAATATATACACACACTCACACACATATAAACGCTCAAAACTCAGGAAGCACTTTTAAAAGAGCTCCCAACTTCTGGTAGGAAAGCAGCTTGGTAAGCTCGGTTCTCGGAATATTTTGCATGAGAAGATAGGGCTAGTGCAGGTTTAAAAACCTACAATTATCAAAAACTTTCTGGGAGGAACGCTTCTTAAAAATTTTGAGACTAAAAACAGAACACGGAAATTGAAGTTGAAAAATATTATGACTTTACTTATGAAATGGTGGATTTTTCGCAATTTTTTGTTCAAAAAATTGTATGTTGCTGATTCCCGAGAGAATGTTGAAAGAAAAGTTATATGCAGTTGCGACAAAAGAAAAAACTCTTTAAATACCAATATATTTTATATCAAACAATTATAAATAGGACTTCATATTGTGTACACATCTTTTTTTGGCCCGATTTGACATTATGCCTTTATGATAAACAAGCCCTTGGGCTGTACAAGAACAATAATGTGTGTGTGCTCTTGTTAAAAGAAAATTGAAGAGTGCAAAAATGTGTCCAAAAGTGTAATAGACATTAAAGAAATGTGGACATCAAAAGAAATGTTGTCCAAATAAAAATATTTTTTTCTTTTTGTAAATTTTAATAAATAAAAAAACTAAAACTGTTCAGTGGTGTCATTTTCATAAACATATACGAATGTATGTTAATAATTTTTTAATCTCGCTCCTTATAAATATTTTCAGTCCTAAAACTTATGACGTTTTAGTCCTCATTTTAGGTGTAGATCGTCATATTATTTACTACTGGAAATTCATATTTACTTTTTACAAATGTATAACGTTCCATCTAGAAATTTTTACTTAAATTTGTATTTTCTAATAAATATTTTGGGTAAAAAAAACCCATAACAATAAAAAATATTAAATTTTAAAAAATATTTTAGTAATGTACATTATTAACAAAACAATCAAATTTAAGGTCATTATTCCAGTACTTGTTTTATCCGCCAAATATGTTGGGGCTTTAGTTCCTTTTAATTGATACGATTTATTTCATTTATTATATTTTGTACTTGATAATAAGAACAATATTTAAAAAAGTAGTTTCATTTGAAAAATACGTATCTTATTTCTTTAATATTGCTCCTTATGTGGGAAAATTCTTCCTTTAACATTATTATACCTTCCACCACCACAAGTGATAAAGAGCGCATATTAATTATGTGTGTAACGCTAAGAAGCGCCATCTTAGAACCCCTAATATATATTTTTGATTCAATCAAAATCTGAGTCGCTACGTCTACTATCAGTCGTTAAATTGAAATGAAATTTTGCCATAGTATTTAGTTATGTGAACTTCATATATAAGAAAAGCGCTCATATAATGTGAACCTTTATTAGTGTATATGTGTATATGTATATCTACGGAACCTAACGTATTAACTTCGTACGAATTTGTGGTGGAGGGTATTAAAGATTCGGCATAGCCGAATTTAGCAATCTTACTATTTTTTAATAAATTGATATAGCTGGTGATGCAAGAATTTATATTTTATATGTTCTGAGATGTTTCCTTCTTGGCGTTACACATGGAATGGCAAAGTAAATATACCCGCATCACCATTTGTGATGGTGGGTGGTATAAAAGTGGTAAATTACAATTATCATTTATTTTTATTTTTCCGTTCGTAATACCAAGAAGAAAATACAGTATCGAAAATTAAGCAAATTTTTTTCTGTAAGCATTTATTGTCTTTATGTATGTTTTCGTTAAATAAATTATAAAATATTTCTATTATCTAAAAAATGATAACAAAACTTAATTTTTATTTCCTTGATAAAATTAATAAAACAAATTATAAAGCAATTAAAAGAAAAATATTTCGCTTGCATTTAATGAAATAATATTTTTTATTATATAAAGATGTATCATTTTACATTATCACGAAAGATGTGTCCAAAAGATTTCTTGGGTGAAGTTTTGTAGTCGTATCAAACCCATTAATGTCCAAAAAGATAAAATTTGTGCGCCACATTTCAATAACGAGTACTTTGAAAGAAAATTAAAATTTGATTTCTACAATTCAATGCATAATGAATACGAATAAGGTTTATCAATCGGCGTGCACCAAAACTGATTGTGGGAGCTGTTCCCACAATAGGGAATTGCGAATCTGTAATGCTAAATGAATCTAAAAACAAACGGTCCAACGAATTTGTAACCTGCGAAGAGGAAACTATTAAAATGACGACTAAAGAGGATACCCCTAATAATAATGTATGTAAAAATGTATGTAAATTAAAAAAAAATATTAATCAAATATTAGATCATTAAATAAAGAAAAATTATCAAAATATTAATAAAAGAAAAGGAAAAATTATTAAAAAAATAAAGTAGAGCAAATATGAAATACAAATATTGTTTAAAACAGACATTAAATAATTAAATAACTAAAATTGCAAAAAATACCAAAAAATGTTATATTTTCATATAAACAAAAAGTTTAACATCAGAAAATAATTAACCAATAGAAACACAGTTCGTGACGTCAGACTTCCCACAACCGCAGAAAATTTAAAATTTTGAATTTGTGATGGCGTAATCTTTATTTTATCATTCTTGTAGAAATACTACTTGGATGCTTCAGCAAAAAAATCGTCATACCTGATGCATATTGATAAAAACTATAGCTGTAGCAAAATTAATATACATACAAAGAGAAAATTAAAAATCCACTTTAATCACGAAATTGCTTATATTAATTAATTTTTTTTATTGATTTTGCTCCTATCACCGAAATGATTATGAATTAATAATAAATTGAGTAATTATTTAAATTAATTTTTATAATTATTTTAATTAACTTTTGTGATTAATTAATTTAATGTTTTTAAATAAATCCCATAATCAGTTCAATAAAACACAATATTTAAATGTTCTGAAATGATAATAAAGATGATAATTGATGCAATTAAAGTTATGATACACATTTTTTTGTGCGAAATTTTATAAACATTATGCACAATAAAGTTTTTTACACATATTAAATACTGTAAACTGAATTATTTGGCAAGAGTTGTTCGTAACGTTCCAACAAATAGAAGACCTTTAAAAATTTACCAGGAATGTAGTCATATGATATTTATATAATAGTAGTTATCGCATAAAATCAATACAAATATGTATATTTATATTGAGGTTCTTTTAGAAACAATACGAAGCGCTTTTGATAACGTAACGTAAATTCTTCAAAGTGACTTGCAATTTTGCCTTACATATATGTTCCAAACTTTTGAAATCATCCGAAACCAATTAGTAGTTCGCTGCCAAGCAAATACTAGTTGTACACTGGTTATGAAAACATGACGACGATTAAGCGATACAAGCGGATAGCAGTTGGTTTTGTGACATCTTGCTACTCAGAATACAAGTTATTCTATAAGGAACACAAAGTTTAAATGTATAGAAAAAAAGTGACATTGCAAAGTATTGGCATTAGATAAATACCTTGAAATGCTTGAAATTTATACTTACCAAACTATGCACTAAAGTTCCATCTATTTAATGCAAAAATATTTAACATTCAATTCTAATTTTGTCACCAAATATCAAACTAATCTTAATAGTTTTTTTTTGTTGAAAAATGTCCCTTATTTTTAAATATTTTTTATTTAGTTTTTTTTTTAATTATTTCTTCGGCTGTCATTTTTAGTCATATTTATTAAAATATTTATTTTATTCAATAATAGATATAATTCATTACCTTTTGTTTTTTAGGTTACTTACATATGAATATAATTAAATTCGAAAATTTGATTTAGAAACTAGAAATTAGTTTTAAAATGTTTTCGATTCTATCCCATAGTGCAATACCAATAGTGTAAAATATTACAGTCATCCTATTACTTAAGAAAAATTCTTTTTGCATTCAGAAAATTAAAAAAAAAAAAAAACATGGTATAAATCATGTTGTAAATATCTGTTACAAGTTGTTTTGTTCAACAGCAGGAACAGAAAATCCTTTTGATTTTATGCAAAGATTCTTCTATGGATGGGTAAATGCGTCCGTATTCCAATGTGTTTATGTCAGCATGAAAAATGTGTAAGTTTATAATTTTTAAAACTATTTTAGTTATTTGGAAATTATGTTGAACAACAATGTTGTATCTTGTGAATGAGAAATTTCAACTGCAGCAAATACTCTCATTCACACATATTCATATATTCATTTATATAATGAATACTACAAACATACATCTTAAGTGATATATTCCTTTACATATACACTTATAAGCATACATATGTTTTATTTTATACTCTCTAAGAGAATACAGAATAACTCACATTCATTCATACACATACATGCAAACATATTCATTTGAAACTAATCTTTTTCCTGTTTGTTTCTGTAAATTTGTTCGTTTAATTTTTAGTTTTTATTATTCTCTCTATTTAGTTAGTTTTATGTTTGTACTTTAAAAGCAATTAATTTTCCTGCGTACTTACAGTTCACATTCAGGGCGACAGTTGTTTCCAGTGTATGACCCTCGGTCATGGCACGATTCCAAACGACGCATTTATATTTGGCGCCATCATCAACCCGCCTTGGTAGTATCTGTAACGTAGCATTTGTATAATGATTCTTCGAACCGCCTTTCAAAATGTATGATTGTAGTGGAACTGTACTGCCCTCACGATACCAACTGTACAGTGAATATGAGTTGTAACAATAGATGTAAGAAAATAACCGTAAAGGAGAGAGAGATAAAGAAAGGAAAAAAATAAAAGTTACATTTTTTCATTATTATTTTTTGGTTTGAAAATTAATTATTAGAAGTATGAAATCATAATATTCTATTACTTATACATATTACATTTACACATACATGAATGGTCATGGATATAGCACAAATAAGTACTTATTATTTAAAACCAAAGTAATATAGAGATTTTCAATTGTAAACCTATAATCAACCTAACTCATTTTAGGTGATTGCGGCCTTTGGACTAGCCTTTCTAGCTCCAATAAAACTGAAAAATGCTCCAAATCAATCAAGTTTTAGACTAGTCAATGTAGAATTACTTTCCGTGTAAACTGTGAGCGCAAAATGAATTTAAATTTAACGGTTTATAACTACTGAGGATATTATACTTCCAAAAGATTGTAATCAAAACATAATTTTTAAAAATGCAGAAATATCTAGATGGCAGTGTTTGCGTATAAAGTAGCTTAACCGTTACCAAAGTTGTAAATATAAACAGGGAGAGTTTCCCTAAAAGTACACTATTAATTTAATAGTGTTGTTACATTAAAAAGCATAGAGAAATTTTTATATTAAAAGATCACTAATTGATGTCTTTTCTGAATGAGAGATACAACATGTAGATTTGGGCAAAACAAATGTTATCTCTGTAAATAATCAGTAAGCAATGCTAAGTTAGCTTAGGATAAAAAAATTGTACAATGCTATTTAATAAACCACAACTGTATGTGTGTACATATAAAAGTATTTGAAAGTATTAGTATAAAAGTTGAAAAATATCATGATGACTATAAGGATGAATGAGAAGGAATAGAGAATTACTAAAATATTAAATTAAAATGGAGTATAATTTATAACCATTAAATGGTTAAAATACTTAAGGAAATACTTAAAATAGGGAAAAATATGTTGAAGACATTAAAGTGTTTCAATAATTAATAAAACAAATTATTTATTTCAATTTTACTAATAAATGAAATAATGTCAATGTGATAAATATATATAAAAAGGGGAACATTTTCAAATGGAATTATATATTATTTAAATATCTTAATCCATCTTAAAGATAAAAGGTAATCTACCATATTTCACACAACAAGTATATCTGACTCCTAGAACCATAAAATCAAAAATTATATGATTTTTCCTAGTAAAGCGGCAAAATCCATTTAGTTTCAAGATTTATTTTTTATAAATCTTCTATAAATATCAATAATTTAAGATAAATCTGGTTATAAACACTATGTCCCTTAAGTGCACATTCTCAATTAAAGAAAGGCGATAGAACCTGATGACGAAGTGTAAAAATAAGGCTAATAAAATCCCGAACAAATGATTTTATGCTGTTCATATATCGCAATAAATGTCATGATTGTTGTTGCATCGGAAGATATTGAAATCCAAGGAAATTGTTAAAGAAAAGTAAAGTAAAATAAAGTAAAGTAGAGTAAAGTAAAGTAAATTAAAATAAAGTTAAGTAAAGTAAAGTCACAAGTTCATGATCAGCATGATGAACTGCATCCATGAATAAAAACCGAGATAGGCATTAATTGTACCTTTCCAAAATATTGATACTCAAGTTGGGAAAAGATTTGAACCTACTTTATTAGCGACTTCCATTTCTGTCGAAGTTATTTAAGAAAGTGTTACAAAGTAAATTTGTGCTTACCAAAGCTTTAGAAATATTATTCCAGTGCACTGGAATAACATTCTTAAAATATTACTTTAAAAAATAAAATGTTTCCAGCCACCATCTACAATGCATTTTGATCTATCGCACCGATTAGTTCCGTTGATTTAAAAAGAGCTACATTGTAGAGCTTCTAGAACAATTTTGTACGTGAACCGTATTTCAAACTTAATCACATGAGAAAATCTGTTTACATAAACATTTGCTAATGAATCGATGATAAATAAAACTCACTGGGACCAAAGCCAATCAATAAGTCAATAGGATACATATCAGCGATTTTAAGAAAAATGGCTCAGCAACAGAATTACAAAGTCATCACTGATTGACATTTTACATTAATGAGGCCACATATCGATTAAATCGACTTTGTTCCTTATCTTTCATTTGAAAGTACTACAGAGCGCCAAATATGCTTTGAAACGGGATTTTAAAGTATTTACAAATAACATCTGTATATGTATATATGATATTTAACTAGGGAAAATGACATAGTAAAAAATTCTCAGAACCATTACGATAGCACCGTGATAAATAAGAAATTAAATAAGTCACTGATATTCAGACATTCTGTTACTAAAATAATAGTTCAGAAAATTTAGGAAAAAATAGATCATAAAATTAAAAGAAAATTCAAATCCTCTTGTAATTGACTCCAATGTTGCCTCTATATTTCAAAACTTTAAAATCTTGTCTAATACGATTTCGATCTTCTTTATAAGTTCTTCACAAAATAATATTATTTATCTGTTTTTTAATTGAGTTACTTAAATATTTAGCTTCTTTTTTCTAAAGATTAAATTTCATTTAAAAAATTTCCCAAAGTAACATGAAAATCCTTCAATTAATCTAAACTTTATCTTGTCTTTCTCTCATTACTCTTTACTATTCTTAACTTGTTTTCCTGTTTTAATCTCACTCCTGTTGCAATTTTTGGCACCCAGTTGTTTAAATTTTTGCTTAAAGTGGTTGTATTTTTATATTTTATATTTTCTCTACCTCTTTTGTTCATTTTCATTATGTTTTGTTCGGTGTCATTTTCTTTACTTCCTGGTCATATTAACTAATGGCGTTAACGAATAGTTGGATGAATGAATAGAGAGATGAATACCGCAAACAAAATCCTATATATCCCTTTTGATGGTGAAAGAACTACAAAATTCATTGATTTCCTTATTTCAATTATCTATTTGATCAATTACAAAAACCCTCAAATATTTGCGTAGTGTGAATTTAGTTAAGTTTACTTATAAATACTTTTTGTTGTAATCTTTCTCTACATTACAAATTGTTTTCTGTGTTTTGGTTAAAGTCTAAGTATCATTAACAGGATATAATCTTTATGTAGAAATACGTTTCGTATACGATTCTTAAATATAATTTAAATTCAGATCAGGCAAACAAACCCTCAAATATTTGTGTAGAGTGAATTAAGTGAAGTTCTCTTATAAATATTTTTGTTCTAGTATTTCTTTACTTTACAAATATTTCTTTAACTGGTAATATGTTGTAAATTTGACCAATATCGGTACATATTTTGCTATAGATCCCATATAAAGCGCCTTCCTGGAAAGCGCGTCAGAATTTATAATACACTTAAATAAATACCAATTCCATTGAAATTCGACACAATAATTTTTCTAACTGTTTTCAATATATATTATTAATATGAACAATATCTGTCTATATTTTGCGGTACCTCCCATATAATTATTGCTCTAACTACCATAAATATAAGTTACTAATCTGGGACCCTTCCCAGAAATGAATGAAATTCATGTTCAATACATGTGTCTAACTTCTTTAATATTGCCTCTAATGTAGGAAAATTCTTCCTTTAACATTATTTTTTTTAACAAATCGGCCATTAAAATCTTTAACTATTTATTCTCTAAAAAATATGCCGACATGTAGTTTTTAGATACATAATTTTTAAAACTTTTAACGTAGATTTAAAAATATCAGTAAAATTTGATAAACATATCAATTTAGATTTTTTTTACTTTAATCTTTTGTGGTACTTTAGAATTTTTCATAACAATCACATAATTATGTGAACTTTTCATTATCACTGACGTATAAAAGTCATTTTAAAGATTTATTGTTCCCAGCTGATGGCATTTGTCGTACTTTTTTGATATTCTAATGGTACATATAATTTTTTTGTTTTTTCGATTTTTCGGAAATCGAATTTTATATTGGCTCGAGCGAAGAGCAAGAATATAGAAACCACATTTAGAAAATTTTTAAATTAGGAATTAATGAAAAAATATTCAAAGGTAGTTATGATGCGGTAAACCCTATCAAGAGGAATAGTTACACAGTAATGTGTTATTGTGAGAGTTACTTATACTCCCTAAAATGGAACCATTATAGTATTCTAATTCATCACTAAGAGTGCCTTGTTTGACATAGCGCACAAGGCACCAGTGACATTTAGCCTCTTAGGACATCTAATGGATGGACTTCTTAAGAGCCTTACATTATACAATGGAACCATATAAAATACTTGACGATAATGTTGAAAAAAACACTTGCATTTCGTGGGATAAAGTGTCCAGGGTTTCCTAATGACCCTTCTCTTCAAATATAGTAAAATAATTGCCTTTGAAGCTCTTGCTATAAAATTCCGATATCACGAGAGTTTGGTGTCAGAAATATTAGTATTAGCAAAGTACCTCTCTCTCTCTCTGACAACTTAAATTCAATATTATACAGTTTAGGTAAAGGAAAAGGAATTATTTTATATTTCCTAGAAAAAGTACAAGTTCAGTTTTTCTCTACCCGATCTGCAGAGCATCTATGTTGCCCACGAGCAAGTGTAAAGCTTTCTTTATTGATCTGTCCGTCATTTAGGTTAGAAAGTGTTCCCTAAGTCTAATTAAGTCAATCTTTAGAATGTTTTCAGAAGAAAAGAAGACAGATTCAATATTATTTCAATATTATACTTTCGGTCTTGAAAACTAGGTCCCACCTCCTATTGGGACAAAGATCACATTTTACTTCTCGAATGTATTACCATATGAGATATGATCTAACTATATATTCCTAGAGTTCATAGAATGATAAAATCATTATTTTTCTGCAAATTTCCATAAAAATGTTAGTTATATGGACTGAAATGAATTGTATCAAATAATTTTGAAAATAATTGAATCAAAAATTTCTAAATAATAAGCAGTTAAAATATTTTCAAACAAATATTAGCGTAATCTGAACTAAGTTGTGGATAGCTTCACAGAGTGCCAGTATATATATGTATGCTAGAGAGAGGAAAAAGAAAATATCTAAGAAATTAAAGACACAATTTTACAAACATCTTTTAATTTATGAAAATTCCAAATTTTGATTTAATTTCTAATATTTTTTCTGTTTTAATTTTCCAACTTTAATAGTTTCAAATGTCCAAAATATCCTTAAAAAATTCTGGAATTTCATACAACAAGTAAGAATGAAGTTAATACGTTAGTTTGCGTAGATATACATGTACACACATAAACTCACAAATGTATACATTTTAAATAACACAGAAACACTTAACGAGTCTTAACATTAGTAATAATTTTGGTTTTAACTTTTTTCTACTGAACTGGTTTTCTGTTTTTTTCTACTAGGCAAAATTTCATTGAGCTCTGTCAATGAAATCTGACAGATTGCTGAAAATCGACAGAGATTCTGAAATAATTCATTCTTAGCGTTACACACGAAATGACAAAGTTAGTATACTCTCTTCACCACTTGTAGGGTGAATAGAGTGATCTTTTATGGGAGCTACAAGCTAAGGAAGCTTTAGGATCATATGGATCGATATAGGGCAAAATAATAAAATATCTGTAGAACAGTTAGCAAAATAGTTGTGTCGAAAACTGTTTTCGGTGAGGGGTTAGATATGGAATCTACATCAGAATATCGTTCGAGATTGTTCTAATTAAAAATATACATTAAAAATATTTAAAAAAAATCATTGTACCAAGTTTCAATGGAATTAGTCTTTATTTAATTGTTTTATAAGCTCAAACCCGTTTTCCAGAAAGGGGCGTTATATGGGAGTTATATCAAAATATTGACCCATGTTAATAAAAGTTTTTTCCTGTTAATCAGATTTTGATGATCTTTTACACGATGATGGATCACATTCAGTTGTATGCTTATATCGATATCGGTCTATAGCTTCCTAGCTTATATACCGATATAGCTTAAAATAGCAGCTTTAAAGCATACTGCTTAGGACAATAACAAACGATGTGGCCAAATTTCATTGAATTCGGATAATTATTCTAGGCGTGAGAATGTTTTCAACAAACAGATTGACGGACATATGGACATTGCTAAATCGACTCAGATTTTGATTTGATGCAATGATGTTTATACATTGTGGGGTCTGAGATGATTCCTTCTTGGTGTTGCGCACAGAATGACAATATAACCTCGTCGCCACTTATGGTTGTAGAGGGTATAAAAAATAATATCCAAAAATCGTTTACTTATGATCCGCAAAGTAAAACTTTACTTATATGGAAAAAACTGAGTCGTGAATCATCTTTGAAACATGCTTCTACAACAAATGCTTCTACATTGTTATTTTCATAGAAGATTTCCTTTGTTTATTTTTTCTGTCCCAGATTTTTTTTGTTTCCTTTTTATTATTCTTTTGGTGTTTAATACATAAATCTACATTTTTATGTGGGAAAAGAGGAAATATTTAAAGAACGATTACTTACGTTATCATTGGATCTGGCGAACCGCCAATACTGCTGCATGTCAATTCAAGCGGTTTATCTTCAGTAGCAACGGCAATATTGCCAGGTGATATTATGGGTGGATGGGGTGGTGTCAAAACTGTCAGATTGTAAAATTCCTGATGTACATCTGCTCCTGTGCCTTTGGCTTTGATACGACATTCGAAACGTCCGTTGTCTCGATTGTATGATGTATTTTTAATTTGCAAGTCATAAATACCACGACCAGGTCGAAAGTCCAATCTGTTAAAGAGAGAGAAAAAAGAAGTAAATAAAAAATAAAGTGAGAAACACTAAGTGAAAAGTATGAATGAAATAGTAACAAATTATACAGATGTATTTAAATTTTTAATTATTACAAATGTAAAAAAGTCATCAGCAACAAAACCACTTCAACTTGTGAAAAGTGTAAAGTTGTGACAAGAATTGCTTGATGATTTTCATAATGAGAAAATAAAATTAATAAAAATTAATTATGTATAAGTTTATTGCTTATATTTGTTGCTATGGATTCTTTATTTTATATTGAATAGTTTTTCTGAAGTTTTATGGGAAAACTTTTTTAACATTTCGAAATTTAACTTTGTTTAGATATTTTGAAACCAACTCACTTATTTCGAAATAAGTTATGAGCACGTATATGACATATTTTTTACCTAAAATCTTTATACGACTCTCGTATAATTTAATTTTTTCATTTCGGCTTTAGAGTTAAATATATTATTATGATTTGTATGAGATTTATCCATTTTGAAACGGATAAATCTCATACAAATTGAGATTTATCCGTTGTAAGTAAGAAATAATAGATCAAAAAGTTTCAATAATCCGATGGACATGGTTAAATAGACTCCGAAAGTGAATCAGAACTAATATTACTTATTTTTATACCTTCTACCATCACAAATGGTGAAAGAGGGTTTATATACCTTGTCATTACGAATGTAACGTTAAGAAGGAATCAAATAAGAAACCATAAAGTATATATTTTCTTATTCTTGAAACATTCTAACGCATAGAATAATTGTCCGATGTCAAAGAAATTGATCATATCGTTAGCTGTTGCTTAAGCAGTTTATTATTTAAAACCAGCTATATCAGTCCATTAGAAGGAAAATTATAGACTGATCTCTATGTCAACCAAAAAGTAACTAGATTGATCGAAAAAATAAAGCATGAAAATCAGATAAATAGAAACAATGTTAAAGGCTAAAATATGAAAAATTTAGATACACTCTAAAATCATTTTCATATTACCATAATCCAGGTTCCGTCTTGTATTATTGTAATATATGTTACAATTTTATTGAAAAACGTCACAATTAAATTTCTAATAATATCGATTCGATTTAATTTTGATAAAATTTATTGAAATTTTGTACAATATTTTTAGTATAACAGTGTAATATCAAAGAAAGAAGGATCCGTAGGTTATATTTGTGTCCATGGAGAGCCAGACCGAAGTTTTAGAGTCCAATCATTATTCTAAGGGGAAGTAATAAGATTTTTTAATCTGACAATTTATTTTTAATGGGGTTCTTGTTTTAAACTATAAACGTTGCTTCTTAATAGACCATGCGTCCCTTAAGTTAGAGACTATCACACGGTCAAGTTTAATCGATCATTTTCTTACATATCTCCCAGTCAAATAATTCATCCACTTCAGATTCTTTACATCTAAAATATGAAATCTTCGCACAATTTAAAAAAGATTATTACAAACTGAACTGAATAAATAGAAAAGTGATACGTATTATGGAATTTAGACTATTACGGTATTATTTACGATTGAAATATTAAGACACCAAAGAAAATATCAAGATTCAAGCAAATAAGATATATTGATTATAATAATCATGATGATGATGATGATGATGTTAATGCTAAGAATTAATTCTATATAGATGATTTCTTTTAAAGTAATTGTTGGCAATTTGCATAACAATCCGAGATACTTGTTTTACATAACAGATCCTTAAACAAGTAATGTTGACAACAATTGAAGGAATAAGTAGTAAATGGAAGTCGAAATATACATTCAAATATTCTTACTAAACATACATTTGTTTATAGAGTGATGACAAAATATCTGTCGATTGTATATAACAAAATTAAAAATTTATTTAAACTTATTATATAATTGAGACTAAAATTGAGAAAAAATGCAGTGTAAAATAATGGAGCGGAAAAGCTATTGTGGTTGGCTTTTTGTAGATGAAAAATTAGTTTTTGAAAATTTTAATTCAAATATTTGTAGTTACATTCCTGTGAAAAGATAAGATCATTTATGTACGACTAATGCAATACACACTCACACATACATACACAGACATATACAATTTATAAAAGTTTTTCTTAAATATAACACGGAACACTTAACGAGTCATAAAAGAAATTGTATATTTTCGGGTAAAACTCTTTTTCTACTGAACAGATTTTAATAATTTTTGGAATGACAATAAAGTACACTTAATTTAAAATTAGGGAAATTTGTCAATCTAATTTGTCGATGTATTTCATGAGAATCATATGAAAGTTCTTTCCTTGAATATAGAGGTTGAGTTAGATATCAGATTGATATCTTTTAATATACTGAACAAATTTGGCCTGAGTATATATTATAGACTTTACTTTTTGATAAGTTTCGGGTGGATCCAGCATTGAGAAATAGCATCGACAGTTTGCTAAGGAATAGATTGATTCATTTTGTCGAACACAACGTTAAACTATGGGAAAAATCGCAACGAGGTAAATCATAGGGGGCTATACTATCGTCATCACGATTCACAGCCTTTTAAGGATATATACCGTAAAAGAATTTGAACCAGTCTGTTATGCGGACGATGTCTTAATGATTTAGGAGTCCGAACCCTCAAATGTAGAACAAGCTCTGAACATAGCACTTAATTGTGAAACTCCAATAGTGTCTTCCAGAGCATTGGAAATAATAATTTAGGACCAGTCTGTAATAATCTATGTGTGACATGAGGCTGTCTTTACTGCAAAAAGATTCTAAACTTTGGGGAAATGGATCGGTGAGGGATACAAATCTTATCGTCAGTATATTATGAATGTAATGCGTGAATTTTAGATCGGTATAGTGATGATAGATAATTTAGGTCCACTTGAATTACTCGAATACCAGATGTACAATCCTTGTCGAACGAAGATCTTTCTCATATACTCAAGGGAACTTGAAGGATAAAGAGAGGATAATAGGACAGGCCTGGGACTCTTTATAGATAACTAGAATACGTCTCCGATAAAGAGACTAAAATCGAAAATTCGATACCTTTCGCAGCATTAAAAACCGCCTGGCTTTATTTAATGAGCAACAAAGTCACATAAAACTGTGAAGAACACTGAAACTATTAATAGAATTATGAAAACACTATAGGGAAACCTAATGGAGAAAAAGACTATCGATAGTCTAAATTTAAAGAAAAGTGAGCATATTTCAATCTACGGCAACAACATACGCTATCATAAGTGTCATCGAGGGCATCTAATGAAGTGTGTGTGGAGAGGTAGAGCATTACCTATGTCACTGTCCAGCCTTTGCAACCCAAAATCCAAAATTTTTATGCCAAGCAAGTCTTACTCTAAAGGCGTTTTATGGATGCAATTGAGGAATTAAGTACATGCTAGAACTTCCATAGTCACAAATGGTTGGATCTGTTTTATTTTTTTAGTTGGCGATCGTACAATAAGCCGATACAGGTCTAAGAAGGAATGCTCTCCTTAACGTAACTACCCACAGTTTATATAAAAGAAATTTTATTTCTTCCAAGTTCTCAAGTGATAAATTGTTATTCCATTTGTAACAGCATAAAAGGAATAATCTAAAATCATCAGTCTGCTATCGCTAGACCACTTATTCCTTAAGTATTGATACAAAATTTGGCCTCAACGCTTATTATCCATAGCAATGAAAAACATATTAGTTACAGCGCAATACAGCATACTTATTTACTAAAATTATAATCAAAATCGCAAATATATATGGACAGTCGACCAAGGGAACAATGTTACATCGATTGAAAAAGAGAATTTAAGCTGAGAAAAGCCTAGAACATGAAAATGTACTGAAGGGTTTAGGTACAAACTCAACTTAGTTCGAAATTTATCGTTATTTTGCGATAATGGATTTACACAGAAAAAAATATCTCCCAAAATATTTTAATTATAAAATTAATAAAAAATCATGAGATTTTATTTATTTTCATTATTGTTAATTAATAAATCGAATTCTCAATAGTATGATTTTCTAACATTTCCAAAAATATTATTCTTTTATTAAAATTATAATATTTTCATTACTGAATACACAAATAAGTGAAAGGAAAATTTTCAAAAAAATATTTTTTATGAAGTATGTGTATTTTATACCCTACACCACCACATGCAGTTGATGAGGGTATATTAATTTTGTCATTCCGTGTGTAACGGCAAGAAGAAGAAGTCATGTCAGACTCCGTCTATCTATCTGTTGGAAATATTCTCATGCCTAGAATAATTGTCCGAATTAAATGAAATTCGGCCACATTGTTTGTTATTATCCTTAGCAGTGTCCTATTTAAAACCAGCTATATCAGTTTATTAGCAAGGAGGTTATAGATCGATATCTGCAACAAACTAAAAATTCTGAAAAGAAATTTTTCTAATTTTTTCTAAAAAGTGTAATTGGACTTAAACAAAACTTTAATTTTAACATACAACTGAATGTGATCCATCATCGTGTAAAAGATCATCAAAATCTGAACAGAAAAATGTTATAGGCTATAATATGCAAAATTTTGATACACCCCAAAACTCTCTGTGCATATTGGCCGCAATTTTTAAGATAATTTACTGAAATTTGTAACATATACTTATTTTCTGGGGTCAATATAAAGTTTCTTCCCAAAATATGATTTTAAGCTTATAAAACTCTTAAATTTGAACCAATTCTATTGAAATTTAATTTACACAATAAATTTATTTAAATTTTATTAACATAGGTCCATATTTTGACATAGCTATCATATAACGCTCTTTTTCTGGAAAAAAAAATAAAATATTTGAATAAACACCAATTCGTTTCAAATTCCGTACAATGATTTTAAAAATATAGAAAAATTCGTACAATGATTTTTCTATATTTTTAATGAGAACAATCTCGGTCCATATTTTGATGTAGCTCCCATAATAGGCGCCTCACTGAAAACAGTTTTCTGTTCTAAAAATATTACATTTATTTGTCATATATCGGTCCATATTTTCCTATAGCTCCCTTATAACGTGCTTTCCTGGAATGGTTTGAGTTTATAAAACATTTAAATAAAAATTAATTCCATTGAAATTTATCACAATGATGTTTCTAACTATATTTAAAGTATATTATAAATATGAACAATCTTGGTCCATATTTTGCTGTAGCTCCCATATAAGACCCCTTCCCGGAAAACAGTTTTGAGCTTTTAAAAATAGTAAATAAAGATCAGTTATATTGCAGTTCCACAATATTATTTTTTTGGCGAATTCACTGTAGTCCTGAGAAGCTTCCTATTTACAACCAGCAAAACTGGTTCAGTATATTAAAAGATATAGATCGATATCTGATACAACCTCTAAGCAATGAACTTTCATATAATTTTCTACTATGTCGTTAAATTGGAATTAAATGTTGCCATAGTATTAGTATAATTATGTGAACACCACCATAGCTGGTGGAGATATTATGCGATTGTGCAGATTTTATACGAGCAAAAAAAAAATGTTGTACTATTTTTAAGTAAACAGTTAGATTCAGAATCACCGTTCGTCCATGAAAAGATTGTTCACAATATACTGGTGCACTTTTGAAGATAACTTAATTAGATTTGGCATGTAGTATCATTTTGGCTCAGCAACGATGTTTATGATTGGTCCATTATTTCATATAGGTCCTGTACAAATGTTCCTCTGGGTTCATAAAATTCCTAATTATAAAACGATTTTATTCACATTTTGCGAAAAAGAATTGTATGATATTCTTAAACGATGTGCTAATTTTTATGAGGATCGGTTTATTATAGGTCCCACACATCCACTCTTCCAAATATCACCCATATATATGGAAATTGTAAAAACATTAAGTGAAATGAGGATTAATATAAGCCAAAACTGATGTGCGAAATTATACGAGGGTCGGCCCAAAATTTTTTCTAACTCTAATAGTTAATAAGTTTTTTTTGTATCAGTTGGGCTTGACTAACCATAACATTTTTACTTCTTTTAAACTCTAATGATCTTAATATTTTTCTTATTTTAGTTGCTAAAATTTAATTTCCAGTTCTTTACAGATTCCACTTGGGATATTAAGTAACTTCACCCGATTATACCGCTGCAGATTTCATTTTTCATTTTTAAATTTTGTTTTAATGTGTGTTAAAATTTAGTGTAGTATCTGCGACCTATACTTTCATCGAGTTTTTTTTTAATTTTAGTGAAGGGTATGGCATCTGACCAAAGCTTTGAAATTATTATTCTGCATAGATATCCAAGTTGAAAGATTCATTAATATCAGATGCTATTCTTTCTATAGCTGCATCGGTTCGAGAATCTGTTTGTTGAAGATTTGGCTTCCGACTTTTGCCATTTGCCATTATATCGGGATTTGAAACACATGATTTAATTGCATTATACATTCTTTAACGAGAATTTTGCATTAATCCAGAAATTTATGCACTTTTTTCCAATCATAATGCATTTTTCCATATGATAAACTTTTCCTCCGTTCTTACATAGTTACCAGATTCCACTTGTGATATCTTTTCAAAATTTTGTATTATTTTTTAATTTATTTAGAACTTGACATAAATATGCAATTTGACTGTTTACGTAAAAACTAATGACGAAAAAATTGTACTATAACAAAACACGTAAATTGACAGAGTTGAAACGGAATATGTTCCATAAACATTTGGAGGTAAGAAAAGAGATTTTTTTTACTTTTTGTTAAGAAAAATGGGATGTTAATGAACAATTAAAGGTTGTGCCATTTATATGTCCATATCTGCATGTGTGAAAAGTTATGAGCTGCTTGACAAATATCGCAATCAGTCCAACGTAAACTGTGTTCAGAACTCTATTAAATAGGATGGATGGATGTCAAATAAAAATATCAATTTAATAGAAAGAATTCCATCTGTGTCCAACGTTGATTTTGCTTCATGTTCCTTTTTTAATTTAATGATCTTTAAATTCATTAGTGCACATTTTAATGCGTATTAATGAATTTTACAATTAAAATTCGAATGTTTAAACTAAATTTTTAGCAATTCGTAAAATGATATTTAAAATAATTGCTATTTATCAAAACTCTGGTAAGCACTACATAAAAAAGTTATGATTTTTTCCATTTATACACTTTCAGTATGCATTATTGACTTACATCAAATATCGCTTTTTCATTATTTTCTACTCATCATATAATAATGTTTTATATACTTAGCATTTTTCCAAGAACGCATTTTCTCAATAACTTTAATAAATATTTTCTCTTTTAATGTTTGTGTATGTATGTATGTATGTATGTATGTATGTATGTATGTATGTATGTATGCATGTATGTTTGGGTTTTGCATTTAAGTGTGAGCAGTTAGGTGTGTAAAAAAAAGAGAAGAAAAATATGATGAAGCATGAGTAAGTATTTCATATTTTTGAGCTTTTATAAAACACATTAGATACATTTATATTCTCTTTTAACATTTCATGTTTTATTTTTTCTTCCTATTTATTTTTCTACTTCATGTGAAGAAGAGAATGATATTACTGTCTTTAATGTATTCACATAAATAGCAGTCAATTATGTGCTCCAAATGAATATTTTCTTCCTTTGAACATATACATACATATGCACATGCACCTACGAGATTCAATATCTAATACGTTTTAAATAATATATACATAGATATATTTGTATGTAAGTATGTATGTATGTATGTATGTATGTATGTATGTATGTATGTATGTATGTATATATGTTTGTGTTTTATTTCCTTAAGTACGCATTAAAGCACAAATATAACAAGTTAAATGAACTTTTTACAACTCCATTTACGTTCGCTTTTTTGCAACTGTAGGTGAGAGTGTTTGTATATTTCTTTACAGTAAGTGCCGGATATGCGTCACTACAAATGTTTAATGTGAAATAAAAATGCAGAAATATATGTAACAAAATGTCTTTAGGTATGTGTTTGTGTATATCGTCATTTGAATACTTAATAGAAAATAATACCCTACAATCGTAATATTTGTAAAGATTTATTGGATTTTATGCATTATTTTTTATTTTTTTTATTTAAATAACCTGAATATATATTTTTTTGCTACGAAACATAGATTTATGACTGAAATAAAAATGTATAGAAATTTTCTACTTATACTTGAAGATATAAATAAGATTTTAAAAATAAAATGACATTAATCTTTTAATGTTCTTGTTACTGCTTATACTACTGAAACTGGGAAAATATAGACAATTTTTAAATGGTTGACACCGACATTTATAAAAACTTTTCAGCTTGGATTATATACCTTCTCCATTTGAAAGCAAATGAATTTTTCATGAATTTATTTACTCAACCCTTATATGACATATTGATAAAACTAAAATCTATTCATCCGACAGATATTCCGATGAAATTTGAAGCATCTAATTATATTTCTGGTAGCTCCCTGCAAATGTCCACTCAGGCAAAATTTAAATTTAACATAAACAAATATTGTCCTGCTCGATCGGTCTTAGCTGACTATTACATACTTACTTGTTTTCTAGATCGTCCACAACGATTGATATAATTTCGTAGGTTATAATCTCATAAAAGATTATTGAATAAAGTAAATATGTTTCAAAAGAACGTTAATTCTGTACGAATATTTCAATAAGATATAATTTTTATAAGAATGAATACTATTACAAATTTAATGATATTTCTATAGTCTTCATACTACTCCCTCTCCTAAAAGTTAAATTTAAAATTAATGCTTATGGAAGAACAAGGAAAATTCAACTAAGTAAAATTATATTTTTTCCCCACCTCGGATACGAATATTACTACTGAATTTCTAGATCGCATTGTCGCTTATATTTAAAAGAATTTATTAAGAAGTAAATAGGAAAATAACTATAATTTTTGCTTTCATCTGAACCAAGCATTATTTAAAATGTTAAATAAATTCCCTTTTTTATCTATAATTTTTCTTGAAATAATTTTTAAAGAAAAGTGTTTGGAACAGAATGTGAAATCAGTTTTTAAAAATCTCTATACTTAACTAAAATATTAAGCATAAAGAGTCGATTACCTCAAGAAAAAACACAAGCAAAGAACATTCCTATACTAAATTTAGTACCGATCAGTATCGAAAATATTTACTCAGTTTAAACATAACAGATTATTAATCGATCGATGAGATCCTGCGACTCAATATTAGTACTCACATTGATATTATACTCACATCGATCTCATAAAAGCTACGCTGCAATATTGAAGATTTGGGACCATAGTTAGCATACATCTTTTGTTTAGCGAACATAATTTTTAGAATGTAGAGAGAAATTTAGAAATAAAATACTTTAACTCAATAATTTGTATCAAAGATAAAAACTTTTATATAGTTATTACAATCTCTGTTATGCTCGTAGGTATTTAGACATGTCTTTATATTTAAATCTTACTTTTTTATTATTTTCACATTTTCAATGACTTCCTGTTGTTCCTTCCACAAACATTTATATGCACATTGTGCATATTTTAAATGAAATATTGGAAATTTTCCACATGTTAAGTTTTATTATATTGAACTTTCTAATTGAATATAGAACATAATGACGCGACATACACCTAAGTAGGTCCATTTTAAACATTTAGTTAGCTTAGTTTATTGCAAAATAAGAGAGACTAAAGTTAAACTTGGAGGTAGACTGTCAGCTGAGCTTTCGCAATACGATTTGAAAAACAGATTGACTGTTTTTAAGAAAAAGAATCCCGATTAAATATAAATATTCAATAAGAATATTAAAATTTCATTAAAAACTCTGCGCTTCAAGACCCAAATTTTATTCTGTATTTAGATCGATTCTGCTTATTTCAATTGGGAAAAGTGATAAAGACAGTAAAATATCTTATTAAGTTTTAAATATTATTTTCGTTCTAAAAGCGTATCCATTAGGTTATCGGATAGACACAGAATAAATATTTCTAATTATACCAAAACATGTAAAATCTGCCCCATTGTTTACTCAAATTCCCTACAAAAATAAAATATCATTATTTACTAAACAATATGTGATGTGTTTTCTTCTTTTTATTCATTTCACTATTCACTACACAGGAAATGTGGTTTTATGTCGCTTTTGTATATTTATTATGCAAAATTTATTTATTATTATCTCTTTCTATAATAAAGCTATCGAAAGTTCTTTTTTATTCCTATGATGTATGGAAATATAGTTATTTCATAAAATATTATTACTTTTTTCATTCAAGTGAAATTATATTAAATTTAATAAATGTTTTAATTTCCAAAAAAGTAGAAACTTTTAATATGTAAATTTAATGTTGAAATTAATTACTTAAATTATCTAAAAGATTTAAACATTTAGTAACTAAATATTGAAATTTTTACACTTAAAAAAATTATATGTGTACGTATTTTACAAAATTTAAAATTTATTTAGGATGAAAAAAATATTTCATTAAATTTTAATTTGGGTTAAGTATTCTAAAATATTTCAATGAAAAAAATAAATTTCGGATTTTTCTTGCGATAACATTTAGATCATGGGGGTTTTAATTTAGACCTTGCAAAAATTTCACCTCAAAACTGACTTTAGTCACCGATTGTTGTAGAGTTCATGTTTCTAGAAAATCCCTGAATCGAATTTGAACTTATACATTATGAGATAATTTTCAGAGGTGGGGATTATACAAGAGCATTAAAACTCGTTGTAGTCATTTTTAAAAATGATACCGATCTTCCTCAAATGTTCATCTACAGTAATATAAAAATTCTTTGCGTCAAAATTAATATATATTTTTTATTAATCTAATTTTTTATGAGCAATAAACTTAATTCCGCGATGATTTTGTATGTGAGCTTTTACACTTAAGGAGATATATAGATTTTATTGCATAGCTGGTCCGAATTTGATCAAATTTATTATTTTTTTATAAAACAAGTAGACAATTTTTTATAAATAATTTTTGAAAATATCTTCATGGAATCAAAAGTTATAAGGCCTTAAATTTGAAATTTCAAAATATGCCGACTTCTCGCTTATTTTTGCCAAATAGTAGTTACACTACACTACAATCTTAAGTAAAATATATCGCAGAGCTGCGATTTTAGAAATGGCATTTTTTTGTTCAGCTTAGTTTGCTCTACAATTTCTAGCAATAGAAATTATTTCACCCCGATATTGGTTGGAGAGATATAACATTTGGAAATCTTTTAATGATTTTTATGAACTTAAAAAAACAATGATTACATGGAATTGTAATGTTTTAATACTGAATTTAGAGGTGTGCATAGGTGTATACAAAGCAGTATTTAATCCGTATAAAAATCAATAAAAAGTTTTTTGGTTTATTCCAGTCGAAAATAAGACGAAATTAATTTCTTATCCATTTTCGCACCGTTTTTTTTTTTTTGAGGTTGTTTCACATTTCGGTCTATAGCTTCCTTGCTTATATACCAATATAGCTTAAAATAGCACCTTAAAATTGCATACGGGTTAGGACAATAACAGATAGACGAAATTAGCTAAATCGACTCAGATGTTGATTTGATGCAATAATGTTTATACATTGTAGGATCTGAGATGATTTCTTCTTATATTTCTGTGTTATATACTATATACATTTGTGAGTGAATGTGTGTACATGTATATCTGTGGAACCTAACCTAATAACGAATTACACGAATTTGTTGTGGAGGATATTGAATATTCGGCATAGCCGAATATAGCTTATTTTATTTTCATTTTAATTAAAAAACATGGAACTAATTTTAATAGAAACAGAGTCAATTAATTAACTAATATTCATTAACTATTCACAATAATTAAAATTGTAACAAATAAGTAAAACAAATACGACGACATTAGTACAAAATACATTAAAATAATGTACGTACATATT
Source organism: Cochliomyia hominivorax (assembly GCA_004302925.2). Classification (NCBI taxonomy): domain Eukaryota; kingdom Metazoa; phylum Arthropoda; class Insecta; order Diptera; family Calliphoridae; genus Cochliomyia; species Cochliomyia hominivorax. Next base: position 57,591,990 of record PYHX02000158.1, read on the forward strand.
CGTAGGTATGAATATGAACGACTTCAAATACATGTACGTACAATACTGTCGAATACTTTAGTGCCATAAAGAGATAAATGTTTGTAAATGTGTTGTACATTTTAATTAAATTCATGTTCTTTAATTTCTCATTTAAAAGAAATAACAAGAAATCAGAACATCAGACTTATTTTATTCTGGGAATATTTTTCGTAATATATTATTACCGAATATGTGAGGAAAAATATTGTCATTTACTTTAATTAATTTTCGTATTTCTCTTGTGCCGTTATGTCATCTAAAATTAATAAATTGCTGACCCAGCAAAACAATTGTTGCTGAAATTTGATGAAAAAGAGAAGCTTAATTTTATTATTTCATCATCAAAGATGAGTAATTATACTGAACCAAAAAAGGTAGTAAATATAACGAAAAAAGGTATAAAATTGAAAAAAATAGGTCAAATATCAGCCAACGAAATCTTTATACATTATAATGAAAATTTTCGTTAATGTTTCGCAAATTCTTCAAATTGGTGAAAAATTGTCAATATGACTATTAGAATTTGGTAATCAAAATGGGGTTAACTTGAAAAAGATGATTATTCAATTTGAATAATACATAATTCAAACTGACAACAATAAATTCTTTAAATTAATGAATATTATTCAATTTAAATACCATATCTTAGTTAAATTTACGAAATTTTTGTTGTATTAATGAAAGGATTACGTTAAATTGTTGAAATAAATTAATACATAAACTATTAAGGACCAAGGGAAGAAGTACTCCCCACAAAAAGCAAATATTGATTATAGAATATCTTAAAAACTGTAACAGCCGGAATTTTCGAATTTGGTCTTTAAGGAACTGTTTTACTGGACAAAATGTAAGACGGATAGGATCGGGGAAGAAGTAGCCCCTATAAAAAGCAAATATTGATTATCGAATATCTATAGATCTACTACAGCGAAAATTTGGTCCCAATTAAATTTTTTAATGCCCGTCGATTTGTGATTTTTGAAGATATGAGTATGAGACCTTTTTAATGGCAATTCAAAAATTCCCTGGTATTCCACCGGTTTATTCTATGTACTTTTCTCGTATTTCTCGTTATTATCGAGAAGACGGACACGTTAATTTTGATGATACAGAAAAAATCTGTGATTGCATTGAATTTGTTTAAGAGCAAATGTGCCTATAAACCTCCATTAGAGTTTTAGTGCATCAAAACTCTATTCAAACATACACTATAATATAAATGAACAAGAGTTATAAAATGCTCAACGAAAGCATTTTTAAGGATTTTACACGAGAAAATCATATTTAAAACTAAATATTAAAACACTAATTTTCTGTACAAAATAAAAGTCAAATTTTGTTATTTATTTATTTTTCCAACCACTAAAATCCTTATCTTATTGAGAGAAATTTCATAATTTTTATATCCTGATTATATCTTTTCTAATATTATTGTAACAATTTACAAATGTAATTAAAAATCGATAATGGAATAGAAAAAAAACGGAATCCTACAACTCTATTACTGTATTTAAATATATAAAAAATATAAAATTGTCTGTACTCTGGTCATTGTTCACTGGTTTGTTTGTGTGTGCGTTTTTGTGTAAAATTGCGTGAGAATATCACATTACTTAAGATAAATATTATATAATTAATGAGCTTTTTCAGGTAATTTTATGTTGAACTTTAACAATAACGATTATTACGTTTAAAACTAAATTGTAAGAGATAACATTCGTTTACTATGATATATAATTGTCGTGACATTTAATAAATAACTCTGACTGAATTAAATAAATTAGTTTTCAGTTTTAAAAGGAATCAGTATTTTCTCTTTATTATTATTTTTTTCTCCGTTTTTATTTTCATTCATCCTTTATTTCAATTTAATAGCATTAATTTAATGAAAATATAATTTTATTAATTTAAGTCTGAAATTGTTTAATTCGAAAGACCTAAAAACTGCTAAAAACTTTAAATAGTTTTTAAAAATATGTATCAAATACTTCTTTTAAAAACTAGTTAAAGTACTAAAGGATTAGTTAAAAGCTAATAATTCTAAAGGATAAATAATTATGTATTTCTATGTTGTGTTTGTTCGTTTGCTGGTGTGTGTGTGTGTGTATTTAAGGAGAATACATTAAATTTATTTTTTATATCAATGTAAACTAAAATAATAAATAAAGAGGAAAATATTCACAACGACTTTTCATGAAAACGACGGCGAATTAGTTGATAAAATTGCATTCTTTTTTTCTCTTAAAAGAAATCAAACTGATGAGCTCATTTTACAGAATATAAAAAGTAAATGTATGTTAGTAAGTATGTGTATATATGCTAATGAAAATATGTAATAGCAGTAGTAACTTTCAGAATTTGAAGTTAGATGATTTTATTTATTTTCATTTTTCATTTTTATAATTCATGTATAAAACAGTAAAGGATCTTGAGTGAACTGACAAAAATATTCCAAAGTCAACAGTTGGGGACGGAAGTGATAACCATATCTTAAAAACACTTTCTTCAAAGGCTGATCAATCCGAGTGTAGCGCAAATAAAACTCATAAAAGCATATATATTTTCTTGCACCAAATCAATAATGTTTGTCTAAGAAGTTCCCTATTTAAAGCAATAAAGATTCAGAATTAAAAGATCTATTCTATATATTTATATTATATAAATATTTTAATTAAAAGTAATTGAGTTTAAACAAAATTAAATTATAACATACAGCAACATATTCCTATTGAGAACCCGGGGTTGTGAAGTTTCTGATCGGCTCAATCAAAGAATCCAGGTTGATCATATTCCACTACATTACCCATAAAACATTGCCGAAATAAGAGAGACTTAGTAGGTGCGGTTGTTAGTAAGGGTATATCCTTGACACCTGTCAAACATAAGATGTCAGAGGCAACGCTAATGTCTGCTGAAGTTGTGGTAGGTTCTGTTGCAGTAGGTTACAATAGCAAATCATTTAATTATCTTAGAAAACCTCTTATTGAAGAAATCTAAGAAAATTTGGAAAAATTATTGATATGGCAATCAATATGCAGTTGCAGAAAAGGAAGGAAATATTTTTATTCATAAAATTTTATGTTTCCACTTATTTGATGCCTGACTTGACAGTATATTAAAGAAGCCCTTGAGTGGTACAAGTACAATAACATGGTAGTTGTACCATGGCAGACTGCCCTGAGCTAAAGGATCTTGTTAAAAGAGAATTTTAGAGCACAAAAAAGGTGAGGTATATTTTAAGATGACAACCTTTTCGAAATAAAAATAAAAAGAATTTTAAAATTCAAATATTCCATATATTTTTTCCTTTCACTGTAGAGATTAAATTTTATCTTCTAGATATTAACAATGTTGTTAGTCTATATGTGTGTGTGTGTGAATACATGTGCAAGATTATTTATGCAAATTTAAGCATATTTTTTTACTGCTGTTGTTACTCTATCCACAATAACAAAAATACACATAATATTTGATGTTGCCACATCTTCAGTTAAAGCTGATATTCTTGTTACTGTTATTGCTGTCGATGTTGTTTTGTTTACATATGGAATTTTAGTTAAAATAAATTTTAATACAAACTGACAGTTTATCATTGTACTCAGTAAACAACATCATCGCCCGTCGTTCTTTCTTTCTATACAATAAGTAATGTGTTCATATGGCAAAAGTGAGAGAAAGAGACAGAGGGAGTATATTAAACAATAAACAATGAGACAAAGAAACGTATCAAATTCAATACTAACAAAATATATACATTGTGTAATATAGGTATGTATGTATGAGTGTTTTCTGTTAAAATAATAAAAAATATCTCTTCATTTTATGACGAAAAGAAAACAAACATTTTCCCTAAATTCATCACTAGAGAAATGCATATAAATTCATGTTCCCGATATTTTGATAAATAGTTGCACATATGTTTGTGATATAAATGAAATAATCGTATGTTAATAAAATTGTATGTGTTTGTAATTGATTGAATTTTAACAAAGTAATAATATATGTGTTATTTAATACTTTACGAATCACGGTTACGTTTCTTCATAAGTAATTTTTAAATAATTAGTTTGTATTCAAATCGAAAATAAAATATATTCTTAAAGGGATGAATGCCTTTTTCTGAAACATATATAGTCCACATTCAGAGTTTCACTTTCAAAGTTTAAATATTACAATCTATGAAGAACATAGTTGCGTATGTGTTATTTGCAATTATATTAAGTATACGCTCAGCAATACAAAACAAATAAAAGTGCAAAATAGTTGGTTAAGACCAACAGTGGCTCAGGTAAATGTCTATTTGAAGTAATTTTCGGAAGTGGAGTATGGGAAATTATGAAACGATCTTCATAAAATTTATTACAGCACTTTTTGATTGAATAAATCTTCGCAATAAATCGATATAAATATTTTAAGTATTAAAAACAATAAATTTAAGTGCCCTATACACCCGCATACATTATATCATATATAAGTATTTAATCTAAAGCTTGCATTTTATTTCATAAATTAAAGTCAGTTCATTTGCATCAGATATTGTAATTGTTCTCAAAGCGCATTAGTTTTTATAGATCAGATTACAGACTAGTGTAGAGACTTGTTTACAGATCAGTCTTAAAGTATCTTATAACTTTCCATTTTTAATATATATATTTCAATAAACTTGTTGTCCCACTTTGCGATTATGCCATCTCTTTACCATTATATTTTTAAGGTTCAATTTTAAAATCCTGATAAGTTAATTACCTGTAGAAATCACTATGGGTCAACTATATATAGTCATGACACGATTATGAATGTTGATAGACACATAATTATGGTTATGTTATTTATGTATACATTTGTAATATTTTAGAATTATTATATTTATTTTGAATTCCTAACAATTTTATCGGTCTAAACAAAATTCAAAGATAATACTTTGGTTTGGCAAACCACCATAGCAGCTACAATTTTGTTGCGGTAACAAATTAGTTGCAAAATGCAACTTAACACTGTTATATAACAATTATATTATGTACACTATTTTATAGTTTTTTTTAATATTAAATATCATGTGAATTTTTGTGGACAAAAATGTTATATTTTTCAAATTTTTTCATATGAGAAAATTTTCCTCATTTCATTAAAGCAATTTTATCTTATACACGTCAGCACGTCATGTTCTTATAAGATTTTTTCTTTTTTTTTAAGTAAAACATACATGTTTGCGTAAATTTGTTTACATATTTTACTTGTATTTTACATTTTGTAAAATTTGCAAAATTATTGTTATTTTTGCAGTACATAGTTTATACGCTACAAACCGTAGGTTGTTGGGGTATTATGCGTTTGCGCTAATGTTTGTAACATGCATAAAAATGGTGTTACTCCCAATTGAATCAGAATAATATTCTGATTCGATTTAACGATGTCCGTCTGTCTACCGGTCTGTCCGACCGGCTGTAAAACATTTTGAACATTCTACAGGCCGCAATTTATGAGATATTTCGATGAAATTTAGTACATATTATTATTTTGACCTAGGGAGGAACCTATTGAAATTGACTATGTTTTGTACAAAATGTTGCTCCCATACAAATGTTGCTTTCGGAATGGAATTTTAGGTAATAAAAATCATAAATATGAAGCGATTTCAAACAAATTTTGCACAATTAAGTCCTATCACATTCTAAAACGATATGTTAAAATATGCGAGGGTTGATCCATTATTTCTTAAAGGTTCCATACAAACTTTTAAGCATATATGTAGTGTCTTAATAATTTACTGCACAGTTAAGAATAAAACAACAATTTAATTTATGTGGGGGTCGTTTATTTATTGTTTGTAACTGCTTTTTATAACCAACATTGTTGTGTAGTGTATAACATAGTTGGGCCCCACTGACTATGACATCCTTACTTGTTTTTTTCTTTCTTGTATTTACTTAGTTTTTCCTTATGTTTATTTTCTTCTTATAGTAGATTCCGTTCTTCATTTTGTTTTGTTATTCTTTTCTTGTTTTGGTTGCATAAATAAATGAAGCTAAATTTAATATTGAATTTTTATGATCCTGCCATGAGGCATTATGTAATTTTATTACTTTTCGCATGTAAATAAATATAACATGTCGTTGAATAAAATTAACCCAGGTGAAATTAATAAAATTAATAAAAATTTATGACAGGAATATAAATAGAAAATGGGAATAGTAATTGCTGCTACAACAGTTATTTTTGGAGTACTTGGATCTTCGATCGCATATTATGTATTTTGAATAATTTGTTAAAGAATTATTGATAATTGATATATTTTTAGTTAATTCTGCCTCAATTGTTTTATTTAGTTTTCATTTAAATTAAGGCCGTTTGCATTTTTGATACCTATATACTCTATGTAAAAGTACACACGTATGCATGAATATAAAGAAGTAAATCCTACTAAATATATTCTTCATGTACCAACAAAAAACAGTTTTTTTCCTTTTTTATAAAGTGAACTTCTGCAATAACATTGAAATATTGGGTGGAAAAGATAATAAATTTTATTAAATTCTGCCGGTCGAGTCTGCAGTTTCTGTACTACATCTTTATAAATAAATGCTATTATTAATTTACAAAAAAAAAAAACGCACCCGCCCAGAGCCAATAGGAATCTCCACAAGTTATCTTGCAAATTGAGTACATATTTACTATGTATGGGAAGATTATATTCTGTAACTTTCAAAACTTTTTTACATGGACATTTTTTAAATTTTTTTCAGTTGATTTGGTGGGTTCTGGGAAAGTGGATCTCCAAAATCAGTCACATCGTTTATTTATGATTTGATTGAAAAAAAAGAATACATAAAGTCCTTTTAGTTCTACTCCAAAATAAACAAAACATGCTAAAAATGTTTCAAGAACCTCAAGAATGTCTATGTAAAATTTCGTTAAAAAATATTCTATAGTTATAAAGTTACAGAATCGGCTAAAAAAGGCAATTATTGATTCAAAACGATATTTGATTATCACAATTTATAAATTTATTGCAAAATTAGAAATTGTAAGTTACTAATTTGAATGCGGTAATCGACGAGTTTGTTGACTACTGGAGTTAAACAATTATGTTATTGTTGAATAATCTAGAATGAAGCATTGACGTTGTTCTTATGACATTTATTACATAAACATACTCAGCTCTTGGTAGTGCAACTAGTTCGAATTCTATGAAACTGATGGAAAATGTTAAATGTTAAAACCCAAAAATATTAATAAAAAAGTTAAATAATATTTATTATATATTCATTATAGCAGAAAAAGTTTTATATATATATATATATATATATATATATATATATATATATATATATATATATATATATATATATATATATATATATATATATATATATATATATATATATATATATATATATATATATATATATATATATATATATATATATATATATATATATATATATATAAACTCATAAATACATTTTTATTAAATCTCATCAAATTGTGATGAGATTTTATTTATTAAAAAATATTTTAAAATTTAACTGGATTCAACTTTTTCTGGACTACGATTCTTTATAGTGAATACAATTAAATTTTTTTGTACATTACTGTCCCATCTGCATAGATTTTCTGCCGTAACTTAAAACTCTCGCAATTACTTTTACGATAAACTAAAAGAAGTATATAAAAAATTACCGATGGCCCATATTTATGATCCACATTCCAAAAATAATATAAAATACAAACATCTTTTACGGAAATTACTTTTGTTTCTCGTTAATTATGTGTTTTTATGAATTAGTCGTCAATATATTTCTTCCTTTATTTATATTAAGCATTTTTCAAGTTCTTAGTTTATATACCTCCAATATAGAAATGTATATCTATATGTATTATATTCAGCGTAGAGGGGCCAAAAATAAGTACTTTAAAGGGGGCAACTAATGTTAAAATTAACTTAATTATTTATGTTCTTGTTTATAAAATTTTTGATGTCTTACTATTTAAAACGGTATTAATTTGGGATCATTGTAATCTTTTTATTTATTTTAATTATTTAATATTGAAAATTCTACGATAAGCAAAACTATACGTGAGTATAGCGGGACGTATACTTAATAATTAATTAGACGATTATTATGTTCAATATAAAGGAAATAAAATTGTTAATGCGCAAATAACAGTAGAAATGCATACCCTACAGATGGTTAAGGTGTCATATCTTTAAATTGTAAGAACAGATTTTATTATTCCTATATTAAGGCATACCAGTCGGTCAATATGTTTAAATGCTTATGTACTAAAATTTCAATCATATTTACGAAAATGCTATATCGAATATTGAATTCCCTCCACCAATTACATTGTGAAAACATTTGCATGGGACAAAAATAATGAGAAGTATTGGAACGTATTTTTGAAATTTCTGTAAAGATTGGAATCAAGCCGAAGTTATGTGCATCTTTATTTATTTTAATAATAATAATAATTTGACACAGTTAAAATTTTTGAAAAATTTAGGAAATTTGCTTTTTGAAATTTTGGGTATGTTTCAGATATCGGTATTTCACACGGAATGGCAAAGCTTATATACCCTCTTCACCATTTTTTGTGGTAGATTATATAAAAGTGTGGTAAATAGCCTGCCCAAAATTGCTATAAGTGTTTTCAAAATAAAAAACTGCGTGTTTTTGACAGCACTAGTAGATTCGAAAGATAAATCTGACTTATTTTTATTGTAAGCAATTTATGATTTCGCTTAGATATTAGAAAATCGATAACCATTTCTAGTTGTAAATGGTTATCTTATTTAGTTTCCTCATAAAAGTAACTTAAACGTTTATTATTGATATATTATTTTTTAAATGAAATTTGATATAATATTTTATTTCAATAGACCTATAATTATATTCAATAGACCTATAAAAATATTCAAAATGAAGGTGTTCTAAAGTTAATCTGAATGAATTTACCAAGTTATATTGTGATAGGTCCATAATGTCCTGTGGGTCCCACATAAGGTCCCTTTGTTTAGGAGTTTTTTAACATCAACGATTTTTGAATTTTTTGTCTGAATACAAGGATCAACTGACTTGCCCGAATATAACAGATCAAGTGATATATGATATTAGATAGTCACCCAAAACCAACTGTAGTTTTGTTTCTTATTTTAAATGACATAACTAATTATTTTCCAAAATCCTGTATATCTGCTGAGTTGAAGTGTGTTTTTTGTTTGTTTTTCTTTAATGTTATTATTTTGTTTAATACTACTTATTTGTAGGTTTCATCATCATGATGAAATGTTGTCATCTGGGTTTCATAAAAATTATTAACACAAACAATAACAACAAAAACCCAAAATATAAAAACGTACTAAAGTAATAAAAGTATTCAAATATTTATATTGTGCGTGACCTTTCGAGGATTTCAGCAATAATTTTATTGTTTATTTTGCTACTTTTACGTGGGTGTGTTTGTGTGTGTTTCTGATTTTAAGAAAAAATATAACTAAATAAAAAATATATTTTACGCCAACAGTTCTTAACAATTATGAGTAAAAAATGGAAAAAATGTGGAAAAAAAACACGAGATTAATAAATCAATAAAAGTATCATCAACATTTGGTGATGGCAGTAATAATAATGATGATGATGTTGATGATTATGAAAGCATTGCAGATGATGTTACTGGGTCCAATTGGGTGGGAGAGAGGTTTTTGAAGCTGCTGCTGCTGATGATAATGATAATGGCGATGATGATAAATAAAGGAAACATAAGGTTGACTGTCCATGGCATAAATTAAAAGTATTGTTTACATTATTTGCATACAACAGCAATATTTGTGTATACAAAAATAAAAAAACAAAATAATAAACAAAAATCAAAGTAATACAATATTATGCCACACAAATATAGGGAAAAAACAATAACAATAACAATAAAAACATGTTGTCATGTTTCGCTTGTTTATTTCACTTTGTTAAAACAACATGAAACATTTTTTTGTTATGCTATTTTTATCGAATGTCCACACATTTTTTATTACATTCCATATTTTTTATGAGAATCTAAATAAGTAAAAAACCAGCCATTTTTGTCAAATATAATAAAAACGTAAATCTAGTTTCAACATTTCACGGAGCGTAACGTTTTATGGACCAAAATAAAATCATCAGAATGGACTGATATTTAGATTGTTGATAAGTAAAAACACTTAAATTGAAAGAAGATACTTAAAAATGCTAAAATATTAAGAAACCCTAGAAAATATAATTCAGATAACATATTTTTGGTTAAAGTAATTATTGTTGGAAATTTCCATTTGTAATTTTCTTACAAAGAAGTCTTTTTTGGTCTTAAAATACTAGAGGTATATTTTCTGAAGATCTTATAGACTGATATTTGAGAAAACCACAAAAAAACTTAAAAATTTGAGCATCGATTATGACCGAACAGCTCGTTTATTATTTCTGAAATTCTCCTTCCAGGGATAACGTTCCACTTCTGTACAAACGAAACATTTAATATCATATATATTTACAGAAAATCTTACAATAATTCGCACATAAATAAATCCTTAATACAAAATATTAAAGAATACATATTTTAGACAGAGCATGCATATCTCCGGAGCATTCCTAACAGTTATTTTTTTCATTTTTGTAAGTGATTAAGTCCTTATACCCTACAGCAGTATAAGTGGTTTAAGTATTCTGGATTTGTACTAATGTTTCTAACATACAGAAAAATGATGTTATACCCACATTTAAGTTAAGAGTCACTTTTTTGATCGATTAAATGATGACGGCCCGTCTGTCTGGACCGATTATCTTGATATAGATTTTTAGACGTATACAAAATTTTCATTAAAAATTCAATAAAATATTAAATTAATTAATATTGTGTATTTAAAACATTATTCCGGAAACGTTATTCTTGCAGCATGCAGCCTTAAAAATGGCCAAAACCTTTTAAAACACTTAAAACCAATTTAAGATTGCGGTTCTTATCATCACATGGGTACAACACTGATTAATAAACAGAAAGTTTGTAAAATGAAAGATTTTTATGGAACATTATCATTTAATTTAATACATTAAATAATATTGTGGTCGTTCCATTATGTTCTTTGGATCCACGTAATAACCCTTAATAAAAACAACTTTTTAAGCTCTCTCCTTTTTAAAATAGTAGAACAATTCGATGAATTAATTTTTATGAAATAAAAAAAAACTTAAAACAACAAAAAGTACCACTTACTGTGACGAATTACTTCTTAAAACATTTAGTGGATTAACTGTATAACTTTGTTTAGGTGATTTTCTCTGACCTCCACTTTCTAATCTACCGCCCATAATTTCAGATTCAGTTTTCTAATCGATTAAATTCTCTTTTATAAGTCAATTTTATAAAAGTATTGTTGAAAAAAATAAAAAAATGACTTGAACATAAAAATATATTAACTTTTTTAAAAACCTTTGTAATTTAACATGTTGAAATAAGTTAACGAATAAAGTGAAAATATTTTAGTGTCATTTTATTGTTACGATACCCATAATATTGTTGGGTTACATTTATATTAGAGATTTCCTTTTTATTTCCGTTTAACATAAATATGGCGAAACAGAAAATAAAAAAGGAAAAAGAAAATAAATAAAATAATAACAATGTGTGTGGAATGTTATTTTTGTTTTTCTTTCCATTTCTTTTTTCTTTTTGTTCGTATTGATGTTTTCGTTAATGTTAATAAACATTGTTTTATGTTTAATGTTTATGTTGCATTATTTTATATATTCAGTTAAATTCAGTTATTATTGTTGTCGTTGTCGTGTTTGCCGTTAAATAATAATTTTGCTCCTTTTTATGGAATATTATCATTTAATTTAATACATTAACAACTCATTTCATGAAATTTATGTGGTTTTTTCTTGTAGAAATACAAACATACATATACATCTATACGAGTCACCCAATCCCTTTGGATTTCATGTGTAGTGGAATGTACACAGACGTATTTTCCCTAAAAGCTTTAGTTTGTTGAATATATGATGATTTATGCTGTTTACTTTTACGTAGATGAGGAGAAGTTCTTATTTTGTTAAAATAACAAAAACAAAATAAATAACAAATACTATAAACATTTTTGCAAGATCATGAGTCAGTTTTTAATTAATGTATATTTACTCCTTCCAAAAATAATCAATTTTTAATTTGAAAATTAAGAAGTTCCGAGTTTCTGCTTGTTTTTTTTTTTCTAAAAGGGATACATCTACAATTTGAACTTTACTTATCAGAAATTCAATTTTAACCCATATGTTCAAAATACATTAATTATTGAGTATATTACTCCTCATAAATGTTTATTCTTGAGTCGTAAATTTAAATAATATAAATTTTGATATTTTTGCTAACATTTTTGAAAAAAAAAACATATTTTTTATCAAATCAATATTAACATCAGTATTGCTAATTTAGCCATTTAGTGCACATAGAAAATAATTTAACCATAAATAATAATCACCATACTATTGTTATTAGATTATTAAAACAAAATGATATTTGCTTATTAGCTTTGTGATTTTGCATTAATAACAATAGTAAATATTATCACTACAAAAAATATTGTTATTCCCATAAAAAAGATTGTTACTGTAATAATAGTTTTGTTTTGTTAGTTATCGCCAAATTTGTTATTATATTATTTTGATTTGATACTAATGTAATGTGATCGTCTTTAAAAATATTGTTATCGCCACTTAAAATATTGTTATTCTAATAAAAATATTGTTAGCTCAATAAAAGATCTGTTTGTTTGCATTATTTTGTTATTGAATAAAAATATTTTTGTATAAAATATTTTCGTATAAAATATTTTTATACACTGCTCATTTTATTTATGTATAACTTTGGGAAATATGTAAGCACTTGCTTTTACCTGGTGCACTTTGCTGCAGAAAAATTTTCCAAAGTCCTAAGTCTCGGAAAAAATTTCACTTATCACGACCCGTATTAAAAAATGATTTGGAAACTTTCGCTGTTACAGTTCCTTAAATATTAAAAAGTTAGTGTTTGATTTCTATGAGGGATACCCCTCCCCTTGGTACTATCCGTCCTTCATTTTGAAACGAAACAAATCATGCTTGTATAATTCTTTAGATATTATATAAACAATATTTGTTATGTATGGGGGTATGGCCAACTGAACACATCAAAGTATTTGTGCACATTTAAAGGGAGGTACTTCATCAAATTTTGGTTGAATTTATATACCATTCTCTGTAACTAGCGATAAATCGGTCTCTAATGATTTTTTAATAAATTAAGAATTATTTTTTCTTTAAAGGATCATTTAAGAATATCAACAAAAATGTATTTTCAACTGTAAACTGTGAACGGTTTTAATGATTCGGCATAGCCGAATATAGCATTCTTTTATGAATTTATTATTTATAATAAATAAAAGTATTTTTTGTTGAAATAGTTCAATAAGTAATCTCTTTTCATCAAATGTGCTTTAACAAATACTTAAATAAATGAGTTACATTTGTTTTTTCTTTAAATTTTGTGTCCATTTTTCAGTATAATTTTAAGTCATTTTAAGCCACTATGTTATAAGGATTTAGCCACTAATGATCTTTAGGAATTGGCAACACTGATTATCACGCAATTTAAAAATCTTGATTTTCCACAATTAGAAAAAATACGGCCAAAATTTTGTTTATATTTGAATAACGGAAAAATTTTTTAAATTGTAAAATATATTTGGCGTAAAAGCATAAATATTTCTTAGTTCTCATTCGATTTTATCTTAAGTCCCATTAAAGTGCATAATTGAAGCAAGTCTTGATTTTGGATACAATAATTCAGTTCTTACAAAAAATCATAATAATGGTATTATCAATGATTTAATAATTATATGATTGAATATTGACGATTTTAAAACATGACACAATATTTATTATTTCCTTAAATGTTATAAATAAACTATTAATGTTGTATGTATTCTTTAGTGATGCAGTATAAATTTTACAGTCTCTTGGCACTGCTTTTCAATCTAATTTCAGTCAGATCACCATGTTTATCCTTGAAGCATAGAATACAAACTATATCTTTTAAAATGCAAAATCCATACGCTAGAATTCTATTTACCGATAACACGAATTGTTATTTTTACTCAGATAATTGTCACATATATCAGTGGGCATTATGATGTGGTATATCTCACTCAGTACATTGCAACTCCAGTGTCTTCGGTGCACGTTAGATGCAGCAGTTAAGTCTTTGGTTTTCACACTCCATCTAATTTATTTACGTTGAATTTAAATTTACCAATAAAATGACATTCCTTCAGTCCTAATTTCAAACAAACAAAAAGTTTTTAAACTTTCAAATGCTTCTTTATAAGATTGCATTAAGCTTCGTTTCAAAAAAGATTCTCTTACTGTGGAAAATTAAACTTATTCATTAAATCTTTCGGCGAATTAAAACACCTTTTATATACAATACACCTAGATAAGTGTCTGGATTAATTTGGATTTGAAACAAACAGAAAAAATAGTTAAGTATTTGAATTTATTGTAATGAAATTTGCCACGTAGTATTTGTTCGATCTAAGGACTAAATATAAATGATATAAGTTATAAAATTAACAAATAAGTTTTCTAATGTATACAGGAATCGGAATAGAACCTCCGCTCTCCCCCAGAAATTTTTTAACGCATACATTTTATACAAATATAAGTAACACAAACAAATATTGGACTTTTAAGTAGAAATCCTTACAACTAACAAAATCCGTTAAGTATGTTAAAAGGTATAGACCGATATCTGTGGCAACCTGTAAGTTCAAGAGAAGAACCTTGATAAAGTTGTTTATTATAAATCGACAAATAACCTCATTTTTATTCACAAATTATCAAAATCGGTTCAAGAAGAAAAAAAGTTTTTAGAAAAAAAAATATAATTAATTTTATAACTCATTAAGGTGCATTATTACGACTTTCCTTTATTGTTCGAAATAGCAAATGGTAACTTTAATTAAAACGAAAACAAAAGTTAACTTATCGTAACTTTCTTGTAAAATAAGATTAATTTTATCGAACCTACGGCAATACTTTAGATAATACCGATTACTTTTGATATATAATTTTTCCAAAGTGGTAACTATTTTTATTCGTTTACAAAAAACAAACAATAAATGTTTAATTTTTGTTGGGATAAATTGTTTGTAAAAATTAAAAAAGTTAAAAAAGTTCAAAATATATATTTATGGGAACCTAATTAAAATATATAAATTTATTATATAGTTTCCACATTTTACAAAAAATATGGCAATTTTTTAATTGTAAACTTCTCCCCTTTAGCTTATTGGAAATTTTTTGATTGAAGTAAAGTTATAATAACCAGTTGCTTCTTATATGTCCGATAGAATTATAACTTCAACTATTGGGAAGTTGTAATAATGGGCCTAAGTATTTTTAAATCACATTAAAGAAAAACTTATATATTGTATATGTTTGTGAGGATGTACGTATGTATGAAACATAACGCATGTGAAGTAACATGCATTTGTAGTGGTGGGTAATGAAGATTCGATGAAGCCGAGTAAAACATTCTTACTTTAGCATCAAATTGAATTCTATTAATAATATTAATTTTGTTTCCTCCTCCTCAAGTGGTGATAAGCTACTTCCATAACAATTGTCGGAGATTAATGAAATCTGGCATAAGTATATGTCATCCTCCTGAGGTGTTTCTTACTTAAAGTAACCTAAGTAAATTTAATAGAAAACAAGTTATAGTCCAATATCTGCTGCAAACGAATCGAGAGAATTATAATACTCTTCCTAGTTTGTTGTTATTATTAAAATATAAACTATATGTGTAATGATAATTAAAAGAGATATATCTCATTTGTCTATTCTATGTTACAATGTGTAAATCTATGTCGTTTAGATTTTCACCATTACTGTATATAACCGATATGTTTCCGTACTATACTGGTCTTTGTATTGTTTTTTTTTTTCATATCCATGTTTATGAGAGTTTAACTTTTATCGATTTATAAAGTATAGATCTTTTCGCAATTACTGAAAACTCTATAAAAATTCACGAAATTTGAAATTTTTTAAACCCTCATACATTTTTTGTTGTATTTACGTCAAAAAAGTGCCATAAATGAATGTTTATCCCTGAATCTGATGCAGAGTCTGTCATCAACAAAATACAGTTGCAAAACAACAAATGTGTTGTAAATGGCACATTAGTGTGGCAGCATCAGAATCACGAAAAAAATCACTGAACATAAACACAACGTTTGGGATGTTTTTTCATTTTTTTCGTTGTGGCTTAAATTTATCACTCACTTGTGAGTATTTTCAGATTTCGTTGTTATTGTTTTTATTTTTTGTTCTTCTTTTCGTTCTGTTGCTGTGGTTGTTGTACATAATTTTTTCTTTCATTTGCCATAATTTCATCAGATTTTTTTCGTCCTCGAACTTGTTATTTTTTATTTCCTGTTTTGTATTTTTCGTTATTGTTGTTTTTATATTGTAAGGGCCATGTGTTTGTAAATACTTTATTGTCCTGATATTCTATTATGAACCCGTAAAGAAAATAACTTACAAAGAGTCAGGAGTTGAATAGGATGAATAGAGTAAAAATGTTCCCAAAAAAATAATAGTTAATGGAAAGGATGAAGAGGAGGAGCAGTGAAAGCAGTTGTAGTTGTAGCTAAAAGAATAATCTCTATTGAAATGATAGTAATCGGGCGTATAATACTCATAATAATCATGTCAACAAATTATGAATGACTTATTTCCTTTATTTCACTATTATTTTATCATTTTTTATCGTATTTTTTATTATTATTTTATTTTATTTTTTATTTATTTATTTATTTTTTTTTTTTTTTTTTTTCATTTTATTCCCTTTTCCTTTGATCTTTCTCTACTTTCATTTCATTTTTATTAATCGTGCGTTAAATATTAAAATATTGAATATTGTGTGTTAAATAATAAAATTACAAGGAGTATATATATTATTTACAATCAACATAAAAATGAATAACGAAAAACAACAAAAATGTGTAAGAAAAATTTAATACTTTTGGATTTGAATCTTCAACGAATTTGGAAAAAAAAAAATAAATGAAATATTTTATAATTGTTGTGTAAAATTATATGAGATGATTTCTTAAATAGTTCTACTTTTTTAAATCACTGTTAAATTGTTATTGTAATTTATTGAAGTAACTTTTATAAGTGTAAATAAGAAGAACTAAAGCATTTGATACGTGTATAAAATATAATTAAGGGGAAAACTTAATATTTACCAGTAGCTTCATATCAATTTGGATATTTTAAAATATTTAACTTAAATTACACAATAACGAAATATAGAATGTATATTTCGCCTTAAAGGTATAAATGTATATAAGTAGGATTATATATGAATTGCGATTTTCATGGTATAATGTTCTAACATTTTTACTCGATTAACCTCTGATTCCTTTAAAAAAATATTTTATAATAATATTAAAATCTAAACAAATTCTCATATATCAGTAATATAGAGCGTGTTAGTGTTATCAAACAGATATATTAGGTATACGACTAGATTACCCTGTTTAAAAAAATGTTATTTTGAATATATAAGCGAGTCCCGAGATCATCCAGAAACGTTTATTTTTCCAAATAAATTCGAAAACATCTTAGCAATAAATATTTCAAATTCCCAAAATTTCAGTTAAAAAATTTTATTTTTACTAAATAAAAAGAAACATGTTTGAAAATTAAGTGAATTCTGATAGTGATAGAAAAAGTATTTTACCTCATGTCCTGGAGTTTGTTATATTCCAGAGGAAAAAATAGGATTTTCAAGGCGTGGAAATACTTTTTGAACTTTTTTTCAAAATTCAAAAATTCACAGAAGTAAGATCGAAAAGCTCTTAACACACATATATGATAATAAAATCGATACTACTTTAAGTTTAAATTTGTATATTTAATTAAAATTGCAAAAAATATATATTTTAATCACAAATGATGTAATTTTGAACCTTTTTCAGAAAGACTTCCATAAACGTTTTTTATAGCGATTTGTGTAACTTTTCTCGAATAGGTAGTCTATCGCTGTTTAAAATCTACCACTCTTTTGGATACCTTCATTGCTCTCTTCAATTCTCTTTTAAGAAGGGCCCAATATCTTTCGACTGGCCTTAGCTCCGGATAGTTTGAAGGATTTGTTCCCTTTGTAAACATTTCACATCATTTTTCCTTTACAGCCCTTTTGTAAACATAATTTTACGTAAATTTCAGTATTATTGAGCTCTTTGTATCAAATGATTGGCCCTTTTGCGGAAATTGCATATTGTTGGTCATACCAGAAATTTTTACTGTTTCTGTCCCTAACTTTTCTTCAATATTTTCTCGAACATCAACAACATAACATTTTTGACGTTTATTTCTGTCCTCCAGGCCTTCTAACATCCAAACTATAACACCTGAAATTGTTAACACCTGGAAACACCCGAAAAGGAATATTAGGAATCTTCATGTGAAATTACATTAGGAAACTGGTGGTAGATATAAAATTATAAATTTTTTTCATGACAGTTTTATCTGTTAACTTTTTACGGAACTGTGGTGTTCGTTATATTATAGTGCAATGAGTCCCAAATTAAGCGAACGATCTGAAGTTTACTATGTATATGCATAACCAAGGTAAATCTTTTGCAAACAATTAATGAATTGTAGCCGCTTTACCAACCGTAGAGAAAAAGTGATAAGAGTAGCAGGAAAGACAGAAATTGAACCAAAAATGAAGATTTTATAAAATTTTGGTTAAAGTAAAAAAATCCATTGATACCTGGTATTAATCGGAATAAAAGAAAATGTTATGCAAAGCAATTTAAGAATAATTAATAAATAATAATTATAATGCACATTTTGTGCCGGAGGAGTAATGAAATAAGTGGATCGAAGAGTTTGAACACATAAGATGTCAAAAAAAAAGTAATATGAACTCATCATCCCAAAAATATGTATATATATATATATATATATATATATATATATATATATATATATATATATATATATATATATATATATATATATATATATATATATATATATATATATATATATATATATATATATATATATATATATATATATATATATATATATATATATATATATATATATATATTATATATATATATATATATATATATATATATATATATATATATATATATATATATATATATATATATATATATATATATATATATATATATATATATATATATATATATATATATATATATATATATATTTGGGATTTCTGTTCCAAAAAAAAATAAACGTATTCATGCTTATGATGAAATAAAATCATTCAATATAAACAAGAACTATTTACCACAACAATCTATTTCTGTTTTTAAGTTCATAAAATCTGTGGCATTAAAGTATTTAAAAAAGATAGCACTGTATGTACCATATAGTGCTATGTTTTTCATATCATATCTGTAAGAAATTTAGAGAATATCGGAACGTAATCCTCTATAGCCTTAATATTATATTTTTACCTGAAAGCACTACTAACAAGACTTGTAGTTTAAAAATAGAAAAGTTATCTACAAGTGAATGTTATTCTTATAACTTAACGCCTCAGTATGCCTAAAATTAAACATATTTGTTTTTTATTTAATTTTTTATATATTTGTTGTTTTTATTAAAATAAAAGAGGCATCCTTATTTTGTATACCCGTTAAATTTTAGTAAATTTCTTATTAGAAAAATTTCGTTTGGCCTCTCATCTATAGTCTTCGATTTAAATATTTTGCGGAAAAACTTCCATAAAACTAGGAAGGCCAATTAATAATTTTCCATGCCCCTGATCAAAATATAAAATATGGCGTTAGTCTTTTCCTGTTTTATAAGTTCGTAAAATAACAAAATTTATAATTATATTTTTTATTTCTGTTGTTAAAAAAATATTTAAAAATTATAAAATCAATTCAATGTAATTATATCATTTGAAATATTATACCTACGTATGTTTATATACTCGTATTTTTAATGAATTATATCTCATTTTTTAAAGTAAATTTGTAAAAAAACGAAAATATAACAAAGCTCATGTCTTAGAAACAACTTCTCTAAGTATTTTTAAAAGAAAGAAAATTTCTTGTAACAAATACCTGCAACAGTTTATGTAACACCTGTATTAACCTACATTTAAACCTTATTAATATGTTATATGTACATTTACGTTTAATATGATAGCATCACATATTATACCAAAAATTTAATACATGAGCTCTATAAGCTCAAAATAGTTTAAAGAGTGAGATCGAAAAAATTCTTAACAGACATACATATTTATAAAAACAAAACCACTAAACTTACAATTTATGTATTTGATTTGATTGAAATTATTTTTAAAATTTCTAAAAAACTGTCAAGTCAGGCCAAAAATAAGTGGACACATTATGAAGTCTTACGAATGAAAGCAGTCTTTTTCGCAAAAAAAATCGTTTAAGTAAATTTCGATATTTACAGAGCCCGTTGTAACAAATGATTTACTTCTTTTGCCACATAACAAGAATATTTTTTGGAAATTTTGAACATTTTTGGGTTCTAAACTTTTCATCAGTTTTTCTTCGAGCACCTACAATATAAATTTTTTGGACAGAAAATTGCGAAAAATCTGCCTGAACATACGTGTGGTCATCGATTATGCAGCAGGAATATTTTTCTTAGAAAACCTGATTTCAATTTCTGTGCTTCAAAAATATCTCTTAATTTTTAGCAGCGTTCGTGTCAGGAAATTCTTATATTTATATGTTGCAAAACCTTAACTTTTCATACTAAAAAATCCAAGCTCCTAGCTATACAGACTGGTTTCCTACCGGATGTGTTGGGAGCTCTTTTAAAAATGTTTGCAATTTTTTGGCTTTAGAAACATCATGCATTCCTACTACAAGTTCTGCCGACACTATTTAATAACATTGGAAACATTTTGACGGCAGATCTTTGAGTGCTTTGTCAAATTTTTGTAGACCAAGGACATCTACAATAATTGACAAAGCTATATGAAATTTGGCCTGAGTGCTGTGGCCATAGCGGAATATAGAATTCTTACTTCTTTAAATTATTATAATTCTTTTAATTTTTAATAAACTCAATATTTAAATGAGAGCAGTAAATAAATAGAGGTCGTAAATAGTAATTTCCTTACGATCTATCATACAAGTTAATTTTCTACTTAATATAAAGTATATAGGAGATATGAGTAAGTACGAATGTTATATTCTGCTGTGCCAAATCTTAATTATTCTCTATCATTGGCAATATGCAACCATTTACGCAAGTCGACGATATTGTATCAGAAAACTTATTATTCGTACATCTGTTTTAACCCAGTTCCGAATAGGTCTCTATAAAAATACAGTTAAATATGATAAAATATTCTTGAAAAAGTTAATATTAATGTTTAATAATTTTCTATATGAGAAGCAATATTAATCATGTAAGTAACATATATACAGAAGTATTGGAGAAATAATTGCTCCGAATTTTAATATGGGGCTTTATGTGGGTGTTACAAGAAAATATGGACCGATGTGTGCCAAATTTGTAATTAGCTAGGTCAAATAGTGACCCTGGTTGCCGTGGTGGTGTATCAAAATTGTGGATATTATAGTCTGATTTTTATACGATGATAAAGTATATAAAATTGATAACAAAAATCTGACTAAATTTTACAAAATACTTGTTTGGAGTCTTATATGAAAATTATTTCTGTACTTTCATGAATTTCAAGTTAATAATTAAGTCATGCGATTTAAGTGTTCGTTACTTTCGGTGGATATTTTTGTATTACAAGTTTATTTTTATACCAAACTAAATTTGTAAATCATTTCTGCTTCAAAAATAATGGATCAATACCAAAATCTTCTGCTTTATTTAACAAATAAAAGTAAAAAAGTCCAAGGGCACTGTAAGTACATGTATGTGTTACTTGAATAAAGTCTTACTTTCCTCTAAAGTTCTAATCAAATAAACTTAAATGTCAAAATACGTCATATTTTGTTTATTACTTCTTCAACTTTACTGAATTTAAAAAATTCTAGAATGGCTATAGGGTATAAAAGCTTAATAATATTCTAATCTGTTGATTTATAATCAGAACCAAACTTCAGATATCGGTCTTTTAACAAACTGAAACGATTTTGATTTATTTATTAGTACAATATTAACATTCCATCTACACCAACATTGTCATCTTTTCAAAGTTTTGTAATTTGTTCATATGTTATACCTTCAAATAAGGTAAAGCATGGAATCGAATTTGAACAAACTGTGTAACATCTGAGTTGAGGGAGTGAGAAACTAAACAATTTAAAATTTCAAATGCATTATATCTGAATCGATTTATTGATATAAGTGGATTCGATCAGGTAAAGTGATATTTGCGTTCAAAAAATTTAATTGATTTCATAAGTCTTAACTTTTAAGTCAATTATTAATTAATATTATTACATATTTTAGTTGAGCACTATCTCGGGAACCCTGATTTACACAACTCTACAAAATTCTTCCGTCATGTAAAAAACGATTGTATTTCAATTGGATGAATAACAAAATTTATTGTTTTACATCAATCAATGCAACAATATTTTTTGTTTTGTTTCTTTGCTTTTGCCTTTTTGTTTTTGGAATTGCTCTTGTTGTATTATCTTTTAAGTTAAAACACTTTTATATCATTTCTTTCAGTTTAACACACAACATATATAGATGTATTACTATAAAAACGTATATTTGTCATATACAGTTTCTACTTTACTAATTTTTCTTTATGAGATTTTTATCCCTTTTCCTTGAAATGGGTTTCAGTTGTACTCTCTGTTTCAATTTATTTATGATTATACGAGTCTACTTTTTTGAATTGTAGCCTCCTTCACTTGTTTCAAGCAGTACGTACATCATCAATTCCAATCATCAATTTAGAGTTCTTTATGTTTTCCTTAAGCCTTTCATATGCATGTTTGAATGTATATGTGTATATAGTTGTACATGTATGAGGTACTCACTTACTTGTTTACATGTATGTACTAAATAATATGTAATAGTTAGGCTAAATAAGAAAATAATGTATAAGGATCACTTCAATCATGTTGGTTGACAACAAAAGAAGAATAAACAGACGGACAAAATTGATAACTGAAAAAAAGTCATCTTTTGATGACTTTTGATAGTTAAATATCCCAAAAATATGAATCATACTAATGTACAACTGCAACAAACGTAGTTTATTTCATATTAGATATTTATATACATACAATTTATTTTCTTTCTTTTTTCATTCTTCTATTTTTGTTAGTTAAAAAATATAAAAAAACAAAATTTCACAAACAAGACTCAAGAAAAAATGACATACACATGTCAAGCATAATATCATCATCTTTAGATTTAGTAGCTTGTAAATGTATAAATTTATATTCATATAATCTACGATATACAAAAAAAAGCAAAAAATATAAAAAAAACAACGAATACAATGACATAGTAAATAACTTTACAAATGCGTACAATGATGAACAAAATAATAGCGTCACTAGATTTTTTTTTAATAACGCATTTCCTATTTGTAGATATTTTAAATAATAAGGGTATATTGACTTTATCATTTCGTGTATAACGCTAAGAAGGAATCATCTTGCATCAAATCAAAATTGGAGTGGATTAGGCTATGTTCGTCTATCTGTTGTTGGTCGCTCAAATCGACAAAAACTGACAGAGCTCAATGAATTTTGGCTTTAGTATTCAATTTAGTCTCTATTTAAAAGCAGCTAAATCGGTTCAGAATATTAAAAGATATAGACCGATCTCTGATACAACATCTAAGTGTCAGCGATGAACTTCCGTAAAATTGTCTATTATAAGTCGCTAAATTGGAATGATGATTCATTACTATTCAAAAAATTATAAAAATCGGTTCATTAGAAAGTTTTGCCAAAAATGTAACTTATTTGATGACTCATTAAGGGGTTCTTTGTTGAATTTAAGAAAAGCGTATATATAAAATATATGTTTGTGAGTTTGTATATCTATGGTATTTAACGCATTAACTTAACATGAATTTGTAGTGGAGGGTATTGAAGATTCGGTAAAGCTGACTATAACATTCTTACATGTTATGATATCATCTATTCAAAAATATTCCTTAAATTATTTTTATATATACAATGCTAAATCAATATCGATTTATATTGATTTAACTTTGAAAAGTTTTGATTTGATATAGCAATGTTAAATTTTATTACTTTTATTGAGTATCTATGGAACAAAATAATAATAAATGAAATTCTAATAATACAGATTATTTTTTTAATTTTTACTTATATATGAAATAATTACTAACGGGTTTCTCTTTCGTATATTTGACTTAGTTTAAAACATACGTTGAACATAGTAAAGTCTAGTACGCTTGGATATTTTTTGAGCACCTCCATATTAACTATAGTCGTTCTAATACAATTTTTAGTTATCTAGAACCTGCAATTTCCCGGTTATCATAAGCTAATCTTCACACAGAGTGTAACTTATCTGAAAATAAGAATACTAGAGGTGTTTTCACAATAAAAATCTGTGGTGTTTTGAGTGTTATTTAAGCTAAAATACAAATTCAACTGATTTTTGTTATAATCATTCCATGACTTCTTTCTTACCCCCGTATGAATTCCTATAGAAATTGCACTTAATCATAAAAATTTTAATTTTTAATCAATTGTTAAATTTGGAGAAAATCGGAACATATTTGAACTTTATATTTGAAATTAACTTTAACGTTAATAATTAAATACAAAATTATGACATCATTGTAAAACCCTAAAAAGTTCAAAAAATTTCCCACAAATGACATCTTTAATAATTTTGATAGATATCATATTTTTAATTAAAAAATCGAAATAAATCTTGACAATTTCAAAAAATACCATTGAATATTCTCAAACTTACCATTGAGATCTGTAAAGCACAGGTAATATTGTTTCAGATTGGTCCCAAAAGGCTTATTTTTAAGTGATTCTGTAACTTTGAACTATTGAATATTTTTTAACGAAATTTCTACACGGTTCTTGAGGTGTTTTCCAATTGAGTTGGAGAACTATATGTTGCTGGTGGGTCTTGAGGCAGAAAGTGGATCACCAAAATTAGTCACTTCGATTATGACGATTTCGTAAAAACTCGCCAAAATGGTATTTATAATTTGATTGAAAAAATATTTTACAGAAATAGGGCAAATTCGAAATAACACGCTTTTTAACTACTAAAAGGTAATGTATTTATTTACTTTAATGCGGGAAACATTTTACAAATTTATCCAAAATGATCTTTTTTATAACATTTTTCTTTTTTCTAAATGTCTCATACATTTGGAGTCATCTTAAGCGAGAAGAAGTAGAAACCTATAAACAGTTGAAATTATATGATTCAATATTTTTGTAATACATAACATGGGTTCGAACCAACCTTTTGCAGATTATTAACTTCGATGTAGATTTAATTGTTTAGGATTTAATTAATAATTTAATAATTATAATAATTTTCTACAGTTGGAGTTAACGAAGCATATCTACTTTTCATTACCAGACACAATAAGATACAAAATTAACTTACATTTGAATCGTTAAATCATCAATACTGAGTTGCAAAATCGTTTGGAATGCGTCATGAAAACACGTCTCAATCCCATATTTGGGAGTCTTTTCATTATTAAATAGTTACTAAATTTTATTAATGAAATAAGCCCCAGTAAAATGAATAACCTTCCATTTGAAATTTAAATAAATCTCCAGTTATGGAGACCCATTTCATATAGGAACAAACCCCCAATTTAGGAATTAAAAACGAAACTTTTCACATGAAATATTATTTTTGCAGAAGTTGTATTTCTTTGCCAAACTTTTTATATTTGTGATATAATTTCATTGGCCAAAATATCATCAATATTGAGGAATTGATTTAAGGGAGTTATTTTACTCACAATAGTTGGGGAGTTATTTTATAATGAAAATAGCCCTTAAATATAAAATACGAAAAATAAGCGAAAGACAAAATATGAATTCAATACAATTTTTTTGAAAATTATTCCCTTTTTGATGAGGGGAGTTTTTCTAGTATTTTATTAATAACGTTTATTTCAAATCTTCTTGTATATGATATTTTGTTCTATATAATCGCACAAAATAAAAAACACATCAGTGCTATTTCAACGACTGCAATTGTATTTAAATATCTACTATGAATGTTTGTATATATAAGTTTAAAAATAAATATATAAGAAAAAAAGAAATAGTAGACTGAAGAAAGGATAAATTAAATAAATGAAAAAGAAAAATATACTAAATTAACCTATATTTTATGAATGTAGAGTAATAAACGAAGTTTATTTATATTTCAACTTAAACTTAAGAAATTTTATTTTAAATATATAAATCTAAAATAAATGATCCGGCCTTATATGGGGACTAGGTAAAAAATGACACCAGCACAATCTTATTTCTTCGAGTTTCTTATTATATCAAAATAAGGCAAATTTCATAAAATTATCTTAAAAATTGCGACCAATACAGCACACAGATTTGGGGGTTCATCAAAATTGTACATGAAACAGCTTATAACATATTATCTTTTGATCCTACTTAGTGACAAAAGGTAACTGGATTTACTTTTTTTGAAAAAGATAGAAAAGTTTTTTTTTGGAAATTTTGAGATTGTCTTTCTTACCAATGAACTGATGGTTGGTGGAACTATAGTTTTAAATAGGAATCTGTGTAGGACAGTAAGAAACATTTTGACTAAATTTCATTGAATTCGGATAGTTATTCCAGGCGTAAGAATATTTCCAACAGACAGATTAACGGACATAGCTAAATCGACTCAGATATAAGTGTTACGCAAGAATACGTACACATTATGAGAGATGATTCCTTTTTAGCTTACCGATGTCACATAATTATCTTCAAATATATAAAAATGGAGAAGAAAAAATTAATTTTTTCTATAATCTTTATAAAAATTCTAGGGATATTTAATACTTTATATCATATAAAGAAAAGAAAAGAAAAGAAAAATACAATAATAAAAACAACAAAGTGAATAAAATAACTTGATATAAATTTTTGTTTGGTTTTCTATGGGACAGAATCTAAGATTTTGATACTATCAAGTACCACAAACCAATAAAAAATCATTTAAGATCTTAAATCGGGCAAAATAACAAATTACTATTTGGCTTATGTTAATTATTTGCTTATGTAGAGACTAATACATAAGCACATATTTGGAGAAGGAGACGTTACTACGTAATCTTGCATTTTTCTTATTACAAAGCAGTTATGGTTGCTCTCAGTTGGAGTTAGCAGTATCAGACCGATATCTGGAAGAATAACAAAAACTATACAAAAAGGACTTCAATTAATCTTGTTTATAAAAATGAAACGTTTAAAATAAATTTAGTTAATAACAATTTATGTCTACACCTTCTCCATTACAATTAAAACAATCGTTGGAATATTTTCATTACGACTAAGAACCTCGTGTAAGCATCCATTAGCTTTTGCGTCTGTCCCGAATTTACAAAAGTATAAACTACTAAACGCCTGATAAGTTATTTTAACTTGGATTTGTACAATGAGTTTACCTTTTGTTTCTTCAATATATTCCAAAGGAGATATCATGTCTTTCCACGGTACACCTTGTGATGATCAAATGGTTTATTACATTGTATTTTATCACTATATTTCATATTTCGTTGTTGATGTGTATTAACTGTAGAAACAAATAAATTAATTGTTATGTTTAACTCCAGACCACTTTTTAAAGGTGATAGATGTTCTGTACCAAGAGTTATAAGATTGCTCAGTAGCTAAATAAATGTCAATATCGTAGATGTGTAGAACTAATTCTTCATTCATATGGAAACCTAAATCTGTAGAAAAATTCAGCTTTGAATATGTATGATCTCTAATTGTTTTATATTGAAGTTTTTGTATTGAAGATATTTTTACGCAGATTCTTAATGCTGCATCTTGGCGACTTTAAATATTTCTACCACACTGAAGCAGTACAATTTGTCACTAATCGGCTAATCGATTTATAAATATCTAGAAAGATTTATTTATCCATACCCCAATTACAGCCGACTAGTGCTTTAAGGGCCTTATTACTCACGTAATTGCAGTGGCAAGAAATGTTTAATAGACTATCAAGTGGAATCCCTGAGTTATTTGAGTGGTTAACTGTTGAAATTTGTATTCCATCAGTTATGAAGCTTAAATTTATTTTTACTTCTTTAATTCAGGTGGTGAAGAGCACTGCTGTCGACTTTGCTGATGAAAATTTCAAATTACGTGCAGTAGGAAATTGTGAATTTCGGTCGTATTCTGCAGCCGCACGCATAAAAGTATGTTAACTGACAGTGAATTTATTGAGGAATTTAATTGTCTTTATATCAGCAAAAAAAGTGTAAATAGGGGTAGACACGCCATGATACTCATTATCTTCATAAGTGAACTATAAGTAAATTTTACAAACATAATACACTCATACATACACATATGCATATACCTAAAAGTATACACACACACACATATATATATATATATATATATATATATATATATATATATATATATATATATATATATATATATATATATATATATATATATATATATATATATATATATATATATATATATATATATATATACATGTAAAGAAGTTTTTATTAAGAGAATAGCAAAGAAAACAGGAAAAACAAAAAGATGGTGTAGATGACAGGTGGCTTGCTGTCAACAAAGTGTGTATGTATGTGTATTTACTTACATTACAATAAAAATGAAACGAAAAATTTATGAACTTTTCAAGTGTAAATTTATGCCTTCCGTCAAGTGAACATTTCGGCGGTCATTCTCAATTTTGTTTTATGTTCAAAAAAAAAAAAATCACTTTAACAACAGCGACAATAACAATAGGTGCTGAAAGCGAACACACGAGAAAAAATATTATCACCAAGTGTATAAATGTATGAATAAATAAATAACAGGAAAAATTTTTGTATTTGTTTGCTGAGATCCTCGTGGTTCACTATTTCACCGGTGTGTCACGTAGCATTTGATTATTTACTTTGCATGACTTTTCATGCAAATATTAGTAAAAGTTTGTGTGTATGTGCTTCTTAGTGTGGCATGGCTAAATTTATACAAAAATACTAATATAATTGTGGTGTATATTTGAGGGTATGTTGAATGTTTGAATTTAGTTAGAGCATTTGGATTATCCAGGAAAATACCATTAAATATAAGAAAATGTAAAAAAATCAAGTTTTAATTTCAGACAAATAACTATTTTGCTTATGTTTATATAGAAAACATATCACAACTCTAACAAAAAAAAAATAAAACATGAACTAAAGCTAAATTCACATTAAGCAAATATTTGGCGAAATAGACGTAACCACTACTAAATTATTTACTTCATTATGAAAAAGTTACTTTGCTAGGAGTTTTTATTGAAACAATTTAATTTGTAAGGCTACTCGGTAACTGCTACTCAATTTAGTTTACATCCAATCAACCGATCGGAAGCCATATAAAGAAATCAATTTAGTTCCATTTGAAGTCGAAATTTTGTTAAAATTAAAAATTATCCGAAATTTGGATATAGCGAATGACAACAATTTCAAACGGTTTTTAAAAACTCCAAACAGACCTGGCAGGCGAGCAACTTAGTAGAAATATTTGGAATGACATATAAAAGCCAATGCAGCTTTGAAAATATACAAACATATATTCTAAGTTCTAGATGAGGATGATACAAATACTAAATACTGTAAATATTCTACAGGATTTCCAATAAATCAATCCATAAAAGAATTCAAACAACTTCACCAATCTCTCTGTATAATTTTTTGGCATAAACCAACACAAAATATACCATTAAAACCGGCCATATAGAACTATTAGCAAACAAGCTATAAACCAATATCTGAGACGACCTTAAAATTCCGAAACAGATTTTTTTTTAAATGTTCAACAAAAAATAACTGAATTTACACAAAATTTAACGATGACATACAATTATGTAATTCTTATTCATACAAAAAATATTGAAATCGAACTGAAAAAAGTTATAGGTTAAAATATGAAAAATTTTGATACACCCCAAAATAAGTTTGTCATAAAGGTCGCAGTTTTAAAAATAATTTCTTAAAATATTATTATTTATATAATAAACTCATAGAAACTCGAGATACTGGAGCATTTATTTGACCTAGCTCCCATATAAGGCCCTTCCAGAATGTGGTTTTAAACTTATAAAACTTTAATATGAACCAATTTAGATCAATTATATCAAAATTCGACACAATAAATATTCTGTCTGTCGAATATTTGGTCATATTTTGCAAGAATTCCCACTTAAAGTCTCTTTCCCACTTTTATTGAAATTTAGTACAATGAATGAGTGAATAAAATTTTACAATTATCGGGCCATATTTGTTTTTAACTTCAGACATTATTACATGTTTAACACACTGAGGAAAACTAAAAGCATCGCATTGAACTGCCAACAATTCTCTCTTTATAAGCAATGGTATGCTGGTCAGTTGAATATATTTCTAAACATATTGTGACCAGCATGTTATTGTTAATTTATTGACAATAATTTTATTGCAACAGAATTATTTTCAAAATAAATTGACATGTTGGCGATTTCAATAAATGTTTGCCTTAAAAATAATACTGTTGTAACAAACATATTGGAAACATGACTTCTAAGTTGATTTTGGTGGAGGGTGTTGAAGATTCGGCATTGTCGAATATAACATTTTTACTTGTTTTTATATTTAAGTAAAAAGTTATTTTAGTTAATGGGGATGCCTATTGAAACATTTCGAAACCTGGGATATCTGGCATAAACAAAAACAAAATAATGAACTTTTAAAAATCAACTCTGTCGCTTCTTACTAGAAGTTTTCAGATAAAAAGATAAAAATTAATAATTCATATATATAATGAAAAACATTTCAAATAAGATTATTTCATTTTGGAAAGTTGTGCGACAGAAAATAATTTTTTCCCATGTATGAAAACTAAACCATATTTTCTTTTTCTTAAAATGTCCAATGCGAAACTAATTTAAAAGCTAAATTTTTCTAGAAGTAAATTAAACTTTTCAATTGCGATGTAATAATCAAATCTGTCAAACTTTTAGATTTATGAGTCATTATGAAATGAAACGAAATGAAAATAGAAAAAAAGGCAAAAGAATAAATTATAAATTACTCCAGAAAGAAGTAGCGTTCGTAAGCGACGTTACACCAGCCCATATCAACCGAGCCTTGTTACACGTAACGGAAGTTGTCGGTAACAAAAGTGCGACTTGTCAACATGTACTTCCGTTAGTCATGTATTGAAAATTTAACTGGCAGAAATTGTTCAAGCTTTTGCTTTGTTAAACAAAAATTGTCAAGTTTTATTTTTCTGCCTACAATTTTTTTCCATAGAACTTGAGTTGTTTATATATTTTTTTCAACGTTTGTTGTTCCTGCTGTTTTTATTTTTGTCGCTGATTTCAACAATAACGGCAACAACAAAAGCGAAAGACCGAAGGTATAAGTTGTTCGTTTGTTCCTTCATACACAAACAAAAGTTCATAAATAATTCAAATGAGTTTATGAATAAAAATTTGTCTGAAATTCATGGAAAAGTCCAACGATCCAAAAAATAAAAGTAACTTTTGAATATTCCGCATCGCTAGAAGGTCCCACATGAGGAAGTGACGTTTTGTTGTTTTCGTTTTCATCTATAGATATGTAAGTATGTATATAATGTTCATATGTATGTGTAAAATATAGGCGTCGCAATTGAAGTTGTGACAGAGTAAATATAACTAAAAAAACACCAAAAGTTTATACAAACTATTTAAAAACCTCGCGTATACAAATACTTACAAATATTTTTACATACACATATATAAAAAGCTAAAAACTTTGGAAAGTGTAAATAAATATATAAAAAACATTAAGAAGATTTTCTAAATATCTCTCTTTAACGTTAACTTTCAGTCGGGATGAAACATATAGTAAATTATTAAGTGAAAATGCATCTAAGAATCATGACATCGCAATCTTATCATTTGTTTTCGTTAACTTGATCATCGAGCATCGATCTCATCAGGATTATGTACATCTGTGTATATAAAAACAATGTTATAGTCGGTAATACCTTTCACCATATTATCGGTTGTAAATGACAGCTACAAAAAGTTTATGAACGATTCTCGTATAATTTGCTTCCCTGATATATTTAAGTGTGAAGTACATTAATATTATATTAAGATTATTTTATTCTGGCCCAAGGACGAAGCCTATTGAAATTTGCCATCTTTGATCCAATATTTTAAGTACCTCTGAAACAAATTTCCTCCCGGCATGAAGTTTTAAACCCATAAAAGTCCGCAATATAATTTAATTCAGCAAAAATAAATCTTATGATAAAATGATGTGCCACATTATGCGAGAGTCCAAACATCACTCTGAAGGGCATTAATCTTATATATACTTTGGTATTGTAAAAATAACTGTTCAAATTAAGATAAATATAAGCAAAAATCTATGTGCAAAATTATACGAGGGTCAGTCCATGATTTCCTCAAGCTTTTACATAACCCTCAATGTACCGCACAGTAAAGAGTAATCAGAATATTAAATTATACGAGGGTCGTTCATTAATTTTTGTAACAACTTTTTATTACCAATATTGTGGTTAAGGGTATTACATACTCGTGCTTGGCCGACTCAATATTCTTACTTACTAAATATCTAAAAATTTAGCTTAACTAGAGGTTTTGTCTTGAATTATTACATATGGAACTGAGTTGTTTGGAAAAATTTAATTCAATTATTACTTTTCGAAATTTGAAAAACCTTGTACAACTAGCGTTTTTTTAATTTAGTCAAGAATTCGCTACTGAAAGTGATTTCGTAGGGGTGGGGTATTCCTACTCCGTAGGGTTAATGTAAATAGTTGTCATTAAATAACTCCAACTTACAATTTTGTCGTAAATTATATTAATTTATTCGTAGAAACGTTTAATGTGTAGAATAGCGCGAAAGAGGTGCCCTTCGTGTAATGAAAATATTATTTTCTCACAATATTGTAAAAGTTCATTTCGTATTAAAATAATTTATTGGAAGAAATTTGGAACACATGTGATTTGTAAATGAATACAATGAATATTTAAAGTACGTTTACAGCAAAAGCTCCAAATACTTTCCAATCAAATTTAGAGAATAAAATGTGATGAAGAAAAGACAATGGGGATAAGCATCATCACAACAAAAGAAATGCTATTTATCGAATATTATAAAACTCGTGGTGGAAAAACTCTCACATGGTGACAGCAAAATAAATCTGTGCTCTCTCTCCCTACATCACAATAGGTGGATGGGGATAGGAAATTTGGCATGTGTCATTAATGTGGCCCAAGGACAAAGCATATTGAAATTGGCCATAAAAGTCCTAAATAAGAAGCAACATTTGGCACAAACGATGTACCAAATTATACGAGGATCGGTTCATTATTTTTCATAGATTTCATACAACCTCGTTCAAAATATTACTCTGAAGGACTAAAATCTCACATATACGTTACTATTGTAAAAAGAATTGATCAAATTAAAATAAACATAAGCAAAAGTTGACATGTGAAATTTTACGAGGGTCATTAGTTCTAGCTTCTCTATAACGTCCGCATAAAAAATCCTTTAAGAATGCACTGATCCCATATGAAGTTTTAGTTGTTGATTTTTGTTTTTGTAATTTTTGCCTATTGTTTTTGTAATGTTGTATTTGTTTTGGTTATACGTTCACCGTGTAAATTTTTCCGCCACGATAAAACTATTGCAATATAAGTTTAAAAATTTTATCGTTAATGCTTTTGTATTTTCGTTTCATCGCCAATATGTCAATTATTGAATTAAATTTTATTTTGAGAATAATTTTGGAACCAAGTTACAACATTGAATTATTATTTAAAATTTTTTTCCAAACATAAATATTTTGGAAACTAAAATAAAAAAAATATTTTGTTCTACCACAACCATAATTAATTTTATCACAACCATATTATGGTAAATACAGTTAATGCAATAAACTGCGTTTACTGTGCAGCAATGTTGAATTAACATTTTTAATCTATGAAGCAAAATACTACATAAATATTAAAACAATCTTCCTATATACAAATTTTAATTTACAATTTTTCAGAGTTAATGCAGTAGTTTTTCTGCCTTGAAATTTTACTATTAAAAAGAATTTTTAAAAATAATTGTTGTATAGTTTTATATATTTATATCGATAGATACTATATATAGAATATTATTTTACCCCCAAACTAAACGTTTTTAAAAGTTTAATTTTAACTGAAAGCAAAAATTAACATTGTCTAAAATCAATCATATTCAATGTTGATATTGGTACTTAAATGTGTATTGAAAAATCATACATTGTTGTATATTTAATATTCGGGATCAACCTGATCTTCCGTAACCTTTTCCTAATATATTGTAAAATATATTAAATTGAAATTAGACTTTAATTTCTTAACAACTTCTTAACTGATTTTGAATAATAAAAATCGTAAAAAAGGTCCGCAAAGTTATCTGTCTATGAGGCATTTTCTTGTGATTGTTTCAATCGATTTCGATTATTATTGTAGCTGTGAGAAAGATTTCAATGAATGGATCAATGAAAGAATGTCATATGCACATGAATTGGAAAATTTAGTACAACTTCACTCTCCAACTGTAATGGTGGATATGTTCATATTTTATATATTTTATGATTAATAATAGAACGACATAGAATAATGTGTAAACGCATACATACATACATACATACATACATACATACATACATACATACATACATACATACATATATACATACATAAATAAAAGAATATGTATCCGTGGCTACATAAAATGAAAAGCAAAAAATAATGAAGACAAGTTAAATTAATTACAAAAGATTAAAAATAAAAATTAAATAATTGAAATTTTTACATTCATTTATTTTTACTTAAATGATTCCAATTGAAAAAAGATTTGTGGAAAGAAATTAAAAATTTGATAAAATTAAATATATATAAAATTACGATGAATTACTTGATTGTTTAATTATTAATTTTTAAACTTTTTATAAACTTTTTATAATTGAAACTATAATTCAAATACGATTATTTAAAATAATAATAATTTTATATAATTCATTTTATATAATACATTCTTTAAGCTTTTTGGCAAACTGCATTATTGTTATCATCACTGTTATTAAAAGTTTTTTTGTCCAAAAAATAAAAGTAAAATTTTAAGTGAATAGAAGAAAACATAAAAAATCAATTTGTTAAAAAATAATGAAAGAAAACAAACAAAAACAATTTATAAAATAAACATTTTGTTACGAAAACGTATCATCAAAATTTCCATCAGATTCATCATCACAATCTTCATCATTTTAAATGTCGCCGTCACAAGCCCCACCACCACTACCACAAGCAGTCATCTTAATTGTCAACTAGACATTTACCACAAAAAAACTTGGTTTCACGGCATAAGAATGTATAAGACGAATAACAACAAAGCAGAAGCAGAAACAGAAACAGAAGCAAAGCCAAGTTAATCATATTAAACTACAGAAAAAAAATCAAAATAATGTTGTTGATGTTTAGTTTTCTTCTTTCTTCACTTTCACTTTTTTGTGTGATGTGAGACTGTTTTCATATAATATATATCCACAAGTGATGATTAAGGACCTGGACCACATATGAATATGAGTCTATTTTCTAACGTCCATCTCACCATTTCACTATTTGACATAATATCGTGGCTTCACTTACAATTCTTTTACAACTAAATTTAGTTTTGTATGGGGCGTCCTCTTCCCCCTGTTTAAACCTTCTAAAATTGTTCAGTTTTATTAAAAAATGATTTGGACAAAATTGAAAAAAAAAAACTACAACATAAATAATTTTCATGTTAAGTAAAAATTATCCTGCTCAGATGTGATTAGAACCATTTAATAATAAAGGGTGCTTAATATTCGCCACATTCTTCCTCTTCTTATAACTGGAGGTTACACTATCTGTTGTTGACTGTTTACTGCTAATTTTATTTGTTTAAATATGTATTTTTAATGGTCCTTATGACTGACAGTCAACAGAGCATCCTTTCATGTTTTATGTTACTGTATGAACTTTTACAATTTGAGATTTCTCCCACTTTTCCATTTCGATTCTTTCTGTTCATATACATCATCATGTTTCGTGAAAACATATGTTTTGAATTTTTCTTTCATCATTTATACACTATCGCGTGTGAGAGCCTCAAGGCCGTCGCCAACGAAAGTATTTTTTATGATGAATATGGTCAGGAAGAAAACTTAAAAAAACTTTATGAAGAATAGGCCCCAAGAATTTATATCATTTTTGTTGCATTACATTGTTTTCTACACTTCACTCTGTAGCCGTTTCTTTCAATCATTTTAACAATTCCGTCAACTTAAATAAACCAATTTTTATTTATTTGTTTTTTCTTTTTCAGTGAAGTTTTTTCAACTGGTTCTGTTGTTGGGGCAATTATTTTTTAAGCCTTGTAGTTGTTGACTTCATGTTGGTAAACAGCGTTTAACACCTTTTACCGGTACTTCGTCATTTTAATTTATTTTTAAAAAAATATCACGAGATTCGATTGTTTATTGCTGGAAACGCCTTTTACAATTATTTTAATTTTTCTGAGTTAAATCGGCTTTTAATTATTCAGTTTGATGAATTTTTCAAAATATCAAATTTATTTAATTAATTTTATATTGATTAATTTTTTGGATTTTATTTGGAATGTTTTCAACAAATCTAAAGGCCTTTTTTAAATATTTATAACTCTTAATTAAAAAATCTTTATTTACTGAAACATTTAATTTTCTATAAGAAAATTAATGATGTATTAAATTTTAATCACACTCTGTGTATCATATGGACCGCAATTTTTAAGATAATTTATTGAAAATTTTCACATTTACTTATTTTGATACAATAATAAATCCAAAGAAGTAATATTGTTCTGGGATCATTAACTCACCCAGCTCCCATATAAGGGCCTTTCCCGGAATATGATTTATAGCTTATAGAACTCTTAAATTTGAACCAATTCCATTGAAATTTGGCACAATAAATTTTTTAACTATTCTAAATATATGTTATAAATTTTATTAACATGGGTCCATATTTTGATATAGCTCTCATGTAACGCCTCCTAGAAATCGAGCTTATAAAAAATGAAATAAAGACTAATTCAATTGTAACACCGTACAATGATCTTTTAAACTATTTGTAATGTATATTTTTAATTAGAACAATATCGTCCATATTTTGATGTAGCTCCCATATAAGGCCCCTCACCGAAAATAGTTTTCAGCTTATAAAACGAGTAAATATTGACCAATTCTATTGAAATTCGACACAATTATGTTGCTTACTGTTCTGAAAATATTATATTAAATTTTCCCTATATCGGTCCAAATTTTCCTATAACGCCCCTTCCCGGAAAACAGGTTTGAGCTTATAAAACAATTAAATAAAGACAATTCCAATGCATTTTTAATAAGAACAATCTCGGTCCATATTTTTATGTTACTCCCATATCAGGCCCTCACCAAAAACAGTTTTGAGCTTATAACAAGTATATTTTTTGTTTTTATACCCTCCACACTACAAGTGATGAAGAGAGTATATTAACTTTGTCATTCTGTGTGTAACGCTAAGAATGATTATTTCAGACCCGATAATGTATATATATTCTTGCTTCAAATTAAAATCTCAATCGATTTTCTGTAGAAAAAAACAGTTTAGTAGAAAAAAAGTTATAGCCAAAATTATAACTAATTTTATGACTCATTAAGTGTTTCTATGTTATATACTAGATACATTTGTGGGTATATGTATATCTAGGGAACCTAACGTATTAACTTCAAACGAAGTTTTTTTTTTGAATTTTCTAATTTCTTAATAGAAATTTAATTTGTATTGAGAAAATAGAAAATGTCGAAAATAGCTTTAATTTCTGCTCGAAAAAATAAAAATCACATTTCTTTTGGACCCTGCAAAAAGTAATTTTTAAAAATTATCGTTGTATAATTTTATAAATTTATATTAAAAGATTCCAATATGTACAAGTCTTTTCTCTGTGTGTGGAGGTGATAGTATACTAATATTATCAATCCGTGTGTTACGACAAGAATGAATTATCTTAGACCTATAAATTATAAATATTCTTGCATTCAATCAAAATCTGAGTCTAACATACACACATATATTTATCATCATACTAAACACAAATTCAAAATAATTTTCTAAAATTTGTTACATACAATTGTTTGGATCATACCGGGATTTTTAATTAAATCTATCTTCCAGAATAGGATTTAAGTTTATAGAATTCATTATAAATACCAATTATATTTAGTTAATTAACAATTATATTAATACCTAATACAACTTTTTTCTAGCAGACCTATATACGGACCATATATTTTTAGATACCTTACCGGAAAAAGGTGTAATAAGATTTCTTAATTAATTTCATTCAAATTCTAAACAATCCACAGCCGTCCTCATCGTTATTTGAAAATAATTCTGTAACTTTGCAACTACATTGATTTGGTTTGGAGTAGAATAATAAGTCCTTGGATCAGGAAGTGGATCTACAAAGTTGGTCACCTCTAGTATGAAAATTCTCAAAATTTTATTTACCACTTTACAAAAAATGTGCTTGCATGTGTGGAATATCTTATATAACTTAAGAGATATTTAAAACAAAATTAGATTTTGACTCATTTTTAGAAGTTTTTTTTGTTTTTTGTTTTTGGGCTTGATGCGATTTACTCCGGTACAAAAATATTTCTTAAATATTGTCCGAATTCTCTACAATATTTTTAATAATAGAATAATAGAAATTGAGAGTTTTTTTCGGATTTTCCTCTGGACTATATATGTTTAATCTTAATTCTGAAAGAGACGTAAATGCAAATACGAGCACATTAAGGATACACAGTTCCAAACATCTTATAACGCAATATATATAGCAATTTAACGAATAAAATCAATCAAGTTTTAGTGGATTGGAATTTTAAATGATTTTTACACTGAAGGAATCATTTTGGAACACTAATTCTTCTTTTGCATAAAAATTCATTTATTGTTAAAAAATAAAAACTTAAACAAGAATATCAGGATTGTCCTAAAACGCCATTACATGAATCAATATTTTACCTGTTAATTTGTAAAATGTGTATTTTTGTCTACAAATATTTTTAAAAAAATGTTGTTAATACAAAGAAAACTTAATAAATTTTTAGAAATTTTAAACAATTTCTATTTTAAACATATTTATCGATTCAGTTTAAAATTTTCCATAAAACGATTTAAATTTTCTATAAAGTATCATTAATTAACAGCTTCAAGGCACTTAATTATAATTAAGGTAACAAAGTTTTATTATAACTTTTTTGTTTAAATGTGTGAGTAATAATAACAAAATAAAAATTTATTTGATTTGTTGATTTTTATCCCTTTTGGCAATTAATTAAGAAGTGAATAATTTATCAATTATAATATTTATATAATAAAAAATTATAAAAAATATTTTGATTTTTTTTTAATAAAAATTTTCAAATAAAAACAAAATGAAACAAGGATGTTATAGTCGGTGAAGCCCGACTATGTAATACCTTACACCACATCGATGGTTATTAATAGTAGTTACCAAAATATTATGAACGACCCTCGTATAATTTAATATTCTGATTTATTCTTTAGTGTACAATACATTATTGACATTATTGATACACTAGCGTTTATGTGAAATTTATGCGTTTTCGAATGAATTTTGTTGTAGGGTTTTATGTAAAATAGAAGAAATTAAGGACTGACGCTCGTATGATTTTACATATAGATTTTTACAATATCAACGTATATGTAAGATTATACCCTTCAGTGTGATATTCTCTAAATTTTGTTATCGCTATATACTTAGGACTTTTATGAACAAAAAACCCCATTCCGGGATTGTGACCTGTAGACTGTTGACTACGTTTACATGGACAGCTCAGAAAATGAAAACGGCATATTAAGAGGTGGGGGTGATACCATCTCTTCTCCATGTTACAAACATCAGCACAAATGCATAATACCCCAAACACCTACGGTAGTGTAGCGTTTTAAAATTCTATAATATAGTTGAATTTTCCCTTGGGTCGGAGAATTCCCAAATAATAGATTATGTTTGTACTATTTCCTTATTTCTTAGTTTTTTTTAATAACATAAAAATATACATACATATATCTATCTATGTTTATACGAATATTAAATCAAAAGTCAAAGTTATAAAAGTAACGACTTATTTGTGTATAGATGAATGTAGAATGAACTATTTATCATGACCTCATTTATATTTATTCACAAGAGAAATGAATTTCTATGAAAATAGCGGAAAACTTATTGTGAATTTAATAGTTAAATTAAACCAAAAACATTTTATGCCGGAAGATTGCACTGCTGTTTCTGCTAATGAAAATATATAATTTTAACATGTATATTTAATATTAATAACTTTTCACTTTTTTCATCCGCTTATTAATGTTTCCCAACAGCACATGTGTTTTTTTATAATATTTGTAGGTATATTTTATGGTAGACTGCGACTTACCTGTAATTCGAATTTAATTGCACGTCTCCAATAGCAACATTCTCAAATTGTGTCGGACAACATGTCCAACGTGCCCAATAGAATGTAAAATCTTTTGAATCATAATGTTCTGTAAAACGACACTTGAGTATTAAATCTGCACCTTCACGTGTATCAATGGATTCATCCGCATTTGTGCTACTTAAGAATAAAGAAAAAACTGTAAAAGATAAATGAAAAAAGGAAATAATTATATTTCTTGTAAAATATAAAAATTTATCGAAAAAGTTTAAAGGCTTAAAACCCAAAAGTTTTACATACATTTATTCATATTTATTTAAAAATAATACCAAACAATACAGAATATTATAAACGACTGTAAATATCCTCTACAGCACGCATATATATATATATATATATATATATATATATATATATATATATATATATATATATATATATATATATATATATATATATATATATATATATATATATATACATACATATATATATATATATATATATATATATATATATATATATATATATATATATATATATATATATATATATATATATATATATATATATATATATATATATTATACATTTATTATACATTTATTTCGTTTTTGTAGTAATTTTTTTTAAGAATTTTATAGGAGATCTGAAACAGATGCTTAAAAAATAGTATGAGCTATATAGTATATTTTATATAGCTCCTAATTTTAGGACCTTTATTTATATTTAAAACATAAATATAGGTCCCACAATGAAAAAATTACACTACGTATTTCACTACTTTCGGAGGTAAAGGATAATATTGTTCAGAAAAATGGTAGATTTTAAGATGAAAAGTAATAAATGTTATAATTTTCAATCCCTATACCAACCAAATCAATTGGAAAGCACTTAAATAATGTTCGTAACGAATTTCATTACAAATACAGCTGCTATATCGAAAATATTCTCCAAAAAATCTTCAAGGTAATAATTACTGTTAGTAACTCAGTCATAATATGACTGAACAAGTGAAATATAACTTGTTTAATTTTTATATTTAATTCCGATTCTTAAACTGGCGCATAAAAATATCGTAAATTAAAAAAAAGTATTTAAATATATTATTTTTTCCTTATTCATTTAAACAAGAAAAAAAGAGAAAACTTGATAATTTATTTTCAAAAAGACTGAAGTTCTAAAGTTTTAGAAGTTCCACATGATGTATTCCTTTACAACAACATTTTGTTGTTTTTAATTCTCTTATAAGTATTTTATTTAGTTGGTTTGAAGAAGGAAAAAAATAAGTAAGAGAAAAATACAAAAATAAAAATAATAATAACGAAGGAAAAAAGCAACAACTTTGTCAAAAGTACTATAATATTTTTTTACAAAAAATTAGTTACCCTCAAGTGATGCTGCCGAACTTGACTAAAAATACAATTCATATTTATGCTGCCATTTTATCCACTACAATATACAATGGCTCCAAATTTAAGCTGGGTCACCAGATGAATAACTTTCCGGATGTCATCCTCTGAGTATTTAACAATAAATATAAATTTTACAATTTTCAAAGAATTGAAAAGAATCTATTATTCTTATCGTCCGGATAACAACATTTTTAATTTAAATTACTATTAAGAACGCAAAAAAGAAGTTAAATTATTTAAAATGATTTAAATTAATGAAACAGAGAAAAACCTTTTAAAAGTAATTTGAAATTATCCTAAAGCTAATCTGGCCACCCCTTTCTATTATATACGCTGGGCAAAGAGTGTGCGAAAGGCAGTCGAATAGGAACAACAAAAAAATGCTAAAACGAATTTGAAACAGAAGTTAAATAAATACTTTTTATAAAGTTTAAATATAAATTTGTTGGCTTAAATGTTTGTACAACTTTAATTACTAGTCGGCCACAAGTGGGTACTACAGAAAAGTTTAAGCAAAAAGGACTATTAACGAACATGCCAAACAATTCGAGCCCCAAATATAAACCACCTTCTCAAACCACCCACCCCAGAAACCACAACGCCAACGGTTGATTGTAGGGAAAAGTAAAAACATTGAGAGGTTCTATCAGAAATAGATGGGGGAATATAGAACAGAATAGGAATTAAGTACAGACAAATGAATGATCAAAATATCAAAAATCACGTAATTTACGCGCGAGTGCATTCGCTTAATTTGATACTTAATTTTTTGCTATTGAAAACTTTTGTTGTTTGTACTTCAATGTTCATTTATGTTGCTACAAATTATTATTGTTAAATACTTTATGAAATGGGGAAAATATGCGAGTGAATGAGTGTATATATATATAGCTCGTATATGTATGTATTTGTAAATATTTATTAACAGCAAGTATCTTTTATATGCACGTTAACAATGATTTTTTTTGTTTTTATTTAATACTTCACAACAAAGTGAAAGTGACTTACTCGATATGGCAACAGAACAATAACAATGACAAAAGGATAAGAAAAAATCATTGATTTGGAAACGTGAACTATGTTTATCCTTCTCTCTAAGGATGATTTCAATGAACCAAACAAATGGTTGCCTGTTAATATGTGTGTTTGTATGTTCCGCGTTGAGGTTAAGTGATTGACATATTATTTTTTATGTTTTTTTGGTTTATATTTCATTCATGCTTTCTTTTTGACAATATTTGCAATGAAAACAATTTGATTTCTCAGCCAATATATTTTGATTGGACATGAATTGTGCCTTGAATAGTAATAAGGAAAACTATTTTTCTAACAAAAAAAAAGGAAAATTCGTTTATTTAGTGGGACTATACTTAATACATTGCAAATATTAGAAGTTAAAATATTAAATTATGTAATAATTTATAATCTTAGATTTTTATTATTATTTTTTTGAAATAAGAGGAGATTAAGTACTATCCAGCAGAAAGAGAAAGTCATTTAAACCTGAAATTCCCATTTTTGTATTGTTATCGGTAATAGACTTGAAATTTGCTCTCTTAATGGATTTACTGGAAGGATTGCAAGAAATTAATGTATTAATAATGGTTTCAGTGTTTCAGTAGTCCCATAAAAGATATGGCAGTTTCGTTTTAGGATTTTTCACTTAAATTTTCGACTTTGAAAGTGTGTAAATGAGAAGCATTTTCAAAAGAGCTTCCAACACATCCCGATTAGCTAAGTACTCGAACTATTTAGTACGAATAGTTAAAGCGAATACAGTTTTAAAACCATACAAGGTTAAAATAGTTCCTGAGAGAAAAAAAATCTGCTAAAAATGTAGAAGCTAAAAACAGAACATAGAAATTGTTTTCTTGCTGCATAATGGATGATAAAACTTACGCTGTGGCAGATTTTTTGCAACTTTCTGGTAAAACAAATATGTTGTAAATTATGACAAGCAATTTGCAGTTGCAGGTATGTGAAGCCAATGATTTGTTGCAATTTGTTAATATCGAAATTCATAATTAATTTTTTGCCTGACTTGGCATCCTGTTACTGTGGTAAACAAGCCCAACAAAAAATGTGTCCGTAAGTGTGGTAGTTTTTTAGCGGAGATTGAGTTCCAATTCGAGCAAAGTGGCAGAAAGTATTATAAAACGTTAATAAAACGGTATTTTTTTTTTAAATTGTTATAAAAATTTCTATTAAGTAAAAAATATTACTATGTATGTTAGGAATTTTTCGATGTCTCTCCCTATAAATGCACTTTAAATAAATTAATGAAAACTTTTTCCTTTATTTACTATTACATATGTAAGTGTCTGTTATCCAAAATGACAACACA
The DNA here is from genome assembly GCA_004302925.2 of Cochliomyia hominivorax. Taxonomy (NCBI): domain Eukaryota; kingdom Metazoa; phylum Arthropoda; class Insecta; order Diptera; family Calliphoridae; genus Cochliomyia; species Cochliomyia hominivorax. The sequence goes on from PYHX02000158.1 coordinate 57,636,598, forward strand.
AATTTTCTTTCATTTCCTTAAAAATTTTAATAAAAACAACTAAAAATGTTATATTCGGCTATGCTGGATCTTCAATACTCTTCACCATAAATTCGTATGAAATACGAATAATAATACAGAAAACCTAATGAGTCATTTTTGGCTGAAACTGAACCGATTTTGATAATTTTTAGAAAGATAATGGAGCATATATATTCCAATTTTATGACAAAATTTCAGTCTAATTTGTTGATTTATAATAGAGAATTTTACGAAAGTTCTTCCCTTGAATTGAGAGGTTGCCTCAGATATCGGTCTATATCTTTTAACATACTCAACCGATTTTGCTATTATTAAAAAGTAAACTTCTCAGGGCTATAATAAATATTCTGTTCAAATTTTTGTTTATGTGACAGACAGATAAAGCTAAATCGACTCAGATTTTGACTTGATACATTATGGTGTCTGAGAAGAGATACCAAAAAAAGTAAAATTGTGGAACTTCAATAGAACTGGTCTTTGTTTACTGGTTTTATAAGCTCAAATCTGTTTTCCGGGGAGGGGTCTTATAAGGGAGCTACGAAAAATATGAACCAAGATTGTTATATAGGAGCTGGGTCAAGTAAGGATCCTAGTACAATACTGATTTATTATTGTATCAAAATAAATATATGTGACAAATTTCAGTAAATTATATATTATATATATATATATATATATATATATATATATATATATATATATATATATATATATATATATATATATATATATATATATATATATATATATATATATATATATATATATATATATATATATATATATATATATATATATATACATTGCATGTTATGAGATGATTGATTCGTGGCATTACACAAAATGACAAAATTTATATACCCTTATCACCTCAAATCATCATACAAATCTTAAATGGATGGAGTATTTTACAAAGCTAGAATTTTTAGGCTTATACACTTTACTGGGTTTTTCAGGCATGAAACTGTTTAGGAGCTTTAGTAATGTGTCGAACGTAACTTAACAAGCGCCTATTAATCTCTCATCAATTTGAGCATAGCGAGCATCTATTACGAACTACTGGAATAAACTATGAAAAAATTAAGAAAATAAAATAGATAGATTCGGATAGGGCCAAAAAACCTTGAAGGATTTTCCAAAGTCTAAAGAATAAAATCCTTTAAAGCTTTTGCAAAAGCTCAATATGCTTTAATATTATTTTACAGGATTATTAGGAAAAATCTTGATATATCATTTACATCTGTTCCAGAGTATAAAAATTTTCTATATCAAAATTAAATTGTTTTTTAAGAAAAAAAATATTTTTAATTAATTTATAACAGCAAGTCCTTTTTAAATTAACAAAAAAAAACATTTATTTTGTAGACAAGATATTTTGTTTGTAAATATTCCACTTTCATAGATAGATTTTAATATTAAATTGATATTGACATGAAAAGGAATGAATTTATTCATGAACACATTAAATAACACTGACATACACACATATACTAGGTACCTAGAAGCACACTTGCTGGATAACCCAGCAGTTTTAAGGAATGTCCAGCACATGTCACATTATCTAACGGAAAAGAATCTCCACAAGTCCTTAAACTACTTACAATTTGACCTTTTAGTATTACGACTGGCCTTATTAGCAAGTTTTGACACACAAAATTGCAATGAAATAGTTGAGAATTTTACTTTTTTATGGGCTCAATCGCCATCTTAAAAACTGCAGGGTAATTCATATCTTTATTTGTTTTGCATATGTACATGTGGGTGTTTAAATATATTCATACTCGTATATCTTTCTTACTCTTCTCATAATATTAATCTTAATTTTTACCATACATATTTAGTCACAAAGATTTTTATAAAGATCCTATTTTTGATTTCTCTTTCTCTCTCTCTCTCTCTTTAACTCCCCATGTAAAAGATACACCACGTCTTGTTTTTCAGGTTTATATTCCCATATACGTCTTTACATATAGGTTTATTTTACATGTGTGTGTTTGTTTGTATGTATAATAAATACATTTTATATAAACGTGTCTATGTGAACAATTTTATTAAATTTGTTTATTCTTTGTTGTACATATTATTATTTTTTAACATTTTTTTATTTCCATTGGAAAAGTGATTTGGGTTCACTTTGGAGACTTCAGAGTAAAGATAAAATAGAGAGAAAAATAGAAAAAATATCTTGCCAAGAAATATAAGTATTTATCGTATACACTCAATCCCTAAAGAATATTTTTTTCGAATAGAAATAACATTGGAATGTATGTAGGAATGGATGGAATGCTATTGTAACTGTATCATCTCGTTTGGGTAGCAGCAAATTGACAAATAATAGTTTAGATGTATTTGCGTGTACGTGTGTATGTATATAAGCCTATGCGTGCGTGAGAAATGGGATTTGTTTGGTGCTTCAAAGGTGCCATTAAATCTTAAACACTTGTATCGAAAAATACATCTAACACATTGTTAAAATTAACCTTTTTGTTTTTGATTTTCTTGTTATTTTTGTTATTATTTATTTTTGTTTTTTATCTTATATTTTATATAAAAAATCCTAAGAAAAAGGGATAAAGTAGATAGAGACAAATGAGAAGAAATAACTGTTTGAACTACACTCAAAATTTTTTTACATTTTCTGTTTGTAATTTATCCAAAAAGTTTTCAGTTAAGTTAAAAATAAATGAAGTTTCAGCTGTTTTAACTATTAACTATTTCTACATGTTATTCAAAAAACATACTACCAGAATTAAATGATTTTCAGTGGCATTTAAAATTCTCAGTAATTTTTTATAATCAATACTGGATTGTACATAAAATAGTATTTTTAAGTGTCAAAAAATACCAAACAAAAATATTTAGAAAGTCAAAAATATACATACATACATACATACATACATACATACATACATACATACATACATACATACATACATACATACATAAATATGTGATTAAAAACTGGTAAGTAAACTGAATGTTACACGAAATGTTTGTAATTAAAGTCATCACTTTTGCAGTTTGTGCCTGTTCGAACTACACCATGTCGGTCATAAGAAATTTTTGTAAGCAATCTTTTGTTACAAGGTAATATATATGGACAATTTGATTGTATTGGATTTATTGAGATTTGTATTTCTTAGGTAGAGATCGGGTGCGATATAAACAAGGGAGAATAGTTATACTAGTGGAATTGTTTTTGTTATTTTGTTTTCTTAAAACATGATGAGATAAGATATGGATGTTATACCAAATAACTGAATAAAATATTTATAAACTCTTAAAATCTTATATAGATCATTGGCAACACATAGATGCAATCCAAATCGAAATTACAATTCGGAAATTGAAAGGTTTATGTACGGTAATTGAAGTATATATTTTTAATAAATTAGGAATAATTTTTCATGTTATTAAATGTAATTTGCAACAGAAATAAATAAAACGTATTTAAAATTTATATTTTATATTTTGAGAAAAAAACTTTTTCAGTATTAACAAATGACAAAACAATAATTTTTACTGTCTATGTGGTTAATTCTCGATTAAAGATTAAATTTTTAATTTTGAAGTAAAAGAAAAATCATTTATTATTGCTGAAATTTTTAGTCAAATAATTTAAATTAAAAAATAAATAAAAAATTTATTTGTTTCAATTGAAAATGTAAGCGGTAATCTTTTCAAAAGAGTGTTCATTTTTTTAAAATGTGTTTTTCTTTTGAAATTACCTACAAAATTTTTTGAGTGTAAAGTTATATTTAACGAATACGCACAACTATATGAACACGCAATTTATTCCTCTGTACAAGAAAATCATGACAGATGATTAATAATGTCGGAAAATACATTGAAGCAAACACCTTCTTTTTCCATAAGGATGGTATAACCTATATAACTATTCGTACTGACGGAGTGATTCATCCCCATACAAAAATCGGTAAAAATGAGGCATTTATCTCAGTGTTTTAAAAACTTGCACACAGTTATATATTTCAATAAATAAGAAAACACAAGTTTTGAAAAAAATTAGTGGACGATTTCAGATTTCTCCCATATATACTGAAATTCAAATGCTAAATATTGTTCAAAATTATGTTCGGAAAATTCTGAAATTTTTCAATTATGTTTTTATACTATCGGAAGAAGGATAATTGCAGCTGTCATATATTCTTTTTATAAAAATTGCGTTAAATAATCAAACTTAAAATATTTTGAAAGTAATGCAATTTTTATATTTTCTTCATTCTGCCAAAATTCGCTAAATTTCGCTGAGTGTATCAAAAGTTATTTCAATATTAATTTTTAATTCTGTTTTATTTAATACCCTTGGGAATCAGATCATTATGATTGGCAGATATATTATCTATGATATAAAGAAAGAGACTTAAAAAATTTGAGTCTCTTTGTCTTTATATTTCTAGTTAGAATATACCTTATGAATATACGTAATATGTATGCATAAGAATTCAATTTTGTAGGAAAATATTAAGTTCTTAAAAGTTTTTTTGGGTAAATATGTGTGTGTTCTTTTATGTTTTATTAAATACTTTTTTTCATTCTAAATACATGGATCTAGTTAAATGAAGAAGTAATTAAAAAAATAATTTTTGAAAAAATATTTAAAAATAAATCATCATTTCATCCATCTCTGGAGGTGTCTATCATTACCGAAACATGTTTTAGACTGATATTTTTTAACTTAGATGTTACGAACTATTATACTTTAGCATTTTTGTTCGTGTAACGAATCACTGTGAGACGGTGCAAATAAGAAGGTTTTGAATTGTTCGAAAATTCGAGTTTTTATTCAAAATCCGCATTTAAGAACAAAGTTGTCGAAATTATATAAGTGTTTTGAACGCTTCTTCAGATTCGGTTTGCTTAAATATTCTGCCGATTCACAGTGCGTCTGGTAAACCTTGTGAACAAAGCATAGATCACAGGTTACAATTTGAGGATATCTTGATGACGTATAAATTTTTGCCAAAATACAACGCCTATTAAAATAGTTAATCTCTACTCATGGTGTAGTGTATAAAGCAATTCTTTAAAAATTCAAATATTTGAAAAATTTTTTTGGCTTATTAACATTAAAACAGAATAAGAAATACATATGGCAAAAACTGAGTTATTTCTTAGTTAAATTTTTTTTATCTTTTGTTTACCTTTAAAAAAGGAATATTTTCATTCAATTTAAAAATATGTTAAGAAGACTGGCCAAAACTTTGTGCAAAAGTATACAATGCTATTTTCCAATAAATACCCATTGTCTTATATTTGCATCCACCACATGTGTATCAGGATAGACACATATACTTTTACACACCTTACACATGTACACACTAGTCACAACAAACAATTTTATATATTGACAAAAGTTTTTTGTAAGAATTTTGAGGTTTTCCTAGATGTCGGTCTATAACTTCATTGCTAACGCACAAATAATTTAGCCAAATGAATGATTCTAATAGACCGATGGACGTAACTAACTCGCCTCGGATTTATATACACTTTACGGTATCTTAAATGAATCTTTATTATGCTCGACATGACAAAGTTAATATTCTTATCACCACTTTGTAGGGGAGGGTTATAATCTAAAAATGACAAATATGTTTATTCTATTTCCTTGGAAGTTTTAATAAAATAAAAGCAAATAAACTTTAGAGTTCTCTGTTGAGAACCTTAAGCCACTTTAATATTTTAAATCCAATTAGCTGATAGCTAATATTTGACCAATATCGATGAAGGTATCAGCAGAGAATAACATAATGGTGATAATTATTATGGTGAATTATTTATTTTGGCAAAATTAAAAATAAAATAAGAAGAAAATAGTTGAATAAATCAGAAACCAGTTGTTAAAAAAAAATCGATAAAATTTATAATTAGTTACAAATATGTTAAGATGATTAAAATATAAATGGCACGTTTGTCCAATATGAATAATGTGATTTCTTGTGAATATCACATATCACTATCTATACACATTAGTGATATTGGAGTACCATATCAGTTGTAGAGGGTAAGAAATTGCATAATTATTTAAACAGATTCCGCATATTTCCAAGATCACTTTAAATATAGATTTTCATTGAATTAAGTAACCAATTCGTTTCAAGAACCACGAATTATTACAAAATTTAACAAAAATATAGAAACAACTTGTAACAAATACTTTATTGTGGCTCCTAAAAAGCTCCAAATATATAATGGATTTTTAACATTGTTCAATTGTTACAATCCAAACTCCATTCTCATTCTCCATTTTAATACTTTACAACTTAATTTGCTTTAAAATTACCATATTCAGCTTCAATCAAACCAATTAGAACAAATCAATATTTGTATTAAAATTGGCCACTGGAAATCACAGAAAAAACCCAGAGAAACCAAACCAAGTGAAACACGATTGTAAAGAAAGAAATTAAATATTCTGGTAGACAAAAAATGTAAATAAATATTTAATACATATTTCATTGGAAGGCCTTAAACCAAAATTGATATCGCAATTAGCTTAATTGGTTTACAACAATTAATTGTTAATTTTTTTCAACAATTTTTTTTTTATTTTTAATTTTCTTTTTTATGTTATTTTCCTCAGTTAAATATTTGAATTCAGCAAAAAAGAAATTGACTTTTGCAATATTTTTAATGATCTGTTTTGCAGTAATCCACAAAATTGATATATAAATACTAAAACAATAAAAGCAAACGCAAACCCAAACAAATCTTTCCATTTAAACTAAAAATCATTTAAAATGCTCGAGGATGAAAGTAAATAATACATAAATATAACAATAGGACATTTATATATTTCGAAATATATCTATCTTTATATCAAATAGAATGTGTGTATGTGTGTATGTATGAATGTATGTATGTATGTATGTATGTATGTATGTATGTATGCATGCATGCATGTATGTATTTATGTACCGAATAAACTCCAAAACGGCTGGGCCAATTTTTTTCACAGAATGATCCAAATATAACCGAAAGCGACATAGCGACATGTACGCCATATATTTTATGTCATCAAGCCAAGTTTAAGTTCATTCTTAAGACTTTCGTATTTTTTTAAATAATTTTATGAAATGAGTTTTGTAGTTGAATTGAGGTCTTTTATGTACTGAACTTCTTTGAATATAAAAGTTTGTGTTTTTTGTCTTGAATTTATTTTTCAATTCTTTTATTAAATTTTAATTATAAACATCTCTAATTTAATTTTCAAAAGATCACAGCAGCTAATTTTTTATTTGAATTTTAGAAAAACGATTCTCTAAAAACGGTTTCCTACAAAATGACGAATTTTCGACATAAAAAAGCAAAAGGTGTTTTTATATTATTTTGTTTAATAACGTAAACTTCTTGATTTACAATCCGAAGAGAACTATTTCCTTTTTTTCTTGCAAATTAAATTTACAATCTTTTGATGTGCATTTTTTTATTTTTTGATTAAGTTTAATTATAGACACTTCTAGATTTATAATCGAAAGAGCTATTTGCTTTAAACCAGAAACAATGAACACCTTAGCGTATGAGTTATAAAAGTATATATGTACATATATTTTATTAAGTAAACTCCCAGATCTAAAAAGAAAAACACAATTATTTAAATAACTTTTCATATAATTAGCCGAAATTAGCGAAACTCACAAAGCGAAATGTTACAGATTACATTATTTTACAAAAAACTTTATTTCAGATGACATGATGCAATTTTTGGGAAAAGGATTTATGACAAGTATCAGTATCCTTCTTCCTACGTAAGAGAAGCATATAATTTACAATTATAACCATATAAAATTCATAGTTACAAAATTCTAGATTTCTTTTGTGGAAAATATTTAATATGTGTCCGAATCCTTTCACCAATATTTTTAAAATATTGTTTTTTCTTAATAATATCAATATATATCCACTTAGCTATATATTGATATTATAAAGAAAAAACAGATTTCAGAACTCTGGGATAAATACCTTATTATTGCCGATTTTTGTATTGGAACAATTAATATGGATCTGTCCGAATTAATCAGGTCATAGTGCATAAATTAGACATAAGCGTAAGCATTATCACATTTTTCAAAAATATCAATATGGTGTACGAACTTTAATTTTTTTATTATTATTTTGTGTTAAATTTTATTTTAACGGCCGCGCTGTAGAAACAATTGGATAAAATACTTAGTCTGAATTAAATCACACCAGATATAACTTTTATATAAAATTAAACATGAGAAGAATTACAAACATTTATTTTGTCATTGTTTCTGTTGGTTTCATTATTTTCTTTTGCAATTTTTTATTACGAAAATAATAATTTCAACAATCATTTATTTGTCTACATTTGTGACAACATTGGACATAATATAAACATAATATGGTTCCATCAAAAAAGAAAAATGAAACTGAGTTTTGTTTAGAGTAAACATACTCACACATAGTCATATATAATTATAATTAATTAGGGTAGACTGAACTTAAATACTTTTAATAATTTTTAAAGTCTCTAATAATCTGATTCTCTACAACAATTTTTAAAAGAAAATTAAAAATTGAAAAATCTTATTCAAAAAATTCATGTTAAAAATTTGTTTTGATATGATTTAAAGGGAGTCCCTATCCCATATGTGTTGTTGTTCGTAAATAACATTTTCACTGGAAATAAAAAAAATTTGTTAGAAAATTGTAAAACATCATTTGATTTGGAATCATTATCATTTATCATTATTATTGAGAGGACTAAACTTTACGCGAAAATTTATATTGGATTCATTTTATGGAAATGAGAAATTTTAATTGGCTAATTGGATTTATTATATCTCTCGAAGTTTGGACCGTAAAAAGGAAAAACATTAATTTATCCCCTATAGCTTTCGTATTATTTTCAAGTCGTTCTGTTTTTCAATATTTATCAAAATGTATTGAATCAAACTTATTCGCAATAATCGTAGATACCAAAACAATATTTAGTTAGCAAAAGTAAAGTAAAATAAACCATTTTGAATTTGCAAATTGCAAAAATACGAAATTTTTGTTTTCCATTTATTTACAAAATTTGTTTACCATTTCATGGCACTTAAGGGGACCTTTCACTATCTATCAAAAAGTAATTATCGATAATTATTAATGTTATTATTTAATTAAAAACTAAAATTTGTCTATTATGAAAGTTAGAGGTTAATTTTTTACCACTTCTTCTACTAAAGCTAAACAATTTTCAGTTCTAGATAAAAAAAAAATACAATCACTTTCATGTTCAATATACTTTTTTTAAAAACTTGTATGTAATTTATATCTGAAAGCCCTTTTTTACTTTTGGATCATTTTATACTTTGAGAAATCTTTTTAATAAATTAATAACACATTTATAAAAGCATAAAGTGTATTTTTTTTTTTTTTGAAAATTACACTTAAATTTATTGTATTTTATTTTTGTTTATGTTTACTCTCCCGCTCGTTAAATTACTTTATTTAATTGTTAAATATTTATTTTACTTTAACGAAAAAAAGAGTGAAATGTTGGTGAAACAAAACCAAATAATGTTTTATAATTTTTTAACAAAAATATATTCTATTTCCAGTGAAAATGTTATTTACGAACAACAGCACATATGGGATAGGGACTCCCTTTAATCATATCAAAACAAATTTTTAACATGAATTTTTTGAATAAGATTTTTAAATTTTTAATTTTCTTTAAAAAATTGTTGTAGAGAATCAGATTATTAGAGACTTTAAAAATTATTAAAGGTATTTAAGTTCAGTCTACCCTAATTAATTATAATTATATATGACTATGTGTGAGTATGTTTACTCTAAACAAAACTCAGTTTCATTTTTCTTTTTTGGTGGAACCATATTATGTTTATATTATGTCCAATGTTGTCACAAATGTAGACAAATAAATGATTGTTGAAATTATTATTTTCGTAATAAAAAATTGCAAAAGAAAATAATGAAACCAACAGAAACAATGACAAAATAAATGTTTGTAATTCTTCTCATGTTTAATTTTATATAAAAGTTATATCTGGTGTGATTTAATTCAGACTAAGTATTTTATCCAATTGTTTCTACAGCGCGGCCGTTAAAATAAAATTTAACACAAAATAATAATAAAAAAATTAAAGTTCGTACACCATATTGATATTTTTGAAAAATGTGATAATGCTTACGCTTATGTCTAATTTATGCACTATGACCTGATTAATTCGGACAGATCCATATTAATTGTTCCAATACAAAAATCGGCAATAATAAGGTATTTATCCCAGAGTTCTGAAATCTGTTTTTTCTTTATAATATCAATATATAGCTAAGTGGATATATATTGATATTATTAAGAAAAAACAATATTTTAAAAATATTGGTGAAAGGATTCGGACACATATTAAATATTTTCCACAAAAGAAATCTAGAATTTTGTAACTATGAATTTTATATGGTTATAATTGTAAATTATATGCTTCTCTTACGTAGGAAGAAGGATACTGATACTTGTCATAAATCCTTTTCCCAAAAATTGCATCATGTCATCTGAAATAAAGTTTTTTGTAAAATAATGTAATCTGTAACATTTCGCTTTGTGAGTTTCGCTAATTTCGGCTAATTATATGAAAAGTTATTTAAATAATTGTGTTTTTCTTTTTAGATCTGGGAGTTTACTTAATAAAATATATGTACATATATACTTTTATAACTCATACGCTAAGGTGTTCATTGTTTCTGGTTTAAAGCAAATAGCTCTTTCGATTATAAATCTAGAAGTGTCTATAATTAAACTTAATCAAAAAATAAAAAAATACACATCAAAAGATTGTAAATTTAATTTGCAAGAAAAAAAGGAAATAGTTCTCTTCGGATTGTAAATCAAGAAGTTTACGTTATTAAACAAAATAATATAAAAACACCTTTTGCTTTTTTATGTCGAAAATTCGTCATTTTGTAGGAAACCGTTTTTAGAGAATCGTTTTTCTAAAATTCAAATAAAAAATTAGCTGCTGTGATCTTTTGAAAATTAAATTAGAGATGTTTATAATTAAAATTTAATAAAAGAATTGAAAAATAAATTCAAGACAAAAAACACAAACAAAAATAATTTCAGTTAAGAGATTTTTGACCATAAGATTATGATGATATGTTTAGTAATTTTTTTTAATATTAGATGCTTTTAGCGCCCTTAGGAGCAGTTAACGACGTTCGTTTACTGTCTGGCTTTCAGATCTTTTATATTCAAAGGAGTTCAGTACATAAAAGACCTCAATTCTACTATAAAACTCATTTCATAAAATTATTTAAAAAAATACGAAAGTCTTAAGAATGAACTGAAACTTGGTTTGATGATACTTGATAACATCTGGATTAAAAAAGAGCTAAAAAGCGCTAAATTTATATTATTTTTTAATAAGTTGCCTTACAAGAGGACATATTTTTAAGGCCATTGTTAGACAATTATAAATTCTGTTAGTAAGAAATTTATCCATGAAAAGATAAATATTGAATTATTTTACATAAAGTTTATTTTGCATGATTTAATACACTGAAAAGCCAAACTTAGGCTTCTTCTAGCCAAATAAAGTTAAATTCCATACTTTGCAGGGTTTTCAAAATTGTTTCACAGATAGATAGATAGATAGACAGACATACATACATACATACATACATACATACATACATACATACATACGGACGTGCTTTGTAATTATACTAAAAAAGTGACTTTAATATAATTGTTTCAGTACTGAAGTTGTTTAAATACACTTTCATTATATAAATGGACCAACCAGTAAAATATATGGCGTACATACCCAGTAATTATTATGTGCCATCTTCACTGGAAGTTACAGCTCTTATAGATATTCGCTAATCAATATTTGCTTTGTGTGGGTTTACCCCTCCTCCTGGGCCTACGTTGTGTCCAGTTGATCAGTTCCTTGAGGAAGTTTTTGAGAGCATATTTGAGAACTCTGCTATTGTTGCGGTAGCCTGGTCCTAATTTTCCATAGCCTATGTCGCTTTCGGTTATATTTGGATCATTCTGTGAAAATTTCTTCAAAATTGGCCCAGCTGTTTTGGAGTTTATTCGGTACATACATACATACATACATACATACATACATACATACATACATAAATACATACATACAAACATACAAACATACAAACATAAAAACACACATTCTATTATTTATATTTTGAAATATATAAATGTCATATTGTTATATTTATGTATTTATTACTCTCATCCTCGAGCATTTTAAAAGATTTTTAGTTTAAATGGAAAGATTTGTTGTATATTAATTACGTCTTTGCTTGTACAACGCTATGAAGAAATCATGTATATATATATATTAAGGTTTCAATTTAATTGGTGCAATATTTCAGATAGCTAATGACGTAATGACCGTAGCTTCTATACACATCAACTTCCAAAAATCAGTTGGAAGTAGTCGAATCTTAAAAGAAATCATACGTGGTCATGTCAGTCGGACGGGTGTACATAGTTAAATGAAAATGAGAGTATTCACGTATCGATTTTTTGGAAATAATTCTAGATAAATGCGGCAGAAAACAAGAAAGTTCTTTACAAAAAAATCTAGAAAATTACTCAGCGGAGTGTTAACGACATTTATATAACAGTAACAGTAAATCACGAATTGACTTTTTATCGAGTTGAATGGATTTTTCTAAAGGAGTAACCTATTCTAATAACATTTCCAAACAATCATATGATGAAGATTTTTTTCACAATATAATTTTTTAATAATATTTTAAAAATAGAACAAACTTTAAGCTGTTTTCTAAATACTGATTATTGCATAATTTCAAATCAAATTTAAATTTCTAAAATTATTTTGACCAGTGTTTTTTACGTAAAACACACAAATAATATGTTTTTCATACACACACATTTTTTGGCAAAATTTAAAAATTCTAACATAACATAATTTATCCTTTAATATCGTATTACGTGTGCATCAACCAACTTTTAAATACATCTAAATAATGTAGATTTATAACATTTTGGGGAGCATAATTTCGAAGAAATTTCTAAAATTTGTATGAAAGTTGTTAATCTTTTTTCTTTAAACTGAATAATTTTTTAAGGAAAAAAATTACAAAACAAATGTATTTATAGATAAGTGGCACTCTTAAATCGACGTATTTAAATAAATAAATAAATAAATATATATATATATATATATATATATATATATATATATATATATATATATATATATATATATATATATATATATATATATATATATATATATATATATATATATATTATATATATATATATATATATATTATATATATATATATATATATATATATATATATATATATATATATATATATAATATATATATATATTATATATATATATATATATATATATATATATATATATATAATATATATATATATATTTATATATATATATATATATATATATATATATATATATATATATATATATATATATATATATATATATATATATATATATATATATATAAAACAACTAACTATAACAAATGCAAAAAATGATAGTAAAAAATTTAACTGTAACAAATTGTGTTGTATGCGGTAAATATCTCACATAATAATTCAATTTAAATTTATGTTTGTTTAATTACACTCTTTGCGCTTCATAAATACACATACATTATGCTTGTAAGTGTTTGTTAAAATGGTTACTAAAGATTGTTTGGAACACATCTATACACGTAATTATATTATTTGTTTAAATTCAATACTAAATTTGTGGTTTTTGCTCCCAACATATTTCATATAGATTCATTACATAAATTTACAAAAACAACAATTGTAATTACAGAAGCAGAAACAACAATTTCCATAACGGCTGTACAACATTAATTCTGTACTGTTATTATTTGTTGGTGTTAAACATTTGTTCGTATGATATCTTCTTCTTTCCTCTCTTTACATTGTGTAAAATCTTACATAATTTAACACTTATGCAACATTTATATGCTGTTGCATTTCGTTGTTGCATATTAATTTACTAATTTGTAAAACTTAAATATATTTTATTTAATTATGAAATTATTTTTGTTTCAAAACAGTTTTTATACGCAACACCTCCACATGTGGTGAATGAGAGTAAAATAAGTTTGAAATTCAACATGTTATTCCAAGCAGAAAAATGGTATATGATACGATAAATTTACTCAGTTCCCGACAAGTCATTTACATGGGCCTATCTTGAAAGGTATCTTATTATTCTTTTTTTATCAATTAACTACAACTAAGGAGTGGAATCGAAAATTTTTTTACAAATGATTTCCATTAAAATTTTTACCTCAAATATTATTTGATTTTTTATCAAGTTAGCTTTGTAAATCCTGTCAGTTATTATGCTAAATGTCAAACAAATGCATAAAGTGTTAATCTGACTGGAATGAGTGACCAGACAAAAGTGTGTACAAAAATTATTAGATATGTTTGACAAATTTGCTTTTACAAAGTGGATCTAGCATTCAAAGTTCTGCCGTCAAATGTTATTAAACAGTACCGGGAGTATTTGCCTACTGATAGAAAGCCTTGTTCAGGTAGAGGGAAAATTCCAAATGATGTCTCTAAAGCCAAAAAGCGTACACGGCTTAAAAAGTTCGTGAAAAGAAAAGCTACTAAAAATTTAGATGACAAAAACAGAGAACGGAAATTGAAATCAAGTTTTTAAAAAATATTAAACTGTATGTTTATTAATTTCTTTATTGTTTAAAAGAATGTATGTTGAGAATTTTTAGATCAAGCTTCATATATTTTAGACAGTCTATATCAAAAATTAGTTAATATAACTTAAGGCCCTTTTCTTCCAATGCTCCTCAAATTAACAACATATTTTTTAAGTTAAAAAAATATAAGCGAATTTCAAAATAATGGTGGATTTTAATATTATTGCTAAAAACAATATTCCGGAAAGAGGAATTCGGTCAAACAACGTCTCATCATAATACAATTTTTGATTTATAATATCGAAATAATTGAATGTGGCAAATTTAATGCAATTATTTAGAAGATTGTCAGATTTTACAAAATATATATACATGTGAGTATGCAAATGTGTGTGAATGTATAATATATAAAAGGAACATAAGTTAGGTTTACATATGAATATCTATAGACTCACATATACGTGTATAGATGTGTTCCAAAGATTATTTACTAACCATTTTAACAAACACTTACAAACACAATGTATGAGTATTTAATTGTAACGCATTTACTGTGTATGGAAGTTAAAGAGTGTTATTATACAAACATAAATTTAAATTGAATTATTATGTGAGATATTTACCGCATACAACACAATTTGTTATTGTTAAATTTATTACTCTCAATTTTTGCATTTGTTATAGTTAGTTGATATATATATATATATATATATATATATATATATATATATATATATATATATATATATATATATATATATATATATATATATATATATATATATATATATATATATATATATATATATATATATATATATATATATATATATATATATATATATATATATATATATATATATATATATATATATATATATTATATATATGTATATATATATATATTCCTTTAGAAAAATCCATTCAACTCGATAAAAAGTCAATTCGTGATTTACTGTTACTGTTATATAAATGTCGTTAACACTCCGCTGAGTAATTTTCTAGATTTTTTAGTAAATAACTTTCGTGTTTTCTCCTGCATTTACCTAAAATTATTTCCAAAAAATCGATACGAGTGTTTGGGCATTATGCTTTTCTGCTCATAAGATATTTTGCACACTCTCTTTTTCATTTAGCAATGTACACTTGTCCAACGTACTTGACCACGTATGATTTCTTTTAAGATTCGACTACTTCAAACTGATTTTTGGAAGTTGATATGTATGGAAGCTACGGTTATTTTGGATCAACTTTAAAGTTTATCATGTGGATTTGGACTTAGACAAAACTTATTTGTGCCAAACTTAATTACAAAATTTTTGTATTTTACAAGTTTATTCCGGAAGGTCATTAGCTATCTGAAATACTGCACCAATTAAAAGGTTTCATCGAAACATCAAATTTCATTTTAAATATATAGACGGACATCGTTAACAGCAAATATAAGTGATAGTAGCGCTTTATTGTACCTGTTATATGGGATATTTTTAACTTACAAAAAGAGTACATGTACCAATCGAACAAAATCACTTCTTGAACCATCTGTGCTCCGGCAGAACTTCATTTGTGGCGTCGTAATATTTCTTTGGAACCACCTATTTCAATAACAGCCGAAAAAAGTGGATTTTTTAAATAAAGTCGCATTTAAAAGATGATTTGCAGAAAAATAGTTAACGAAATTAACACTTTTTGAGGAGTTTTATATAATGAGTTTACTCTGCTTCCCGTTTATTTGGAAAAAAGGTTGATTAGAAGAAACCAATGTGTTATCGAAACAACCAGTTCTGATCATGATATGTCAATTGAGATATGGACCAAATTTGAATGTTATATACACTGGTTCAATATGTACCAACAAGAAATTTAAAAGTGCGCACATAATATTTTTGTTAAATCAGCTAAAACTTCGATTAATAAATTTGTAACTAAAAACTTTTTTATATTTCATTAAGATTATTTCTACAGCGTTGTTAATAATGAGTGGTTGATCCAATGTTGTGGATTATCTCAGAAATACAATCTGGCATTGATTCAACTAATTTCTTTTGAAGATCAGAATCAATTCATTTCCTAACTTCCTGTATTTTTAATTTTACTTCTGATGAACTCATTATGCTTTCGTTATAGTTACTATTTTTTAATTGTTTCATTATATTTGCGGGCCATGTAGTCCCATAAGTAGGCTTAGACTGCTTTAATATATGAACCACACCATTATGTTGGTTTCAGCAATTCCCAATAAATTGTACTTTTGATTTTTGTTGGAACAAAATTAATTTTAGATTTGACAATTGCAGAAAAATGTTGCTTAAACTATAACTCAACCATCGCCAAAATAACGTTTGGACATACAAATCTCGTTTGATTCAAATCGTGTCAATAACTCCTCTTATCCTCTGCCAATTTTATAAATTTTCCTGCGAATTTTTGAAAATTTTTAATGATACTTTTCAAATGTTTTCAAATCTTTGTAAAATGTAAGAATTGTGTTTGGACGTCACAGGAAGATTTAGTTTTTAATTTATTTGTGTAAAATTGAATTTGTTACTGGTCGCTTCTTGCTTTAAAATATTAATCTGTATTTTTGTTAATTTTATATTTCCTTGGAATGTTTCCGAACACCATAATTACTCATCACACTGTCAGAACGTTTAATTTATGACCAATTTCCCTATTAGAATTCTTTGATTCTCTTCTTGCGTTACGAAATTTTTTTAATAAATTAGAAAATTTTGCGGTAAAATTTGATATATAATAATATCACTATTTTATTTAAAAGAAACAGCAATTTATAATATTTAATTTTTGATGATTTTTTAAAAACCTTTTTAGCGTCTGCGTTTTTAGAAATATTCCACAGAAAGTAGCACCAAAAATATTTGATCACAAGAATAAGGCAAATAATAAGACTAAGGAAAGTCTTGTTTGCTTTAAGAAAGTACCGTTAAGTAACCTCTCATTAATAACTAAAACTTTACTTTTAGATGAGAAAATCAAAAAATGAAATAAATCAAAAAAGTAGAAAAAAAGATAAAATACGTTAATAGGAACATGATTGAGCGTGGTTGTAGTTTGCTTTAAGAACTGCTTCCGAACAACGGATCTGAAATCCAATACATTATTTTACATATAATAAACCTCAGTGTATTTAAATACTTGTATGTGCTGTTTTTGATATAAATTATTTAATTCTTTTGTTTTATTTTTAAATTATTTTCAATTGTTTCCAATCATCCATTGTAAAAAATATTTAAACAAAAATTTAATTAGTAAAATATTAATTAGGAACGAAATAAAATCAACAGGTTTTTGTGTCCCAAAAAAGGTGGTTATGATAAAATTCAATGTTGATTTAATTATAAAATAATTATTTAAAATTCATTACAAACTAAATAAATGCAAAACATTTGATTTTCAGAAGCACAATGGACAAGAATGTAGAATTTAGTGAAATAATTTGCTAATGTTATGCATTATAGGCCAAAGTGAAGTGAAGCAAAATTTTTAATTATTTATAATTTTAATAGTTAATGTTAAAAATAATTAAATGTTTTAGATAAAGATTAAATTATTTAATTAATTTTTGATTACTATTTTTTCAAATTTAAATAAGTTTGTTATGATTAAACAATTAATTGCTTTTCAGCAATACTTGCAAAATGAACTTAAAAAATAGAAAACTTTTTTGTAAAGATGACAGACTTGCTCATGAAAATCTGAAATAATCATGTCATAAAGATTGAACTGTAACTCATTTCAACTTTAATTAAAATTTACATTAAGACAAGGACAAACCAGATTTGACATTAAACATGTATGGTTCTGGTTACATACATTCAAACATATATAAATGTGTTATATCGTATTTAATGTTCAAATAAATCCCTACAGTTTTCCTTTCCATTTACTATATATATATATATATATATATATATATATATATATATATATATATATATATATATATATATATATATATATATATATATATATATATATATATATATATATATATATATATATATATATATATATATATATATATATCTAGCAATTTTTAAAGCCAATTTCTTATAATTCTACCAAGGTGTATTTTTTTGAACAAAGAAGAGTCATAATATAGAAATTATAATCTACTTGATCCGCATATTGAATTCTAAGTATTTGAAATTGATCAAGTGAAATTATTAGAACTGCAAAGATACAACCTTCTGATTGCTATTTTATATACCAGACACTCATATTCCTTCTCCCAAATACACTTGCATACATGTAATTCCCGTTTAATGTTCTTCATGCACTTTAAAATTTACTTACACTTTTACACATTTTGCAAATGTTAAGCTATTTGTATACTTATAAACAACCAAACTCACATATGTGGTTCAGAATTTTTTTGCTTTGTTAGCAACCCAATAAACATTAAATCAAATGTAAGGACAATTTAGTAATATGAGATGGTTTTGGTTTTGGGAATAACAAATTGGGTATTTGAAAAAAAACTAGAAAATTTCAAGCCTTTACAAAACCCCAAGAAAATAGAGTTTTATTTAATATTTAGATTTTTTTCAAAGATTTTTTGCTTATTGGGTTTGTATATGTAACTGCAGAGTTATTACATGATATACCATTAATGAAAGTGTTTTAAGTAAACTTAAGTGTTGAACTGAATAAATGCGAAAACTTTAATCGAAAGAACATTTTGCTTTAATTCATAACATCATATATGTTTGTGTGAATGTTAATCGAGTGAACCTCATTTGGAACGACATAAAAATCTATAATAAATTTGGTGAAATATTGAATGTTTCCAAAATGTCTTTTAGATTTAACAGAAATGTGCAACTAATTAATTTGAAAATATTCAAAAATTGTTCCAAATTAAAAGAATCTGAAATTTGATAATGTTAATTGACATTAAAATGTTTTAAAAATTAAGAAAAATTTTCATTCAATAAATAATTGAAACTATTTCTACAAAATTTAGTCAGTTATCAGAAGAAACAAATATGAAAAATTAGAACTTCATATAAAAGCAAATACTAATTAAAACTTAAAAGAAATATGTGACAACTGGAACTTAAGAGTGAGATCGAAAAATTCTTTATACACGTTTTTCATAAAAACTTTTTATTCAAATATTATTTGATTTTTTAATCGAGTTACATTTTATGACAAAAACTATTAAATATTTTCAACAAAACCCAACTTGGTCCTGTAAAACATTCATAAGTCTTCCGTCAAACTGTTCCCAATGTTATTATGTTCGTTAATAGAAAACCTCGTTCAGGTAAAAGGAATTGTCCACATGATGTTTCCAAATCCGAAAATTGAAAACATTTTCAAAAGCGCTCCCAACACATCCGATAGGAAAGCAGTCATGTTAGCTCAGTACAAGGATTATTTGGTTCGAAACGTTAAAAATAAAGCAGGTTTGAAATATTCAGGACTTAAAAAGTTCCTGAGAGGAACGCTAAAAATAGAAATTGAAGTCAAGTTTAAAAAATAATTCTTGCTACATCGTGAATGATGAAACGTATGTTCTCCAGATTTTTGCAACTTTTTGTTAAAAAATTTTATGTTAATGATGCTCCAAAGAATTTTGAATAAAAGTTTACGACCAAAAAGCAGTCAAAATTTGCGAAAAAGTTCTTTAATATTTAGTTGCGACAAAGAAGCTAATAATTTTTTATACAACGGACTCTATAAATACAGAAATTTACATCAACGAATCTTTAGAAAAAAGGCTGCTTTCATTCATATGACTTCATGATGTGTCCACTTATTTTTGGCTTTACTTGGCATTCCAGCCACTATGGTAAAGAAGCCCTTGAGTGGTACAAGAATAATAATGTGGTATTTGTTCCGAGAGGCACAAATTGTATTAACTTTCCGAAGCATTGGGCTTTTGTTAAAAGTAAATTGAAGAACATAAATAATATAGGTCAAAGGTGTGGTAGCTTTTAAACGAAAATGGACTACCTGTTGGAGCAAAATATCAGAGATTGCTATAAAAAGGTTAATGAAAGGGTTTCCGGAAAAGTTTGAAATGTCATGACTTGAGATTTAAGCTATAAATTATTCTTTTTTTGTAAGTATTAACAATAATTTCAATCAAAGTAAAATATACTTAAATTGTAAGTTAAGTAGTTTCGTTTTTAATAACTTATATGTATGTGAAGAATTTTTCGATCTCTCTTCTTACTACTTCAAAGGAATAATTTCATGTTTAAACTTTGGCTCGAATTTTATACCGAATAATACACCACATTTTTTTCTGATTTCTACTAAAGACTTTAATGCATTGAATTATATTAATATACTAATATTTATGTGAAATTTATGCGTTTCAAAATGTTTTCGGGGGTGTTATATGACAGCTATGGAAAGTATAGAATGACCCAGGTAAAATCTTGAATATAGCATTTGGTACAAATACATATATAGCGTGTATATGAGATTTATGCACATTGAAGTAATATTCCGAAGTGGAGGTTGAATGGGAGCAATAGAAAATATAGGTCCATTATTATTATCCTCATAAAATTTTACACGTTGTTTAAAACCATTACAAAACTTATTTGTGTAGATTGTTTTTTATGTAGGAATTTTATTTCATAAAATCCCCATTCCAGGAGGACATTTTCATAATAAGATATAACATAATGAGCTCAAACTGCAGCTTATTAAATATCGTTTAATCGTACAAAATATAACATGTCAGAATCGATTTTTTTTTGAAATAAATCTGTTAATTAGCAAAACAGATTTGCATTAATATAACCTTAGCAGAGGAGTGTAGCATTATAACTCTGGGTGATTGAAACCCTGTGGGGGTCATTAAATCTTTTACCGCGTGCCAAATTTTTGTTGCTGATTCTTATTATATATGAAAGATATTATAAAATGTCTTTAATCTAAACTAAAGTGTTAAAAAGAATTGTCGATTTTATTAAATAATTTCTTGTATCCTCACAAATGTGCAGGGAATTTCATAAGTTGTACATTTATTAAAAGTCTGTAACCAGCTCTTACTAAGTAGGATTTTAATTTAAGGTAAACATGACACAGTTCGAGGCCTATTAAAGTTAAGTGGGTGGGAGTGATTTCTTTTGAAATAACTATGATGCGAATTTCTGCATCACAATTACCCGAAGCGTTCATAGAAGTTTGCCAACGATTGATTATTATCTCATCTGATTTAAGTTATAGATTGTCAACCAGGATTAAATATATAGAGGAATAAACCTTGAGCATTGCAAACATCATTAACATCATAAATTATCACACCTTCCGGTGAGATAATGTAGGGTACAATCAGACACCCCACCTCCCATCCCTTCATGTTTATTACAAATTTGAATGTAATATAATCTGCGTATTGACGTAATTTGTAAATTTTTCTCATTTACGTAACTTTTAAAATTATTTGAATCTTTTTTACCCACAAAAGGAGTCAATCAACAGTTACACTCATATTTTCTAAATTTCAGATTTCTGTTCCGATGTCATTATATTATTTCATAACCAAACATCTTAGTTTTAGCGTGCTATCAATGACCAGACCCTTCACCATGATTTCCCACAAACTATACAAGTCAAAATCCGAATAGGTTTGTCTCGCTAACGAGGTTGCATAACATATATTACTCGCCAAATTTAATTATTTAAAATTATAATCATATCAATCATAAACTAAATTGTAATTTTATTTTAATTTAAGCGAAATACGTAAAAAACATAATTAAAAAAACTGAAAACAATGAAATTTAATTCCAATTACAAATATTTTATTTTTCAGATTTTTCAGTAATTTTTATTATTGAAATTCATCGGATTAAGGAAATACAAAATGCAATTGAATTGAATTTTCTGATAACATATTGTTTTTAGATTCCGCGGTTTTTAATTTTAATATTAAAAAATTTTTATTAAATGTTTTATGATTTTTTATACAAAAATTCTTTTCAAGCATTTTTATTGAAAGTTATTATTTTTAAAATTTTATTTGCGTAATGAGTTGAAAAATGCATCAAATATAGTATAATAATAATAACAATAATAATAATAATAATAATAATAATAATAATAATAATAATAATAAAATCCAGTTTCTCTTAAATTTGTTAAATGACCAAAGTTATCCATGGGCTCACTTTTTCAAATGCTGTATATATTTGCAGATTTTCATTTAAATATTCTTGGAATATATTGGAAGCTATCTAAAACAGAATATTAAAAATGAATGTCTCCAAATAAAATTGTAAAAAAATTAAAAAAAAATGTAAAAATTTTAGAAGAAAAAGTAATATAAAAAAATTCAATTAAATATCCTGCAATTTCACTAAAGATAACATTTTATATTTTTAATTTTAATCAGAAAAATGATACAATTGATTGAAGACATATTAGAGAAAAAAAGTAAAATCTGCATATTGAACTAACTTTTGAATCACTTGATATTGCATTGTAGCACAGTTGCGCTAAACAGATTTGTTTCAAAGTTGCTCCAATGTTGTTGGGATTCAATTTATTTGCCTACACTATTTCGTGTAGGCAAATATGTATATGTATATGCATGAAATATTTCTATGTGATTCTCCCTTTATGACCACATACATTTATGCAATTGTTGTCGTTTGAACGTTTAAATGTTTGTTTTATTGTTTTTATTTTACTTTTACTCATTATATTGTTGTGGTCTTTGTTATTTTAGTGTGTGTGAGAGAAAAGGCTTTTACTCGATTTTCATTCATTTTATTGTTTATTTAAATATCTATATACAGTGTTTTATCATACATGCGTACTGTACTTATACTTAATTTCACGTTATCCGTTTAGTAATAGAAATAAGTTTATCTTACAAAGAGAAGTTTTTACACCAAATGTTTATAACGAATTGAAGATTATCTCAATATTTTTAATTACTCCAATATATACTTCAAAGTATAGGTTGTTAAATTCGGCTATTTCGAATTTTCAATACCCTATACCACAAATTTATGTCAAGTTAATTCATACACATACATACACATATATACACCATACAAGTTTTTTCTTTTATACAATACTGGAACATGTACTGAATCATCTGGATCCGTCCATTATTACTCATATGTCCCATAGAACCCCTTTACAAATATCACTTTGAAGGGCTTAAATCTCATATATTAGGATAAATATAAAAAATATAGTTGTGCGAGGGTCGGTTTTTCTTTTTTCTTTTATTGCAAAAAAACGGCATTTTCATTAGTACCATAATAATATACTGCACTCTTGATCATATATTAAAAAAACTTTATACGAGGATGGTTCATTAATTTTTGGTAGCTACTAACAATCAATGTATTAAATAGTCGGTTTTAACTATTGAAACATCTAAATTTTACAATTAAAACTTAAAACTTATTTGATTTATTATTTGCTCTCTTAAACAATTTAGAATGCATATCAAAATGTTTATTTGACATACTGTACATATGCATATATGTAGGTATATGTGTACGTGCTTATATATTGATTTGGATATGTGTAATGAAATGATTTTTTTGTTGCATTGTATTCTTTGTTGTATATGATTTTCCTTGCTTATGAATGTATGTGTCTGTGTCTATGTATGTAAGTATGTAAGTATGTATGTATGTATGTATGTATGTATGTATGTATGTATGTATGTATGTATGTATGTGTGTGTAATTGAATGTTTACTCTGGTTATTGTTTTCTTTTACTTTTATTTTCTTTATTTGGTTTCATTGAGTTTTTCAATTCTTTTGCAAATATTGATTTTTGTGTTGCGCGTCATTAGATCTGAATTATTGCTACGATTATCGCATCAATAATGTATCGAAACGTTCTTTTTTTAGTTTTGTTTTTATTGCTTTTGTTCATTTAGTTTTATTGTATTTTCTATATCCTCATAGAGTTTTTTGTATTTGTTTTATCGTTCATATTTTGAGAAACATATTTTATGTTTTTATTTTTTTAAGTCGTTTTCATTTGTTTCTATTTTACTTATCGAAAACCCATTACAATGACCATAAACATGTGTGCACGAGGTCTGTTCTAACAGTATTTTTGAAAAGTGTATGAATTTCGGCATACATTTTCATATTACTATCGCATTTTAGATTGTGTATGTGTGTTTGTATATGTCTTTCATTCTATTATTTAGATTGAGTGCAATTATTTATTGCAGTATATAATAACACTTTTAATGAAAACTGTCCCCTTAGGTGGATGTGTATGAGTATATACATATTTGTGTGTGCTTTGTGATCAACATCAAAGTAAAATGGAAAATATAAATTATGGAAATTCCCAATCACTTTGGGACATACATCCATCACAATAAAAGCTTATAATTTGTACGATAACATTTTCTATTTGCATTAGGCGGCGTTGCAGTTCTAAAAAGGATTATTAAAGCCATTATTACATCATGCAGCTCATATACGTCTATTTATAGTTAATATTTTTGGCATTTATTGAAAATCCACAAACATAAACTAATAATGTATTATGTCTATGTAGTCATAAGACAGAAACACTTCATATGGATCATTGTGCAGTTTGCTATTATGTAACAAAAATTGATTTAATATAAGATTATTAGATATTTCAATTTTCTTTATTAAAAATATTGAAATAAAAAATATTTTAAATAACAATGGTTAAAATAGTTTTTGTAATGGTTAAAAATAGTTTTTCCAGTATATAGTATACAAACTACAATTAAATTTGATGTTTCGATAAAAATAAAAGTTTTTTTTAGAAAACATAAAGACTTTTTAATTAGAAGTAAACATTAATTTTAAAACATTCCAGTTAGTGCTATAGATTCTCTAATATAAAATAATAAATTTCGGGATTTTGTTATTTTTTAAGGACTAATTTGAAATATTCGTGTGGTACATTTTTTTAAGTTTCAGTAGTATTTGTCATCCAATTCCACGGAATATATGGTTATGGTAACTATAATTGCGCGACAACATGTTATGAATAGCTTTTATGGATGTGGCTTTACCATAATATTTTCAAGTAAACCAACCCAATATGGCTAAAGCATTACGAAATATGCTGTTGTGCATTACATTTGTATTTATATTAAATAGTTTTTTAACACATTATTATTCTAAATACGAATAAATATTGAACGTTAAATTAGTTTTAATGTGAATATTTATACAATTTCAATAAACTTGTGGATGTTAAACTTTTCAATGAATTAAAAATTTGGTATTATTTTTTCGATATAAATTGTTATTTATGATCTAATTATTTTTCATTCACAAGCGATACCAACATAAAATACGATAAACTGAAAAAAGCATCGTCATATTGAACTGCTCAAAAGAAGCCAATCTTTTGTTACAATGAGATCTATAAATACCTAAATTCACATCGAGGAATATTTACAAAAATGACTTGATAATGTATCCATTTATCTTTGGTGTAATTTGGCTTCCTGTAGGTATAGTAAAAAAGTGATAGAAGAACAATAATGTAGTATTTATACTAAGTGAGGCAAATCTTCAATAAAAAATTAAAACTGTAAGTTTAGTCGTATAATCTTTATTAACATATATGTATGTTAAGAATTTTTCGATCCCATTTATTAAGACAAAGATTTATATGGGAATTACAAATTTTTAATCTTTGAAAATTGTGAATCAACTTTTAAAAGCTGAGATTATTTATTTGTTATATAAATTTCAATATTTATATGTTCAAAATTTGGCATTATATGAGGTCAAGGTGAATTAATAGACCAATACTTTTTTCAAAACAATGTTCTATGCTATAATCAACTCAAGAGTCAATCAAACCTAAAATCTGGTAGTATTGTTTATTTTTAAAACAATATACATCATGACGCACGCATAATATATGTCAACATTTTATGGTAGAGTCGACTGTAAAAATACTTTAATATACAGTCTCGAAACGCTTATTCTAAAATAATATTTGTTTAGTTTTTTCCCAAGAACAAATGTAAATCTCAACACAACTAAATTATCAATTCAAATAAATTTACGTGAACTAGAACTAATTTCAATGTTATTTAAATACAATAAAAATATAAAACATTTTTAAAAAAATATTTATGTATTTTTATTTAACAGATGAACACAATTTCATTGAAATAATTTGAATTTTGTTTTATTTTTTTATTTACAAATATGTATTTTGTTAAAATAATTCACTATTTTTTATACATTTTGATGTAAAATAATCACTTATTGGGTCATTTCATTCAAATTGAAATTGTACAAAAATATTGAAACAAAGAAATCCAAATTCACATTCAAATGCTAAAATAGAATTATGAAAAAAAATATAAAATACAACGAAAAAATGTTTTTGAAATTATTTAAAACGTATTTATTAAACACACGTAAACTCACTAAGTTAAACACTTATATAAGCTAACATTTACGTATACCTATGTACATATATATACACACGTATTAAGCTTAACTCCGCTAAGCGTTTAAGAGCTCAAACACTTTAAATATTAATTTCATTCGTTCAAACACTTTAAGGAGGTAATAGAGTTCAAGTCCAAATATAAAAGAAAAGAAATTAAATGAAACTTTGCCATCAAAGAATTTATAATAAATCTACTCGTATCCACAATCTAACTGTTACAATCTGGGAAGAAGAATAGTTAACACAATAGGAGTAACCCAGTAGTTTTTTAGATGGCGATTAGCCCTAAAAGTGCTATGAGGATATCTTGGTAATTATGTCTAGTAATATTTCAATAAAATATCGTCGATCAAATAATCAAGAGTCCCTTAAGATCCAACAATTTGCGAACACATTAATTTTTTTGGGTTAATGTTAATGTAGTGGATCAAATCACAAAAAGTTGCTGGGAAATGTATAAAATATTACTACCACAACTACTACAGCTCCTACTAAATTCATATTCATGTGTAGGTAACAACACAGTGACGTTGAAAACAAACATACTAGAGTACAAAGAATACATAGCATACTGTCTGTTACAAAAGTGTATAAATTAAAAATTCGGCTTAACATACCGTATACTACATTACAATAATACCGTATACTACAATCAATAGTTCACAAATATTTTCCACACAAAGTGAAATTAGTTGTAATAAATGGGAATTTTATTCATTAAGTCGTCTTTTAATTTCTTCGAAATTATTTTATTTTACTTAAAGTAAAATAAAATAAAATTTATTTTTCAGTACGACTTCACAAATAAATTTGCATTTATTCATTATCCCGAAAAAGCCAGCTTTTTTCTAATGATAAGAAAGTCTCTGAGACGGAAGGCAAGTCCCTCAGAAGTTTACGCCATACTAAGCACTTACTTCATATATTTTGTGTGTTATTTCAGTGGGAGTTATTTCTTTAAATTTGGCAAAATTTCTCATATCTTCATCACGATATGAGACCATATTAACTTTGTCATTGCCTGTGTAACGCCAGGAAGGAATCATTTAAAACTCCATAAAGAATATTTATTATTGAATCAAATCAAAATCTGAATAAATTTATTTAGGTTCATCTGTCTGTCGCATACATTCTCACATCTAGAATAAGCAGTATCATTCTAAAACCAGCAATATCGGTCCAATAGTAAAAAAGTAAAAGACTGAATCTGAGACAACGAAAACTTTTCTACATTTTTGCAACAAAAAGTAATGGGATTTATACAGTATTTAATATACCAAAAAACATTGAAATGGGATAAATAGGAAAAAGTTATTGACTAAAATATGCAAAATTTCAAAGAACCCCGAAAACATTACGCCACGTTAATTGCAATTTTATATAAAAATTTCTACATTTGTCAAAATTGTTGGATTATAATGGGATCATTATCTGACCTAGCGCTTTTACAAGATCTTTTCCCGCAATATGGTTTTAAGCTTATAGAACTCTTAAATATGGACTATTTTTTTAAATATAATTTTATAAAAAATTGAGTGAAAACTTACACGTATTGGGAGATATATATCTTTTGGAGTTTTTTTTTTCAATTTCTTCTTCATTGGGAGCCTTTCTATATTCATTACAAACAATTTATTGGGAATCACTTTTTTCTTAATTGGGGCTCACGCCATAGTATCAAAAATAATAGTTCTACACTGTTAGGTTCACTGATCTACTCAGATACTTTTGTGTCGATTTAAAGTATAAATCTCACACAAATGTTAGATCTTAATAATTTATTGCATACATTAGACAACCACATTGTAAGTGGTTAATTTTATAATTCTATAACATGGAATTTATTTATGATTATAATTTTAAAAGTTATAAAATTATATATAAACTTTTCTAGTATACCTAATTTAAATTTTATAAGATCCATAAATAAAAAACACATTCACATTTAAACTGTGAATTAATATACTTACTTGATATACTGTATACCGTTAGTAATATGTATATTTAAGAAAAAACAAAAAATAAATTTGACTTATTTATGGCTTGTTAAAACCTACAATAATTCTTACAGTACATTATTTTATAAGGTAAAAAGATATTATTTTATGGTTACCCTCAACACACATGTACACCTTTATGTGTGTATTTGTTTTCTTTATTTTCAGTTCTTTATGTACTATTGTGTTTTTATATCCTCCACTACCTAAATAGGTAAATAAGGGTACATTAAATTTATCATATCGTGTACAAAACCAAGAAAAAAGACTTTATCGAATTTAGCAAAACAGTTCCAAAGAGAAGGTAATACATTAGTTGACAAAAATAAATTATATTCCATTAATTAAGTGGAAGTATAAAGGATGCAATAGTTTCAAATGTACATTTTGCGAATATCTCGGGAACTAATTCTAGTAAATTTATAATCTTGAAATAATTTGATTAACTCTTTTTTTCGAAAATGAAATAAAAATTTTTTTCATGTTTAATATAATTCATATGATTATATACGGGTTTGTAAATAGCTTAGTAGCCTAAATAAACCAGTTGGAAATTGAAGCATTCTAAATACAATTACGACAATTTTTGAGTTCCATAAAACTATTTCGAAAGATCTTAACTGAATTCACACAATTTCACGCTGGTTTTAATTATTTGCGTAAATACGCCGAAATATGTTAAATGCCACTTTAAAGCTGATAGGTACACTGATATATTCCTATAAACGCATTAATTTTTTTTCTCTATTTCTGTAAAATTGTTGTTCTCGGTTGAAGTTTTTTTTTTATTTGGAGACAACTTCTTTTCAATTACACAATATGTTGTTTTCGTCTTATTGTTTACCTTATTTATGCAATCAATGAAATTGGTCATCTAGTTAGAAAATGATCGTCAATATAAACTTTCCGAAAGTATGATTCGTAATTTCTTTAAGAAAGGACAGAATATTCCCTGCAAGGAATATTCACAATTAACAAAAAGACAAATTAATCTTACAAGAAGAAACCCATAACAGATTGGATTCTACACAAAAATATAGAACCAACTAAATCTTCCAACGACTTCTAAATGCGTTTCTCACATTTTTTCGAAGAGATAAAAACATTAAATGGAAGAAAAATCGCACGAAAATACTTGAAATGGGCAGGAAATATGCAATTTTCTTTGATAAAAAAATATGCGGCCCTGACTCATACTCATGGTGTTAGTATAATTTTAGATCAAACGATGTTCGGATGTCTAAATGAAAATTGAAATAAAAATTAACAACATTTTAAATTAAGTCCTTTATTAATCCAAATACCTGTGTATTCTCATTTAGAAGTCAAAGATGGTTCAAAAGTTTCAGATTTATAACCCAAAAAATCGATTTGGCACACTGTATATTATTGCAATCGATAATCAAACTTTTTTCAACTGAAAACATAAACAAAAGTGGTTAAAATTGAAATTTGGTTTTAAATGTTACTCCAATTCCTAATTTATAACATTTCAATATCAACGCACATTATTTTTCTTATAAAATTTTTTACAACCGTAAATACAACCGTAATACACGGTGGCTTAATACCGTTAAGACGTTTTCGAGTTTAATTCAAATTGCTTTCGTTATTATTTTTTTTAGCATGTCCAAGTTCGCATTGCGGAAGGATAAAAATAAACTATTTTTTTTTTTTTTTGAAAATCCAACAAAGTTTAAATCCTATTGGCTCAAAATCTTAGTCGATTTTGCATATGTATTTACATATATAACAAAATGTGATTAATATGTGTGGAAAGTATTTAAGATTCGTCACAGTCTAATATATATTTTTTAAATCTATTAAATGTGTTCAAATTAGTTTAAAGCTTCCACTTAAAAACTAATTGTTACTAAGATTTTCATCGATATATAAAATATATATTAATAGCAAATTATATAAAGGGTTTTTATTATAATGTAAAGTTTTATTTACACGGACATATACATATATATGGTTCATATATTTCCAAAAACATATGTACACAATACAAGTGTGTAGGTGAATATATGATTTAAGGTTATTGTATGTGTGTATGTCAATATTGCAGCAGGTATTTTTATTTTATGGATTCTTTCTGGGGCAAAAGCCCTTTTTTATGAGCTTTGGAACATTTGTTACACATTTTTTTAGCAGATTTATTTCATTAATGCACCCACTAACAACAACCAACAACAACGACAAATAATATTAACAACATCAGGGAATGGAATAATAACAACAGTAATAGTTGTTGTAAATTGCAATTTCATATAAAATAGTAAAACAAGCTATAAAAAACAAAAACGAGAAGGGATGGAGAAAGGGAGAAAAAGGACATTGTTAACAACGAAACAAAATAAAAGTGATGAAAATAAAATAAAATAATAAAACTCATGAAAATAAAATAAAATAAAATAAAATAAAATAAAATAAAATAAAATAAAATAAAACCATATATATGTATTTATATATACATTTATTAAATTTGTATGAAAACTATAAGTCTAAGCAAAATTTTTTTAAATTTAAGAATTTTGAAAATAATATTTTGCTAAACGAATTAATTTAAGAGAAAATATAAAAATTCCTTTAATAGATGGAGATATAGAAACAATTATTTGGGTTTTTTTGGACTCAAGGCTTCTTAAAATTCGGTAGAATATATCACCTAGTTCCCATGTCATCCAGTATGCGGTATTAAGTTTAGCACAGATTTCAGATTTAATTTAACATAAGGATTTTTCAAAATTGTATAGTGATGAATTAATATATATATATATATATATATATATATATATATATATATATATATATATATATATATATATATATATATATATATATATATATATATATATATATATATATATATATATATATATATATATATATATATATATATATATATATATATATATATATATATATATATATATATATATATATATATATATATATATATATATATATATATATATATATATATATATATATATATATATATATATATATATATATATATGATTCCATTAACTATATTCTAGCACAAATCAAAATCTGAATCGATTGTGCGCATATTTCAAATGTAATAGTCAGAGCTCAATAAAATTTGTCTTGAATGTGTATTGCTTTCCAATATTTATGTGTAATTTAGGGAATATATCGGAAATAATATCGTTTTTATATAAATTCTTTTTCCAGAAACGAATAATTATTTTTCTGATCCTACATAATTGATGGATTGTATTTAAAATTCGACAAATTCATTTTTATGTTTTAGTATACTTAAAATGATCTATATCGATTGAATAGAAACAAAGTTATTGGTAACAAGTAAGAATGCCATATTCGGCTATGTCGAATCTTCAATACCCTCCACCACAAATGTGTATGAAGTTAATGCCTAAGGTTGCGTAAATATACTTATGTACACACATACACTCACAAATGTAATACATAAAATTAGTTATAATTTTGGCTATAACTTTTTCTCTACTGAACTGATTTTGGTAAT
Source organism: Cochliomyia hominivorax (assembly GCA_004302925.2). Classification (NCBI taxonomy): domain Eukaryota; kingdom Metazoa; phylum Arthropoda; class Insecta; order Diptera; family Calliphoridae; genus Cochliomyia; species Cochliomyia hominivorax. Next base: position 57,669,281 of record PYHX02000158.1, read on the forward strand.
TTTTGGAATAGTAATGAAGTTCACATAACATAATATTATGGCAAAATTTCATTCCAATATAACTCTTTAACTTAGAAGTTGCATCAGATATCAGTCTATATCCTTTAAAATACTGAAGCGAAACAGGACTTTAGTGAATACTTGGGTCAAATTTCATTGAGCTCTGTCAATTTTTGTGGATGTGAACAAACAGACAGATTGACAAAAATCTACTGAGATTTTGATTTCAAGAAAGAATATATACATTATGGGGTCTGAAATAATTCATTCTTAGCGTTACACACGGAATGACAAAGTTAATATACTCTCTTAACCACTTGTAGTGTGAAGAATATAAAAATAAAAAATATGCCTGTTATAAGCTCAAAACTCTTTTCCGGGAAGGGGTCTTATATGGGAGCTACAACAAAATATGGACCAAGATTGTTCATATTTATGATATACTTTGATTATAGTTAAAAATATCATTGTGCTAAATTTCAATGAAATTTATTTATATTTAAATGATTTATAAACTCAAAATCATTTTTCAGGAAAGCGCGTTAAAAGGGAGCTATAGGAAAATATGGACCGATATAGGGCAAATTAATATAATATCTTCAGAACAGTTAGCAAAATAATTGTGTCGAATTACAATAGAATTGGTCTTTAATTATCAGTTTTATAAGTTGAAAACTGTTTTCGGTGAGGAGCCTGATATGGGAGCTACATCCCAATATATAGACCGAGATTGTTCGAAAAATCATTGTACCGAATTCCAATGGAATTGGAAGAGTTCTTTTTCGGAATTTTGAGGTTGTTTCAGATATCGGTCTATAACTTCCTTGCTTATAAACCAATATAGCTGGTTTTAAAAAGTAAACTGCTTAGGATAAGCGATGTGTCCAAATTTCATTGAATTCGGACAATTATTCTATGCGTTAGAATATTTCAACCAGACAGATAGACGGACAAACTCAGATTTTGATTTGATGCAATAATATATATACATAAAGAACTACAAAACTGAAGTTAAAGCATTTAAATAAGTCCATATGTTATTTTTATTATTTCAACACTCAAATTATTAAAACATCCCTTTAATGATCATTATAACCCCATTTTCATAAAGTATTCATACACTTCAAACACTTTATAAAAAATTGATATTGTTGTGTGTGTTTTCAAAAACTTTAATGGTTTTTAATTTTTATTATTGTTAAATACAATGAAAACCATTAACTTAAATAACAATAAAATTTATAATTTTTTATTATTCGAATTTCCTTTTTATGCCTCCATTTCTCAAAGAAGGAGTATATTTTATATTTTCATTCATAATCAAACTCATTCACTCTCTCACACACACACACACACACTCAAATAATAATTTACGAAAATACAATATTTTCAAGCGGAAAGAAATGTTAAGAAATAACAAAAGAACTTATCAACTTAAAAAGATTGTTAATGGTTTTTTAAGATATTTTAGCCAAGATTTCTATAAAATATTAAAAAGAATTTATGTCTTAACAACATATTGTTTAACATTATAATACATATTCTATTTTTGTATTCGTTATCTTGCTATAATTTTGTGTGTGAATGTTTGTGTGGTTTAATGTGGTTTACGCGTTTATTCTGGCAAAACATAAGGATAATAAAATACACTTCCGGTTTACTTAAACACACACATATATGAACATAACTAAACAGCAACATATGTACGTGTACATAGATATAAAGAACAACTTGTGTATTTTCTATAGGAAAAACATATTAAAAAATATTTTAGAAATAATTTTGTATTTTTATATTTAATGAAAAACTAAAAAGTTAGATTTATGCTATTGTGTTTGTGATTAAAGCATTACAATTATTATGAATTATTTGGTTTATTATTGTGAAATTGTATAAATAACCAATAATTTGAATGAATATTCAAATCTATGGGATTTCCCAAACATTGTACATCCACTAGTTAGTGCAAAAATACAATAAATATACTCCTCCAACTTGTTACTTACCTTATTTATGTCCATGTCACTAATGATAATTCATCAAACCCAAAATACTGTTTTCTGGGATAAAGAGGTATATTTCAGAAATATGAATTACTTTGTAGACCGATGTTATTTTTATAAAACAAGTAAGAAAATTAATATCAACAAAAAATTTTTGAACATTAACTTCTAAATTGATGATTGGATTTAACTGACATTTTAACAATTCTGCCAAAATAGTATAGTGATATAATCTAATAAAGGATCTCACAGAAGTTCAGATCGGAGATAATTTTAAAATCCATAAAATAGAAAATGTAATGAAAACTATGTGAAAAATTGTTTATTATGGATATGATACGTAAATAAAGTGATTTTTTAGATGGATGATAACTGTTTGTTGATGGCCCATAAATTATTTTAAAAATAATTATATTGGGACCATCATTTAACCTTGCTTCCACAGAACATCTTTTTCCGCTCTATTCTATTCTCATATAAGGCATCTTCGCGGAAAAAAGTTTTAAATTTATACAATTTCTAAGTATGTCCCAGCTCCATTGAAATCCGGCCCAATTATTTTCCTAACTATCTGTAATTAACTTTAATAACTTTGTGAATATCGGCCCATGTGAAAGTAAAAACCAAATGCTTCCACACAAGGCACCTTCACAGAGTATGGGTTTAAATATATTTCCACAATTTTATGAATATCGGTCTACAGTAGACCAAAGTTCTTAAAACGGCTCTTATCTGATAAGACTCTTAAGGTACTTTAAAGGAATGTGGCAATAATAATTTTGGATTAGGTCTAAATATACACATATACCGCTATTTGTTTTTCATTCTACTATATCTTCCATTATTAGAAACCAAATTCGGGATTGGATTTAAAAAATAAAACTAAAATAAATCATACAGTTGTAAGTTAATAAAACCCCTAAATTTTACAACGTTTAAAAAATTTTGATCCAGCAACAAAAGTGTGATGAACGTTCAAATACCATACAAAATATTTGAGTACTATGAAGTCATTATCGTAATGAGTCTCGTATGTGAGCAAACTCTATTTGTTGTCCTTTTTGCGAGATCAGCTATTTCAATGAGCTTAATCCTTTGATAGTGTAAGATATAAATCCATCTTATATCAAAGTAAGCTTGAAAGTATAACAATTTTAAGTCATTATTTCAGTTATAAAATATACTAAATCTAATGTTATCATTTGTTTAAGTGTATATAGTATAGTTTAAGTTGTATACTTTTGTATATGTCTCCATGAATAAATGTATTTATGAATATATAAAGATTTATGTATCTACATTCTTAACTTGTGTGAAAATATGCAAGTACTTTCACAGTTATGGCCTCTTAAAGGAGATTCAAAAATTTTTCGAAGAACAGAGCATTTTCCTTCAAGAAATAAATATAAATTTTATATAAAGAGAATTTGATGAAGTACTAAAAAGGCATTTTATAAGTTGACTTTAAATTTTACATTGCCCGCTGAACATGAACACACATGTAACTTTTGTCTATACTGATGTATGCAGTAAGAAATTGTATTATAAATACAATACAAACACATTTTAAGCAGGTCGTATACTATAAACTCAAACATTCATAGACACATACATAGCTTCATAGATGGAACATACATAAATATAGTTACAAAGGCATAGAATATAATGTTAAAAATGTAAGATTTTGGCAAACACTCACACATATACAAAAAGTTTTTTTCGTACATGCCTAAGTATGTGAGTGGTGAATGTTTATGTATTACATATTCTTATTGTACTTTCATACAGAATAATAACTTGAAAGTCTGTAATTTTATTTTATTTTATTTGACGTTATAGTTTTTATTTTTAATGTTGTTGTTTTTAACATTTAGTTTGGTATCAACAAAAAGTATACTTCATATATAAAGAACAAGAGAAGCAATATATAGTCGTTTAAGATCGACTTAATTATATCCTATATTATTTTTTTGGCATTTAACACATGTACTGTTGGAAGCATTAAAAAAGAGTTTGGTTTTATATTATAATAATTTGTATTTGTATGTTCATATGTTATATGTTTGTTTATTTATTGTTATTATGTAAGAAAAAACTAAACAAAAAAGTTAAATATCCTTAACAAAAGTCTCAAAATTTCTTAAAATAAGAATGATGTAAAAGAAATAAATAAAAAAATAAAAAAAATGAAATGAAACTTTTTGTACCACACAATATCTCTGCATTTAAGATCCTCAGATTATGGTACTTTACCGACTCCTACGCCCTATTTTCACCTGAAAAAACACTCAACCAACAAATAAACATTTTTAACAAGTTTAAAACAAACGTTAAAAAGTTTCAAACATTCTTATGTTGATTTTTGCTTTTTATTCTCACTTTTTCCTCATCCTGTTTACAGTTATTTATTATATATTTTTCCCTTTTTTCTGTCCCCTTCACACTCATTGTTGCGTTTAGATATTCTCATCATCTGTTTTATAGTCTTTATCCTTTTAGTTTTTGTTAGTCTTTCAAATGCACTTCAAGATGACTTTTTATGTTTTTGTTGATTTCTTTGCAAGATTTTAAGTGTTTCTTTTGTTTTTATAAATTCTATTTTTCCGCCCAAAAGGGACAACAATATAAAACTAGACCATATTTAGTCGTAGCACTACACGGAGAGAAAAATCCAAATTTTTAATTAACAATGAAAAAAATTTTAATTAACAATTTAAATTTTCTTTGTATTAAATTCAATAAAGTTTCTTATTTATTTAAAGTAAAAAAATATTTTTTAATAAAATGCTAAATTTCAATGTATTAAATTAATATCTAGTTCATATTGAAGTTAAATTAATATTGCTTCATGTCATTCATGCATTAGATAAAGTATGTCCAACCCAATAACATGATGTCTATTTTCAATTATACCTTAAATTCAAGCTTGTTACACAAAATTATTTTGACTTTTCTGAAAATCAGTGTTTGAGAACCTCAACAATTGAGAGGTATATATACGTTATAGAATAACAGGTTGATCAATTGTTAACGGAAATGTGAACTTGAATCCAAATAAGTTTTCTGCACTTTGTTATAGTTTTGGTCGAGTATTTCATCGAAATTTTCTCTAATCGGGAAATTTATTTTATAAAACTACTTTGATACTATTTTCGGTAATGTCAACTATGGATATGGAAACAATCTAAATAATTAGCAGAGTCTAGTACAAATTGTTAATTGTTGCCCTAAGCAATTTACTATTTTAATAGATAAAAAAGAATGATATAAACTAATATCTGAAATAAAAAAGTCCTTAATGCGGCCATGATCTTTACTTATAGTATTGAATTTTTGGTATCTTAAAAACTTTAAAAATATCTTACAGTTCACCAGATAATTTTAATAAACGAAAAACTGGAAAATGATAGTTTATTTAAAATAAAATATACTGAAATTATTTAGGAATTAATATTCTTCTTGTCTACAGTACACTGTACCCATACAAAAACATATTAAAATTGTTGTAATATTTGTAAACTTTTTAACATTGCAACAAAAATATTTACAGGTAGAAGAAAAACAAAAAAAAAAAAAAAAAAAAAGAAGTAGAAAAATACAAAGAAATTCATGTGGTCGTAGGGGGTGTTCACATTTGAAATAATTGTTGTTATTGTTATGTTGAAAGTATAAATTTACTTATATTATTATGAGATACAAAGTATAAAACAAAACAAAAAATTGTTTTTAAACATTTACTAAGAAGATTTAAAATTAAAAAAGTTTTCTTTCGCATCAAGAAAATGGAATTTACTCATACATAATAATGGAAATAAGAAACATAAAAAATATTTTCTTAATCATATTTTGCGATACCAAAAAGGGGTTTCGGGGGTTTTCTTTTAATATTGTTTAATTTGTTTATTTTTGTCATTACTCTCTAAATCGCCATTGGTGCGATTATCGAGGTTTCATGTTTGTATAACATTTAAAAAAGAATTAGTTTTCTATTATAAAATCTGTTTAAATTAAACCACGAATTTGTATCGAGGAGAATATAAGTGAAAACGGCTTTAAGACCCTAGATGGGTGACACGCTTTGGAAGTGGAGTTGTTAGAATTGCTACATACTGAAAGCCACAAAAGGACTGGAATGCAAATTGAGACAAAAGTGAACAGCAATAACAAGAGTTAAACCAAGAAACTGACTTAGAAGTAATTATAATTAAAATTAGAATATAAAATAATGAAATTATTTATGAACTTATGATCCATATTAGATAACGGAAACTTATATGTAAAATAAACAGACAATCTCTTGCACCCAGTATAAATACTTGGTAACAAAATTCCTAATGATGCTTCTGAACAGGACATAGCTGACAAGACTAGATCAGGTGATATAAAAAGATAATTGTGAGATGAATACTGATGAATACTGATGAATATATTTGAAATTATTGAAGCCTGTTTCGCTGAATTACTATTTTCTCATGACATAATATCTCATGCACGGTTGGTGACATCAATTTATATGGATAAAATGCTCGTGTTAAGTTATAACAAATAAAGATAATTCTAAATATTATTAAGTATGATCAGAATTTTCCAAATTTAAGAGCCGTTAGGTCTACAAAGTCCAAACTTAAAACTTTATGAGTTAATTCTCGTAAAATTTAGCATATTGTTTTGGAGTATTAAACAATTTATTTGTATCCTATTTCGTAAAAATGTTGATATAACTGAAACTTAAAATTACATTCGAATAGGACATTTATACCAAATAACGACCTGGTACAACCAAATTTAAACTGCGATCTGTACAATAATCATAAACTTTACATGAACTGCCAGCTGGACGGAAGGAAAAATGTACTCAAAAGTAATTTTTAATCGAACGATTTACTTTAAAGTCTTGGTAGCATAATTTCTTCTATCCTTTATAAACATCGCTAATTTGCTTCAAGGAGGTCAAAATTTAAAAAAATCAATTTTTTCAAAATACTTATTTTTAATTTTTGACAGAAATATATTTTTTGAATGCATAAATGAAAATTTATTTTTTCAAACGCTAACAAAAAATCTGCAATGTAAACTAAAAACTACCGATGTGAAACGCTTTATTTCTGGCAATAATCAACAAATTATATAATTTTTGTTTAAATCTTGTCTGATAATATGAATGGTTCATTCATAAAAAATTATCTGATATTAAAATACATTTTTCACAAAGATCTGCTGATGTTAAGTCGAAAATGCGAATTTTTAGTTATGACGACTTTGCAACAAATGAACGACATAGCATACATGCATAATACCCCAATCGTCTATATTGTACGACTAAGAAGTGATTCCTAGTAAAACAGTATGTTTCAATGACCTCATGTAAGGCCCAGTTCTGACAATAATTATAATAATTACATAAATCTCCCAAAATATGATCAAGATAAAATTTGTAATTATATAACAATTAAACGGGGATCGTCCTTAAATTAATCAAAACTTTCATGCAAAGCTTATTACAAAAAATCAATGGTATAGTTACTTTATCTTCACCTATGGTTTTCGCTTATTTAATTTAGTTGCAGCTAAGATTCATAATTTTTCAATTATATCATATTTTATTAAATTTTAAAAAAGAACACATTTTAAAAAGTATTTAATTTTATGTATAAATAACACTTTTTTCACCAAAAATGATAAATAAGAATCATAAATTTTCATTACGGGCAAAATAAAAAATAATATTTTGAGACTCTGACAATAAAATAAAAAATGGAAAAAAACATTGTTATTTTTTTCAATAAAAGTGAAAACAAAAAATAAATCCAGTATTTATGAAAATTTGATGCAAAAAAAGGAAACGAAATGAAATGAAAGAAAAACAAACTGGTGACACGTAATAAATCATATAACGATTTGTGGTGTATTCAGGCGCCCATACATGGGACACAATTTGATGTTACCAACTCACACATGTTTACAAACGAATAAATTCTCACATGTACGAGTTTTCAATGGAGAGGAAACAAAAGTATAAAGATTTTTTTGGTTTTATTAAAAACTTATATAGAACATACAAAAACAAATTGAAGAGCTATAATCGATTAAATCGGGCTATGTAATACTTTAGGCTTCTTAATAAGGCTTTAAAAAATTATTAACTTAGCCCAGAATTTAGATATGGGTTTTGAGGTAAATGTTGATAAGAGAATATAGACTTTGTGAAGTAATAGACCTATAATAGGCTTTGTACTTTTCTTTAAGTAATTATAAGTGGACATATGAACAGAAAGTAGTAAATCGTTTCAGAAATAAAAACATTTCCTTATAATAACTTCAATCACCTACTTGGCTGTAGGGTATAAAGAATTATAAAAAATACTACACATAAAACAGAAATAAGAAAAGAGAAATTTTAAAATTTTACTTCCAAAAGTGTTCGCCTTTTTGTACATTTTAGTTGAATATTTTTTACGACTTAAAGCCATTTTTAGCATTTTAGTCTGATGAGAAATTTATTTATTTATTTATTTTTTTTCGTATTGTAAAAATATTTGTTTCTCATTTTTGTGAGGCTCTGCCTTTCAAAAACGCATTAATAAATAAAACAGTGTACTGGAAACAATGATTTATAAACCTGACATATTTTTTAATATTTATATGTGTGTGTTTACTTTTTTTCTAAAAAGAAAAACAATAAACTAAAATATTTGTAGTTATTCAGTTCCTCTATCCATATACATCTATGTGTTTTTATTTGAAGTTAGAGTTATGTACTGTAAGGTTGATATAAAGATATAAATGTTTGAATTATCCCAGCGACAATATTTTCTATGAAGAAATTAAATACATAAAAAGTACAATAAATGTTATATTAGATTCTGGACGTAAAGAAATATTTTATTATATAGAATATAGTTTATCGCTTAAATCATCGAAAATAAGACCCCGTTGCATCAAGAGAGATCATATTGTATAAAACGTAGGAATGCTTTGGTTATGCGTACATACACACTAACTAATACACTCAAAAACGCACACAATATATAAAAGATTTTCTTAAATATAACACAGAAACAGCTAATGTGTCATAAAATAGAAAGTTCTTTCCTTCATTTAAGAAGTTAGCTCATATATTAGTTTATATCTTATAATAAACTGAACCAAAACTTCTTAAATACTTACAACATATAAATAAACATGTAAACTTCAATTCCTTGTGCAGAAATTAAGAAGAAAGAATGGGGGCAGTCGAGTCATCCGCAAGCCGGAGAATATCTAAAGTATAAGTTATAAAATGTATGTTTTCTTTTATTTATTTGAAATGTATATGTATGTATATTTACTTATATTTATTTGCAATATTGATAACAATAAATAAATAAATAAATATTAAAAGTTAATTCATATATATTTCATTTTTTGAAGATTAAATAATTAAAGTTTTTGTGTATGAAGAAATCAGTAATTTCTATTGTTTATGTGGTTATATTTTTTACAGTTAAAATAAATGAAAAAAAAACATTTATTGTTAATGAAAATGTCAGTTAAAAAAAAACATTTAAATTTATTTGTTTCAAATGAGAAAGTAAGTGTTAAGCTTTTTAAAAGAATTTTCATTTGTTTTAAATGAAATTTGTTGTTCATTTTACCTACATATTTTTTGAGTGTAACATTCCTTCAATATGAAACAATACGTTTCAAAGACGCAAGAATTCATCAAGCAGCTATGGAACACAGCGATTTAGAAAACATGTAAGGGACTCAGATGACTCTTTAATGAACACAGTAGCAATAATAAGAAACCGTTATTGATCTTCACTGTCCAGTCCTGGCAATTAAAAGTAAAAGATTCGTAAGCAATTACTCTCTAAACTTTCTTCGTGTAGTATCACAGATTAGGGCTGTAGTATCACTGTGTTATCTTATAGTGACAGGGGCGAAGGGGGTTTTAGATTATGGGGTTTTAGGTCATAAAATTCCTTAATAAACAACGGTTTATACCAACAAACGTACAACAATTTTTTATATAGATCGATATGCTAAGGGGCGTATATCTTAATTAAGTGTTGTATTGTCATGTCATTATGAACTTATATCTCTCATAAAATTTTTATGACTATAATTATTCAACACAGTTTTATGAAGGAATTGCCTTAAAAACACTGATGCGAAGGTCGACAGTTATCTGTAAAAACAAAATTTCCTTAAATCAATTCATTAAAAGCCTTGACTCAACTGGCAACACAGATGCACAGATGTAATTTGGGACATCATTTAAGAATATTGTTAGACTTATTTGTGTCAAGTTTAGTTAAAATTGCTTTAATAATCTTAAAAAGTCATTCCGTGAGAAATAATTATAATGGACCTATCATCACCATTTAATTTAAATAGGCACCGTCCTTGGCCCAAAATAATGACATGTGCTAATTTTCAGGAAAAAAAACTCTAAAATTGTGACATGTTTTTTTGTTCACAAAGTTCACATGGTCAGCCAGATGGACGGATGGTCATCGTTAATTCGAGTCAGAAAGCGATTCTGAATCGAACTGTATACTTAAAAGTTGTGGTAGAAATATTTTTCTGTCCGTTACAAACTTTAGCATAAATACATAATAATACAACTCCCTACGATAGTGTAGTGTATAAGAATACACAATTTTGATGTAAAATTTCAAAAATACAATTTGTAACAAAAAAGGAGAAAACAGACTTTTATTAAGAAAAAAAACTAAAAAAACTGAAATAATCTCAGTTTTCCAGAATTGTCATCGAAAAGTAAGAATTTATGTAAGTTAGATATTTTATAAAACAACATTAACAATTGATGAAATAAAATTTTAAATAAATAAAATTTTAATACAAAACAATTGCTGGGTTATCATTTTATATTTTAGTTATTCCGTAACTGTTTAGGCATTCTAGTACATTTTTGTCTGTGGATTTGCTACTGTTTTTGTAATATATTAAGTCACATAGGTTTCAGTTGTTATTGTTGTTGTAGTTATTCTACTACCACTACCAGTAGAAATTATTGCAGTGTACAACAACACGTATGATTGTTTAAGCGTGTACTTTTATAATGCCCAGAATATGGTCATAAATTTTAACTGGACTAAGTGGAAAATATTGTCACGGGTATAACGTGTACATACGTAAGATTCTCTTAATACTCTTTCAAATACAGTACATAATTCACACAAATTCTAATAAGGAGGCTCAACTTATTTGTCAGATTTAAGATTAAAAAACTATAAGAGATTAAAAGTTCTACAAATCATGATTTTAAAAACTTAGATTAAGGAAAGTAAATTCAATTGGAGTTAAAAATTGTGAACAAAGATTTTTCGAGCTACCCTAATATAAGTAAATAAATTTCAAGATAGTACTACTTTTAAAACCTGTTTATATACACAAGAATCTATATCCTCATCTATCTATTCATCGGTATGTCTAAATTTATATGATGGGATAAACTATTTCACATAACAACTATAAGAAGTGTGTGTGTGAAATGCGATGCATTAATATTAGTTTTATTTTTTGGTAAATAAGTAAATATGTTCACATATGTATATGGATTTTGCCCATGTCATTTATGTTACTAAAAAACATTGTTATATTTTTTGGGGTAAAGACAACGATTTTTCTTTTAAAGCCCTATTATCTATATTTTCTTCTTTTTAGCTCAAGTAGACGAAAGAAAGCATTAATATGACACTGAAATCTAAAATAAGTATAAATATTTTCTTCTTAACCTTCGTGAACCCTCCTCCCATTTGGGGGAAAAAGCAGCTGCAAAAAATGAATGACTTTTGTTGAAGCATAAATTTTCTGAAAAAAACTTACAGTTATTTCAATTTTGGAAACCAAATAGATATATATATATATATATATATATATATATATATATATATATATATATATATATATATATATATATATATATATATATATATATATATATATATATATATATATATATATATATATATATATATATATATATATATATATATATATATATATATATATATTTTATCATATTTATTTATCCTATTTATTTATGATAAACATTGAAAGGTATCCTGTGATACAAGTATTTCTGTAACAATTCTATATTTATTAATGTAACCTAATAATAATGAATTTACAGTCTGAAAGAATCATGAAATAAGTGAAATTAATAATCCATAATTTATATATGTAGCAAATTAAGCAGACATACAAATTTTCATATTATACTCTTTTGTTGCTTATTCATAAAAAATTACTATTTTTAATTCATTTTTCGTACACTCTTTGTATTTTGTATATAATTTTAGATATTTATATCCTTAAGTAACTTTAAGTATTGTTAATTTTATAAACCTACTTAGTCTTTCGTTTTTATATAATTTTCTTAGAAAAAATAAATCGCATACACACATACATTGAAAATAATACATTAACATGTTTACAGTTATTTTTCTCTATTTTTTTCTTTTTTTTCAAGGTTTCACATGAAACCCCCTTCTTCATATTATATAAAAACAAAACAAAAAACTCATACTTTCCTTGCAAAGGAATAGTCTTCGGCTGCTTCTACCGTTGTTGGAAATTCTTGTTGATGTGTAAAATTTTTTGTATTTTCCCTCAAAAATGTGTTGATTTAAAAACCCACAATCACTTTGACATTAAATACTCTGGTTGGATTTAAAATTGTGAATTCTTATTAAAATTTTCTTAAAAAAAAACGAAAAGTAAGAGATGAAAGTGGGTTTTCACTTTCTTAAAGAAAACAATGTTACATTGGCTGCTTTAAATTTCACCCAAGTGCTTCTTACATTTCTCAGACATCAAAAAAGGATTCTTACTGAAATATGTATTCTAATTTCTTTGAATTTTAAAAGGTTTAATGTACGATTTTTTCAAATTGTTTTTTATTTTTCATTGTGGTTTCGATAGAAAACGAAAACAGTTAAAGATAAAAGTGTTGGTCTCATTTATCGAAATTGTATATTTTTTGTTAAATGTTATCGAAATTGAATTATAAATAATTTATGTTTTCACAACTTTAAAAGAAATAAGCTTTATGTAAATGAACATTAATCCTGGTTACAAACAGAGATTATAGTGAAACGTATCCTTATTTGTTGCTATTATTTTCATATTATTTTATTGAGGTATTTTGATTGTAGTAATTTTTTAATATTATCTATTATCTGGTCACTATTCCTATCAGAAGAACGCGTGAAAAATTTTGTTGTTAGTTAAAAAGTTATGAACATAAAAAAATAACGATATCATAAATTTAAATTATATATCTCATTAGGACAATTATTCATGTCCTTCATGAGCCTAGATAATATAAGAATCGCGTTGCTGCAATATTAAACAGAAATAAAATAAATAACACATAATATATATATATATATATATATATATATATATATATATATATATATATATATATATATATATATATATATATATATATATATATATATATATATTCCGGGAAAGGCCCTTACATGGGAGCTGGGTTTATTAATGATCCCAGAAGAAAATGTCTTCTTTGGATTTATTATTGTATCAAAATAATTATATTTCACAAATTTCAGTAAATTTTCTTAAAAATTGCTGTCCATATGACACACAGAGTTTGGGGTGTATACAAATTTTGCATATTATAGCCTATAACGTTTTCCGTGTTAATCAGAATGTGATGATCTTTTGCACGATGATGAAACTCGTACAATTGTATGCTAAAATTTAATTTTTGTTTAAGTCCAATTACATTTTCAGATGAAATTAGAAGAGTTCTTTTTCGGAATTTTGGGGTTGTTTCAGATATCGGTCTATAACTTCCTTCCTTATAAACCGATATAGCTGGTTTCAAATAGAAAACTGCCTGGGAAATAGCAAACAATGTGGTCAAGTTTCATTAAATTCGGATAATTATTCTAGGCGTGAAAATCTTTCCAACAGACAGACAGACAGACAGACAGACAGACGGACGACAAATGGAATCAGTTTTTGATTTGATGCAATAATATATGTAATATATACATTGCAAAGTCTGAGATTCCTTCTTAGCATTACACGCGGAATGACAAACTTAATATACCCTCATCACTTATGGTATTGGAGGGTATAATAAAAAAATTGAAGAAAACTTTATAAAAAATATATTGTATTTATATTCTAGTAAAACTAACAGCTGGTTTTTCTTTGTCAAACAATAGCTTTCGTTCGCTTTGTACGCGAATGAAACCTGATTTGTCATCTATGCAAACAATGAGTCGTACGCCAAATCAAATGTACACTCAAAAAAATTTTGCATTTACTGTTTGTATTTTATTCACAAAGTTTTTTGCATTTTCTGACAATAAAATACACAATAAAAATATTCAAGAAATCAAAAATAATTATATCTGCATAAGAGTTGGTAAGTACACTGAATATAACAACGAATATTTGTAATTAAAACTATCATTACATACATAGAGATCCGGTCTGAAATAAACAAGGGAAAAAACTATAGTTAAGGAACTACTTTCGTTGTTTTGCTTTCCTAAAATATGGTAAGATATAATGCATTAAATAAACAAGGGAAAATGTTAAAGTTGGTCAAGCCCGACTATGTAATACCCTACACAAAATTGTTATTTGTAAACGACAGCAACGAAAAATTTATGAAGGACCCTCGTATAATTTGCTTTTCTGATTTTTGCTTAAGTGTGCAGTACATTATTGTGAAACTAATATGCATGTGAACTTTATGGGTTTAAAAAGATATTTTCTGGGAGGTTATATCGAAACTAGAAGAAATGATATTCCTACTCTCGTAAATCGATTTTAGATTATAATTATCTTAATTTGATTAGTTGTTGTTGCAATACCAACTTATAAGTACGATTTATGTCCTTCAAACTGATATATATGGAATATACCATCTATTTTGGTGAAGGGTATAAATATTTATGGATTTTGAAATCGTTTGTAGATCATTGTCAACATGCAATCCAAAACAAGATGATATTACTCATAATTGCAAAAGGAAAGTGATGGTTAATACATTTTATTTATACATTTTAAAATTTGTAGGCAAAATTTTTAAATTTGAAGTAAAATAATAAACATTTTTTATTACTGAAATTTTTAGTCAAATAATCAACATTTATAAATAAATAAAATTTGCTTCAAATGAAAATGTTAACGGTAAGCTTTCCAATTATAATAACCGAGTTCTTTCTATTTTCAATAATTTGATCAAATTAAATTTTTATCCCCAAACTTTTTTGTTTTTTCATCTTTATTACATTAAAAAAAACGTAACATATAACGTAGGTCTATGTGAACGAAAACTTCGTAGATAGAGAAACCCAATTTTAAAAATGAAATATAATAGTAAACTAAATACGTGAATTTTTCACAAATATCCAAATTAATTTAAAAAATCAATCTCTAATTAACAAGTTTACTTTAATCGAATCATATTTACTTCGCAGATTTTGGTAAACAATGTCGCATCAGATGTCAATTATTCAAATATCATATAATTAAATATAAATATAATCTTGATTGTACTTTGGATTTTGAAATTGAAATTATTATGTGAATAGAGAAATGGGACAAATGAATGTTAGTTGAAAGTGATTCGGTTTGCCATTATGTTTGTCTGCTTGTTAGTTAGTTAGTTTGTTTGTTGATATAATGAAACCACAGTTAATTGTTTACGTGTGGTCAACAATGTCGAAAAGTCAAAATCTGAACTAAAGCAAAACAAAGTAGAAATTGTTGAAAGGATTTTGTCCAAAATTTACAATGTGTGACTGTAACATATGTTAACAAATACCAAAGCATACACACAAACACACATGCAATCATACATTCAGTTATGTTAATATTCTATTCATTTATCTTTTACTTCAAAGCACACACACACACACAAAATACACACACATATATATATATATATATATATATATATATATATATATATATATATATATATATATATATATATATATATATATATATATATATATATATATATATATATATATATATATATATATATATATATATATATATATATATATATATACATATATATATATATATATATATATATTTGTGTGTGTGTGTGTGCTTTTAAGTAAAAGATAAATGAATAGAATATTAACATAACTGAATGTATGATTGCATGTGTGTTTGTGTGTATGCTTATGGATATTTAAAGACATGGAGTAGAATACATATTAAAATGGCAAGTAATAATTAACTTCTTGGCAAATTAAACTAACACAAGGACAGGTTGTACTCATTAGAAAAACTTTTCAAAAGGTGTAGACATGTAAACACTATTCTAAATTTTTGATATATATATATATATATATATATATATATATATATATATATATATATATATATATATATATATATATATATATATATATATATATATATATATATATATATATATTATATATATATTATATATATATATATATATATATATATATATATATATATATATATATATATATATATATATATATATATATATATATATATATATATATATATATATATATATATATATATATATATATATATATATATATATATATATATATATATATATATATATATATATATATATATATATATATATATATATATATATATATATATATATATATATATAATATATATATATATATATATATATATATATATATATATATATATATATATATATATATATATATATATATATATATATATATATATATATATATATATATATATATATATATATATATATATATATATATATATATATATATATATACGTTTCGAACAGTCCATAGGTGGCAATATTTAAATATCACGATGAAATTTGACCAAAGACGAAGCCTATTGAAATTAGCCATGTTCGGTTCAATATTTTAGGTACCTCACAAACAAAAAATTATGTGCCAAAATATGCGAGGGTCAGTCCATTATTACCAATGGCCCCATAAAAACCCCCTTCCAAATATCTCTTTTAAGGGAAAAAGGCATTAAATAATAATTGGTCATATTAAGGCAAATATAAGCAAAAAACAATTTGAAAATTATATGAAGGTCTTTTAGCCCTCATATAAGCCTCCAAGAAAAATTCATTTTAAAACGCATAAATTTAACGTCAATCTTAGTGTCATAATAATGTTCTACACACTTACGAATAAATCTGGAAATTCGACGGTCGTTCATTATTTTTTGCAACTACCACTTTTAACCGACGATGTGTTGTAGGTTTTAAGATAGTTGGACTTGACCGACATCCTTACCAGTGTAGGCAATATTTATAATCAGCTATATTGTGTATAGTACATTGAACCAAATAAGGTTCTAAATATAACGAAAGGGTGTAGAATTTAAGAAAAGTAGATTTAATATCAGCCGACGAAACCTTTATTCATGACAACGAATATTTTCGTTAATTTTTCGTAAATTCGTCAACATGACTATTTGTATTCGTTAATAAAAATGCTTTTAATTTGAATAAATATTATTCAATTTGAATAATATAATCCAATTGGTAGGAATAATTTCTTTATATTGATAAATATTACTGAATTTAAATACCACATTTAAGTTAAAATTAACGAAATTTTAGTTGAATTAATTAAAGAATTGCGTTAAATTATTCTAATAAATTAATACAAATGTTGATTATATAACATCTTAAGAACTGAAACAGCGAGAGTTTTCAAATTTGGTACCAATGACTTTCTCAAGGAACTGTTTTACTATATTTATAGATTTACTACAGCGAGAATTTGGTCCCAATTAAAATTTTAAATACACCTCGATTTGTGAAATTTCTTTCAAAATCTAGGACTGAGAGGAATTTTTTGCAGCAAAGCCCACCGGGTAAAAGCTAGTTTTAGATAATAGATTAAAGTAGTGCAATGTCAAAGGACGGAGGTGAGCCAACTTTTGACAACCTTTGACAAGTATATTTGAAGAAAATTCTTTATATTGAAGAAAAATTATGTTAATTAATAAGCTCAAACGGATGATATACCTTATGAATTATATACCAAACAGTCTTCTCAAACGATGTCGATCACAAATGTCTTTTTTAATTTAGTTTTGTCATGTCTCCTTCAAAACATCAAAAAGTAGTATTTTGATTTTCTTTGTGCATTTCATGAAAAATATTTTTTCTTTTCTTTACGACAATAAATCCAACACACTGTTAAAGAATTATGACTTATTTCTGAGAACTGGATTTCATTACTATTTTTATTATTTTTATTTAATTTAAACTTTAGTCAATCGAGTCTGAAATGGAATCTTATTCAAATTTGTTCATACAATTAATTAATAAGAATGAGCACATTCAATTAATCTTTTATCGACAGTTCCATTTGAAACTTTAGTTTTCTTAATGTTTCAGTTATTTCAAGTTAATAAATTATTAGTTAATAATTTATGCAAGTGTATTAGTGTTTAAATATTTTTTGCTATAAACGGATGTATGGTTAAGTTTTTGATCCTTAAAAGGGCCATGGATGTGGTTTGTAATATTTTTTATATTAATATTCATTGAATACATAACCGTTTACATATACATACATACATAAATACATATATACATATATAAATATATACATATATACATATATACATATATACATATATACATATATACATATATACATATATAAATATATACATATATACATATATACATATATACATATATAAATTTGTAAAACTCGTTTATATTTATCCTAAAAGACGCAGGGGGTAAAGACATAAATATATTAAATTGTAGGTAGTAAATTTATTTGGAAAGACTAACGTATTTATTATACGATTTTATAAATGGAAAAAGTAAGTATATATATCTATAAAATATCTAAGTTCTTTTCACAACTGTAAGTATCCTTTTATATTTGCCTGGCTTAAATTTATTACATTCATCTTAAAAATAGATGAGAAGGGTTTTTCCGTTTTAGTGAAAACAGTTATATAATAAACATTTCAAAAGTCAAAAATTAATTGAAGGAAACATTTTATCATAATATACCTTTTTCAAAAGATATTAAAAAGGGAGAAGTAAATTAACAAGAAAATATTTTAATCTTTTATACATTTTTTTAAAAATAAAGTAATCGAAATGTGATAATAACTTTCGATTTCTGCAGCTATCACAGTAAATTAGTAACTTAGTAGGGGCATAATTATTCATTTGGGTACAAAATTTCCGAAAATAAAACATTGTGAAATTCTCTATGTTTATTATGTAAAAAGCTATGTCGCAAAAATGTGTAAAATAAAACTAAATCCTCCAACTTTCAGATATATTTAACATATCAAACGATTGGACATGCATAGATATTAGCCAAAAACTAGAGGTTCTTTAAATTGTTTTTGTTTTTTTTCTTTTTTTTTTTTTTTGAAGAATCTATAAGAGCTGGAGAATTAATTTAGGACCATTAGTTCCAGAGTTATAGGTAGAAACCACCGAGATGTCATTTATTTTATTTACAAATTGAGTTCCATGTGGTTATTTTTTATAAATATAAGAAAATTATAACTACGTTAAAAATAATGTTTTTGAAATTCTGGCTGATCTATTTATGCTAGAAACTTAATTTTTCTACTAATGGGACAGAAATATTTTTATAGATTTTTCAGTTGAAGACATAAATTTGATTAAGCCGTTAGTTTCCGAAATATAGGTGACGCTTCTGGGACAGCTACGAATCTTGTTGGCAGAAAAATTACTAATCTTTTCCACGAATTTTGATTTTTCAAAATTTTCAAATCGATTCATAAATATCCGAGATATTAACGATTCTTTATTTCCCTTGTGGTTGTTGTTATTGAATATAGTGTTGAAAACAATAACAAAATAAAATGTTCGGCTTTTTGAGCGTTCTATCAAAGCTAGAGACATAACTTTTATACTAGCAGATCGGAATCAATTGGAAGAATTTTTGAGTTGAAAACATCACATAAGTCGGGATTTAATGGACCGATTACCATTAACACCTGACTTATAGGCAAAAGAAAAAAAACGCATTTTTCGAAATTTTCAACCTCTTATTGGATTGATGCAGTAAAATAACAATTTTTTTCTGATTTTTTAAATTTTTGAAATCGGCGCTTAAATAGTCGAGTTTTAAATTACTCTTATATATTTATAATAATAGTGTTTTTTAGTAAAAGCAAAAACTACTCGTGATCTGAATAACATTTTGCATGCATTTTGATTTGCTCAAGAGGCGATAGTAATGACTGTCATATTCTCCTTTTTGCTACAAGTGACATTAGTTTTACTTTTATCCACTTATTCCTAAGTGACAGGCAAAAGTTAAAAAACGAGTAAGAAAATTATAGTCGGTCAAATATTTGTAATACCATTTGTTGATTATAAATGGTAGTTACGAAAAAATATGTAACGACCCTTTTATAATTTGGTGCGCTAACTTCTGCTCAAATAATACATTATTGTGATACAAATATGTAAGTGAAATTTACGCTTTCAAAATTATTATTTTGTTTTGGGAAATTATGTGGGAGCTATGGGAAATTATGGACCTACACTCACAAAACTTCTAACATCGATTATTGCATATATTTATCTTAAAAATTACAGTACTAACAATTATACCATTTATCACAAGGCTTATTTATCAGGAAGGACACTTGTATGGAAGCTATATGAAATAACGAAATCGATCATAACAAATTTCAAATGGTTTCAAACACAATTTTAACAAACCGCGACTTGGTTTTTGACCACAAGCTTTACATGGACAGCTGCACGGACAAATGACGAATAGATTCAAGAAGAGATTTTGGTGGTGGTTAGAATTCCGGGTAAGAATGGAAGTTCATATGATTAATTTTAATTAATTTTTAGAAATAAATATTTTTGCCATATATTTTGTAAAGGTTGGGTAGACACATCTAGAAATATAACACAGTAACGCAATAAAGTTATATCTCAGCAATTTTTGTGACTTATTCGAAATGATCTATAAATAGATACCACTTTATTTGAGTGCTACCACTCCTTACCTTCCTTTTGAACAGTCATTGTACCCTACACCATAATAGGTGGTTGCGTCGTTTTCGTAACTACCATTTGTAACCAACATTATGGAGTAGGGTATTACATAGTCCTGCCCTATGAAGCAACCTATTGTTTATTCACGATATTCAATAACGATACTGAACACAGAGACCTGAACTTTACTACTTATTTGGTAGTAGTGTGTATGATAGCTTATGTACATTAAGTTTTTCCTAACTTTTTACGACGATAAAGATACACTTTATCGACGGGACACACACAAGTTATTTAGTGGTGTCGATGAAATTATTTAACACATTAGAAAGTGTCTGACAGAAACCAAATTAAATGTTATTTTTTTTTTTTGCAAGATCCAAAACCATTTTGAAACCATAGTGATACGTTCAGACTGACATCCAAACAAGGAAATGATAATATTTGCTATTTTATATTTCCTGAATTGAGTCACTTATGAGCCATTTTGATAAATATACATTTATTACATGTAAAGCTACCATCATGTGATCTATCACATACTGCCCTCGCCTTTTATTATCCAGAATTCCATCGTGTCTCTGGACCAAAACAAACATACTTTCGTTATCTCATGGTTGAAAGAAGTTTATGGGATTTTTCATAATGAGCCTTCAAATTCTACTTAAATGCGATATTTTTTAAGTTATTCTACATGTATATATAATATATCGTTAACAAATTGTTTGACTATTAACACGAACTTGCTTTAGTGATTTCCTTGTTTTACCTTTGAATTTCTATTTTAGGTACTTTTACTTTTTCCCGACCCAGAAGCGAGTTGCTGGCAGGTGCATTCTGAGATAAATGTAGAGATTCATATTCCAACGTCTAAAAGCAGGATAAAAGGTGCATTATACTTTTTTCAATCGATTCCCTGTTTAACTTTTCTACAAGCCAAAAATTACACGATACATTCCTCTCAGATTATTTAATACAAAATGTTACATTGTTTAAAGACTGTAACTTTGTATCTCCTGTAAAAAAATTGATGCCTTAACGTCCACTCATTCAATCACTTTTAAATTCAAAACTTAAATCTAAATTATAATTGTCGTAATGATTTTTCTAATGGCTTTAAATGGACCATTGTGCTTCTGACAAATTGTTCTAAATAAGATCCACTCCCCCCTTGTTTATAACAAATAATAGATTCACATATTAAGGATGTAATAAATGCTTTAAATCATAAGATAAAACTAAAATGGAAATATCTGTCGCATTAAAATTCGATTCAGGCAATTTAATATAACAACAACATTTTTAATAAAATTTATTTCAATTTTTTTTCAATAATTCTTAAAAAAAAATTCATTTCATGTTTCTCAAAATGTTTATTGTTGTAAGTTGTTGTTATGTTTTTGTCGTTATGTTATTTGAGTGCTTTTGTATTTTAATGTTTTTGAACGTTTTTTTTTTCTTTCTTTTTTAGTTCCTTTAATTATTTTTTATTCGTCGTTATAATAAAAATAAAAATCAAAAGAAAAAAAAACATTTCATGAAGCATGTAATTACGCAAATTGACTTTAATGACAGTTTGTTAATAACTGGTTTTGTTGTTATTTTTGTTCATTTAATGGAAAAATATATGAATCGTCAACTAAGTGACCACTAAAAATTTTAAATAAAAAAATCTTTTAAACAAGAACAAGCATCAGAGCTAATTAGCATCCAATAATTAACGTTTATGTAGCATCCTAATGTACTCGTACTCTTTTAGCTGCAGAAGAGTAACTTTAGTTAAGATGTCTCCAAATAAGACTAAAAAAACTTTAAAACGTTTATTGGGCCATTAGAGTAAGTGATTGTTAAGAGTTTTGATATATATTGGATTAACAGATTTTTGTTATGTTAAGAATATTTAAATAAATGGTTTGTTAAACATTTTGGGTATATTTTTCCTATAAAAAAAAAACAAAAAACGACAGAAACAAATTTAACATGAAAAATATTATGTGAGTATTTTAACATAATTTAAAGCATTTGATTCTCTCAACTGATAGCATATAATCTTCAACATCACAAAGTGATTCAAAATCTCTTTCTTTTATGAAAATAATAGTTATTTAAAATGAATTGTATTGCAATTTAGTTGGCCATATGTGGACATACAATAAAGTTTTTATAGAGACAAATCGATAGATTTATAATACACCACCCATCTATGTTGAGAGAGGACATAAAATGTTCAAAAAGTCATACAAAAAATATGATAAAGTTATATATCACCAACTCTTTTTGGTGCTTTTTACTCACAGATTATTTATTTTATAGAAAATAGAAAACAACAATAAGTTTTACCTTAAAATTATTCACTTATTTTAACACTTCTTCATAATAATTTGATCCCAATAATTAAAAAGTGAGATCAAAAAATTCTAAGCACACATTTTTCATTAAAACTATTAACTCAAGTACTATTAAGCAAAAACCGATGTAAGAAATTTTACGATGGCTGGCACATAATTTCATCCAGCTCCCGTATTATCCACATATTTCGGCACAAATCATATCATTATCATTAATTGTTGATAGCTACCATTAATAACTAACAATGTGGTGTAGGGTACTAAATAGTCGGGCTTGACCAACTATAACTTTTACTTATATTTTTATCAAGTTACCTTTGTAAAAAATGTCAGTTATTATGTTTAATAAACGGTATTTCTAAAGCCAAACAATGGTCATCAATATACTTCTACTTCTGTATACTTTTGAACGTTAAAAATATCTTTAAAATTGTGAACCCTGCTATGAGCACAAGATTTTCCATAACATATTTATAAAAAAAGGGGGTATTAAAATTTCAACCCATAAAGTAAATCCGTATATTAAATTAACTCGTTGTATATAAATTGACATTTTTAATCGTTTTAAATTAATAAAATACACACACAAACATAAAATGAAACTACAAGAGGAAATAAGCAGGATATTAATCTAAGTTTGTTTGGAAATTCATTCACATATACATATCCATGCATATGAATATACATAAACATATACATATACATAAACATATACATATACATATACATATACATATACATATACATATACATATACATATACATATACATATACATATACATATATATATACATATACATATACATATACATATACATATACATATACATATACATATACATATACATATACATATACATATACATATACATATACATATACATATATACATATATACATAATATTTGAGTGTATTGATGCATCAACATTTTTGATGACATTACTCAAACTGGCGCTTGCTAGTTTTGCTTCTTCATGTCAATTTGTTTTGTAAAATCTTCTTAACAGCAACGGAAGTGCATAAAGAAGAGCCAGAAGAGAATTGTTTGCAGAAAAATCGGAATAACAACGAGACCTACAAAACGGAAATGGAACTAAAAACAAAAAAATAAAATAAAGATGCAGTTGAGTGTCGAAACAGCCATTATTCTTCATTAAACTTGTTTTAGGTTTATTCATTTTATTTTTCTTTGTTTTTTTTCATATTCAGTGGAGCAATAGAAAACATGTTCCTTTACAAGGAGTATAGAAGTGAAATCTATTCTCACATAAATTTCTATGACTGAATGACGAACAGACTGAATGACTGACTGGCAGGACGGGCAGTTACATGTTGTGCGTTTTAGAAGTGCCAACATAAAATTGTTGACCCAGTTATCCTTTAAATAAATTCGCAGTTTTGGCAACTTTCTGCAAGCGTTTTGAAGTTTACTTTTTTGTTTTTAGTTTTATAGTTTTCATCCCTTTATGGTGTTAGAAGTCAAGTTTGGATACTTGTTTTCACTCGTACTTTCTTTTTCTTTTGCTGAAATTACAGATTTTTTTTTGAATATACTTTCCAAAGAAAATACAGATAAGTTTATAAAGAAAACTCTGATGGGCAGAAGTTGAAGTACATTTTGTTTTTATATTCGTCTTTTTACTTTAAGTTTTCTTTCTTCGTTTCATTTTATTTTGCTTTAGTGAAATAAAAGTAACAAAGATTGCTGCACATTTCCTTTGCTTCATGATCCTCACAAAAATGCCAATATTAAATGTTTATAAAAGATTTTCAATGGTCATTGAGGGCCAACTATTGAAAACAAAAAACAATAAGAATAAACACAAAATAATAAAATAGTGAAATTCTTTTTTCAAAAAATAAAGAAACTTACAGTGAAAAATAAGTATACGAAAAAATAAGAAGAAAAGCGATTTCTTAAAAATGGCTTAAAGTAGCACTTGGAACAAGTGTTTGTTTTTAAGAACTTATAGTAGCAACCGAACCAAAATTCTTAACATTTATACATTCATACGTACGTACATATATATAAACATATATATATACATGTAGCCAAAGAAAATAGGAAAACATTTTGAAACAATATTAAATTTCAAAATATTTTAGTTGGGAGTTTATGAAAATAGTTTTCAAGAAAAATATGAGCACGTGTACAGAGAACGATGGCAAAAGTAATGTAAACTTTAATTAAAGATAACAATGAAAAATGTATTACAAATACTTACATAAATTCATCCAATCAAATATACGTATACATCAAAGTGTCGTAGATTTTTATCGCTAGTGATTAAAACTATATATTTTTTGTAAATTATAATAATTTCAGACAAATTTAAATTTGTAAGTTTTGTGGTTTCATTCTTATTAACATATATGTAAAAAAACACATTTTTTGATCTCACTCCTTACATTTAAAGTTCCCGAAACTATTAATGTCCTTTTGATATTTTTTGGCAACATAACAAGAACTTGCAGCCAACATCCTCGTACCTTGAAACGATTATTTATACTCAAGCCATTTGTTACAAAACTAAAACAAATTTGCTGTGGTTTCGAAATTTTCGCTCAAGGCCATTAAGTTTGGCCAATTAATGATCTCATTAATTTAATTTGAGTGCACAATTTTAGAAAACTAAATGATTATCCATTCATTCATTCATTCATTCATTCATTCGTTCATACATATTTAATGCCATTTATTCCAATATGTTACGGTTGAAAAAATAGAAAAAAATCTAAGAAAAATTTTCAAAACTATTGTTGCTATAAACAAAAAGCAAAAACTTTCTCCTGTTTTATCTCTAAATGTTGATAATTTGTCTTGAGTAAAATAATTTTTATCTTAAAAGAAAATGTGAAATTTTGTAAACTATTTTTAACTCTTCTGATTTTCATAACGTCTGCTCACAACAAGTTTTTTGCCATTTGTGTTTAGAGCCAAGAGAAATGATTGAAGATTTTTGCATTAAATCATAACTAAGAAATAGGTAACATTCCTCTTATATAGAATCAAAACACAATATATGAGAATTTTCAGCAGTAGAAAATTGTTAATGATAAATAATTTAAATCTTAAATGCTGATATTTAATTACAGTTAAATTACATTTCTTTTGAATTATTTATAATTAGTGTGTTTTAAATTTTCACTTTCACAATTTTAATTTATACACAAATATTTTTAAAATTTTCTTTAGAGAAAAATATGTCAACAATTTTGAAAAGTATAATTATATTTTAAAGTGTTTATTAATTAAACAACTTTATACGAATTAGATTTATTCAGTTACCAGTTAATCGTGTTGTTTTTCTGATGTTCACTTACCTGGAAATAAATAAAATATAATAAAATGGAATTATTATTTAGAAAATCATGTTGTTATATATTTTAATACTAAAATGAATCTAAACTGGTGCTTATTTCTATAAACGCACATAATTAAATATTGGACAAATAATATTTTTATTAAATCAACTAAGGAGTAAGATCGAAAAGTCTTAACACATTTTTCTCATTATAACTTTGTGAAACATGTCAGTTATTATGTTTTATGTATTATGGATGAATTGTTAATCTGATTTAAATGAGTGACCAGAAAAATTACGTACTAAAATTATTAAATATTTTCAAGAAAACCCAATTTGGTCCTACAAATGTTTATCATGCATTCAAATGTCTGCCGACAATTTGCTTCCATTGTTATTACACAGTACCGGACAGTACTTGTCTGATGATAGAAAACGTAGTTCAGGTAGAAGGATAAAGCCCAAAAAAATATAAAACATTTTCAAAAAAACGCCCATCCAGTAGAAAAAGCAGCCTATTAGCCCAGTGCTCGCACTTTTTGGCATAAAAAGTTAAAGCTAATACAGATTTTAACATTTTAACAATAAGTCCGGAATGCGAGCCGCTAGTCCAACTGAGGTATTCTGAGTTCGTAGCGACATGATCTAGACTGCTT
This sequence comes from Cochliomyia hominivorax, assembly GCA_004302925.2. NCBI lineage: Eukaryota > Metazoa > Arthropoda > Insecta > Diptera > Calliphoridae > Cochliomyia > Cochliomyia hominivorax. The sequence continues at coordinate 57,696,643 of PYHX02000158.1, forward strand.
AGAAACATGCACCGCAGTATTATTGATAGAATATGCAATCTTCATCCTCAAAAGAAAATCGAAAAATTTCCAGAAATTCATTAAAAATTGTGCTATTTATTTTTGTTAGAACGAACCAAATTTTAGATTTGGCAACTGCAGAAAATACTGCTCAAACAATTACACTAACAATACGAATTTATGTTTAGACATCCGAACATCGTTTGATGATGTCAATAAGATTAATAAGAGTCAGGGAAGTCTAAATTATATTTTTCCTTTGTCAGAGAAAATATCTTTTTTAACTTCTACGCCCACTTCATGTATCTTCGTGTTCACAGGAAGATTTAGTTTGTTTTTTATTTCCGTAGAATTCAATTTGTTACGGGTTCATTCTTGTTTTCAAAAATGATCGCTCTTTTCGGAACGTTTAATTTTAAGAATAGTCATTAATAATTAAAAAATTTATTTCGATCTTTCCCGATAGAACAGATAAGTTCCCTTGGGCATTTCTACGTGTTATGAAATAATAAAATTCTGCTGTAAAATTGAGATATTACCATTAAAAACGTACCATTTATTATAAAAAATGAAAGTTATAATATCTTATTTTTGATATTTTTAAAATAATTTTCACGTCCGCGTTTGTAGAAGTGTTCCGTATAAAATAGCACTTAAAACATTTGACAGCAAAAAAAAAAAATTCAGTTTGAAAAAGTACCGTTAAATTGTCTCTCATTAAAAAACATCAACTTTACTTTCGGATGAAAACAACGAAGATAAAACAAAAGTAGAGAAAAAATTAAATACGTTTATTGGAATATATATCAGCGTATAAGAGATAAATAGATCTCTTCAAAGGCTTTATTAAAGTAAAAAATTTAATTAAATGAAAACAAAAATTTGCACGCATTAAAAAATTAATGTCCGAGGGGCTACGAGGTTTTAATATTGCACCCTGCTATAATTTTTATTAATTTCGTTCAAATTCATTCTGTGGGAAAAATTTTCTCGATGAAGTGAGGTGGGAAAGTTACATTCTTTCATTGACATTAAACGGCCGCTAAAACTTATAGTTTTTGTTAGCAAAATATTGTTGTCAAAAAGCATGTGAATGATGATTTGCGCGATTCAAAATCTTTGATTTCGTCGTATTATATAAGAAACTGAGACCAAACTGGACGAAGAATATTGCCACAACAAACAAATCGCAAGAAATCATTTAGCATAATATGTTAATGGTGATGAAAATACGATAATCTTAAAGGGTGAAAACTTACGAGAAATAGAACAGGTACTGGATATATGAATTGCTGATTCTCAACGGAGTTCTAATTTTTAAAACGAATTCACCTCTTACTTTTACATGAGCTTATCATAATCTGGGGTCAATGCCAAAAGTATCATTTCTACTATCGATCGAGCTGCTTTTAAATTAACAATTAATTTTTATTCTCAGCTTTCAAATGCTTTTATATCACATAGGCCGTAATATTATTTCATGTTTTGAACACAAGTCAGCATAGATAGAGAATAACGCAAACTTTGTTACAATGACGTCAGGGCGTACGGCTGCAAAATATAACATGAAACTGTAGATGCCAGTTCCAATCGCTCTCGAATCCAAATCGAATTTATGTTATCTTTAGATAATCTTAATTTAATTAACAATCCAAATTTTATATGCCAATTTGAAGAGACCAGAAGGGTGATACTTTGTCTTTTAAAGAGGACAAAGTGGGGGTCATTAACTAACATTAACAACTATTTGAATATTAAGAAATTTTATGTTTATAATTATTATATTTTTAAGCAAAAATAATGCAATTTTTTACTTGTACATCCAATAAAATTTGCAGGCTCTAATATGAGAGTATTTAATTTAAATTTATTACATTTTCATTTACTGCAAATTTCTGTGACTAAAAGTTTACATTTTAGTTTAGTGTACAATTAACTCTAAATGTGTATACTTAAAAATTCACTTAATTAACACTTTAGTAGCGGAAACAATAAAACACTGACCGTTGTCGATATTTAGTAAAAATTGCAATATAAGCGAGAGAAACGGAAATATAATAAAAATTCTATAAAGAAAAACTTTAAAATGTTCTAAAGAATACAATGTTTATGTCGTCAGCTTGTAATGGCATTTCATTTCTTAAAGTTTCTATTTGCAACATTTTTGTTGCAATAAAGGAGTATGTCACAAGTTTATGACAGTTGTTAAGTCACATTGTTACGAGCTAATAGCAAGAGTAGCATGAGTAAATAGTAGATGTTGATAATATTTTGTAACAGTTGCTGTTGTTGTTATCGTTCATGGGTTCAGGGTTTGTGGATGAAGCAGAAAAGTTGATTGTCAATTTTAAGTTTATCACAATGTATTTGTATAGAAACAAACTGTCATTCAAACACTTTATATTTACAACAAAAAATATGAACAGTAACAACAACAGTATCAAAAAATTACAACTATTTTTAGCAGGTGTAGCACAAAGCACAAATACTGCACACACTTACACATGCATTGACTTACAAAAAGCAGTTATCATTTCACTATCTCTACTCTTCGTTGCGCAATGTCGGTGATAAAATAAAATTGTTTTAAATTTCCTTTCTTCATAAATATTAAAAAAGTCCATCTCTCAACCCAGCCTCCCTCACTCTCCTCTGCCCATTTCAAAAACTTACACGGAAAAACTGAAATACTTTTAATTTGGTTTAAGTAAAATAACAATAATAACAGAAAAGTCCCAAATTAAAGTGTATTTATAAAATAAAAAGGAATTCAATGTAAAATAAATTGTTGAAAACTCCAAATAAAATCAAATACTTTGTAATTTTGGTAAAATTAAGAGGATTTCGTCTGTGGTTGGAGTAAACGGGAGGTAATGAAAAATTAAGAAGTGGAAAAAACTTTTAACTATTAAAAAGTTTTTTCTTAGTTTTAATAAAACTTTGCTCTAAATTATTACTATTTACTCGGGTATTATGGAAAGAGAGTGAATATTGGGTTAATATGTACATATATAATTACAAAAATTGAAATTTACCTACGAATGTATATGTGTATGTACGAATACATTCAACTATATAAAATATATCATTTATCACTATTTCTATTGAAAATCTTCTGAAGCAACCACAGCAGCAATAACATTTAACCGAATCCTAAGTAAAATGCATCAAGAAAACGGATATAAAATGAAATAAACCTATAAAAATTTCAAGTTGCCTACATTTCTACTTACACACACACATTCTTATTTAAAATCAACTATTTCATAGTTTCAAATCACAATATTGCATTTCCGCTTCCTGTACTTAGTTTTAAAGATTTAATATATTGTATGTCCTTAAAATTGTATTTGTTGGTAAATTGCTCAAAGCTGTAGTTTACAGTCAGCCAGTCAGTCAGTCCGTCTGTTTGTTTGTTAGCTTACCAGTACTTTAACAAACAGGTGGTCGAATGCTATTTATTGTTAGTAAAATACATATATTTATTTAAATGAATTTATTTCCAAACTTTTACATTCATATTATTTGAAAATCGGAAAAAGTTTGAGATATTTTGCAGTTTAATTATCTTTAACGAGAAAATTGCCAATGACAGATAAAAATAGTTTTCAAATATTAATCAAAAAATGTATTTCATAAAAGGGACAATACAACATTTTTGTATTATGGGACATCACCACATTCAATTTCACTAAAATTCATAATAAATTTAATAATTTTTCTTCTTTTACAGTTTCAAGTCCGAATATCATATAACTTTTTAACTGATTTATCGTTTTTTTTCAATTTTGATTGCAAAAAATATTTGATCAACTTATAAAAAATAGAAAAACATTATTTAGGTGGAACAAACTTATCTTTAATTGTAAATAAAATAATTTTTGTTACTTCATTTTCTTGTGTGCATTATTATCCAAGGCGTGAGAATGTTTTCAACAGACAGACGGACATAGCTAAGTCGACTCAGTTTTTGATTTAATGCAATAATATATATACATTGTAGGGTCAGAGAAAATTCCTTCTTGGCGTTATACACGAAATGAGAAAGTTAATATACCCACATCACTACTTGTGGTGGTGGACGGTATAAGAATTTTGTAAACACGGAAAAAATAATATTTATTTTGATTATTGTATAAATTAATCGAAATTATTTTTAAATATTTATTATTAAAATTATAAAATTTTCATTATATATGGTAATGTATATTGTTAAGAAAACGGACTATCAGAAGGCTCCAATTTTGTTCTTATTATTATCTTAAAAATGTATGGAAAATAATTAATTTTTTCCAGTTTTATGTAGGGTTTGTAACGGGCAAAAAAAAGTGCTCAGATAATAATAACCATGACCGCCAGTCCGACTGGCTCTCCATGGCACATAATATTATTTGAGACCACTGTTGATGCTATTGAAATTGGTTATGATTGGTCCATTATTTCGTACAGCCTCAACACCAATTACTAAATATGTAACGATATAAAAAAGTGCAGCAAAAATAATTCTCAAAACAATGTACCAAATTACATGACGATCATGAGTACATGATCAGGAGTGTATGAGCATTGTAATATTTGATCACATTTAAATAAATATAAGCAAACACTGGAGTGCAAAAGTATATTGGGGTCGATACATAACCCTTCAGAAAAGTATCCTTCTAAAACATATCAAATAAATGTTAGTATCATCATAATCTACAGCACACTTAAGCATAAATAAGAAAAGCAATTTATACGAGAGCCGTTCATAAATTTCTGTAGTTGTTATTTACAACCCCCAATGTGGTGTAAAGGATTGCATAGTCGGGCTTCATCGACTAAAGCATTTTTATTTGTTTTTCTTTTTGTCTTTTTTCGTATTCTCAATGTTCGGTATTCCTTGACTTACGTACGAAAGTTATGAATATATTTTTTAACTGGATCAATTGCTTTTCTAGAGTTGAATAAAAAAAATTAACTATTGGTAAAAAATCGGTAAAAGATTTTGAAATATTATTTTCAATAACGTTCAAAAGAACTTGAATGATTTAATAAACATTACTTTAGTAAAAGTATCTTAACATTTATAAAACAAAATAATGCGATATATCAGAGGTGGGTATATTATATATATATTTATCATGTTCAATATGAAGTAAAAACATAGTGTTCCATAATTTCAAATGTACATACAGATTTATTAGTATTATTACGTTTCTCTGTGATTGTCATAGAATTCAATAAATGTCTTTAATACGTCCAAAAATATCACTTCTATTCCGATTTAATATTGTTTTATAAATAAGTTTTCAGCTTAGCTTTAAAATATTTTATTTTTATTTTTAGCGTTAAATATATTTTTTTTTTAGAAAATTCTATTCTTTGCAATTTTTTCCGTTGCCCATTTTTGGATAGTTATATATAAGACCCTACAATGTATAAATATTATTGCACAAATCAAAACAGTTTTGAGCTTATAAAACTGGTTTTGTAATAACTAAAACCGATATTCATTTTTTTAAGCGCAACCACTTTCACATCTGTTTTATATAACAAGTACTTACTCGGGAGTTGGGGATACCACTCCCAACAAACGGAATTTTTAATAAAACATCATTTCCAAATCCATAACAGGGGAAAGTATTTAAGTTTCGGTTTAGAGCATTGTAGCAATCCTTTTTAATTTACACATCACCACTTTAAAATTCTCAAACCTTCTTTTTTAAGTCTTTTGCAGTCCTACTTCAGCCGTTTTCTTCAAATAAATCAAAGTAACGAAATTTGAGTGGTGAAGACCAGACAAAACCATATTCTGGACAGAGCTTGGTACAGTATTTTTATATATTGGTCCAAAAGTTGAAGGACCCAAGCATCAACCAGAAAAGACTCAAGGTATGATGATTTCGAGTGTATCGTTATATTATAAATTTGGATATAGGACAGTTATATCATACAACGCTTGCAAAACGCAAAACATTAACACTTAACTTTCAATTATAATAACAATTGCAATTTCCACACAGAAGTCAAAAAAAAAAAAATAGTTCGTAAAAGTAAATATTAAAATTAAGAGGTTTAAGCATCTGAACTTTCCCCATTTATCTTATTGTGAACTATGTGGCCATGTATTAAAAGTAGCATTAAGCAGCTGAGATTCATAATTAAATATACATACATAAATGCTTCATGTATGTGTGTAATCTATCTATGATGGCTGGGTTATATTTCCTTTAAGCTGTCATTCTGTTCGATTTCAATAACTTTGATAAATGATTTAAATTTTTATATAATTTTCTTCTTCGTTGTATTTATCGATAAACAGTTTACATTTCAATTTCTTTTGGTTTATTATCGAATCAATATTATCAGAACTGGTGTTTTATTCTTGGTATTTTAACTTCTCCTGCCAGTTTTGCTGTCAGTCTATTTTTATAATGATACGATAATGATGAAACTGATTGTGTTTGTGATAATGATGATGATGGTGATGGTTACGGTGATAGTTGCCAAGGATATGAATATGTAAACTTACAATTACATACTTTAACGATTCAAATTATTATTTATGTTTGAAAAAATATTATGGCGGTTTTTTATTATTGTTATGGAGCATCTTCATGTATGAAAATAGCAACACCAATTGGGTCATGTAATTTTTTATTATTTTGTTTTTGTAAAATAATGAAATTGAAAACCGTAACTGCTGGTAAAATATATTTGCTTATTTATTACGTAAAATTAAAGATAACTTTTACTTAATTTAATTTCTTCCATTGTGAGACCAGCAAATAACAGATCCTATAAATAAATATCAGCTATGCAAAAAAATGTCCTTTCGCATATTAGTTTTTTAATTATGAAGATTAATTTAAACAATTTTATTTACGGTCACTAAACAGGTGTTTTAATTTAAATTGATATGTTTGTATTATTATTTTTATTATGAACGTCCCCTGTACATATATATGACATTAAATTTGTTTAATGGGCATAATTTATTTAAAAACTTATTTATGAAATTTTAAATTAAAAAATTAAATTAAATTAAATATCAGTGAATTTCTTAAGAAACTAAAACTGTTTGAAAGAACTTAATGTAAAATAAAGCCGAACTTTTCTAAAATTATTTCTATCAGTCTGAAATCTGAAATTTAATTAATGCTTTCAATAATTTAGCTATTTAAAAAATGTTTCAATACAAACAGAGATTTCAAAAATATTTCTTTGATTCTTAATATTAAATTTTCGATTCTTTTTGCAAAACCTAGTTTTTTGCATGTCAAATGCTTCAATCATGTAACATGTTGTTTCATTACAATTGCAATTGAATGTACAATCAAAAGCAGCATTAAATGTCCATTTTCTATTATTTCGATTCATCTCAATTCTGAGGAATTTAATAGAAAATAAGTTCATTATTTATCAAACGTTTCATATATGCGAGTGTAAAAATTTCAGTTCATTTGCAGAGTACAAATGTAGTTTTTGATAACAGACATTTTTTTCAGAAATTAATTGAATGCGAATGATAAACTCTTGATATATTTAAAGAATAAGAAACAAAAAGAAGATTTGCGGAACAAAAGTCGAACAAGTTTAATTTACTAAATATTACGAAAATTAATGAAATTTCAGGAAGTTTTATAAAAAGTACACAAATAGTATCAGGCAGTGGAAATAACTGCAATTTGCGACTAAAATCGCAACAACGGTAACACTGGGCTCATAATATGAAAGTAGTAATATGAAAGATTTATGAATTCAAAATCGTTGCATTCAATGAATCTCCATAATACCCTTTTTATTTTATTTGGGAAATATATTTTTAATTTTCCAAGAAATATGGAAATTTACATTAAATTAATAAAATAAATAATTTTTGCGAACAATTAAAACATTTTACAAAATTGAACTTTTGTAAGAATTTTTGAAAATGTCTTATCAAACATTTATTTTGCGATCGATATTTTTAAAATTTCCGAGAAAAATCTAACAGAATTTTAAAAGAATCTTAATATTGATGCTTTTTTGTGTACTTTGCTGCACAAAAATTCTTCTCAATTCTAGACCTCATTTCATGCATATGGGATTTTTCCAAATACTCATGTGATTGGAACCTATTTTGTTAACTCTAGCTATAATAATTCCACAGATTATAGATTTGTATTGCATTGGAACTACACTTCCTCTGATCCTAACCGTCCAACATTTTTTATAGTAGAACTTTTTGTTTGTTACCTCATTCTATTCGTTCTTTATTTCGTCCAGTAGAGCTGTTCCTTGGCTAAAATCCTAATACACTCACTTCAATAGTTTTTAAGATATTCGAACCTATCCGTCTACCTGATCCTATTCCTCTGTCCACACATTTTGTCCATTAAAGCATTTCCAAGAGAAAGTAATTGAGATAAAATCTTCATACTCTCACTTGTCATCATTGTCAGTTTATGCAATAAAATCCTCTTAAATTCATCTTAAGATTTAATAATTTTTACCAACTGCTGGAATAAATTCTCACAATTTTTCCTAGAACATATTCAGTAAATTTTTTGTATAAACAGAGAAATTATTTTATTTATAACAGATTGAATGTCATTATAATAAAGTTTTATATTTCACTGAAATAAAGTGTCACTGCGATAAAATCGTCAGTATTTATAAAGTTATATATCATATCTTGTAGGGATATTTTATATTTTTTTTCTAAAATATTTATTTAATCTCACTTTAAAGAAAAACAATCAAACTTGATGCACACTTTTGATCGTTTATTAGCCCACCAATATTACATATTTGTTTCCAAAAAAATATGTAACATTTGTGGTCTTACTGGATTTATATGAAATTTGATCAGAAAATAGGAGAAATATAAAAGGAATTTTAAAGTCGGTATGTCTATTATTTCTCATAGGTCCCAGTATCGTAATGAAATACTGCGCTCTCAAACATAAATTAGAAAAAAAATATGCGAGAGTCGTTTTAATTTTCGGTAGCTTATGTTTATAACCAACAATTTGGTGTACTTCTTAATTGTTTTTGCTGATTTTGGGTTCTATAATAAAGTCTATGTAGCTGTATTTTATGAATAAATTAATAAATAAATAAAATCCAATTAGTTTTCATTTTATTAGATATCGGAAATTAAAAATCCATGCTGAACCGATATGATCGGTTCTAAATGACAAACTGAAGTGGTTTGTTATTGGCCTAGAAATTTTTATAACAAATTAAGATCGGTTTATTACTGTGGACGTAAAAATGTTTCCAAAAGAAGAACAGACAAATGGCGCACATGGCTAAATCTACTCAGGTTTTGATGGCGCCTTAAAAAGTTTATCTATAAGTATAATTAAAAACGATATATAAATTAATTCAAATTGATCAAAAACATTATTTGAATAATTCTTGAATTATACATCATGCTGTTATTTAACTAAATATATTTAAAATAAATAAAAAACATATTAACACAAATATACAATAATAAAATTGCAGCTTATATCGAGAATACCAGATCTCCGTATTTTAAATAATTATTTTATAGTGTTTAACGTTTTTACTTGAGAACGCATGTAAAATTTTATGAAAATTGCACAAGCCTTTTAGCCATAATCTATATTTAAATATTTTAATATATGACGGGTTTTAATACGGAACTTCTCAGGACTTAGATGATTCTTCTTTGGCGTTACAAATGTAATGACAAAGTAAGTAAATATAATAAATGAAAAATCTGAATACAGTTTATAAACTTATAAATTAATTAAAACTTACATATAAATAATGTTTAATAATAACCAGATACATTTAATCCATCATGCGAATCATGTTAATATTACCATTTTGATATTATTTTAGCAAATGGAAAACCCTCATCATTCATAATATTAAAACATTAATATTTAAAAATATCTAAAATGGCACATGGTCAAAACATATTTGCATATATTTATATACTCTGGAAGCTTTAGTAATAGATGGAAGTTTAATATTAAGCTATTTTAGAATTATAAGGCTCATGATGAAATTATTGTTGTAGTATCCATATCAGAACATGTGACATATTTCACTGACCACTCTGTCATACTTTATAAGTATCCTCACATGTGTGATATGAAAAAAATCTGTTCGTTTATTTTATTAGTTTGGAAAATAAATTTACATGGTATTAAATTTATATATAGAAGAGGTTTTATTTTGAATTGAATCCTTAAAGTTGTTTCAGATTGAATTTCATTAGAAAAATATAAAATGTCACTTAAATATTAACACGCAGAATTATGGACTACTAAAATTTGAAGTTATTTTGGCCATTCGATTTGAAAGTCATAGACTTTAGATTTATCATTATGACATTGTCAAAATAATTTTGTGAAGGATTTTTAAACAACTGGGTATTTAATGCGAGTAAATAGAAATATGAAAATGACATTTGAAAAATAGTTGTGCCGAATTTCAACAGAATTGATCCTAGTTTTAGAGTTTTTCTCTATATCTATATGTTACGGCTAAATTCAGCCTCAACTCAATTACTTTTTATACCCTACACCATCATAAGTGGTTGGGGTATTATGCGCAAACGCACTCTAAAGAGTGTGCAAATGACTCAGAACACTTCCTGTACCACGTACTTGTTCCTAAATATGAAACGCTTTTAACCAATTTTTTTTCGAATATAAGTCCAATACGAGGAACTTGTAAATAGCACATATAAGTTTTGCGAAATTATACGAAGGTTGGTCATAAGTTTTTCTTTAAATTTAACACAAATGTTAGTATCATAATAATCTATTGCATGAGGATTTTCATAAATATTCGCCTAGTCATTTACAACTAATAATGTGGGGTAAAGAACTTCATTTTCGGGCAAGATCGACTATAACATTTTTACTTGTTATTAGGAATTTAGAAAAGTTGTGTCAGTTATAGATTATAGGTTTGTTCTGGTGTTTGTATCAGTTCTTTAAATCCCTTTAAAGTGCATATGTCTCAAAAAAAGTTCAGTATTATGATGATATTTCGCATTCCTAAGTTACAACCAGAAATCACTCTACCATAATTTGCGAGGATTATTTCACTATTTTTTTATAGCCCTTAAAAAACCCCATATTCCCAAAATCACTTCAATTTGCATAAGTCTTTCATATATATTCAAACGACTATTACATTATTATTTGCTTGTTATGGGATCGACGTTGTTGTCAACCAAATTTTTTGACAGTCTGAATAATTGCGCTCAAATTTCAGAAAACACTTATATAATTTGTGATAGTATAAAAAAGAATTGTCATCTTTTACTCATCGTAGTCGAATATCTGACATCTGTGAATTTTAAATAAAGATATAAATTTGTATTCCCAATTTCCATTTAAAGTATCGTGCATTTTGGTAGAACCAGCATTTACATCTTCTAATGTTCTCAATCCACAATTATGTAATGGTCATATCATATTAAAAATATACTTAACGGTGACAGTGATTTAAGTTCAAACGTAAGTAGTGTATAGTTGTACACAAATATCATTTCGCCTCACTGAGGATTTGGCTCTTAATTTGTATCATCATCTATTAAAAACATAATATAACTCTGCTAATTACAAATAAATATTAAATATGATGAAATCAAATTAAATTAAATTATATAAAGTTCAGTCAGTATTATTTCCAAATTCATTTGAATTCATAAGTAGAGATAATTTATATTTAATTGTTTTGAAGTTTTATGGAAAATTACCAGGCGTTAATAACATTTACTTATAATAATTATAATTCCAAGTAATATTTCATCATAGAAATAATTTCAATTAAAATAATAATAAACATCATTATTTTATGCCCAATTCACGGAATTCATATAAAAATAATATAAAATATTTTCATTACTCGTTATTGTCAAATCAAAAATCCATAAATTAAACTTTTACTATAATGTGTTTTTATCAGGAGTTAATGTTAATTTCTTTATAATTGAGTTCAAAAAAAAAAAAAAAAATAATAATAATAATAATAATAATAATAAAGGGATATAGAACAAAATATAATGTTTAATTTTATTTAAAATATATTCACATATTTAATATACTTATTTATTAATAAATTAACACTGAGTACCAATAATATATGGAGAGACTTTAGTGAATTAGATGCAAATGGAAGGAAAATGAGATCAAGTAGTCTCACAGTATTATGGAATACATACATTTTAAATCGCTGTTGTAATATAAATTTTATGCTTAAAGTATATACTTAACTGAGGATTATCGACTGTTGTTAAAAGCCTTAGTGCAAAATGCTTCAACTCAAAAATCAGCAACGGATGCACTTGAGCAAACGGGCAAAAAGGAATTAAAAGACATTTTATTTCAATAAGCAACAATATTTTAGACCATTTTTTTAAATTTTAAATCTGTGTCGATTTAACGATGTTCATCCGTAAGTCTGTCTGTCCACGTAAACGTTGTGAACAGTCTACAGGTCGTAATTTCTAAGATATCTCAATGAAATTTGGTACATATTATTTTTTTAGCCAAGCGAAGAATTCGATTGAAATGTCAGTCCAACATTTCAGGTACCATACAAATATTCCTCCCGAAATGGGTTTCAAGAATATAAAATCTCTAAATATAAAGTGATTTCAACGAAATTTGGAACAAATAAGTCTTATAATATTCTTAAACGATGAACAAAATATTCGAGGGTCGGTCCATTATTTCTCGTAGGTCCCATACAAATCCCTTTTAAATATCACTTTTTTGGGTATATATTTCACATGTGCATTGGAATTGTTATAATTACTGATCAAATAAAAATAAATAGAAGCAAAAATCTGTATGAAAAATTATACGAGAGTAGGTCCATAATTTCTTCTACCTCTCATATAAACCTCCAGCATAATTAAATTTAAAGCGTATTAATTTCATATTAATACTGGTGTCTGAATAATGCACAGTAAAAGGTAAATCAGAAAATTTATTATACGAGTGTCGTTCATTAATATTTCGTAACTACTATTTTAACCAACATTGTGGAGTAGAGTATTACATAGTCGAGCTCAACCGACTATAACATTCTTCCTTGTTTATAGTTCTTTTTTTTTTAAGAAAGAAGGGTTAAAAACTTTAACTTTTTAAAGTGCACCTATGGAACAGTACGGATTGACTCTTTTATGTGGGATTTCACAACGCTAAAGATTTGTAACGCAGTTATCTACGTTTAACGGAATTTCTTAAAGGACCTCAGATGAGAACTATTGTAATCAAAACTTGGTAAAGCATTATTAGATAAAACAGTTCTGTCAAATTTTGTCATGACACAAATTGGAAGCGTAATAGGAAGGAATGAGTACTAGGTCCAAATGAGTTTTGGTTATCACCAAATGAACGTTGTGATTTCGGAATATAAGAAACTGAATTGTGAAAAAATATAATAACTGTTACAAAATAATGTTTTTATAAGCATATAAGTGCAATTTTCTTTGGAATTTATATGGGTGCTAGACCAAATTATGGACCGTTAACAAAGTTCAGTTGGATTTGTCTAACTACCTGCCTAATGATAAACCTCTAAAAAACCGAACATTTTATTATGAATACAATTCTCGTAATTTTAGCCAGGTTTACAATTGTTGAAATATTTCTGATTCGGAAAAAGTTTCATTATTTTATGTACAAATTTTTAAAAAGGGAAATACTGAAATTTTGGAAAAGTACACAATACTTCACAATATGGGTATAACGTAGCACCAACAGTGACACTGATTGTATCTGATGTGAAGAATTATTGCATTAGGATAACCAAAATGTAATAAGTCATATTGAAAGCCCACCAACCATTCAAGTTAAGGAATCTGAATATTTATGGCGCAAATTTGATGATATGCACTTGATGGGATCAGAATATTTATTGAGCAATGATCGGAATATCAAGAAAGCAATCAAAGATTACCAGAATATTCGACTAGACACGAAGCAACAATTTTTCACCATAACAAAGCTCGATTGTTACAAAAAGAGCTACCACAATTGATTTTAAATATATATCTCAAAATCTGAACAATTTCTTTGCTACCAGCTAGATGTTACGTGTATGTATATCTAATGAATGATGTTGTGGAGCTATATCGATGAATTTTATCTTTATTATAAAGATAATTGTAATAATTGGATTGTTCGGATCATTCAAATTTACAAAAAGTTAATAATATTTTTCTAGGGAATAACTTTCGTTTTAAGAATGAATCTGAAATTGCACATATGAAAATTTTTTAAATGTCAATAAATATAACAGTACCATAACATTGATATTATAAAAGAAATGTTTTATTGAAAACTTAATTAGTCGGTGACTTCAAACTAAAAATTAGTCTCATTTTTTCAAATCCTGCGTGTATGCATGTATGTATGTATGTATGTATGTATGTATGTATGTATGTATGTATGTATGTATGTATGTATAAATGGTAATGTGTTAGGATTCTTATCAAAATAACCTAAATGGTAATTTTTGTATAATTAACTATATAATTTCACAAAGTTATGTTGTAAATCCTTTATGAAAATATTATTTTAAAAATCCATTATTAACGTTGGTTTAAATTAGAACATTTTTATTAAAGTTTTAATTATGAATTTTATTTTTCTCACTTAATTCATTTATTTTACTTTTCTTTTCATAATTTTGAAACATACAAAAAATACACTCTAAATAAATTCATCATGTGTATGGATTTCTTTATGTAAAGTGTGTATATATTTAATGTATACGTTTATTTGTATAAGTGTGAATAATAAAGCGTACATTTCTTTATTTTGTGAAATATTAATAAAAAACTCATTAATATAATAAGAAATCTAATTAAAACATACAAAAATATAAGAAACTTAAATGTTTAGCGGCAAAATTATTTATTTGAAAATTTTCTTTTCTCCAATAGTTGTTTTAATAAAATTCATTTTTCACTATTATACAAGTGTTGGTTTGTGAATGTGTTGATCAACTGTATAAAAGTTTGCACGTATTCGTTATAACTATGATATTGAGTTTTACGTTTAAATATGCATGATTTTGTGTGAGTGTGTCGGAATAATTGTGTCTTTTTTCAATCATGTAGACTATTTTGTTATAAAATTCTTCTATTTTAATATGAATCAATATTTTTGCTTAATTCTCCATACTTCTTTAGTTATTATGAGAATTTTGTTTTTATTTTGTTTTTCTTTCTTTTGATTCTTCTAATAAATAATTAAATTAAAAGTAACATTTAATGAATGAGTATAAAATTCCATAATATTTTAAAGATACATACAAACACAAATACATATACAGCACATAAGATACCGAGATAACTATTTGTCTATCTACACAATACTAATCTATTCCACATGTATGTGTGTGAATATATGTAAATGTTTTCTATAAAAGACATGTTGCATAATGAATGCGGATATTTTTCTACGTGTGCGAGTCTGAGTTAAATCAAATTGAGTGATATATATATATATATATATATATATATATATATATATATATATATATATATATATATATATATATATATATATATATATATATATATATATATATATATATATATATATATATATATATATATATATATATATATATATATATATATATATATATATATTTGATTTTGGCGCTCTCTATCATAAGTCAAACATTTTAAATTTTTAAATTTGTATGATTAGATTGGCTAATATATACACACAGAGAAAAGTCCCGTTTTTTAATATATTCATTGCAACCCTACTACTTTCGTGCTAAACATTTATTGTCAATTATTGGATTAAATTTATTTTAAGGATAGTTTTTCTTATTATTGTCAATAAACTAACAATAATATTAATATGACAAACATAAATAGTTATGGAACAACCATAAATACTGCCTTAAATATTTAAGTATTTCATTCATTTATTAAAAATAATTTTGAATTTGGTGTAAATATGTATGTTGAATTATTAGTCCGTATTATATATACCATATATGGAACAAATCAAAGAATCTCTAAAAAAGAATCATTAATAAATATGTTTCCAAATATATTTATAAATATATATTTTTTTGCTTAATATTAATACTTTTAATTTTATTAATAAATCCTTATAAACTTTTGTAAGTAATGAAGATTTTACATACTCAAAGTAATAATTGTCCTTTTTTAATTTTTACATTTATATTCTTTTCTTGTTTTTGTATAAAGTATGTAAAAGGATAAATATTGAATTTTGAAATTAGCTAAGATTTAAATTCTCTGCGGTATCATGATTCTATAATTGCTTTAAATATTTAAAATACATTCAAATGTCTAAATGACAATAACTCTGATTTCCTTTTGCATCTTCAGATGAAATTATAAGTTCTAAGATGCTACATAATCACAAATCCCCAAAGTCTTTTAGATTCTATGTAAGTAAATATTTCTTAAAAATTTAAATGTATTTAAAAAAAATCTAATTGTGTTTTTTTTAATCTCGCAAAAACTGAAATATTTGAAAGCAATTTGATTCTTTGCCTCTTTTATTCGTACCAAAATTATTGTTTCCCCTTTACAATATTTTCAAAATCAAAAATCAACTGAAATAAACCACAAATTCAAATGTAAACAATAATTAATTAATAATTTATATATATATATATATATATATATATATATATATATATATATATATATATATATATATATATATATATATATATATATATATATATATATATATATATATATATATAAATTATTAATTAATATATATATATATATATATATATATATATATATATATATATATATATATATATATATATATATATATATATATATATATATATATATATATATATATATATATATATATATATACTTATATACAAGTAGTATATATATATATATATACTACTTAAGATTAGGCGTAGCCGAATATGGCAATCCTTCCTGTTTAATTTAAAGTACTTAATATGGTATAATTTAAACTAAATTCGTTGAAAGATCCGAAGTCAACATTTGTAAAATTGTAGTTTTTTAACTATTTAGTATCGTTTAATACATTAAAATATATTTAGTATTAAAGTCATGTTGAGATATAAGCTTTTTTATATTTTTAAAAGACTTTTTTCTTGAATTTTCCTTTAGACATAAGTTGTAAATATATTATTTTATTTAAAAAACGTAGAACCACAGATTTTAAACTACAATTGTAATTATTCATTTTAATGACTTTTCCACAAAGTGCCATTGTGTGGCACGGGCTGAAGGCTGTAATCTTTAACTGAAGCTTTTATTGTTTTTTGTCAGCTTATGTTTTCGTCGTTCATATGTTACATTTTGTTTAAAAACAATAAAATGATAACAACAATAATAATCACAAGTGTAAACGTTTTGATAGGCAACGACGAAACTTAAATACCCTATACGAACAAAAAATGAATTATGATGAAAACAACAATCTATACATATATTTACTATATAGTCCCATTTGGTAGGTCTGTAGTAGCTCAATTAGTGGGGTAATATAACGAATTTGAATATTTTTAATTATTTATCTTCGTCAAATCTGTCAATATTTAACGGAAATTACATTTGACGTTAATTGTTTTTAGATTTATTTTCCATGTGAGAATTGTATATTGTAATATTATTATGACTTTTTTACTTAAAAGGTTGGATCATTCTATACAATCCAATAATACATTTTACTGAATCTTAAATTCCTCATGTTTCAAACGCTACAATAAACCTTGGTATACCCATATTCCATCACAAATGGCTGAAAATATAAAAATATTTAAGTGTATGTACAGTTAAATAAAGGAATAAGAAATGCGTCAACATACGATGCAAGTTAAAAGACTAAAAGAAAAGGTATAAATGATTATTAAAAAACGACTTCTTTTTATACCCTTCACCACCACAAATGGTGATGAGGCTATATTAACTTTATCACTCCGTATGTAACGCCAAGATGGAATCATCTCAGATCCTACAATGTATATATATATTATTGCATCAAATAAAATCTGTGTCGATTTAGCCATGTCTGTCTGTCTTTCCGTCTGTCTGTTGGAAACATTCTCACGCCTAGAATATTCAATGAAATTTGGCCACATCGTTTGTTATTGTCCTAAGCAGTTTGCTTTTTAAAACCAGATATATCGGTTTATAAGCAAAGAAGCTATAGATCTCAAACAACCTCAAAATTCCGAAAAAAACTCTGTATTGTCAGATATACTTATTTTGATACAATAATAAATCATGAATTGACCCAGCTCCCATATATGGCTCCTTTCCGGAATATGATCTAAAGCTTAAAAAACTCATAAATTTGAACCAATTATATTGAAATTTGGCACAAATAATTTGTTAATTATTTTAATTTTATGTTATAAATTTTATTAACATGGGTCCATATTTTGATATAGCTCCCATATAACGCCCCTTCCCGGAAAACGGGTTTAAGCTTATAAAACAATTAAATAAAGACCAATTCCATTGGAATTCGGTACAATGATTTTTAAACTGTTTTTATTGTATATTTTTAATAAGAACAAAATCGATCCATATTTTGATGTAGCCCATATCAGACCCCTCACCGAAAACAGTTTTCAGCTACAATTATTTTGCTGTTCTGAAGATATTGTTATTAATTTTCCCTATATCGGTCCAAATTTTCCTAGGTCGTCCATATTGTGCTATAGCTCCCATATAAGATACCTTCACGGAAAACAATTTTGAACTTAAAACAAGCATATTTTTTGTTTTTATACCCTCCACACTACAAGTGGTGAAGAGAGTATATTTACTTTGTCATTCCGTGTATTACGCTAAGAATGAATTATTTCAGACCCCATAATATATATTCTTGCATCAAAACCTCAGTCGATTTTCGTCCATCTGTCTGTCTGCTCACATTCACAAAAATTGACAGAGCTCAATGAAATTTGGCTCAAGCATTCACTAAAGTCCTGTTTTCAGGAAACTTGATTCAGTATTTTAAAGGATGTAGATCGATATCCGATGCAACCTCTAAGTTAAAGAGTTAAATTAGAATGAAATTTTGATATAATATTATATTAGGTGAACTTCATTACTATTACAGAAATTAGCAAAATTAGTTCAGTAGAAAAAAAAATTGTAGCCAAAATTATAACTAATTTTATGACTCATTAAGTTTTTCTGTGTTATATTTTATATACATTTGTGAGTGTATGTGTGTATATGTATATCTACGGAACTTAACGTATAAACTTCGCACGAATTTGTGGTGGAGGGTATTGAAGTTTCGGCATAGCCGAATCTAGCATTCTTACTTGTTTAGTTCTTATTTGTTGGTTTCTGCTCTTAGCGCAAAAAAGAGTCATTTGTTTAAGTGTGACAGTGGCATTTCATTTGAGTTTAACATTGATAGAAATCATATACAGACGTACAGATAAATAAATGGAAGAACAATTATACAAACGCAAGGACTCCTTTTGCCGGAGATTATCCTGTGGGTTAAAGAAACCCACTCATTTTACACATTAAAATATTGAAATTGAATGATCACAACAATTTAAATGTGTTGATGGTGGAGGAAGAACGTGCTGATGAAGGTGGAGAAATAAAAATAAGTATAGCAGTGGTAACTGCACAAGGGTTTTAAATTTTATATTAATGTTTGCAAGAATGTATATATGTATGTATATATATATATATATATATATATATATATATATATATATATATATATATATATATATATATATATATATATATATATATATATATATATATATATATATATATATATATATATATATATATATATATATATATATATGCACTACAATGTTCAAGAGTTATATGAATACAACACACAAACATACATTTAGGTGTATACGTATAATAGTATAATGGAGACTGATGATGACAATGATGATGATAGTGTATAACCCTGTTGGTTTTTTAACTGTTTCGAATAGGATTGGCATCACTTGTATACATTTATATATAGTAAGAATATTGAATACAGTACTGTGAAATATTTATGTAACAAATATATAAATATAATCGTTTAAGATCCATTACATACAAAACAGTTATATTGATATATGATCGTAGAAATAAATATTTTTAAGAATTCATTCATAAATATTGCAGTAATTTTATTAGACACGGGCAACTAATATCGCTTATTTTGCTTGAAAAATATTTATAAATCAAATATAAGCAAATAAGATAATTTCCTCCATCGAATATTTAAAGAAAAATTTTAGAATAAGCTTACGATCTTAATTTCTTTGCCTTAATTCCAAATATTAAACCTATTTACCTTATTATATACCTCCAATTCGAGTGGTTTGCTCATCTATTAGTTATAACATTTGCATTAACGAATTCTAAAAATGAGCAAAATAATCTAGAACTTATAAGAATGCGGAACCAAATGCACTTTAAGGTATTAGATGTCAATTTTCAGGTACGTAAACTTCATATATATAAAATGAAGTAGTCGGTCGTATTACTATAATATTATGAGGAATAAGTAAATAAGTTAATAAGCGACCTCAACGGAGAAGGCATCAGAACCATAGAACACTTTGACATTGCCAATCTTTCGCAAATCCCAGATACCAATATTTTAGTTGTGTTTGATGTCAACCTCATCGCCTATCAGTATACAATATGCTAAACAGCTATTTATTTAAAGATGTTCCGATTAAAAAACCTCAATAACAAAAAAAAAAAAACAATTCTGTATAACATTGAAGACCTTTAACATGAAAAGATGACATGGTTCGGAACAGGAGAAACCCTCTCGCCTTGCCCAATTTGTCTACTTCAAATGTTGTAAAATCAGTGGAAAGGCGATGTTCGGCTGATATTTTTAACAAAAGAAATTCTACAAAATACTAAGAATAAATAGTAAATTGAATTTGAAACCTTGTGCTATTATTTTGATACAAAGTTTTATCAATTCTTTTGGAAAAATGAATGTCTTTTTAACTTATTTTTTAATTTTATTAAAACATAATATAAGAATAACTTTCTATTGAAATGACTTTTAAAAATATTAAAGAAGGCGTATTAATGTAGTGCTCTTATTTTGATCGCAGCTGTATATCCAATACTACATTTTCAAGTACATTTTTATTTTGCACATTATTGTATAAGGAACTGTATGTCCGAGAGTGTGTGTGTGTGTGTAAAGAAATTCATCATTATTGTCATCAGTATTGCAGTTCATGTTTGTTGATTTATTTCTGCGCCTGGATGGGAAATTGCAATATCAAAGCTTTTATGTCATATTTCGTAATCATAAAGCAAATTTGTTTTTATTATTGGCAGAATGAGTTCGTACATCTGTATGTCTGAAACAGTATTTAAAGATTTGACCATGTGTGATTTAAATTGAAAAAAATGCCAGACAATATTTAATCAAATTTCAAGTTCCCTTATTAATATTGTCTTTGGGGATTATAAATTTATTTAGCCGTATCTACATATGTATGAATAAATTTAAAATTGTATAGTTGATTTAATATTGGAAAAGAATATGATTGATTAGTAACAGCGAAAGATATCTTTAGGAAATTCAAATGAAATATAATATGAAATTAAGTATTTTAGTTTTTATTAGTAAATCATTGATTAATGTTAAGAAGCGAATTATGTTAATGTTTATAATCAACTAGTAGACAGTTATTTGTAGAATTAATTAATAACAGTATTGCAAATGGCGATGAGAATGAACTTAGTCATTCCCAATAAATTAAATTCTTGCATCAAGTTAAAATTGGTAGAAAAAAGGGAAATTAGTAGTCTAAACTCAAAAAATTTTTTGTAATCAATTTTTAGTGTTGTCGGTAGATCGTATTTTAATCCCCGCAAGATCAGTTCAGTAAAAAAATCAAGACAGATATTTAGGCAAAGACAAAATGATCTATACCTCATCAGAAGAAAAATTTGTATTAAAAAATATCAGACATTTTATAAGTATTTTTAGTACAACTTTTAAATAATTATGTGTGTAAGAGAACGTATTTATGGGTGGCCATAATATGTGTGACATAATATTGTTACTTCACATATGTGGATGAAATGCTTTGAATTGAATTTGATTATACCTGCATGTGTACAATAAACTATGGAGATAATGGAAGATGGACTGATCCTGATACCTGACATATTCACATAACTTTTTATCGCGGAGATGGATTTCAAATTTAATACAATGATAGGAAAATAGTGTAATATTATGACTTTGGAATATTAGGTATTGGCATAAATTTTTGTGGAAATATACAAGAAATATGTCTACTATTATGCACAATTTATTCGAAAAAAAAAAATAATTCTTTCCGTTATTTAAAAATGAACGAATTTTTGCAACTTTTAATGTATTTGGAAATATTTAAAAGTTTTGAATTTCAATAAAATAAAAAATAATACTTTATTGAAAATATCCCAATTTTCAAGAAATATGGAATTTGGGTTTATGGAGCCTCAATATTGTAGGCAATCTCAAAAGATCTTCCAACACATTCGGTAGGAAAAATAAAATCTTATACAGGTTTAAAAGTATACAAGGCTCAAAAGACTCCTGACTGGAATACTGCTAAAAAAAATTAGAGGCCGAAACAAAGTTCGAAAATTGGAGTCAAGTTTTTTTTAATTATTCTTGCTGTATAATGGATGAAGAAACGTATTTTCTGGCAGATATTTCGCAAAACCGGGTCAAGAAATTCTTGGAAGCCAATCTTTTGTTACATAGGGCTCTATACATAACGAATTTACATCATGGAATGTTTACAATAAAGACTGTTTCTATTCATAAAACTTCATAATGTGTCACTTATTTATGGCCTGACTTGGAATCCTGTTCCTATAATAATGTGGTATTTGTACCAAGAAGATCAAATCCTCCAAACTGTTCGGAGCTAAAACCAGTGGAGAGATAATGGGCTCTTGGAGTATCTGTTGAAGCAAAGTGACAGAAAGAACTATAAAGGCGTTTATGGAATGGTTTCCGAAAAAGGTTCAAAATTTCATCACTACTGATTAGAACTATAAAAACGTATTTCTTTAATATAATACTAGTTTCAATTAAACAAATAAATAAATAAATAAATAAATAAATAAATAAATAAATAAATAAATAAATACTAAAATTGTAATATGGTAATTTTGCTTTTATTAACATATATGTATGTCAAACATTTTTCGATCTCAGTACTTAATATGTGAACTATAGTTGATCTTTTGAAAATGGAAAATATCTACAAATTAGAAGCACTATTAAATGTAATCTCGGACAGAACCAATATAAGACTTAAATTCTAAAAGGATCGATTTATATTTTTTCATATCTTCTATAGACAGTATATAGATGGTATTTGATGTACTTTTCATAAAAATTTTCCTAAAAATTTTCGAGGAACATTTTGGTTAACATAACAATTTCTCAGAAATGGTAACTACTTATATATTTTGAAAATATTTAAATTTACATACTGTATACCCAAGATAAAATTGTATATTTCTAACTTTATATTTTAATAAAATATATAATCATATATCATTATGTATGTTATGATTGTAAATATGTGAATAGGAAATACATAACCATAATAATGACAATAATCCAAAATATTGATGATATATTTTCTATTCTAAGAAGAAAATGTTTATTATTTCATCTGATTGTTTTATATACAAAAATGAACATTTTCGAAATATTAATTGTGTTTTAAATTATTATTTTGCAATGTTTGCAATTCAATTTGTATTCCATCCATTTATTCACAAATTCATTTACACATACATAAAAACAATAATGCATACGTACATACATGGATACTTGGATCATGAGTATTTGATAGTTTAAGAAAGAAAAATTGTCAAAAAGAGAAACACATTTTAAATTTGAAATTATTTCAGATCTTTTTGGAAATGTGGGGAATTACACAAATTTTGATATTTTATGATTTTTGTGTTTTGTGGTTGCAATAGAGTAATTTGAAAATTATTTACATAAATATATATGAATTTCTTAATCAATTGAGAAATTCGCATCCACAATTAAAATTTTCGCTAATTTTCAACCTGCAAAGGTAATAATCATAACATAAAAAAGTGTTAAATTGACTAAAGGATTTGATTGAGCTAAAGTGTAGATTTCAATTAAATATTTGATTAAGTTGAATAATTGATATTTGTGAAAATTTTCAATTAAAACTTTTAATTGGTTTAAATAAAATTGAATTGAAATTTATAAATTGGACCAATTAATTCAATAATTAAATGAATTAAATTTATAGTTTTAGTTTTCTGAAATACACAATTTAAATATTTGCAGTAAACCGCAACAAAATTCTAAAATAGTATTTCTATTTATACATATTTTAAAAATAATTTTATTCGTTCATTAACAAAAACAAAATAATAATGTTAATCAAAATATATTCAGGTACATAAATGAGTCTTATTCATTTTTAAAAATTAAATACTTTAAAAATTAGTATCATATAATTACAAATAAAAATAAAATTAAATAATACACATCTCAAATATAGATTTAATTAGTTAATCAATATACATTTAATATAACTATAAATTAATCAACATATTTGTTAAAAATGCAACGCTGTACAACAATTTGTTATTGTTTTAGCTTAAGTATTTCATGTTTGATAGAAGAGGTTTTATACATTATTTTGTCTACAGACATATCATAAAAGAGGGTTTGAATAAAATTATAAAATATTCCCGATCCATCTGGATACTGAAGGTTAAAAACATAAATTATTTTAATTAGTAAATCAAATGCATTTAATATTGATATAAATGGTTATATAATGTTATCAAAATATACAAATATTTCTTTCATTTTTGAAAGATCTCCAATTGTGAACAGTTTTGTTGAATATTTTTGCCCTGGATTTATAATAATTTCATGTGATCCAATAATTACTGCAATGATTCCTGGGAATCCGCAATGCTATACTTTTTCTGTATTTAGTTCCGTCCTCGTTAGCACCAACTTTTAGTTGTGGTGGGAAGAGGTTACGACAATACCATAAAGTAGAGAAAATTTTAGACTTTTGAAATAAATTAAATTTTAATGTATTTTTATACGTGATAAAATAAATGTTTTATTTTACCTTCGTCAAGTTCAACTATACGAACTAGCTTTTTAGAATTCAAAGAGCATGTAGCTTTTGTTTTTAAAACCGTTTTGGAAACTTTTTTGCCATTGGAAATTTTGAATCAAAGTCAATATTGATCTATTGAAAATGTATAGGTATAAAATATATATTATGTAAATTTAAATAAAATAAGTAGAAGTACTTACTAAGAAGGTTTTGTATATTCTGGCTATAACTTTAAAATTTCTGCAGTATACGTCAAAAACGTAATTTTCTCCAATAAAGATCGAATTCATCTTTTGAAACTTTTGAAGATCTCTTTAAATCATAATTTTCTAAAAAGATAAATCATTTGCGTTAATTTATAAAAATGTAGTACTTTTATTACTTACCAGAAATATTATCTTTTTCTTTAAATTCTGTCAGTTTTAAAACGTTTTTAGAGAATCTTTTATAATTTGCCAATTTATTATAAATTTTTCCTATTTTCCAGTAGTTTAAAATGCCTTCAATAAGTTTTTAATAGTGGAAATATATAAATAAATAAAAATAAAATGGTATAAAAATTTTGCTTGGGTATAAATTCCGTTTCTGTGACAACAATGGACTTTGAATATAATTAAAATACATTAACATATGTAACAATTTTGGCAGTAAATTTCATATGTAGTAAAACTTTATCAAGTTAATCGTCCTGCTAAAATAATTTTTTTAATTGAAATTCTAATGACATTACGATACCATTTGATTTTGGATTGTTATTGATTTGAAATGATTGAACATTTCCAAAAAGATCTTTTTCTTTTGATAATTTGTTTTTTTATGTTAATATGTCATTACACAAAAAACATTTACACACATTTTGATTTCTCTGTTTTATGTTTAAAATCATTTTTCTTTAACTAAATCACTTGTTATTGTTATATAGATTTAAAACTGAAATAATATTTTTTCTATAAGTAAATGTTTTATTTAATATAAAATGTTCTAGAAATCAAAATAATATGTATGTAATATATTTACTGAAACACATATTCCAACAACAAAACGTAGCAAATTTTGAATATACACTTTTTACACACACAGATAACTTATGCCATCACGTTCTTGTAAAACACACAAATTAAGTTTGTTTAAAACAACTTTTTTGTACTTCATATATTATACACATATCAATAACACCGTATCTTCGCTGACAGCAAAAAAATATATATTTTAAACACCACGAACGCGAGCGATGCTTAATCCTTCAGATCACATTAAATACTAAATTTTTATCTCTTGTTCTTGTTCTTCTTTACCGTAAAACATAAATAGTACTTTTGTATTTGCTCATTTAAAAAATCTATGATTTTTAAAGGTTTAAAAATAAGTTTTACTGTATTTTACTTCAATTATAGTAATAACTATTCGTGAGTAAATGCAATATAAATTATTGAGTATTCACTGTTTCATTAAATTATACAACACTGAGACAAAATATGAAAACATACACACAGACATTGCGATTTTTTACTTTGAATTAAATATTTTAATTGAAGCAAACAAAAAATTCGTTAAATATTAGAAAAAAAAACAATCATTGACTTAATTGACGGATTTTTTCCAAAATTTTTTCTGTGTTGTTGATAAAATCTGAAAATTATATAATTATAGAAGTATCTCTTTATCTCATAGATTTGTACAAATAAATGTCTATTGTTTATATATATATTTCGAAACAATTTTATTGTTCATTTACTTGGTATATATTTTCTAATTGTAAATCATATTAAATTTTAAGAGAGTTATATACATAAACAAGCACACATTTACATATGCTGACATATTGATTGACAGATTCTTCTTGCCACATCTTAAAAGCTTTAAGCTAGAAACATGAAATTTGAACCGAATTTTCTCTCGCTCTAAAAGATCTCATGTCTTCTAAACTAAAATAAATGTGACAACAGACTTCAATAAATATTCACTTTAAGAAAACGGAGATTTTGCACATGCGAAATCTATAAAATAATAATAATTAAAGTATGTTAATTCCCTAATTCTCCCATGAAAATTCTTATCATATTAATCGTTGAATTACTTTTTTAATAACGATACGATCTGTAGTGATTATATATAATTATTTTAGAGCAAGGAGGAATCCTTTTGAAATTAGTTACAATGATTTGTAGCCATACAAAAACCCCTTTGAGTTTTTAAGTCATAAAAGCATTAATTATAAATTTATTTTAAATAAAATATGATGCAAAACAAAAGAGTTAATTAATAAATTCTGTTAAGAAGTCCTATTGTGGACCGGCGATCTTAATATTATTCACTACTTCTTTGTGCAAAGCAACAATTTTTCCATGAAATATGTAACATATAGAAATTCTGATACCGGGAAGTGGCCTTTGCGAAAAATGTTTTGTTCGGAATAGGTTTACATTTAAGAGTTTAATGAGCTTACAATCCTATTCCGGAACATGACCATGTAATTGTGTACTAAAATAAAGTAAATAAAGTTTTATGTCAAATTCAAAATTAGTATTTGTTTAATCTTATAACACTCTTAAACATGGACTAATTCTATTAAAATCAAGTAGAAGTATTTTACTAACAATTTTTTATATCTTTAACAAATTTCATGAAAATGGGTCCACATTTGGTTATTAAAGGAGCTTTCGCAGAAGATATAAAACCCTCAAAATAAAGAACAATTAAAATTCGATGTAACTATTTTTCTGACTTCTTTTAATATATGTGCAACCAAAAGCTGTTTGGTGTTCCAGATCACCAAACAGCATTCAGTTGAAGCTCCATAGGATAATCTAAAGATCTTGAATTTAAAGCTTTTCAAAAACAAATGTAAGTAGTGAAGGGTATTTACAATTTCGCACAGCCCGTTCGTATAATCAGAAATTTTTGTACCAAACTTATATTACCACGATAATTTCCTATATATCTAAATAAAATCAAGTTCCAAAAATGAATAATCAGTATTATCCGATTGCTTTCTGACTTGTATTCTAAATGATAATTTGTGGACAATTTCAGATCTTTTAAAGATTTCAAGAATTAGGATGGAAAAGAAATATAAAATATGTGAGTGTTTTGGAGTGTATATTTGTATGTACAAGTGGTTTAATATATACAAGTATCAAATTTATATTTTCTTTATCGTGCGATATATATATGTATATCTATATATATTAATAAATAAATAAATAAATATATACAGAATATTAACCAACAGAAGGAAATATAACATGGCAAAAATATTTGGCTTCACATTTTATATACTTTAAGAAAATATAAAGTATCTGAAATAAAACCATTTTTTAATGTATCAGTGATATTTAAAAAAAATACTTTTGCTAAAGGAATATAAAAGTACATTTGCAGTGTTATTTGTTTTAAAAAATCCTTATTGGGATCTATTCACTTTCAAATATTCAAGGAAAATTTTTCCACACAAAAACTGTGCAAAATAACAGAAAAAGTAAGAAGAAAAGAACTATGAATAGAGGAGGAATTCTTGGTTAACAATTAAAGGAGAAAAAATAAACAAACATACAACAACATTGAATGTTTTTCAATTTACTTTTTACAAAGAAAATCCTAATGAATAAACCTGAAGAAAGGAAAATTCTTTTTTGGAATATTTATTAATAAAAACCATGGAAATAAAATAGGAGAACTATAGAGTAGAAGAAAAAAAAACAATACCTTAATAAATAAAGCAAAATAATTCATCTCTCTCTTTTATTATATTTGACTCCCTTGGAAGAATAGAATAAAAGAAATCACATCCTACGCTGACTCCACAATTCGGAATGCACATCGGCATATTTTCAACGTCATTATTTCCATCACCAAGAGAATTCTGATTACAGGGATTGAAGTGTCATATTAATTATGATTATTATGATATCTAAGGTGTGTTTTTCCAGTGAAAAGAACAAATAACTTTATCTTATTTAACACGTTTCCTAGGATACCATGATCTGTAATTCTTCTTTGTTTTCAATTATTTTCTTTACTTTATTCCAGAAATATCGTAGTTAAATCAAAATCACTAATGCAAACAGATTGGCTAGATTTCTACGAAATAGACAGACAGAAATCATATTATTTAAATTATATTCCTTTTAGGCTTAACGCACTTCATATAATTTATTTACTGTATATTTAATAAAGCAAATGAAAAGAGCTTTAAATGCTGTCAGGTAGTTTAAAAAATGATTGTTGACTTTTTTTAAGTTAATCATTTGTAAAGGTTAAGAAATACCCTACGGGAAAATGAACAACTCCTAAATTAGATAAGTAGCAGGGCTTAGTCATAAGAGGGAGATACACTGGAAAATATATATCATTTGGTAGTCAATTGATGTCAATCTTTATAATTGTATCAAGTTCGGTAGAGAAGTTTATTTATAGAAAAACAAAGAACGTTTTATTTAATGCTCATAATGCATAATTATGAAACCCTATAAATTTAACAGAATTTACAATTTTATACTCACCACTACCACGAGTGGTAATGAGGGTATATTAACTTTGTCATTCCATGTGTAACCACAAATAGTTTTTTAAATAC
Source organism: Cochliomyia hominivorax (assembly GCA_004302925.2). Lineage (NCBI taxonomy): Eukaryota > Metazoa > Arthropoda > Insecta > Diptera > Calliphoridae > Cochliomyia > Cochliomyia hominivorax. Next base: position 57,726,347 of record PYHX02000158.1, read on the forward strand.
ATTTTGATAAGGCCCAAAATCAATGTGTCATATATGTTGCAATTTTGAAGATGGTTTTTTAAATTTACCACATATTTTTATTTTGATATAATAAACTCTAAAAATCCATATTCTTTTGGTACCGTTATTTGACCGAGCTCCATTTCTATTGAACTTTGGCACAATTATTTTTCTAACTCTCTTAAATATATATTAGTAATATTATTCATATTATTCAGTTATGGAATTAATTAACTTGCTGGTAAATATATCCCGTTTACACAAATGTTTGCATAATCTAACTAGTGGAGTTAATTTAAGATTATGTATCACGATTTTAAATCACATATATTATTTAAGACTGTTCTCTAATTGATGAATTATAACCCAGTCATTAAAAAATCTAAAAAAACACCTGAAATACTCGTTTAGGACGATCTGGAAAAGATTAATATTCTTCGCGATAATAACTGAATATCACCCGATCATCACTTACCAGCATTTTGAGTAAATATTTGAATTTACGCACTTTGCAGGGTTCGAGTGACTCAAGACATGAAGCCTGCAAATCATTTCAGATGTCGTCATTAGACATCAAGAATTTTGCTGGAGCCCCACTTTAAATCTAAAACTGAGCGATTCTCCCAACATGGAAATTTAGAAATTTAAAAAGTGTAAACTTCATGAGAGGTTCCATGAAAATGAAAAATTTAAATTTATCTTGGAGTCTATACGAGGTCATTTTCTAAACATAAAATTCTATACTAATATGGAAAATGTTGTATAAATATTTTTGGTCACAGTCTATAGTCTTGCAAAAATTGACAAAAGAACCTTAAAAGATATGGTTCAGATTGTAGTCTATAAGTTGTTATACCGTACTCCACCATTGGTTGCCGTATTAGGCGTTTCTGTTCTTTAACGATTGTATTTCGTTGTTTCAAGGGAAATGGTAAAGTTAATATAAAAACATGCAGAGTAGAGTAAAGAATTTTTGAATTTAAAAATTTGGTGCTTCTCTTCGCAGACAGGCTGCTCGTATAATAAAATTTAGCATAACTTTGCAACGTATTCGTAAATTAATTGAACTGGACTTAAATGTGGTGATTTAATAAAATTTGGCACAAAAAATCTCGCATTAAATACGATGGTAATTTTGTTTTGATCACACGTATGAGTAACACGACAATATTATAAAAGAGTATGCTTCATGAGAGAGCGTCGACTCAAAACTATTATTGTCTATATATGTATATATATATATATATATATATATATATATATATATATATATATATATATATATATATATATATATATATATATATATATATATATATATATATATATATATATATATATATATATATAATCCAAGTTGATTTTTACCATGCAAAGTTACACAACACGTCTAGGGAAAGTTATTTAGAAAATTTACTCCTGAAGGGTAGTAACATAGGTTGTCTTTAAGAATAGAACAAAATGTTGTTTGTTAATCGGCCATTTGCACGCAGTATATTTGTAATAGTAACCCCATTGGTGAGTAGGTTACTTTTCTTGGGTATCGGGTTCTTTCTTTTCAGAGAACTATATTCATCTTTAAAATAATTGATCTGGCAAAAAATAATAAGTCTATCACGTGTATATTTTATTTCCGTCGCATCAAGTTCAATACTTGGGTAGGTTTATAATAAATTTGGTCTCTTATTGACTAGTAGTGAGTATTTATTCAGATATATGATGCGCGGTCACAAAATCGATAGACGAATGTCATTAATCCTACAGCATTTGCCAATTTCGAAGATCTTGATAATATGTTTGGGTTTTCATTATTCTTATTATCCAAGTAATGGTGAGAATTAATGTTCGTAGCAAACAATTGATTAACTTTTGCTTCAGCTTGAGTTACATATTGTTCATGTGTTGTTGACCATTTTAATTCGGGTTCTTTCAACCATGATGGTCTATTCCACCATAATGTATTTTCTACCAACTCAATGGCACTACATCCTCGGTTATCATTTGAACTTATATGTTTCCAATTTTCAACGTCGACTTCTTGAGTTATTGTAGAAACTCGGTTTGTTATAAATGTGCTCCATGAGTTGGGTGATTTGTTGAACCAAGTTAAAACTATAGATGAGTGGGCACAGAAATAAGTTTTCTGAGAGTTTAGGTTGAATTGGGTGAGTAAATTGTGTGTCATGTTTGCCAACAACACTGCACCATAAAGTTCTAGTCTTAGTAACGAGATTACTTTAATAGGCATGACTCTCGTCTTTGCAAAGAGTAGGGTTAGGGAAATAGGTCCGTTTATGGGTGTTACTCGTGTATATAAACATGCAGAGTATGCTTTTCTAGAAGCATCTGAAAAGCTATGAAATTCAATTTTTGTGAAGGTGAAAAGTTAATCCGTCTTGGAATACGAATTTTATTAATATCAGCGTAGACAGCAAAAACTTTTGCCATTTTGTAAGGTTGAGTGGATTGAGACATTCATTCCAAGCTGTATTTTCCTGCCGAATTTGCTGCATTATAATCGTGACAGATATAACAATTGGAGTTAGCCAACCAGCTACGTCAAAAAGACGAGTGATATCTGATATTATAGTTCGCTTTGTGTATGCTGATTTCCTTTCAATTAAGGGTACAATAAAAAAAGAACAAGATAGCAATTCGAACTTCTGTCGTTATACGATCAAATTATGCAACAGAGTGATGGGCTAAATAATAGTGGATATCTGGAGAAATATTTGGGTTATATTTAACTTGTTTCATTTCATTTCGTAAGAATTGAGCCATTGCAACATGTGTAGAGTTTCCTAACTCAACGGGTGGGTATCGAAATGGAAGATTGACTTGATATCGGCCATTCGATATTCGACAGGTAGTGGTTTTAAAAGTTTTTTCACACAAAGAACTTTTTTCTGAAACTTCGGGTTGGGTGGGTATATCCTCGATTTCCTAGAATTTCGTTAAATCTTTACCAATCGTATTAGAACTGAAATAAGAATCTAAGGGTTGGATATTTTGCGATTTCAGAACAGCTTCTGTTCAGTCAAACTCAGTTTCCTGAGCTATTAGAGTGTTAAATAAGTCTTTTCTTATTCCTGATCTCAAAATCTGTGGGTAAAAATCGCTGCCAATTATAAAGTTAATAGGCCGACTATCATAGATTTTTTGGTCAGCTAATTAAATATTTTCCAGGTCTTTAATTAGAGAAGGGTTTAAATTTTGGATGGGTAAATTGTTGGTAAGAGTTTTAACAACAATTGCAAATTTAAGTTTGTCCTGGGTGTTTGAGCGCAGTAAAACTTAACATAATTTATTTGATCGGGCTGAAACTTTTTCATTAATCCCGGAAATTTCGGCAACTATTGGTTGGTAGCTTCCTTCTCAGTTTATCTGTGATAAATAAAAAGTCTGAAGCTCTGTCAATAAACGTTCTAGTGGAAACAATTCTCCTTGAACTTCAACATTCAGAACCGCTGTTCCTAATAATTTAGTTCTGGCATCTAACATAGGTTTGCTTGATTGTGTATGGGTCAGAAAGACTGTACTGCATTGTGTGATGTTGAGGATTGAGTGTTGTCAACTTGTGGGTTAGGGTTAGAATTAGGTTTGTGAAAGAGTGAATTATGTTTGCCGCCACAATATCTACATGTAAATGTGCTTTGACAATCTTTTAATACATGGTCAATAGCTAAACAATTGTAACATATTCCATTGTTTTTCACAAGTTCTATTCTCTTATTTAAACTTAAAGTTTTAAATGATGAACATTGGGTTAATATTCGACTCTAAGACATCATTAAACTTGAATGCGGGTAGAGACTGAAAACCTTTCGGGGTAGAGGGATAATTTTGATCAAATGACTGTAAATCCGTTTGGATATATTGCATTAAAGTGGCGGCCAAAGATTCATAATTCAACATTTTGTGTGTAAAAATTTACAAATACAAAATACAAAAATGTATTGCAGTAAACAGAAATTTCTTATTTCTTATAAGTGTGTATGTTACACAATTTGGGTGATAATATTAGTTTATCTCAAGCAATATATAGAATTATTTCGAAGATTCTTTTTATAGGTTGGGTAGAGTAGGTTAAATAGAAAATATTTTTTATATAATATTACTTGAAATATTGAAGTAAAGGTATTTAAAAAAATAGGAAAATTAAAATTTATTAGTAAGTGTAGGAATATACAATTTCCTGGTTTGCTGGGGTAGAGTTCAAGCCTTCACAAGAGAAAACAAAAAAATATATATAAATTGTCGTGTGTTATTAATAATTTCTCTTCAAACCTTCTTCCCGCTTGTAAGTTAAAGTGTGTTGTTGCAAAGTGTAAGCTGGGTTTTGTGTGTGTAACGCTAAGAAGGAATTATGTTATAAATAAATATTATTGCATCAAATTAAAATCAGACTCGATTAAACAATGTCCGTCTATCATTATGTTGGAGACATTCTCACGTCTACAATAATTTTCTGAATTCAATAAAATTTGCCCACATCGATTGTTATTGTCCTAACTCCTTACCTTTTTAAAACCATCTTTATCAGTTTATAAGCAAGGAAGTTATAGACCGATAAAAACAACCTCAAAACTCCGAAAAAGAACTCTTATATTTTCTTCTAAAAATTGTTAACTGACTTTAACAAAACATAAAATTCATTTTGATACAATTCTAAATCCAAACTATCAATATTGTTCTGGGATCATTAATTGACCTATCTCCCCTTCCCAGAATTTGATTAAATTTGGACCAAATATATATATATATATATATATATATATATATATATATATATATATATATATATATATATATATATATATATATATATATATATATATATATATATATATATATATATATATATATATATATATATATATATATATATATATATATATGACGATATTCAAAACCGATCTGTTATTTCCTAAAACCAAAAGCTTATGAAGTTGGGGGTTGATTATGTGTGAAACCCCGGTATGGCAAGTAAATTTGGTTCATTGACGATCTTAACCGGCTACTAATTTTTTAAATGTACTAATTCTGTTGCATGTTAAACAAAATCAATACATTCACTAAAAGGTAGTTCTCTGTTATTTTTCACGGTTATACTTAAGTTTTACATTAAATTTTACCAAATAAATTAATAGTACAGTTTTTTAAAGAATGAGTCCTTAAAACACCCACTGATACCTTTACATGTTTGTAACATCCATATGTGTGTTATGCAACATTTTCTAACTGATACTAAAAAACAAATAACTAAATGTATGAAAACTTTTCAAGTATTAGTCGTTATTATTGTTGCTTTTGTTGATGATGTTTATTTATTGTTGTTGTCATTGCTGACACAGAGGAACAATAAAATAACACTGAACTGAACAATGAGAACAAAAAGATCTCTTGACAATGGTTGCGTTATTGCACTAAGAAATAATAATAATGAAAAGAGAGGTCAGGAGAGGGGGAGAAATTAAGAAGTAATTGAAAGAAAGGTGTAATTTACAGCACTTACCGTAAAATGACAAAAATATAAAAAAAATACTGAGAAAGACATTAACATGAACTCGTATCTTTATTGCACCTTCTTATGAATACAAATTATTTCAAAACATCTTCAAGTGACAAAGTGCACCTGACAGCAAATGTATAGAAAAACAGACAATATTGTAAGTTGTTGTTGCTTTACTAAGATGTTGTAACCAAAAGGGGCATGAGAATATAACGCAAATAATAGTTACAAAAAAAGGCTGATAAATTATAAGAGAAGTAAATAACAAGTAGAAAGATTAAAATTTTTTATTAAAAATAAGTGCAACAATGGTTATAAACAGTTGCGGTCAAAATAATAGCACCACTCACATGTCACATCTTCGTTGCTGATATGTATTTTTATTCATGAATATTTTTATCCACAATTTTGTAGGCTCGTTACACAAAGTTCATTCTCAGAGAAATTGAATGCTTTTTTTTTAAATTACACGGGCATTCCAATAAATTTGATTGTAAAGATAAAATATCAGATTGGGACTTCTCAAAATAATAGCACCATTTGAATTATACTCGGAATTTTTTGGAATTAAAATTGAAATAATGGGTTGGTCTTAACACTGTTCTTCAGAAAAGCATGAACTCATTAATAAGGATAGTTCGGATGAACTAAGAAATATTATTGGATAATTGTATAAAATAAGGCGTCGCTAATTTAACCGACCAATAATATGGATCTTTGTACCATTATAGAGCAGGCAGGGAGCTCTGTTATCCTAGGCAGGTTCCAGAATGTAGTAAATTCAATGGAAAGGCGATATTTAGCTGTTAATACTAACAAAGTAAATACTACTAAATGCTATAAATATATAGTAAGATCAATACGATAAAATACTACTAAAAATGAAACAACAATTATTTATTTTTGCCTGCTGTTATAGTTGAAACCAATTTTTACCGATACTTCTGGAAAAAGTAAATTTTAAGAAAGATAAAGAATAGAAATGTTTTTGTTTCTTCTTCATTATCTTTTTAACTAATTTTCGATTTTATTTATGTGGTGCTATTATTTTGACCGTATGTGTGTTGTATTATATATGTACAATGTACATGGAAATAAAGGCAAATTTTAAAAGATTATTTTTTATTCCTATAACTCCTAGATTACTATTCATTATCTTCACTAATTAAGTCTAGGAATTTCATGTTCTTTTACACGCAGAGCAAAAACAATGTCAATTAAAACTAAAACGGATACGTTTAAACATTGTTTCAATTATTGCTTTGCTTAATAATTTAATGAAAGTGCTTAAATAAGCATGAATCAACGTTGATTTAATTTTGTACTACTTGTTAATTTAAAAGTCTTAAAGTATATTCATATATATTGTCTCTTTTAAAGTTAAGAAACTTTTATTAAACTTCTTCGAGATGTAAATAAGATATCGCAATAAAATTTCACATTAACAGATAAATTGGTGTAAGATATTTGTAATGGCCTCAAATGGCATACATCTCTCATAATGAAAAATATTTCACTTGAACCGATGTGTACAGTTTTTTGAGGAATTAATCATAATAATATGATTACTTTCGAAAATCTATTTAAACTTTAAATGATTTTCACAAATATTGTTACTGGCATTGTAAAATAGATTTTATGGAAAAGTGTAAATTAGTATTATTTACATTTAAATTATTTTACAATTGATTTCACGTTCCTAATTTAAATAATTTTTAATAGTGATAGTGATTTCTACTAACATAATAATTTAGAATGGATGGGTCTATAAAATTCGTAAATGCAGTATTTTCTCTAATAAAATCGGAATTGCAGCATGGTATCGACTATAGTATTTCCCATGCTAAAGTGCTATTAGTTTCTTCATTGATAGTCAAGTTGTTACTCGAAAACAGCATAACATTATTCTCCGTTGGATAGCGGGCCAAACAAATATTTTATACAACGAAAATTATAGAAACTTACGAAAAAAGGTTCATCTCTTGGCGGAAATTAACACTTTTCCCCATTTATCCGTCACTGTTCAGAATATTCATCAAGAATTATGTGGTTTAATAGATGGCACGTATCAGATGATCAAGTGTTAAGTATTATTATTAGTAAAAGATAAGTCGGTGTCATCTCAAAAACCTAACCTAACATAATCCGCCTTCGTATTTTAGAAAATGGCCATTTTGATTCAGTGAAACCTCTTCACTATATAAATTCAAACGATAATCTATGACAACTTATTTTCTGCCCTCCTCCCTTTAAGTAGACGATATTCGTTACACTCAAAAAAGCATTTATGTATGAGAATGATTGTATATGTGTATGTGTCCCCTCAACGGTTGACAACACGTTGATTGATGTGATTGTCTGTAACAGGATAATTTATGCGTGTGTACAGCAAAAAAGTAAACATTTATATGGATATGAAAAGTATTCCTTGATAACATCTTAGTATTTTCACATACTTATTAATATTAACATACATATATTTATGTACACATGTATATGAATATGAGAGTACAGGAAAATAAATAAAACTAATTTTCTGCGTGTTGAGTTTTCCTTTAAAAATACAAACAACAAATATAAATAAGATATATTTACAATCTTAACATTGGTTTTCATGTAGGTGTTAAGTTTTGATTGTAACATGTGATAAAGGGAATAAAATTGGGGAGACTCAGTAATTCGGCAGTGACCCAACCATTTAAATGAAATAATCCACATTTGTCTGGTTAGTTTTGTTTATAGTCCAGATTTAAGGAGACACATTAAGAGAAATGTCAATAAAGCTAGTGAAGGAAAAAGGACAATAAATGTATATTAAATATAAATAATACTTATATATATATATATTATAAATAATACTTAATATATATATATATATATATATATATATATATATATATATATATATATATATATATATATATATATATATATATATATATATATATATATATATATATATATATAAGTATTATTTATATTTAATATACATTTATTGTCCTAATATACCTATATATATATATATATATATATATATATATAATATATATATATATATATATATATATATATATAATATATATATATATATATATATATATATATATATATATATATATATATATATATATATATATATATATATATATATATATATATATATATATATATATATATATATATATATATACCTATATATATATATATATATATATATATATATATATATATATATATATATATATATATATATATATATATATATATATATAGGTATATTAGGACAATAAATGTATATTAAATATAAATAATACTTATATATATATATATATTATAAATAATACTTATTATATATATATATATATATATATATATATATATATATATATATATATATATATATATATATATATATATATATATATATATATATATATATATATATATATATATATATATATAATAAGTATTATTTATAATATATATATATAATAAGTATTATTTATATTTAATATACATTTATTGTCCTAATATACCTATATATATATATATATATATATATATATATATATATATATATATATATATATACATATATATATATATATATATATATATATATATATATATATATATATATACCTATATATATATATATATATATATATATATATATATATATATATATATATATATATATATATATATATATATATATATAAAATTAAAATTTTTCTTAAAACGTTAATGCAATTAGCACTAATAACTTTATTTGTTTGAAATGAATAATATTATATTTAAAAAATTGTCCATGAACCAGAGAATGTTAAAGACTCCACTCCACTTTTCCATGCTAAAATATTCAGAATCCAACCCGCATAAATTATGTTTAAACATTTTACTTTTTCAATGGTCAACCAATTATTAGAAAGGCAGAAACTTCTTTTTGGGTGTTTACCTTATATATTTATAATTTATATGATTTTGGCTCTGCAATTTCAGAATATATTCAAAAATTTTAAAAATATTTAGTTTGACGTATTCCCGCCAAGATTTTACATAAAACAATAAAAAATTATTAAAACCAGAACAAAAAAAATGGTTTTATTAGTAAATGAATTTTACTTACATTTTTGAACAAAAATTAAAAAACAAACTATTTCTTTTCAAAGTTTAAATTTCAGATTTATATAACTCTTAAGCATATTTATACGTTATTTTTTTTTAAATTTCAAACCTATATTGAACCCCCTAATTAAAAAGGCCTAACAAAATGACATCTGAAGCTACGAGAGATAACCTACAGATATAAAGATTTACTAACTATAAAAAGAATATGTTTTGACTCAATTAATAAATGAATCTCAGTTGGAGGATCTGCGCTAGTGTTCCAAACAAACTCGAAAACAACTCGTCCCTAAACATGTGAAATTTAATTAAGATATCTCTAAGGGTTCAAAAGATACAACGTTAGTCAGAAGGCCATTTTTAAATCGACTCAGTAAGTGATTCTAATTCAAAAGCTATACGTAGAGTTAACATATTCCTTTTGTGCAAAAATCCACACAGGTCCATGATATAAAAATTATACATTCATTTAAGGTTAGAAATTTCCGAAAAAGCATGTTTTGTAAATATTTTTTAATTAAAATGGTCATTTATCTTGACACAAGCTGGTGCATTTAGAAGAAAACCGCAAGCTGCTATTGATTTTGAAATTAATCAAAATATAATATAAATCTTGCATATTTTACTATTATTTCGGTACTCTACAAATTGAAATCTTAATGCTTCTTTTAACATTTCCCATATTTGTTTTCCCATACATTAAAGGCAAAATGCCGAATCTTAGTCGAATAAGTTTTTTTCAGAAAATATGCAAAAAATTAAATTTTATAAAACATTTGGGAATTTTTAATTGAACTTATTCTACTCCTTCACTAGTTTTAAATATGAAAATGTTACTTTTATCACACACACACATTAAACCATGAAATATTTAATTATTTTCTCTTCTTTTAGCGACAATTTTAGTTGACCAAAAGCAAAAAATGAATGAATGAATGAATGAATGAATGAAGAAAATATTAAAATAACAGAAAAGAAAATTAAAATATTTAATTTGTAAGAAAAAGTTAAATCAAAGAAAAAAAAGAGTCCTTTAATCCTTTAATAGTCATGATGTAATTATCTCTATGTACACAGTTATCGTCTAAATGTTAGAGATTTTTAATTGAAATAAAAAATAAACTATAATTTTTACCGGAAAAAAATCTTTCTAGACCAATTATGTGAAAAATGCAAAAATCCCTCATAAGAAAAACCAAAAAAGAAAAATTAGAGAGTAGACAAAAAGGAAAATATTTGTAACAACACCAGTAGAAGAAGCAATGGATAGTAATGGATAATTTTTAGAAAACTTACTAAACTCTTTAGTATGCTGTACACTGCTAAATGGCATGACCCAAAATGACCTAAATATCATTTAAAACATCCAAAACAAAAAAACATTTTATTAAAAAAGAAGAAACATTTGAGGATAGAAAACAGAATGAAAGGAATGAAAAAGGAAATACATATAAAAGTTATGAAAAATTCATAACACATAATGAGTGACAGCAGTACGAAAGAGCGTCAACTTAAGGTTTATTTTATCACCGACAAAATACCGGAAAAAGGGGTGCGTGGCATTCTTATGCAAAGTATATAAATTAATATAAAACATTAATACATATCTAAAATTTAATATACCCACAAACAATTGGAAGATAAAATTGTTACTTATCACCTAGATGTTACTTTATAGTAAATTCAGGATTAATTCAGAATTAATGGAATTTTCAGAACTTCTTTTCATATACTTTTGGAATTACCTTTTATGTAATCATAAACAAATTTTTCTTTTGAATTATTCTTATAAATTAAGTTTTAGTTATTCTTAGAAATGACTTCGAGTGACAGTTTTTTTTCTTATAAGAAAATGTTAGTAGGGATATTATTCTTTTCCCCACATACTCATATAAGACTGAAAGGTACAAAATGACAGACCTATTTATAACATTACAACAACTATCTAAAAATCTTAGTTCAAGAAAACGCAAACCATAAAATTGTAAAAAAAAATAAATAAAATAAAAACATTTCTATGTGTGTGTGCAACAAAAATAACTGACATTTAGAACTTGTGACGACAGAGCAAGTCAGGTGAAATATTTATGCCGCTCAAACAATGAAAACACAACAATGAGTGGAGGAAAACGGAAAGACGCTAATTAAAATGTAATAATACACATTTCCATTTATGTATGTTCCCATATGAAATTACACACACATGTAAGTACAATTTCACAGACATAGCTTTGTTAAATTGTATATGTATAGGACTTAAAATGTCAACTTGTATGATAATAAAATTAAGAAAATAACTGGAAAACAAAGCGAATTCAAATATACTTTATGTAATGTCAAATGTAAGTACTCATAGTTCTTATACTTAATTCTTGAACATTTCTTTTTTCGAAATTTTTTTATTGCTTTACACTACAAATTAGTTGGAAATTCCAACATTTTCAACTAAGATACAAACACTAAGACAGAAAATTAATGCTCAATATGACAGAAGTTAGACTCTTTGAAATGAAATCTATAGGAGCGCAAAATATCATATTTTGCATATGAAATAAGAAAATATCTTTATATCTAAAATCTAATTTATTAAATTTCAAATTATAAGATTTTTTTTAATCTCAGAGCACACAGAAAATTGTGTTAGTAATTCAAAGCGATATTTCCAAATTCCATAAATAAATTATCCCTTTTTCTACCGACATGAAACTATTTACAATCTAAAATTTTTAAAGTCAGTTAATTCTTTTAACGGTTTGGGTGTAAATTAAAAATCTTGCTGCTACAGTTCAACAAAGTTTTTGAATCAAATGAAAATCAGAGGCGATTTAGTTATATTCATTCATTTGCATGTCCATCTGATAACCTGTTGGAAACAATCTAACGTCCACAACATTGATCCCAGATTGAAAAAATTATAGGCCGATATCAATTTTATAGAAATATGGCACAATTATTTTTCATACTGTATTTAATATTTGTAACTTTATGCACTAACTTCCCGAAATAACTCCCGTAAAATTCCACTTTCCATAAAAGGATTTCCCATATAAGGTTTCCGATAAAGAGTTTATAGCCGATAAAAATTTAAGTATTTGAAATACATATTGACTGGCATAAGTAAGTGTAGTTGGTGTAATTTAAGGAACATCAGTTCACTTAAAGTCCATAAAATGTCTTACACTTAATCTTTTATAAAAGTTAGTCAAATTTAAAATTATTTCTTAATACTATATATTCAACAAAGCATAAGAATCGGCACTGCCAATTATATTATTCATAAACGTTATAAATTGAAAGAAACAACAACATCTTTTCAATAGAAGAAGTGACCTACCATTTTTACACCATCCACCACCACTTGTGGTGAAGAGAGTGTATTTACTTTGTCATTCCGTATGTAATACTAAGAAGGAATCATCTGAGATCTCATAATGTATATATCCTTGCATTACAATAAAATCTCACTCGATTTAGCTATGTCCGTCTGTATGTCTGACCATCTGTCCGTCTGTCTGCCTGTTGTTGGCACGTTCATATCCGCAATAATTGACAGAGCTCAACGAAATATGGTCTGAGTATTTATCATAGTCCTTGGAAATTTTTTGTTTTTCAGTTTGATGAGTTATATAGACCGATATCTGAGACAACCACTAAATTAAAGCGAAGAACTTTCGAAGAACTTTTAATAAAATCAAAAAATACTTCATACTACTCCCAAAATCATCAAAATCGGTCCAGTAGAAAAAAAAAAGTTATACTCAAAAATATAACTAATTTTATGACTAATTAAGGTTTCTTTGTTATATATATAAAAAATACATTCATACATTGTATGTGTTTGTGAGCATATATGTGAGTTTGTATATGCGTATAATGACATGCACGAAACATTTCTTAATCATTTGTGGTGGAGGGTATTGAAGATACGGCATAGCCGAATATAACATTTTTACTTGTATATTTTTCTTATATGCAGTTCCTCAAATATTACTTTCTCTACAATTTTAAACATTTTTTTAAATTAACTTAATTCTAATTCTTTAGTAAATTAAAACTTATTATAGTTAAAATTATAATCTTAAATTTTAAATAAAAACAAGTACGAATGCTATATTCGTTATAAAGGAGCAATAGGAAAATATGAACCGATATAGGGCAAATTAATATAATATCTTCATAACAGTTAGCAAAATAATTGTGTCGAATTTCAATAGATTTGGTGTTTATTTACTAGTTTTAAAAATTGTTTTCGGTGTGGGGCCTGATATGGGAGCTACATCAAAATATGGACCGAGATTGTTCTAACTAAAAATATACATTAACAATACTTAATTAGTCTTATTTAATTGTTTTATAAGCTCAAACCGGTTTTCCAGGATGGGGCGTTATATGGGAGCTATATTAAAATATGGACCCATATTAATAAAATTTATAACATATATTTAAAGTAATTAAAAAATAATTTGTGCCAAATTTCTATAAAATTGGTTCAAATTTAAATGTTTTAATGATCCCAGAAAAATATGGCTTCTTTGGATTTATTATTTACCAAAATAAGCATATGTGACAAATTTTATTAACATTTTTTATTAACGCACAGAGTTTGGGGTGTATAAAAATTTTGCACATTGTAACCTATAACTTTTTTCCTGTTAATCAGATTTTGATGATCTTTTGCATGATGGTGGAGCACGTACAATTGTATGCTAAAATTAATGGTTTGTTTAAGTAAAATTACATTTTTTTAGAAGAAATTAGAAGAGTTCTATTTAGGAATTTTGAGGATGTTTCAGATATCGGTCTATAACTTCCTTGTTTATAAACAGATATAGCTGGTTTTAAATATCAATAAAAAACGATGTGGCCAAATTTAATTGAATTTGGACAATCATTCCAGGCGTCAGAATGTTTCCAATAGACAGACAGACGGACATAGCTCATAGGGTCTGAGATGATTCCTTCTTGGCGTTACATACGGAATGACAAAAATAATGTACCCTCATCACCACTTGTGGTGGTGGAGGTTATAATAAATCCCAGCTAAAGCTGAGATTATGTTTTTTATACTAAAATATATAGAAAATCTTTCAGTCATTTTGCACTTTAAATAAAACAATGTCTTCCTTTTTGCATTATTTTTAATTTTCTTCATTTTAGAAACAATCTAACACTTGAGTCCTTATGCAAGCGTAAGTGTTGCTCTGCAAATTATGTTGCAACACAACTTCCTCTTTTATGTTCACAATCTTACACTTTGTTGCATTTTCATGTTTATGTTTCCTTTTTTTTTACTGGTGTTTGTTTTTTGTTTTTTCTTTTTCTAGTTTTCTAAGAAACTTTGACGTCAACATAAAAGTTTTTTATATGTTTAGAGTAAAGTTCTATAGAGTTTCTCAGCTGATAGTACTTTTTTAACTTGAAAAACTAAAAACAACAACTGCCAAACATACAAGTGCAACACATTACTCTGCTTTGCGAAGGAAAGAAGAAAGTGTAAAACAACATTCTAAAAAGGCCTATTGACGAGATCTGCTGATATTTTACTCGTACTACAATTCGATTTTATAGAACACTTAGGGTCAGTTTTTAGGATGTATAGGGAAAGAATTAACTACTAATGCACATTTGGGGGTATATATATATATATATATATATATATATATATATATATATATATATATATTATATATATATATATATATATATATATATATATATATATATATATATATCTTATTCCTAGAACGCATACAAATACTTTACAGCTCAATGTGCTACATTTGCAAAAATATTAAATTTCTTAACAGTTGAATTTGAAATGCTGGGAATAAATAATTCCTCCTCCTGGACACATGATCGTTCAATTTAATTTAAAGGATTATTTTTAATAGAAAGTGGTTTGCTTTGAATTATACTTTTTTCTTTTATATATATATATATATATATATATATATATATATATATATATATATATATATATATATATATATATATATATATATATATATATATATATATATATATATATATATATATATATATATATATATATATATATATATATATATATATATATATATATATATATATATATATATATATATATATATATATATATATATATATATGAGAAATTATTCAACAAAATATGTTCATAATGTAAATACGTGTGTATATTTCTTATGTCTAAATATATAAAATATATGTGTACATTTACAGGATTATGAAACTTCTCTGTCTTTCAGTAAATAGTTAATTTTTGATTTGGATAAATAAAACTAATAACATTTATAAATTATTGAAATGTTTGTGCTTTATTTCAATTAAATACTGGCGTTAAAATTAAGTAACATTAATAGTATAAATTATGTCTCTAGAGTAGGGATTATTTACACATTATTGTAAGTAAATGTAAGAGTATTTACGTGTCTCATATTTGTGTATAGAAATATGTTTTAAATTACCCTTATACCATTTATACATACAGTGTGGTGTAAAATTTAATCAATACCATTTTAATTTATTATATTGGTAATTTTGCTTTACTGTTTTTACACGGTATTCCACCGATATGGCACCATATGTTTTTCCTTAATGGAATTAAATGTAATTATATTTGACACAAACGAATTGCCCATGAGTTCAAATCCATATGCAAAATTTCACAATGATGGGTCTCCCAATTGCCATAAATCTCATACGCATACGCAAAGGAAATGATGTGATGATCTGTTCATGATTTAATATGGCCATCGTGGAACTCTTCCTTTGAAAATCACCACAAATTGAAAAAAATCTTGTACATGGGAGTATCACTAAATACTATAAATTACTATGTTTTACAAAAGTTCTACTAAGGTCTGTTTACAACTTTTCATTTCTGCGTTATAATCGAGGATATTATAAAGTCAGCTTTGTTATATATTTTCAGCTTCGTTACCAATAATACGAGGCCTTAACACCATTAGTAAGACTATTTGCCTATATGATTAGAGTTGCGTGATTACCTTTCTACACCCTTTAAATCAAAAGGGTGTAGATCAAAACAAAATCTTAGCAGTTATAGCTGTGTTGGAAATATTCTCAAACTCAGAAAAGTTGCATGAATTCAATTTGGTCAAGCTATTTGTTAACAGCATACAAGTTATAGACTGATAACATCAGAGACATATAAAAATTCCGTAGAAATATTTTATATTTTTTCTTAAAAGTAATTGAATTTAAACTTATTATGTTTATAAAACTCTTAAATATGGAAATATTATATTTGCTATATCTATAACACTTTAATATGTGTAACAAATATGGCAAAATTATATCCGTACTTTCTCATAGCTCCCATATAAGGCCCTTTCTCCTAATAAGGTTTTAAGCTTATAAAACTCTTGAATATAAACCGATTCTTTCACAATTCAGTAACACAATATGTGTAATTTATTTCACGAATATTTTTAAATATTTTTCTGATTGTTTAAAATAACTTTTTTACTAATAAATTTTATCTTCGCACTAAAAAATGTGATTTAATTTTAATTCTTAATTATAACCAATCCACCGTTTGTTAGTCTTAGTTATTTTTAAATAATCTAACACTGTTCTTTTGCGAATCACGTCAGAGTCTTAAGAGCAAATAAATATCTCATTACCAGGGGTATTGTACTTAAATTTTGTGCTAACCATGTGTAGTGGTTACCTACAATAAGGACAATAAAATTACCAATTATTAATCAATTCAGAAAGAATCATGCCAATCTTTGTTCTTATTCTTTAAAATGAAATCACTCATAATTTATTAAGTAATTTCATATTTTTGTCACACACTGTAAACAAGTAGAAACTTATTTATGCGTAAGTGTGAGTAATATTCTGTATTTTTGTAACTGTGTATATGAAATCCCTAGATTATTTAATTAAAATGTGGAATGTATTTTTTATGTATTTATTAATTTTTATTTTTACTATTCAAGTAATAAGAAGGAGTTTTTCGAACATTTTCACTTTACGTGTTTCTGAATGTGTCTGTTCTAAAAAAGTCTATTAGTATTTGTAATACTGGTGATGCGTGCCTTTGATTGACTTCCGTTATTGTGTACTTTAATCGATGTAACACCCAAAGGACATTTTGTTGGATTTGCGGTTGCTATATTTATGTGAGAACACATTTGTTTTCATTCATTCATTCATTTATTCATTCATACATACATTTTTACGAAATGTTTCATCAGCACAAAAAAATCTCACCGGATTTTATAAGTATTAGTAGAATATGTTTGCAGGAAATAGGTATACAACAATCACACGTAGTTATTCAATAATGTACAATTATGGGCAATTAAATAGCACCAAATAGTATTAAAGAATTTATGCGATATATATAACAGCAAGTGATATCCATAAAATGCATATTAGTAACTCAATAATATTCAGATCATATATCCCAATTGTTTACCAATTATTTATTTAGTATATTTAGTATATAAATAAGTAATTTAAGCATGTTAGTCTGTCAATGGTATTGGTACCAGTATTACAATTTATTTTTCTAAATCATCTGTAAATTCAGAGTAACGGGTATGTGTTTAACAGACAAACAATGAAGAAAAAGACAAATTAGAAAAACAAATTTAAGACCTCCCTATGAACCGATTTTGCCATATTCATGTGCCAAATTTCGTTAGACTATGCGATATTTAATATTTCTCGATGCCTTATTAAGGCAATACCAGCGTGCTAAATTTAATGAAATTTTAATAAGCCGTTTAGTCATAATAAATGTTCAATTTTTTTAGTTTAGGAGGATTTCTGAAATCTTTTCTACAGAACCGATTTTGTTGATTTTTAGTAGAAATTATTAAATATTAGGGCCATTGGGCTTTTGCTAAACCCGCTCAGATTTTGAATATACTATACGGGAACCTAGGAATGTAGGAATGTTTAGATGTGAGCGTCCCAGCAAAAAACAAACGGGCATAGATAAATTTAATCAGATTTTTATTTAATACATGAATAAACATACTTTATAGGTCTTAGATGACACCAATTTAGCGATACAAATGAAATGACAAATGGTATATACAATCATATGTTACGCTCTGATGAAGTGGAAATACCAGTACGAAGGAAATATAACTTATCAGCAAATGGGATCCAAGACTTGGGTTTAACGCTGCAGTTGCCGGAATTGAATCTCAAGGAGAACCCCTTTGGCATTTTAAAAGTGAGAGTGAGTACTACACTTCAGAAATAATATGGAGCTCATTAACTTTTCAAATTCAAAATTTGAAGTAATCTAACGAATCTTTTACAAAAAGTGCGCATAGATGATAAGAAACGGAAGATATCATACGAAATGTTAATAGTTGCTGAAGATTCGAACAGCAACTTTTTATGCAATTCTTTTTATCGCCATTTGGCTGCCTTATACCGGTCAAAACCAAATACTTTCTTATCACTAGTACTTTTAATGGATTACAATTCGGAGTTAAAGACATTATTTGGTTCTTGTTTCTATTATAGCGGCATTAACCGCTATAATAGATAGCTATTCTATGTAAAACAAATCGACTGGTTAATCTTTGAAAAAAATTATTTGTGCTTTTTAATTGACCACCATTCTACACATATATTGTTTTTCACATTTTTTGTTTTGTTTGTTGGAATGTTTTATGCATGTGTCAAACTCAATGATCATATTGCAAGTACTTTAAGTTCTCAGTTCTTTTTTTATTCTAAGGGAAAATATTTGTTTGGTCTGTGGCATTTCTCTTCACTACAAACGTTTCATTTGATTGTCTAAAATTACATTCACAACACACAAATATACATACATACATACATACATACATACATACATACATACATACATACTTACTTACAAGTACATATTTACAATCAATACATAATATTTTGGAAAAAAATATTATTTTGTTATTCCTCTGTGGGTTTTTCTGTGTATAAGTGTGTGTGTGTGTGAGTGTTAAAAAAAATTGTATGTATTTAAGTTTCGATAAGTATGTGATGTGATTCTCAAGTGATTTCCATTTTCATGTTCAATTACATGCGTGTACGATTACACACATCTACACTTATAAAATAAGTAAAAGTGTATTAGTTGGTCCATTCGTATTATTATAATGTAAAAATTTTGGTCATTATAGAAAATATTCGGTTAAATTTGAACAGATATCTATATAAACGAAAAATTCTTTTAATAATTTTATAAAAGGAAAATATGAAAATATAAACTAAAATATATTTTACTGATTAGAGCTACCAGTATACATACAAAATATCTCAAAAAATTATTTTCAAATTTATTTTTCTAATATAAATAGAAAATATTAATGAAAATTCCCAGAATGGCTTTTTTCAACTGCTGCTGATATTGTCATTCCATAATAATAAAAAATTTCCACAAAAATTATAAAACAAGAAAAACACAATAAATTTAGAGAAAAAGAATCCCACAATGTTAAAAATTATTAAAAATAAATAAAACGAAGGTTGTTGGGTTTTCAGTTTAAAATTTGTCAAAATGGGTTTGCTGCGTACAGAGGAAAAGCCACAAACATATATTGAAATGAATTCATATAAAAGAAAATCTACAATTATAACAAATATTTAATTTACAATGAGAATTTTGATGTTGTAAACATTTTTCTTTATATTTTATTATTAAATTTAATATGATTGTTTTTAAGATGTATTTCATCAATGGTAAATCTATGACCATCTCCATGTAAACCTTATATGCAAGGTAGAAATAAGATTTTAAAGATATTTTGACGAAATGACAAGGAGAAATCTCTGACAATTAAAAAACAAATTCCGAAATATTTAAAAAAAAGTTTTATATCCACAAAAATGTAAATTTGAGATTTTTGAAAGAGCGACAAAGTTTGGAAAAATCCCACAAGTAATTCTAACTAAGACAAATTTTATGAGAGTCTTTGTCACAACAGTGACAAATCTAAGACTTGAATCCAGTAGCGAAGAACTCTTCTCTGGCCAACTTCGACAAATGGTTCCTGCTGAACGAATCACTTTCTTGATTGTGTGTTGGATACTGAAAAAACATTAACTTATGATAAAGGGTATCGCATTAACCATTTTCGCCAATTTTTTGCATTTTAAGATCCTACTATTTTTATACGATAAGAATCGTATTTTACTATATAGTGAGATTAATATTTAAAAGGTTCAATTTTTCGACTTTATACCAACTTAGTGGAATTTTCAATAATAACACAGAGTAAAACATTTTTTGAAATATTTTGTGTTTGCTTGTTTGATAGCACATTTAACACCCCGTGCATTATCAAAAATTTGTTAATCTTTAACGATTTGATATTTATATGTCTTCCAATTTCAAGTATATTTTTTAAACTGAAGTACTTTTAAATATATCTCGCAAAATTACCCTTTGGTTAGGTCTACAGTGACTATTTGTATATTATTTCACATATCTCCCCTACAAATGTTCTCCCGGAATGCGGTTTTATGTAAGTAATGCAATTGTTTAATTTAGATAACTAATGTGATATATCATTCATGATTCATGTTAGTAAATATCACCATTCTATGTATGACGAGGATCAGTAAATAATTTTTCAATTAATTCTTAATATCATAATATCAACGCTGTATTAACATTTTTATCTAAATTCCAGACATTCAAACAAATTAACAAATTAATTAATGGAACTAAGACAGACATAATATTGCGTTTATATATTTTTTATTTTTGTCAACATCTGTAGAATACTTAAAAAATAAATAAAGTGTTGCATGTTTCCTAATACAAATCTTGTTGCAATACGGGTTCTTAAAGCAAATTTTCCAGAAAATAACAAAGAAGACTGAAAAATAAGATTAAATACAAAAAATGTGTGCACACAAGTACAATTACACTTGTATTTTGAAAATGCAACATAATAAAGTAACAAATAATATTAATCGTATTTGCTAAAACAAATACACAAACATACATACACACACACACACACTCATTCACATGATCTCATTTACTCGTTTTGCTGACCATATTAACACAGAAAATTTTACATTGAAACACGAACTGTTATATTCATGAAAAATACATACTGACATACTTTATACAATCAAAGATTCATTATTCGTTTACGTTTGACTGTCGAATTTCAGTCAATTTGTGGTCGCATTTATACGGATTATTTAAATGAAAAATAAAAAAAAAAACTATAAATTGCATTTATCTATTGATGGAACAATTTCTATATATCAGAATTAATAATTACATAAATATATTTGTTGAGGATTAGTGAAGTTAAACAAAATATTCTAAAACTAAATACAATTTAATTAAAAATAATAATTATTGTATATTGAAATTGTTACCATCTGAAAAAGTAGACTTCCGATATTAATCTTTAAATGCATTTCTTTGGAATTTAGTCGTGATCATGAGAGAAATTTCAAATGATTTAAATGTTATTTATTTTTTAGGATTTATACGCCTAAAACCGATTTTAAGCTACTGTCAAATAGGATTGTTTTTCACGAAACTTCAAGCCAGACTTATTAGTATTTTACCAGCATGAATAACTAAACATTGACCTATGACCTGGTTTGTCACATTTTTATACCCTCCACCAGCACAAGTGGTAATGAGGGTATATTAACTTTGTCATTCCGTGTGTAACGCCAAAAAGGAATCATCTCTGACCATACAATGTATATATATTATTGCATCAAATCAAAATTTGAGTTGATTTAGCTATGTCCGTCTGTTCGTCTGTCTGTCTGTTGGAAACATTCTCACGCCTAGAATAATTGTCCGAACTCAACGAATTCCGAACCTCAAAATTCAGAGAAAAACAATTTTAATTTATTTTAAAAAATGTAATTGGACTTAAACAAAACGTACTCCTTCATTATGCAAAAGATCATCAAAATCTGAATAACAGAAAAAAAGTTACAGGCTATAATATGCAAAATTTTCCTATGGGCCGCAATTTTTAAGATAATTTACTGAAATTGGTCACATATACTTATTTTGACACAATAATAAATACAAAGAAGCCATATTGTTCTGGGATCATTATTTGATCCAGCTCCCACATAATGCCCCTTCCCGGAAGTTATGTTAATTTGCCATATTTTCTTATAGCTTCTTTATAACGCGCTTTTCCGGAGAACGGCTTTGAGTTTACAAAACATTTAAATAAAAATCTTTATCCATATTTTGCTGCAGCTCCCATATATGACATCTTCCCGGAAAACAGTTCTGAGCTTATTAAACTAGTAAATAAAGACCAACTCTATTGAAGTTCCACACTATTATTATTCTTGGTACTTTTTGGCGAATATCAGTCCATATTTTTACACTTATAAAATTTTAAAACTTAAAACAAATAATTAAAATTGAGCACAATTATTGATTTTAGGCCCTCTTTGCAATTAGGCTCCTTTACTGAGAAGAGTTTTAAATTTGATTCAATTTGTATATCCTCCACCACCACAAGTGGTGATGAGGGTATATGTTGTTACATGCGTAAGGCCAAGAATAAATCATCTCTGACCCCATAAGGTATATATATATATTCTTGCAAATCAAAATCTGAGTCGATTTTGCTTATCCGCCAATCAGCCTGTCCGTTTGTCTGTTTGAAATATTCTCACTTCTCGAATAATTATCCGAATTCAATGAAATTTGGCCACATTTTTTGTTATTGTCCTTGGCAGTGTATCACTTAAAACCAGCGATATCGGTTTATTAGCGAAATTTCTAAATTTTTCCAACAAAAGATTCCAATATATATTTTTCATCATCGTACAATAAAAAAATCAAAATCGAACCAAAAGAAAGAGCTGTAGGATGAAATATGAAAAATTTTAACACACCTGCGACCCATACAGCACGTGTGGGTCGCAATCTTTAAAATAATTTTCTGAAATTTGACACATATATTTATTTTAATAAAGTTATGAATCCAAAGAAACTAGGTTGTGCTGGGCCTTTATTTCACGTAGCACTCTTATATGGTCCCTTTCCGGAATATGGCTTACAGCTTATAAAACTCTACAATATGAATTTCTAATCGCTTTAAATGTATAATGTTAATTTGGCCAATCTCGGTAAATATTTTCCTATAGCTTCCATATAATCCCCCTTTACGAAAAAACGGGTTTTAGATTACAAAACTATTAAGGAATAACAAATTGTAATAAAATCGACACAATTAATTTTCTAGCTTTCCTGGATATAAGTTATTAATATAAACAAGTGGTCCATATTTTGATGTAGCTCCCATATGACGCCCCCTCCCGGAAAACATATTTGTGCTTATAAAGAATTGTAATAAACACCAATTCTAGCGAATTTGGTACAATGATTTTTTTGTTGTCTTACATATTTATTAAAATATATTGTTGATTTGAACAGTCCATACAAGATCCCACACAACTATTATTTTTTAATTTTTATATTTTTTATTATTTTACAACGTTCCTTCGCGGAACTTATAAAACTCTGAAATAAAACACAGGCGAATTGAAATTAGAATTATTTTGCTTACTGTGATCAATATATGTTATAAATCTGACCAATATCGGTCCATATTTTACTATAGATCTCATATACGTATCTAATTTTTTTCTTAACATTACTTTTTTAATAATATGGGCCCTTAAAATCTATAAAGTTGTCCTTAAAGTAGGATTATAAAAAGATTACCATTTTTTATTTCCTCCCCCAAAAACTAGAAAAAATATTTGAAAAATTAAAGAAATTCGGATAGGGCTAGCGGAGAAATTGTTTCACCTAATGTTGTAAAGAAGAAAATATCTGATTTTAAAGTTAAAAAATTGTTGCCACCTAATTGGAAAAAATCATAAAAAAAATATTTTTTTATAAAATGTACAGAATTTAGACAATATTTTATATAGATTCTTTTAGAACCAACCAAGTTCAAAAACCAAAAAAAAAAACCTTCCCAATATAAAATGTTAAAAATTTTTTACAAAGTCGTCGTACCCGAGGTGATCAACTTTGAAGATCCACTTCCGACACATAGCAAAATCGATAAAATTTGTGTCAGACCCCTCGGCGATTCTTTGAAAGTCCTAAAGTTTAGTAGTTAGAACTGTGGGTTGCAATTTCAAAGTTTTCAATGACTGGTTTTAATTACTAAATTATTTAAATTTGTTAGATTCGACTCAATAAATTTTAAGCGCCATTGAAAGATCTCCTCTTGGTATTAACGGAGTGACGGGGTTCCAGATATAATTTTTTTCTTTGAAAAAGTTGAATCAGGAGAAATAATAAACTTCTAATAAGATGAAGAATAAGTACCTTAAATCTATTTATTTCTATTAAACGTGAATTTTTGTTAAAAAATTTGAGATCTTAAATGTGATAGTATGACCTTTTCAATATTCTCACAGAATTTGATGTTGAAGCCAAATTTTATCATTGTTGCTATAATTAATGTGTTTGTATGTGTGTGTACATCTGAACGTAACATCTATATTATTCATTAAAACTATGCAGAATAAAGGTATCATAGTGTGTTGATATATATATATATATATATATATATATATATATATATATATATATATATATATATATATATATATATATATATATATATATATATATATATATATATATATATATATATATATATATATATATATATATATATATATATATATATATATATATATATATATAAATATTTGTGCACGTTAAATATTTACTAATTAATTTACTTCCTCCTTCAAGCAGATTAATAAATCTTTACTTTCTACGATTTTGTGTTCATATTAAAAGTCCGTCTGTGTGTGTATATATTTGTGAGGGTATTTGTATTTTTATTTATTTAATAAATAATAAAATCATACACATTACAAACGATAAAAGAAGAAAAAACACTCAAACAACAATATTTGTTGTTGGCAATAATAAAAAAACAGCAAGTCATCACATGCTGTCCAGTGACAACCTCAAGCCAAATTGTCACTGAATAAACAAGAGCAACTTCAGCAACCAGTATGTATGTATGTATGTATGTATGTATGTATGTATGTATGTATGTATAATGTAAGAACAACATTGTAATACGGTAAACTGAATTGCGTTGATCTATATTTGAGTTACAATTATTTATTCGAGTGAGAAAACATCTACAAACCAACAAACAAACAGTCGTTTTGGGGTTTTAGGTTTTACCTGTCCGGCTGGTATATTAAAA
Source organism: Cochliomyia hominivorax (assembly GCA_004302925.2). NCBI lineage: Eukaryota > Metazoa > Arthropoda > Insecta > Diptera > Calliphoridae > Cochliomyia > Cochliomyia hominivorax. The sequence goes on from PYHX02000158.1 coordinate 57,752,222, forward strand.
ATCTATGATTTTTTTCATTTTTAAATTACAACGGAAACAACTTTCATTCACATAAATATATAAAAATCAGCAAAAAATGGTGGAGTTATCACTGGCGCACAATGTCAAGTTCTCATATAAACGGTGGCCAAAAATAGAAGAAGGTATCGTAGAATAATGAAGGTTGGTACACATTACTATAAAAAGTAGGAAAGGAAATTTTGCAAAAATTGTTTCAAGAACTCGCCCATCTTCCATATGTCCCGAAATGAAAAAAATCTTGTATTTTCCAAAATTATTGTTGGAATTAAAACAAAGTTGGCTTGATTTAACACCAAGAAAAATCATCAAAGACTCTATAAGTATCAAATCAAAACCTGAGTCGATTCATCTATATATCCGTTCGTCTGTTTTTTGTTGTCACGCTCACTTTCTTATTACTGATCCTTTGGGTCACAAAAGTGACCAAAAAATCGACATGTCATATCATTATATTCTAATAAGATTAACCAATCCTTAATTACGTTGTTTTACTGAGAATTTTTATTTCAATTTATAGAATGAATTTTGCAAAATTTTATCAACTTTGTATATCGATATTTTCTTCTACAACTATTAATTTTGAATACCCATAACTTTTTGGAAATAGAACATTTTATATTTTTTTATTTAACATAAATGATGTATTATTTGAACAACGACATCAATCATTTAAAACAGCAAGTGCAGTGATATTTTTAATTTTTGGACGCCCTCGAGACACTGTGATGCCGTATGAAAGTTGCAATATAGTAATTTATAACTAATAGTAACTACAACAACGTTAAGATCCCATACCAAGAAACTCAATTTGTATTAGGACAACCGATTTTGAATGGGCGTACAATACTTTGTTATGAGTTACCTCAAAAATTGGACCTGCCATTGATTCCACAATTTTTTAAAGAAGACTTAACTTTATTTTTGGTTTTATCTCTGTTATAGTCATTATACTTTCGATTTGGGCTTTATTCTAATAAACTTTGCGGTTCACGTATCCCTACGAGTTCTCTATTGGGATTTAGTCCGAACTGCATGCTGGCCAGTCCAACAGAGATATGTTAAACCATGATTAAAACTGTTTTTAAACATGGTCCGTAGCATTATCTTCATCCATTTGTTATTTTTGAGTATTGGCTTATGCTACGGCTTCTTCTATTTTATATTTTCATCTCTTTGTAAAATGTGGACTACGTGGTTGGAAGTCACAGGAAGATTAAGTTTGTTCTTATTTGTGTAGAATTCAGTTTGTTACTCGTTTATTCTAATTTTACAGGGTTAATCCGTCTTTTTGTTAATTCCGTACATTTTTGAACACTATAATTCTGTCCTTTAATAAAAATACTACCAAAATATCGGAATGTTTAAGTTTACGACCTGTTTCTCTATCGCAACATTCTTGGCCATGAAAAAAATTCATTTGAATATTGTCTTGATAGGACAGTAAAGATACCTTGGGCATCTTTTACCATTATAAAAATTATCGATTAAATTAGAAAATTCTGCATTAAAATTAAAAAAATTCCAAATCACTTCTGCATTTAATGAGATATTTCACATCCAATAATACTAAAAATAGGATCTTGTTTACTTTAGAAAAAACTGCTCATTAAATTTTACTTTTGGTTGCGTTTATAGTAAGGAAAACCAATTGTAATTTACTCTTAACCAGAAGCGGTTCAAATTCTGATCATAAACTATTATTCTTTTTTATAAAAATACCCTTTCGCACTGCTTTCACAATTTCATAATCTAAATTTCAAAACTTGACCATTATGACACACAACTTTATGACTGCTTCAAATAGCAGTCAACAACTTTTTTCTTAAATAGCAAACTAAAGAGGACAATAACAGACATGTAGACCAAATTTCGTTAGAATCGTTTAAAAGTTTATTACAGACGGACGGACATAGATAAATTAATTTAGTTTGTTGATTTGATGCAATAATCTATATCATATGATCTAAGATGATTCCCTATAAATAGAACGACAAAGTTGCAGTGTAGTGTAAAGAAACTGCAAGAGAAATGTAATGCAGAAAATTACAATTTTAAAATTTTTACTTAGGAAGGTCAAAGGAGAACAAATATTGTTGAAATTTCGATAAGAAATAAAAAATATCCAATAATAAATAACAAACCTAAAATTTAAAATTCAATATCAAACGGAGGTTACAAATATATTTTTAACACAAAAAAAAATAAATTTTGTCTCTCTGTACGTTGTGAATTTTTGAAACAAAAATATTATTTCGAAAAAATATATTTTTTTAAAAATTAAATGTTATAATTTCCTCAATACGCTCATTTACTGCAAGACAGTTACATCTCAAATATATTGGCAGTTATTACTTTATTTCTTTGTTATTTTTATAGACATATTTTTTACAATACCTTTATTTTTGCCTTTTTACTGAGATATTTTATGATTTTGTTGTTTTTAGTATAAAGTTCCAATATTGTTTGTATTAATATTATCAGAATGAGTTTAAATAAACCTAAAAAGTTTCTTTCTCTAAAAGCTAAGCAAGAAATAATTTAAGTATTGGACAGTGGAGTTATATAAATTTGATGTAGCCAAGTCCACTATATGTAGCATTGAAAAAAAAGCAACCAAAAAAACTTTGCGATGTTCTGTACTATAAAAATAATGCTTTAAATAAAAAACTTCGCGAAAAGCGGGATATCCTCGGAAAAAAGGCGGTAATTACTGCAGAAGATATCAGAGATATCTGTTTTTCCCGATACAGATAAAGACAATCTTAGTATAAGCGCAGATAACGAAGATAATGATATTGAGGTTCCATTGGACAACGAATATATTCCAGCAACTCAAGCTGTGAACACTTTTGAAAAAACCATTAAATGGGCTGAGAACAATACTACTGCTTACGAAAATATATCATAATTTTATATAAATTTGGTGATTTAGCTGTACAAAAACTCAAAAGTTTTTGTATAAAACAAACACCAATTAATGATTTTTCAACCCACTAAAATAGATAATAAAATTTGTATTTTTATTCTTGATAATGAGAAATTTAGTGAAAAAGTGAACAGGCCTTACACCAATTAGTTCACTCTATCCCGATTCCACTCTATTAATGATAACATTGTTATATCTTAATAATTTAAAAAGAGTATAATAATTCAAATGTCACCGTATATTAATTCAATTCTCATAATAACAGAGAAAATATATTATTAATTTTTCATTATCTTATTAATTATTTATTTCAGTCACATTCAAATGTCTAATTATTATATTTTCAATAAAATTTTTTATTTGTGACGTACAGATATAACTTTTCAATTCTAGTTGGATCTTATTAAATTAAAAGATAATTTTATTTATCCCTTTCACTTAAATGTTTAATTAACTCCATTAATATTTAACTAAATGAAAACTGAAATTACATTTTAATTACAATACAGGTAACACAAAAACACACACAAACACTAACACACATTATTTAACACCATTATTAATGAGCCCCTGTAGGCATCACACATAAAAACACATAAGGATAAAACACATCCGGGACCAACTTAAACTATAATAACAATAACAAAATACAAGATTTTTATAGTAAACGAATTTCTTCAGTGTTTACGTGTGTTTAAAGAGAAAGAGAAAAATTATTCCAAAGTTTTATGGGGTCATTCATAAACGTTTTATATCATTTTAATATCAGATGAAGACTTGTAGGCACACATTCACCCCACACGTTTTAATAACATTATTTAAGATGGAAAAATGATACTGTTATAATGACGGTTAAATGCCCAAACATACAAAAGTACATCCACCTAAATACCCTTTAATATTTATGTGCTTATTTACTTACATTTCTTAGTCTTGGCCATTTTGTTTTGTTTTTTTTTCATAAAAAGTGTAAACAATGTTGTTATTCAAAATTCTCTTTTAACTTTTTGGACTTTTGGCCTGGCTGTCTTTTCTAGGTGGTTCACTCACTTTAAAACTTTAACCTGATTATATTAGAAATGTTATATTATATCTATCAGATACTTCTCACGGAATTACTGTTAAAATCATAAACTAGAAGCAACATAGTTTTGTTACAAGGAATTGTTACTGCAACAAAAAAGCTTGTTTATTCGGATTGTAATTTTGCATTAATAACAATAGTTATTGTTATAACTTTTAAAAATATTGTTATTTAAATAAATTATTTGTTTATTTTCTTCTTAATTTTGTACTGTTAACAATAAAAATGTTGTTAGCCCTCTTAAACAAATTTGTTTGTTTACATTATTTTGCAATCGGACTTTTATATAGCAATATAATTGTGATCAAAATTAATGATAATATTAATTCAACATCTAACATTTTGGCGATAACAATAAATGTTTGGCGCTAAACTATAAGTGTTATGATGAAAATATTGAGGAAATGACTTATCTCTGCATGTACAAACATTTTTTAAAAGGGAGACTGAGAGTATTTTTCTGGGTGCATAACTCACTTTGTACATCTGCTATTCGGCAGGAAAAATAACGCATATAATTTTGTGATAACTAAAAAACATTTTAGCATATTCAAAGTACCCATATTATTAGATAGTATGGGGAGCTTAAATTAGTGCATAGAAATTCGGCCTTGAGAATTCAAAAGAACACATGAATATATTTCAAAATATTTTTATTAAAAGCAGATTGAAATGTTTTAAAAATATTTACTTTGAATGCGGTTTATCTCTCACGATCCTTTTACATATTATTATGTCGAAAAATACAATTCAGTGTGCAACATCCGTCTGTCTTTTGCTGGCATGCTAAATTGACAGAGCCCAATGAAATTTGGCCTGAGTAAGAAAAAAATCACGAAATTAGAATTTCTATTTAAGAATTATTTAAATTTGGACTGAATAGAGATGAAGACCTCAACTTTTTTTAATACTTTTGTTCTTTATATAAATAAAAAACACTTAAGGAAAATCAAGTTAAAACATAATAACTTGAAAACAGATAAATAAAATATAAAAATAAAAACTAAAAGAAAAAGAAAAATAAAAAGATATAAATAATACGTGTAAGCAAAATTTTTCAGTCTTTATAAAGCTTATTTCGTATTTGAATGAGAAACAAAATGGATTCCGTACGAGATCTAAGATTCCAGAATTTCAAGTGCTTCACTCCTCTGCTATCATTAGGTAAATTTCACGTAAATCAACCAAAAAGTTACAGTTTTATTTCCAAAACAATCGTTTTTGCCTTATTCTAAGCCGTTTAAAATTTTACTGTTCGTATTCTCCTTTCACAAATATTCTCTGTTTAACAAATATAATGACAATATGCTCAGTATAGTGGAAATGAAATCCTCGTATAAGACATAGATTCCACAAATGACCCCAATAGTCATATAAAGAATATTTACAAATAAAATTTAATTTTTGTCTTTAGTACCCAAAAAATACAATATTTTGCTAATTGTGCCTTAAAACGAGAAATAGGAGTTAATTGCTAAAATAAACTTACCAATCATAAACAGCTTAATGGTCGCCATGTTGTTTGTTCCTTGCGTTTTGTTGACAAACAAAATTAAGCCCAAGATAAATGATGTTGCTGACGATGGTAGTAGTGAGAGAAAGATGTTGATGTAGCAAAAATAATTCCAATAATGTTAATTAAATGTTTTATACACAATTTTATTTACTGGGGATTATTTTCAATTTTTTTTCATTTACTTTAAATATTTTTATATTTATCTGTTTCTTAATTTTTTACAAATTTAATTATGACAACTACACTGACAGAAAAAGTACTAGAGCACTTTTTGTTTTATACCGAAAAATATCAATTAAATAATTTTTTTTTTAACGTTAATCTTTCAATTACTGTATTGAAAATCAAATTTAGTTATAGGCTTTAACTGTGTTAACTAATTAATATTGTTTTAATCATACGTACTCATATACATATGTATATATATTGCAATGCTGTTCATTTTGTATAGCAATTGAGAGTGTATAAGTGGGTACAAGTATGTGACTATAAAAAATTGCAATTGAATTATTAATGTATACATACACACTCACACAAATATTTACGTAAATATTTTCATTGTTATTAAATACACTCACATATACATGTTAACATATTTTTATATAAATATCTTTTTTTTTTTTAATTTTACAAAAAAAGATTCTTTTTGTACCTTTTGTGGCGATTGGTTTTGTGTTAGTGTATGGGTTTAAAAAACGTATGGAGTATAAAATGGTGGTAGTAAGATTTGTAATTGCAATCAATTGTTCATGTTTGTTATTATAATTTATTTCTATTTATTTTGTTTTTGTTGTTATTATTGTTGTATTTTTTTTTTTTCATTTTTTGTTTGGTTTTATTTATTAATAATGTGCATAATAAATTTGTCAATTTAATTTGTTTGTAGAATTTTCACTAACACATACATGCACTGTAGTTATTTATGCTATTTTCATATATATTTTTTACTTCTGTTGTTGTTGTGCATTATTATTTTTTTGTGTCCACTCAATACATATTTTAAACATTTTAATTTGTCGTAATTAAATGAATTTTTTTAAGTTTTATTCATGATTGTAATGTGATCATTTCTGTATATTTAATTCAATTTTTCCAATTTTTTTGCATTCTGTATTTTTTAGTAGTTAAATCACTTCTACTTGTTATAATTGGAGTTTTGTTCATAATATTTAAGTAATTTCTGTTGTTGTTATTGCAGTATCTGTTGTTGTTTTTGTTGGTGCTGCTGATGATGTTGGTTAAACATTAAATACTTTTCTCTTCATAATAATTCCATCATGTTCACGTACAAAAACATCTGTATAAATTCGAAATGAGAAAGAGAGAGAGAGAGAAAAAGAAAAATATCAGAAGAACAGAATTAAAATAAATATTCGCATATAAAATATAATTCGTTAACATTTTTTATATAAATTTAATTTATTAATTTAATATTATTTAAATTATATGAACACTTTACGTATTTTAATACAATATTTTTATCTGATGGTATTGGAAGATGATGATGATGATGATTAAATTACTGCAATTTTTATATTAATACGGTAAATTAAACTTGATATATAAATTAAAATACCAAAATACACACATATATATCTCAATACATACAAACATTCATTAATTCATGCTTCACAGCAAACAATTATATAAACACATAAGATAGTGTTTATGTATTCGACAAAAATAGTATTTTTTATGACTGTAAATGGTTTTAAAGAATTTTCATTAATTTGTAATAATTTTCTTCTTATCTTTGTTATTATTTTCATATGCATATTGCAAAAAAGTTTACTTTGATGGAAAATGTGATAATTTGTTTATTCCTCTGTATAAGCTCTAAAGATTTAAGAAGGATAAACTGAAAATTAAATGGTCGAGGGAATATTGAAACAAATCTAGGACAAGTCTTCTATTGCAGTTACTGCAATAGAAAATAATTATATATTATAAGGAGCTCTATAAATGCTGAAATTTACATAAGGAATGCTTATATAAAAGGCTGCTTCCACTCTAAGAACTTCTTAATGTGTCCACTAATTTTTGGCCTGACTTGGCATCCTGTTACTAAGGTAAACAAAAAGAAAAAAAAAAGAATTGAAGAGCACAAAGAGTTATCCAAAAGCGTGGTAAATTTTAAAGGGAGATGGACTATCTGTTCGAGCAAATTGAAGAAAGCACTATAAAAACGTCGATTTAAGAGTTTCTGAAAAAGGTTAAACATTTCATCGATATTTAATGTAAACCACGATAATATTTGTTTGTAAATTGTAATAATAATTTCAATCATATACAAAATTAAAACGGTAAGTTCAGTCGTTTCCTTCTAATTAACAGACATGTATGTTAAAAATTTTTTGATCTCAGTGCTTAAAATCGAGTAAAATCGTAAATTTTTTCTTGAGTTTTTAGTTTTAAATAATTATAAATTCAGTACTTTCGTTTTCGCTTAAAAAAGGGTGAAAACAATAATTTGTTACTTCTTTCATACAGTACACACAAAAGTAAAATTCGTATTACATTAATAAATAAGTTGAAAAGGTTTTGAAATGCAAAATGTTTAGGGGTCAAAATTTTACCTATATTTGATACTTTTCTCAAAAATTTGGCAAAAATTGTTAATATAATTTTCCTAAAATTAAAATTAAATATTATGTGGTACTTTTTTTGATATTATAAAGGTACTATTTGGTTTCTTCATACTAATTAACAAAAATTCAACTTCTTTAAAAATACGTATGGCACTAATAAAGCAGCGTGCTATTTTACATAAAACTATATAGTTCACACTTATTGAAAACGCAGGAACCAAATGATAAAGAAATATTAAAAAAATAAAAATCGCTTTATAAACGACTTTTAACTAAAGTTTTATCCAAAAACTATTATCGACTTGAAACTTTTAAATATCTAAAGTAGGTAGGAACCATTGTTTGGTCAACTTTAAGATTTATTTTTCAGTTTTACAGACATTATTTCCAATTTTCTGAAAACTATCAAATTTATTTTTTTAATATTTACATTTCTACTGATCCTCGATGTTTGCACCATCATTCTACTTCATTACGCAAATTTCAATATAGTTTAATATTAAGCGAAAAAATATTATAAATATTCATTAAACAATATTAAATTATAAGAAAATACAAACAAAACAGCTAAAAAATAAGTTCGTTATTCGAGTACCTTTTTTTTAAGCCTAAAATTTTTGGGTTTTAGTTTGTTTTAATTGATATGATTTATTCCATTGTTATTTTTATGTACTTGACAGTAATAACAACATTTCAAAAATAATTTATTTTCTTAAAAAAATAAATATTTTAATAATTTTAATACTCGACTGAATTTATATTCGAAATTTTAAATTACTAACAACAAAAAGGTAAATAAAATAGGGGTATTGCCAGAATAAAACCAAAAAGAGTTTGCATGATAGAATTGTGTTTTTAGATACAATTTCTTTAAAAATCGACTTCAGCCTTAAAGTTATTAATAACGAGTGTGTTTTTCAAATCAATAGTTTAAAATACTTTTTTTTTTTCATACAGCCAACCGATCTCATTACTTTAGTTTGAAAAATAATTTTATTTTCTGACTAAATTAAAACATCCAATTAAAAATTTGGGATATATTTACATTATAACTTGTTAATTATAAATTACAGAAGCAACAATACACTCTTTTGCACTTAATGTTATAACATTTATTTGGACTGTTTATGATTTGTCTAAATATAATGGTGCTTTCATTTTGAGAGGTTCCAATCTGATATTTTGTCCATATAATAAAATTTATTGGAATTCATTCATTTTACCAGAAAATAACGAAACTAAAATATTGTGAATATTGGGAAGTATTCATGAACAAAAACACAAATCAGCAACGATTACGTGACATATGAGGGATGCTATTCATCCTTTGAATTGTAAAAATATTTCAAAATCTTATATTTTTGTAATATTTTTACAAAAAGCAACAAAATTTTAAAATGAAATGCTGAGTTTATTTCACATTAAATGCGTTCTTTAAATAAAAATATAATTTACTAAAAGTTATTTAGATTTAGTATTGATTTGTTTTTTGCTTTAAGAACTGCACAATGATGCGTTTTTCACCAAAAAACTGCCTAAATTATTTGAGACATAAGTCTTTTTATAAAGTAAAATATTAAAAGTGATAATCCTGCATTAACGTTACCATAAACAAATCTTTTTCTCTACTAAATTAAAATTGAAGTAACGCGAGTCATTTTATGGTGCTGTTTTAAATTAAACAAGTCTTTTTAGTATTGATGTTTAATTATTCTAGCGATTAAATGTACTTGGTACTATATTATGTAGAATATTTCTATAAATGTAAACGTAAAAATTACTTTTAAACAAATTCCAAAAATTGAATATTTTAAATAAATATTTCTTCTAAATAAATATATATTTTTTAGTAACAACATCACAAATTTTCTGTAAAATGTTCTAATTTAATCGATAAATTTCATTATTTTTAAAGAACTATTCTGTCCGATCAATACAGAAATTGGTTGTAAAATTATATGTTTCGAAAGTGTGGTACGAAATTGTCTTAAGAAAGGACATAATTACGGTGTTCAGAATACTTCAAAAGACAATACAAAATTAACAAAAAGACAGATTCACTTTGTAAAACAAGGAGCAGCCCGTAACAAATTCAATTCTACACAAATAAAGAAAAAACTTAATCTTCATGTGGCTTCCAAACACATTACTCACAATAAGCCAATACTCAAAAACAGCATAAAGAACATCGTCTAATATTCGCACGAAATGGACAAAAAATAGATGAAGATTGTATATTCCAGCAAAATAGGATATGTTTCTATGATGTATAAATCATGGTTTATCGAACGCAGCATTCCGCTGTTGGGCTGGCCTTTTGGAATACGGGCTTTAACCCAATGGAGAACTTGTGGATTTTTTATTTCCCGGGAAAGGAAAAGCGAGATTCCCGGAAATTCCAGGAAATTATCTTCTTTGCGTTATGTTAGAAAGTTCATCTAATATTAACGGAAAACTTCAATTTTTTCATAATATTTTAATATAACCTTTTAATGTCTCTTTTGGTAAAGACATACTTCGATTACGAATAAACGTGTTTCTTGTAATATGGTTGCCAATATACAGGATTTTAGAACCAGTGCAATCATTGTTTGGCTCTCTAAAAAATGTATAATTGTAACAGTTTATTTTGCAAATTATTAATTTGTGGACCAATGTAATGTGTCAACATTACATTAGACGACAATAAGCCTACATAACTACGATACAATTTTCGGGAAAGCAACTTCTCGTAAAGATAAAAATATTATATATTATTTATCTAATAATAAGTTTTTGTTTTTTTTTTCAGTATTTTTTCAATGAAATCATAATGAATTGGTAACATTTAAAAAATTTTCGTACCAGAAGCATGTAGATTTCCAAATCAGTTGGATTTTACCTTGAAATATTGAAGTGGAATTTCATAAAAACTATTTGGTAGTTCCAAATTTACAGAATTACTTCTAAAACAAATGTTCTTTGGAGCCAATGTGCTAAGTTCGGCACAATAATTTTCTCTTTATCTAATACGTATAAAATTAGTTAAACTAAATACAGTCCATTAAACAATTTTTTTAATTTGTTTTTAAGATTTATATTGCTGATTAGTGAACTGCAAGTTTGTCATTAAGATCAAACTCTTTTTAATAAATAAAATTTAATAATAATGAAATATTTTAACAATTTAAAAAAAAATTAATAATTATTTTTAAATAATGATTACAATAAAATAGAATATAATATAATAGAATAGAATAGAATAGAATAGAATAGAATAGAATAGAATTAAATAGAAAAGAAAAAATATAAAAGAAAAAATAAAAAAGAATATAAAATAAAATAAAATAAAATAAAATAAAATAAAATAAAACAAGTAAGAATGCTATATTCGGCTATGCCGAATCTTAAACACCCTCCACCACAAATTCGTGTAAAGTTAATACGTTAGGTTCCATAGACACACATATATTCACAAATGTATATAACACAGAAATACTTAATTAGTCATAAAATTAGTTACAATTTAAGCTATAAAATTTTTCTACTGAACTGCCTTTTTTCTACCAATTTTCATTGAGCTCTGTTAATTTTTGCGGATGTGAGCAGACAAAAACATTGACGAAAATCGACTGAGATTTTGACTTGATGCAAGAATATATACATTATGGCGTTACACACAGAATGACAAAGTTAATATTCTCTCTCTACCACTTGTAGTGTGGAGCGTATAAAAAGAAAAAATATGCTTGTTATAAACTCAAAACTATTTTCCGGGAAGGGGTCTTATATGGGAGCTACAACAAAGTTTGGACCAAGATTGTTCATATTTATAATATACTTTTATTATAGTTAGAAAAATCATTGTGCTAAATTTTAATGGAATTGATCTTTATTTAAATGTTTTATAAACTCTAATCCGTTTTCCGGAAAATCCCGTTATAAGGGAGCTATAGGAAAATTTGGACCGATACAGGGCAAATTAATATAATATCTTCAGAACAGTTAGCAAAATAATTGTGTCGACTTTCAATAGAATTGGTCTTTATTTACTCGGGAAGGGGCGTTATAATGGAGCTATATCAAAATATGGACCCATGTTAACAAAATTTATAACACATATTTATATGTTAATTAATTTTATAACATATATTTAAAATAGCTAGAAAATTAACTGTGTCAAATCTTAATAGAATTATCTCAAATCTAAAAGTGTTATAAGCTGTAAATCATATTCCGGGAAGGGGCCTTATATGGGAGCTATATCAAAATATGGACCCATGTTAATAAATTTTATAACATATATTTAAAATAGCTAGAAAATTAGTTGTGCCAAATTTCAATAGAATTGGTTCAAATTTAAGAGTTTTATAAGCTATAAATCATATTCCGGGAAGGGGACTTATATGGGAGCTATATCAAAATATGGACCCATTTTAATAAAGTTTACAACATATATTTAAAATAGCTAGAAAATTAGTTGTGCCAAATTTCAATAGAATTGGTTCAAATCTAAAAGTGTTATAAGCTATAAATCATATTCCGGGAAGAGGCCTTATATGGGAGCTATATCAAAATATGGACCCATGTAAATAAAATTTATAGTATATATTTAAAATAGTTAAAAAATTATTTGTGCCAAATTTCAATAGAATTGCTTCCAATTTAAGAGTTTTATGAGCTATAAATCACATTCTGGGAAGGGGCCTTATATGGGAGCTATATCAAAATACGGACCCATGTGAATAAAATTTATAGTATATATTTAAAATAGTTAAAAGATCAATTGTGCCAAATTTCAAAAGAATTGGTTCCAATTTAAGAGTTTTATAAGCTATAAATCATATTCCGGGAAAGGCCTTACATGGGAGCTATATCAAAATACGGACCCATGTGAATAAAATTTATAGTATATATTTAAAATAGTTAAAAAATTATTTGTGCCAAATTTCAATAGAATTGCTTCCAATTTAAGAGTTTTATAAGCTATAAATCATATTCCGGGAAGGGGCCTTATATGGGAGCTATATCAAAATATGGATCCATGTTAATAAAATTCATAATATATATTTAAAATAGTTGAAACAATAATTGTGCCAAATTTCAAAAGAATTAGTTAAAATTTAAAAGTTTTATAAGCTATAAATCATATTCCGGGAAAGGGCGTTGTATGGGAGCTATATCAAAATATGGACCAATGTTAATAAAATTTATAAGATATATTAATAATGGTTTAAAAATTAGTTGTGACAAATTTTAGTAAATTATCTTAAAAATTGCGGTCCATATGACACAAAGAGTTTGGGGTGTATCAAAATTTTGCATATTATAGCCTATAACTTTTTTCCGGTTAATCAAATTTTGATAATTTTTGGCACGATGATGAAGCACGTGTAATTGTATGCTAAAATTAATTTTTTGTTTAAGTCCAATTACATTTTTAGAAGAAATTATAAGAGTTCATTTTTGAAATTTTGAGGTTGTTTCAGATATCGGTCAATAACTTCCTTGCTTATAAACCGATATAGCTGGTTTTAAATAGCAAACTGCTTAGGACAATAACAAACAATGTGGCCAAGTTTTATTGAATTCGGTCAATTATTCTAGGCGTGAGAATGTTTCCAAACAGACAGGACAGACGGACAGACGGACAGACGGACATAGCTAAATCGACTCAGTTTTTGATTTGATGCAATAATATATATACATTGTTGGGTCTCAGATGATTCCTTCTTGGCGTTACATACAGAATGACAAACTTAATATACCCTCACCACTTGGTGGTGGAGGGTATAATAAAATAAAATAAAATAAAATAAAGACAAAATACTAATCGATTATAAGTAATCTGGGTATAGTTTAATTTACAGAATTACAAATAATTTCAGAATTTACAAATAATTTCATCACAAGAATTTTTTTCTTTTGTTTTGTTAAGATACTAAAATATGTGTTGGAGACAATTTCCAATTGTTTTATTTTTTGAAAATTGCAATCCATAAATCTAAAATGTGGACACGTATGAGCCATATCAATCAATTTATTAAAAGTGCGTCCATAAAAACAACTCAATCTCTTCAGAAATTATTTTTCTTAAATATTTTCTACATAATTTATAAAACAACAAAAACATTAAATAATTTACTAAGATACAATTTAAGTGGCACAATTACTGCTACAGTTTTTATAATCAGATTGGATACAGTTTTTAATGGTACAAGAAAGTTACCACTTAGAGGCAAAAAATCCATTATCATTGAGAAACATCTAAACAAACATCGGAAAATAATGATACTAATTTCATTATTGCAGAGAATACTAAATTAGTTATTTAAAAGAAACGTTTATATGAGAAAATCTCATGGATAACACAAACAATTATTTAAAATTTACCTAATGTGGCAATAACAGTGTTATCAATAATTTTCTAAGCGAATCTTACAATACTTCAGATTAAAATCTTACCCTAAAAACATTTCACAACCTGGATCTATTTAAGACACTTGGCAATATGGTTGAAGAATTGGAACCTGTAAAATTAGCATGATATTAATAATGTTAGGTATTCACTTGCATAAGCGATTAATATAAGTATAAAACATGTAAAAAGTTTTATTCGGTCAAGCCCGATTGTTCAAGATCCTACACCACATTGTTGGTTACAATGGTAGGTTATACAGGAGCAAGAGAAAATTATGAATCGTCCCTCGCACATTGAATTTTAGTTATGTTTATGCTTACGTATTTTTAGGATTAAAGCCCTTCAAAGTGATATTTGAAAGGAAGTTTGTATAGGATGTGTGGATATAATGGACCGTATAATTTGGGACATGATTTTAGTAAATTATAAAACTCTTTTTGTGCCAAATTTTGTAAAAATTACTTTATGGTAACAACATTATGGGAGAAACATTGTATTAGGGCTAGGTGAAATAATGGATCTATAGTCGCCAATTTCAATATATATTATATACTTGGCGTAAAGTAGTGGCATCTGCTAAGTTTTATCAAGATATCTCTAAAATTTCGACTCGATTTTTTTTTTCGATTTTATTCATAAGATTTACGTAAACAGCCTTCCAACCGGACAGACGGATAAACGGACAACTTTAAGTAGACTTAGAACGTGATTATTTTTTTTTGTTTCTTCTTTTGTATTCGGTCTAGCAATATCGCCTTAAATTGGTCCAGTTTTATCGATACTTAATTCACAATAATTTTATGATAAAATGAATTAAGACAAAAATTCACTGGAGTATAATTGAGTATCTAAGAAATATATCAATAAGCGACTTTTTCAACTGCCGGCTATTTTTTTTTTTTGTACTTCTTTGAAATTTCATAAAATTTCATTAATTTGGTTTAGCAAAGAACTTTTCAAATGATTTTTGGTATAAAATAAGCATATAAATTAAAAAAAATTTTCAATATTCCAAACATACAAAATAAAAATATAAATTGTGCTGAATTAAAACAAATTTTATTTAATATTCAAGCTTAATTCTAACTAATTTAAACATTTTCAAAAAAAATGTAATTCTTTTAGATTAGATTTTGTCATTGTAGTTTTTTTTGTGCTCCTGTCATTTTTCTCAGAATCTGAAAGCGCTAGAAATAATATATTAAAAAAGAAGTTATATCGGAAGCCTCAAAATGAAATATTTTTCAAATATAAATTGCAACAAAATATATAAGAGTAATTTACTTTACCCAGCGGCAATTTAACATCTTGAACTTATAATGAAAATAAAATTCTCAATATTCAGACTGCATTTAGAATTATATTAGAGTTTTTGAAAACATTATTAAAATCACACTATTTTTTCATTTATTGTAATCCCTCTATTAAAAATTTTAATTTTTGGTGTCTTCTTCTGTTCGTCTTTATCAAAGATAAGTAAAAAATCTTTAATAAAAAACAACACTTATATTTTTTGAAGATATTTTAAATGTGTTTGAGTATTTTACATGTTGTCAAGTTTACTTACTTTAATATATTTCTTTCTACATTTTTCCCTTTTTATCAAAGATTTTTTATGGTTAACATTTCTGATTTTTGTTTTTTTCTTTATTTTATATATAAAATTGACAAATTAAAAACTTTCTCTTACATTACAATTTAGAGACAATTTCTGGTAATAACAACAAAAACAAAACTTTAGCTTTATTTTATTGCAGTGAATTTATATTTTACCGGTCCTTAACTAGTTTTCATTAACACAAATAATTTTCAATTTTCTTCATAAAATTGTACATTTTAGTTTGAAATAAAGTTAAATGAACAAATTCCTTTTCTTTTTGGTAACAATTTTAGAATTTCTGAAATAACACACACACATACATTCAATAACACGCACACAAAACAGGAAAGTAATGAAGAGAGGGAGGGATATAGACATAATATTTATACATGGAACACACATTTGTCTCATAAATATTCATTAAAATTTATTTTGCATAAAAATGAAACACACTCATAGGGCACCGACATTTAGAAAAGATGCTTTATTCACAAACATACATACAAACACACGCGTACGCTTACACGCATACATTCATTAAATTTTGAGATCCGCTCAGAGGTGTCGTTACAAACAAGTAGCACAATTATCACTAGTTGCACATGTTTTTGCTTTTGTCATTGTTTTCACAGGATGAGTATGAGAATGAGTGTAATATAAATTTATGTTTATTTTCAGACATATATACATATATCTTCGTAAGTGTATTTGTGTACATATGTTTATGTGTATGTGTATGCTATTCAAAGAATGTTATAATGTAAATATATAAGCGCAAAAATATGTTTTTTTTGTTGTAATTTTAATTACAATGAACAGGTACAACTGTCTAGTACTCCAGTTGCTAATGTAGTAGTTGCTGTTATTTTTGTAGTTGTAATAGTATTTAAATTGTATTATGGTGATAGGGATGTCAACTTGTTTTTCTAATATTCTCCCTTTTCTTCGGTTACCGTTATTGTTGTTATTGTTACTGATGTATGTTGTTATTGCTACTGTTGCTGTTGCTACTGTCGTTCGTTTGACACTTTGTATCATTTGTCGAATGAACTTGACAGCATTTGCTTTGTATTTTATTTAATACACAGACAAACTTGAATATCCATTGAATTACAAACAGATTTTTTACAACAAGAACAACGATAGTAACTAAATATATTCTAGTTTTATTTTGTTTTCGTTCTCTGTGTTAGTGAGTTGTTAGTAGATGGTATAGTAGCGTGTTTGTTATATGTTTGTGTCAATAATGTGTAAATTTAACACCGGGTTTTCATTCACTCACTTATTTCCATAATAAATATTTATTTATTTTATTGTTTGCTTTTTTTTAAAACTTTAAACAAAATCTGAATGCGATAATTTATTTTTAATTTTTAATATTTTTTTATACATATTTTGTTTACCTATACGTATGATTAATATTTTGTTAATGTATTTTTATCTGTTATCACTTAAACGACGCGTTTTGTTTTCAAAATGTATTTTTATATTTTGTTTGATAAAATTTTAATTTTATATTTATTATTTTTTTATACCAATTGATTTTGTTAAATTATTTCGATTCATTCATTTTAAGCTTCAACTATTTACTTTTTGTAAATCAATATATTAAATATTCCGACATTTGAGCCCGTAGCTAAAGGACTCTTATTAACAACTAAACGCCGACTAAATTTTGTAAATGTTTATGAATTGTGCCAATTGCTACTACGACCTAACAAACAAGAAAAGTTTTATCATAAAAATATACAAATTTATATGGAGTACGATAACAAATTTGCTTTAGCATAAGTATACGAATTCGCCGTAATATATGTTCGCGCGTTCAACATTTTTTTTCGACTCATTCGTGATTATACTACTACCGAGTATCAGATATATTCTATTGCAATTTATATTATATGTTAGAGAGCACTAAGGAGAGAGATAGAAAGAGAGAGATAGAAAGAGAGTTCATTTACAAACTGAGAGTTTTAATAAAAACCAGGCAAGCGCACTCTAGAAAGAGTTTTAATGTAAATTAATTGTGCAGGTTAGTTAAGGGAAAAATGCTCTTATTCAACATTTTTGTAAACGTTGTTGTAAAATTTATTAAAATAAATTTTGTTTTATTAACCTAAAAGAGTTTTAATTAATTGTCTAAGGTTAGTTCCATATGATAAATATGTTCACAGTTTTATAGTAAGAAACATCGACATTTAAAATAAATTACTATTCTAACTATACAATAATAATTTTGTAAGGTATCTGTATAAGACAATAATTACAATCTCCTTTTACATGTCTCATTTGTATATGCCCAGATTTCATCATTAAATTCAATTTATTTCAATAATACACAACCTGATTTACATTTGTTTGTTTCTAATTTCTATTCTTCAAATACTGTCCTCCATATGTCCCCAATTCATGAGTTGTTTTTTTACAAACTTTTTACCAGTAATTGAGTAAGTTTGTGTCACTTTGTTCTAAACAAAACAAATAAACAGACCATCAAACAACCAACCAACCAAACGACCAAATAACCTACCAGTTCAACCATTCATCCATCCATCTTTCCATTCATCTACAAACAAATATATCGTAAGGTACATTTTTAGAGTGCGAGTATACTTTTGTTCATTCCCCATTGAGAACTGGGTCATTCAATTCTGTTTACATTTATTTTACACAGTAATCACAAGGATTTTAGTGCATTCACATGTGTTACACTTTTGATTTTTGTTTTCTTTCTTTACATTTTTCATTCAGGCCAAAAATTTGTTTCAGGTTTTATTTATTTATTTCTTTTATCCACTAAAATAGATTTAATATTATTGCCAACAATGTTTTTTTCCAGTTTCTCGTCTTTTTTCATTTTTTCACATGTTTAATTGTTTTACGAGTTTTATTATGATAATTTTTTCACTTCTTTTGCAGAGATTTATTTGCACTTTCTCTATTCAATTCTCTCTCTCTCTCTTTCTGTTGCTTAACGTAAATTTTCTCTTTTATTACAGATTAATTTTAGAACATTTATTATGGTTGATTCTCTTCAACTTATAGCCGAAAATTAAACACGTGATGTTTTACTTTCTCTTTTTATAGCAACATATATAAGGATAAAATGTGCCATAAATGTTACGATTATATGGGAAGAGTTTTATTTTAAAAAAATTAGGATAGAATCACTAATCACTTTCACGTTCAGTTGTTACTTAAAAGCCTTAGATGAGGATGCCAAGATGTTTATGATTCAATAAAAATATTTACGATTTCTCGTCTTTCTTAAATGTAAATTTACAGTTCCATAACAAAACGTTATTTTGTCTTAAGAAAATGTAAGCAAAAAATTTTAACACAAAAATTTTTAGTTCAAATCAGAAAAATGGACCCAGCATCGCTTTGTTGGTGGTGAAGGATGAAATTGGGCCCAAAATTTAAATGATAGACTCCTCTTCTATTCTTGTGTTAAAAAATCTATTCCCACTGTGTATAGATTACTAGTCAGACAGACCTTACTGAATTCTGAGTCGAACCGTATTCCTTACAATGGTTGTAGCTCTTTTTGACCGCTAATTGCAAACGTCTCCACAAATACGCCATCATGGTGGTGTAAGATATAAAAGTGTTTACATCCGTGAAGGTTTGGTAACGCAGAATTAATGTTACTTCCACCTTAACGATGTCCGCCCATCTAGCTAGCTATCTGATCATGTAATGTAATGAACACTCTATAGTTCATTATTATTTGCAAATTTGTAAGCTAAAAATCTTTTAATAGAAAAACATTTCTATGATAAAAGGGAACTGTGTATATCGTTATCTCCGATATTTGCAATTTTTTATAAGTTATAATAAATGAAAAACATTACATTTGAACAAAGTATAGATTTTAGTTTTGAAGATGTATTGATCTATTTGAGATTTATTTATTTTGACTTAAGAATGAAGTTTATTCAAATTGATTACGATTGGTCCATTATTTTTTATAACCTCACTATAAATAGCCTCCCGGAGAGATGTTTCCGATCATAATAACCCCGAATATTAAAAGATATTTATGAAATTTAATACGTATATGTTTTTTAATAATCTAAAATGATGTGCAAACTTTTACGATAATCGATACATAATTTGTAATAGCTCCCACATAAGACACACTTACGACAATCACTTAAAAAAAACTTAAAAGAATTTATATAAGACATCTATGTTCCAGATTTAATCGGGCTTAATCGACTATAACTTTCTTATTTCTATTTTAAACAAACATAAATTGCATTCACAATCGGACAAATTTTAAAATCCACAATTGTTCATGTCTGTGTCAGCCTTAAGGGTATAATATAGTCTGTTTTCTCTGTGGAATTACAAAGTTAATAATAATACAAAAATTGTATTAAATGTTATTAAAACAAATTATAAGGTTATTTAATTTACTGTTTTTTATTCGTGAAAGTCCAGACATTGACACCCAAGTTGCACAAGTATCTATTCTGAGCAGATATTTTTCAACTTATAAATAAAACAGTTTATAATAAAAACACGTTAGAGTGCTAAATTCGTCTATGCCGAATCTTCAATACCCTCCACCACAAATGCGTGTAAGTAAATTTCTTATATTCTTAAAATAAACAGTCGCACATACACCCACAAACGTATATAATATATAAACGATTTCCTTAAATACAACACAGGAACACTTAATAAGTCATAAAATAAGTTTTATTTCTGACTATAATTTTTTTCTACTAAACCGATTTTGATAATTTTTTATTACGCCAAGATCTTATTCTAATTTGTTGATTTCTAATCGACAGATTTACGAATTTCTTTGCTGAATCTTAGAGGTTGACCAAGATATCGGTTTTTATCTTTTGATATACGGAACCGATTTTACTGATTTTAAACAGGAAGTTTCTCAGAACTACTATTTGTTATGTCTTTAGTCTATGTAAATTATTGTGGATGTGAGCGTGCCAACAGACTGACAGATAAACGAACAGACAGATGTACATAGCTTAATCGACTCAGATTTTGATTTGATGCAAGAATATATATTTATACATTATGGGGTCTAAGGTGCTTCCTTCTTTACGTAACACACGGAATGACAAAGTTAGTATACCCACCACCAACAATTGCAATGAAATTAATAAAAATAAGTTCAGCAGCAGATTTTCATTTAATGCTTCCATTTGCAATTATCTGGTTTCATTTTAAGTTTTTTACAATTTTTGTTTATAAATTCTTTATTATATACAAAATGTTAATTAGATCTTATAATTTGATATTGTACCTGACTCCAGAAATGTATAAGTACAATGTACACACTTATATACGTTTATAAATGGTTATATTTTGTTAGTAAATGTTTCTCCCAGTATTTATAACAGTAGATATGATATGATATTAAATTGTTGTTGTTGTTGCATTATGGTCACTATAGAATAATTGCAACAAATACCTGTTTGAAATAAATAATGAAATGAAAATTAAAATAATTTTAAACTCCGAAACCGTTTGTACAGTTTTCTTAAGATAAGATCTGACTGTACTAATATTTAATATTAAACATTTGTTTAATTCTTTCTCGTCATCATAAGAAATTTAAATTTATGAAATTTTTTATCTTAAATAAAATACTTTTATTTGGTTGAATTCGTTTGGTCTAATGTTTGTTAAAGAAATTACTAAATAAGTTGGTTCCATTTTTAATTTATTTTATTTATATTTTAATGAAAAGAAATCGTTTACTTTTATTTGTCACTTTTTTCAAGATGTCACTAGAATTATTTTATATATAAAGGAAACATTAAAATTATTTTAGGAACAAAAATAAAATAAAATTAAATAATCGAGTAAATATTTGTAGATTTTTGAAAATATTTTATAAAAAGGTATTACCAATTCAATTCAGCACTTAACTTTGGCACATGTGTGAATAACTCTTGAGAGGTTTTATAAGTTTCATCTTTCTTTGTTATTTAGCATCAAGTGGCACTTATTACAAAAGGTTTCTTTTTTCTTCTTGAAAACCCAGGTAACACCTTGAAGTGGTACGTGAAAAATATAATGTAAAATATAGATTTTAAGCTCTATAAATGAGATGGTTATACCCGGTACGCTTGTCCTGTAAACAAAACTAAAAACCGCTAGAGATGGTAGAATGAAAATCAATAGCTCAGCATCGTCTGTTTCATATCTAATATTCAGATAAATGATATATCCCTTTATGATAATAATCTTTTTTACCACGTTAATAAAAGGAAAATATATTAATTAATTTGTGGTTTTTGCTTCGACTATAAAATATCATATTATTCCGAACAAAGTTTTCAGAAACTAAGAAAAATTTACATTAACCTCTTACAGAACCTCTTCCTCTGGGTAAAAATCAATCTAAAAGTTTTTCAAATTGAAAGTTATTTATTTTTGATTAAGTAGACAAATTGATGTCAGTATTGTTTTATGTGATAAATAGTTTAAATCCTTAACCAAGAAGATAAATTTGATCAAGATCAAGGCAGTATATATGGTAATTTATGGCAAAATTAAAAAAGTTAAATATTCAAATTCAAGTGCAAGTAACTTGAAAACTATGAGAAATCAATAACACACGTAAGCATGTTTCTTAAAAGGGCTATAAGAGGTAAAAAAATTTAAAATTAAATAGAAATGAAAAGCAGGGACACATCTAGATTGACTTTGCCCTTTTATGAATTCGTTAGGTTACTTGTGTGGAAGGTAGTTTCCAAAATTTGACAACAATCATATTGAATTTTAATGTAATTTTCTTAAAGCAAAAATAAGCATAAATACTTTAAAGTATATGGACTGTATAATACGTTATATGTAAACAAAGACTTCAAGGCAGACAAAAGTAGTTTTGAGTTAACATTTTCTACGTTCCCGTAAAGGAAGTTTTTTAAATTTATAAAAGTGAGAAAAACTTTTCTTCTGACCCTATCCATTATAAACTTTATTCCAGCTGTGCTTGACGTGAAGAACAACAATTCCCCGTATTCCCTCTACTTTTTCTGAAAATAATTTTCATATGGCGGCCATTTTAGTCAGTGGTATATCATTTCTATATATATTTGATGTATGTGGGTTATCTCTAACACATTTTATCCACCTCTGACTTTTTTCAAATAGATTTTGTAATAAAGTCGTTATGATACAATTTTAAGAACCTTGATGTAAAAGTTAACTAGATACATTTATATCTTCCTTTAAAATCTGTAGTAAAATATTGTAAAAATTTTATTAAAATTTATTTAAATAAATGAACACACATATACAAATATATTTATATAAAACACACAGTAATTTTAATATATAAATACTTTTAAAAATATCGAAAAGACTGAAAAGAGTTGTCAGTACTGTGATTTTTTTAATCCTTCTGGTGCTAAAGCAAGTGCAACTACAACAACAAAAAGTTCTAAACATACTTTTTTCAATTCCCATTTTTATATAAAAAGAGTTGAAAATTACAAATATGCTATATTTTACTTTGGAGTTTTAAGAAATTTTTCATGTAAAATATCAATTTCCTACAATTACAATTTGCCTTTCCCTTCAAATTCTGTGTGTTTTTTTTCCTTTTGTTCTTTTACTTTTTTTCGTAACAAGATGTAATATGAAGAACTCGTGAGACTAATAAAACAACACATACGATATAAATGGAATTCATAACACCTGACAGTTGATTGTTGTTATTGTGGTTTTTATAGCAACAACAATTTGAAACCATCAGCAGCAATTTCATATGATTATTTAGGAAATAAAACTGAAATGTGAAAAAAATGAAAATGAAAACAATAAAAGTTTAAAATGTTTAAAGTATTTTTTATTTAAGTAGAAAATGAAATGTCGTTGAAATGTCAAGTCTTTATATATTTTAACACTTTTCCATAATTTATTCTATTTGAATTTTTGTTATTGTCCTTGGTCTTCATTTAACATCTCCAAGAATTTATTTTCTGGCGTATGTATTACAACATTATTGAATGTTTTGAATGTGAAACGTAAAAATAACAAAAATAAGGAATACGCAAATAACAACAACAAAATGTTGAAAAATAATACGGCTTAAAACCAGAAAAAATAGAGTTTTTATTTTTTATGACAACTCAATCTGAAAAGAAAAGAAATGACTAAAATACATGCACACTCAGTTACACGTGTAGTTGATTATACACTTTTTACATATGTATATAGTGTGGTGTATATCATGTAAATTACGTATGTATTGGTTGGCAGGTTGTAATATTACAAAATTCAAACACATAAATTAAAGTCAAATATGAAAAAAGTGTGTTGTTTGACAACAAATTTGTATTGACTTTTAAATAACATTACACCCTATACCGCAATGTGGTTATACACATACTGTTAACACTCTTTGGTATTACACATGTATGTAGTTGTATGTGATATTTAAATTAATTAATTTACATTACTTTGAACTCTTATATTACTTGATGTAATATTTTTCATAAATGATGTAAGTTAAATATTTTGTATCACATAATTACTACAA
The DNA here is from genome assembly GCA_004302925.2 of Cochliomyia hominivorax. Classification (NCBI taxonomy): domain Eukaryota; kingdom Metazoa; phylum Arthropoda; class Insecta; order Diptera; family Calliphoridae; genus Cochliomyia; species Cochliomyia hominivorax. The sequence goes on from PYHX02000158.1 coordinate 57,776,887, forward strand.
AGTTTTAGTTTCATACTAAAATTCAAAATTGTTGCTTTAAGGTTGTTGTTGACCCATTAATGTGATTTTAATAAGAATATCATATTTTATTTTAAATTTACAAATAATAGAGCAAACACATTAACCCTATAACTCTTTTTATTTACACACTCTGTCGAATTATTAAGCTTTAATTTAATGCCATTATATACTTTACATACACTTACACACACCATCAAATTTATTACCTACACACGCAATAAACCATTAAAGAAAAGGGTACAGAATTGAATTATGATTCTTTAAGTTCTTCAGAATATTAACTTTTACAGTATATTTATTGCCATTATAGTGGAATAAATGTGCTTGAAGTTATCAACAAAAATAAAAAATGTTGTACAGTGGTTTCCCGGTTCAACAAATATTCAATTTAGAGAATTCGTGATTAAACTCTCATTGAGTAAATTATATTACGAACAAAACAATTAATTTAGTATTCAATATAACGATTTTTTGAAAAAATACATAACAAAACTTAAAAGGAAAACAAGTAGAAATGCTATATTCGGCTATGCCGAATCTTCAAATTCCACACAACTCGTGTGAAGTTAATGCGTTAGGTTGCGTAGATATACAAATGTATATATTTTATATAACACAAAAACACTTAATGAGTCAAAAATTTAGTTATAATTTTGGCTATAACCTTTGTTCTACTGAAATGATTTTGGTAATTTCTGTAATAGTAATGAAGTTCACATAACATAATATTATGGCAAATTTTCATTCCAATTTAACTCTTTAACTTGGAGGTTGCATCAGATATCGGTCTATATCTTTTAAAATACTGAAGCGATTTTGATGGAAACTGGATTTTAGTGAATACTTAGGCCAAATTTCATAGAGCTCTGTCAACTTTTGTGGATGTGACCAGACAGACAGACAGATTGACGAAAATCCAGTGAGATTTTGATATATATATATATATATATATATATATATATATATATATATATATATATATATATATATATATATATATATATATATATATATATATATATATATATATATATATATATATATATATATATATATATATATATATATATATATATATATAATTATTATAGGCGTGAGAAGGTTTCCAACCGACAGACAGATAGACGGACATGGCTTAATCGCCTCTGACTTTGATTTGATGTAATTATATATATACATTGTAGGGCCTGAGATGACATGACACCCTAATCATCAATTGTGTTGTTGGAACATTTTTATAACACTTTTTGTAGTGTATAATTTAACGTTTGCCATGTCCGGTTTTATCTATTTAACACTGTGATCTTTTAATGAAAAACAAGTAAGAATGCTATATTCGGCTAGGCAGGAATCTTTAATACCCCACTTTTTTCCACTGAACCGATTTTGATAAATTTTGGAATGGTTAAAAATATAGCCTAGTATTATGGCAAATTTGTCGATTTATAATTAAAAATTAAAAAAAAAATTTTGCTTCAACTAAGAGAATGCCTCTGATATCGGTCTATATCTTTTAATATACTGCACCGATTTTAAATATTAAATTAAAATGTTAAATAGAATCTGACGGACATGGCGAAATCACTCTATTTGCGAACGAGGATAGTTAATATATTGTACTATATATATATATATATATATATATATATATATATATATATATATATATATATATATATATATATATATATATATATATATATATATATATATATATATATATATATATATATATATATATATATATAAAGATATGCGCAAAACTAAGTTCTGCTTTATACAATGAAATTTTTAGTTTTGAAATGACACAAAAGATTATGAAGTGAAGAAAATTCAACTCTATATTACTGAATAATAATACTTGAAAAAAAGAATAATTTTTATAAGGAAACATAGTTTAAAGTAGTTAAGTGTTATATAAAGTGTTGCCAATTTACCCATTTAAAGGTTTATCTTAGCCATTTTCAATCACGTTGAGCCACCAATTTAATTTGCCATTAAACATTTTATAGCAATTTTTATACCCTCCATCACAACAGGTGTTGAAAAGGATATATTAGCTTTGCCATTTCGTGTATAGCGCTAAGAAGAATTTTATCTCAGACCCCATTATGTATATATATTCTTGCATTAAATCAAAATCTTTGTCGATTTAGCTATGTTCGTCTGTTTTTTGTTGTGCCGCTCACATCCACAAAAATAGATAATGCTTAATGAAATTTGGCCTTAGTATTCACTGAAGTTCGGAGGGGTTTTCTGTTTAAAACCAGCTAAATCGGTTCAAAATGCTAATTTTTCCATAATTTTAGTGCTGCAGGTTATTGAAAAATAAAATTCGGCATAGCCGAATAAAGCATAATTATATGTTTACTCTTGCTTATTATGCACTGTTTTTTTATTTATTTTTATTTTTTGTAAATAAAATATATTCATGATGAATTTAAAACGGCAAAAAGACTTTTAACGAATTATTATTTTTGTTATAGAACCTGTAGGAATTTGTAGATCAATTCGACTAAAACTTGGAAAAACGATCAACATCAAAATAATACAAATGTTTTTAGGTAAATTAAAGTAAATTTTGGAAGGAGACTTTTGTTAAATTAATAACGTTTTTAAAAGTTTAAAAGTGCAATTTCCAGAGGAATTTGAGTGGTGTCTAGATGGACCGATTACAACTAAAATAATGGTAATCAACTTGTCAAAAAACAATATTTTATTACAAAAGCACTTTTTAAAATTTTGGACAAGTATTAAGTCATTTTACTATACTGGGCGTCGATTTCAAATCGCTGTTTTTCAGCCGTTACAAATATATGATTTAAAAAAGATTGATTTGTCTTAATCATGTTGATGGTCACCAGCATCCAAACTTTGCAAAATTTCATTTATGTAAATAATTTTTTAATGTTTTCTAATTAAACAGCTTAATATATAAATAGGTTAAAAATTTTTAAAAATATATACCAGAATTCCCATATAAAATTTGAATCTGTTAAAAAGTTTAATTATCTGAAGATGGAATTTAAACAAGAAAACCAAATTGTAAGGATTTTTTAAAAGTTTGCCAAACTAATTCATGGATAAAACCTTTGGTTTATTCTGAACTTTATATTTTTTGTAAGGAAATCTTAACGGGAGTAAGTGTAAACTGTATTCGGACGAACTTTAGGCAAAGAACTGCTTACAAGCCCCATCCAAATTTATTGAAATAAAACAATAATAACATTTTTGTTAAGTTTTCAAATTTTCAGTCATATAAGTCATAAGCTCGACAGATGGTCGGACCGACATAAGATCTTACGGATGGACAGAGTGACATAGCTAAATTCACTTAGATTTTGATTTGATAAATTATTTATTTTTTTAACAAATTTCATTACAAAAACTGAAGAAAGGAATTTTTATTTTAGAAAATAGAAAAAATAGAAACATGTCGTCCCTGCGCAAAAAATTTATTGTTACATTTGAAAGCCCCATTGATTATACGTATTCCCACAGAACCTCTTATCAAAATGTGAACTGATTTTTGATTTATAAAACTGCTTTTGTACAATTGTTCATTAAAAGCAACGGTTTTCAAATGTGTGTCCGGAAAAAAGTTCTAGCGAATAAGTTAAAAACTTTTTTCTCTAAACAAATCTGTTTTTTAATCTCCTCTTTTAAAAACGTTTCATTTTTCTCGTTGTCATAATTCCATATGGTCTTGGCGTTTTTTTATACCCCGAGTGGTGAAGAGGGTATATAACCTTGGTATCATCTCAGACCCCATAATAAATACATATTTTTGCATCAAATCAAAATCTCAGTCAATTTAGCTTTGTCTGTCTGTCTATTGTTGGTTCGACTTGAGTATTTTCTATATTCCTGAGAAGTTTCCTATTTAAAACCATTATCTAAGGCAACCTCTAAGCAAAAAATGTTCGGAAAATTGTCAGTTATAAATCGACAAATTACAATGAAATTTTGCAAATTAACATTCCAATTAAATTTTCATCAAAATGGGTTCAGTAGAAAAAAATATATTTTTGTTTATTTGTTTGTTTTCTTTAATATGATATGATAATTCCGATTACACCAAATCACGATCTGTGCCCTTTGTAAATTCCAAATATTTTATGTACTTTACCAGTTGTATTCCGACTAAAATCGAGTGCATGTGGTAAATGCATACAACCAGGGACAACTGTAAACGAATACCGCTTGCGACGCCTCAACATTAGCAAATACATAGGAGTCAGACGCAAAACTCTCGAAGACGAGCAAATGACGATGATGGGAAACGTGTTTGCTTCAGAGCTTCCTTATGACAGAAGTAAAACTTTGATGTATGTACCAAAAGTAACGTATTTATATCACGCGCACTTGTGGTCCTTAAGCAGTAAGTTAAAAGAAAGGAGTTTTTGCAATCAAAAGCATATTTTTTAAATAGTATGAGACTACAGTCAGCCAGCGATAGATTAAAAAAAATTGTTGTTGACCAATCATACTGTAAAAAGAAGAATTGATGCAAACCAGCTTCTATATTTTTTTTGTAAATATACAACAGAATGCAACATATATTAAGAACTTCTGAACTGAAAAGAATTGCTGGAACTTATACGGATGGAACAGCAACCATGGGTTTTCGTTGAGGATTTTTAAAATTGATAAAGAAACTTTATTTTTCGTATTTAACATATTTTTTTGAAGAATTAAATAGTCCGAATAGAAGTTTATTCTTAATTTACAATACTTATGAAGACTTTAATAGATATTTTCCTGAAGTATGGGCTTAATCCAGGTAAAACAATATACTACGAAAACCTTTTAATGCCAATGTTGATAACATGCAATTGAGCTAAAATGTAACTAAATTTGATTTTGAATATACATCTCTGGAAACATTTTGGTTAAAATATTATAAAATGTATCCGCTTGTTGGCTCAGAAGCGATGAAACTTTTAGTACAGTTTTTACTACAACATATCTTTGTGAAACCAGCTTTTCAGCTCTTTTACGTTCACGCACGATTCAGAATTAATGTGCGATTCAGAATAAATATGTAAATAAAATTTACATTAAATTTGCATTTTTGTATATGAATTAATTTCGTTTATTTCAGAAAGGGGCGTCCGCGGTTCCACAACAATGTCAGTAGGGGTCCGTGAAACAATTCCTTGCGAGAAACTCTGATATAGAGTATTTAAAAAATAATTTTTAAATATATAAATTATTATTATACATTACACCACCGAAGGTGGTCGACTCAGAGAATACTTTTCTGAGTCGATTTGACGATGTCCGTCCGTCTAGCTGTCCATGAAATGGTACATATTATTATTGCGCAAAATTATACGTTGGTGGATCCATAATGTATTATAGCTCTTATGCAATCCTCTAACGAAGTTCATTTAAAAACGCATAAATTTCACATAAATGTTAACGTCGCAATAATTTATAGCACAGTTAAGCATATAAAAGAAAATAAAATTATACGACGGTCGTTTATTAATTTTTTGTAACTACTATTACTACAATAAACAACATTGTGGTGTAGGGTATTACATAGTCAGGCCTAACCGACTATAACATCCTAACTTGTTTTAATTAATTTTATTACAAATACAAAGCCGTTTTTCTACACAAAATCCGTATAGTAAAATATTTATTTTGATTATATATCATCTAATGAAGAAACATCTACTTCTGATGAAAACTTGTAAGATGAATAACAAGAATCATAAGATCGGATGAGTTATATAAGTAAATTATATTCAGAGTAGGTAAGTACAATTACAAATTTGCATGTAGAAAGATCTTTTAATATATTAAACACATTTCAAAAACTAACTTATTAAAATTATTTAGCATAAAAGGTTATATAGTAGGATTTATAGAACTACTTGCAAAAAGGGTATATCTCTCTATGACGGCCTTGCAGCATATGAGCGATGTGACAAATATCAGAATTGGAAAAAATATTAAAACAAACAAGAGTGCTCTTATTCTCAATCCTATTCATAAATCGCAACTAATATAACAGAGCCAAGGGGATTTTTTTTGTAAAACAGTTCCATATGAAGGTGGCAAAATAGGGAACTTAAGATGAAATTCAATATGGTATTCAATAATTCATAATTTGTCTAAACGAGGAAAGCTTTCCTTTCTTTCCCTTTCTATCACAGCACAGTTATTGCCACTAAATAAAGGAATTCTAACTGTAAAAGTTTTGTAGATATTCGCCAATTAATAATATTCGCGTTGTTTGTAGTGTACTTCTCGCATTGGTCCTATCTGCCCTATATTTTTTCCAAACAGCAATGAAAATTTAATTTTGGCACCATTATTTTTCTAACTATCTTTAAATTACATTATAGAGAGTAACAGACAGCTTTTGACAATAGACCGATACCATAGGCTACCTTCAATTCCAAGAGAAGAACTTCGATAATTGTTTAATTATTTATCGATAAATTAGAATAAAATTATGTCTTAAATTAAACTATATATCATTCCAAAAGTTATACTTGAACATATGACTAATTTCAGGACTTATTAAGTGCTCTTGTGTTTATGTTAAGGAAATCTTTTATAGATTCTCTATATTAAAAAACATCCCTTTCCGGCATATTTTTTAAACATATAGAAATCTTAAATATGAACCAAGTTCGGCAAATTTATTTACTAACTTATCTATCTTACTGCTTTCAATATATTTAATTAATTGGAACATATTTTGTTATAGTTCCTATTTTAGTCGCAACCAAGAATTGGTAGTTCTATTCAAACTCAGCAAAATTACTTTTCAAATTATTTTCAGTATGCTAATTTCAGGAACTTTGTTCCTCATTGGACTATATCTAACAATTTTCCTAAAGAGGGTTTTAAGCCGATAATACTCTTAAGCTCCCAAAGCTCAATCCCGGAGATAATTACTTTTGTAATTGTAAGTCATGTAAGTTTAAAGTTAATTAAACTCTTAAATGAAATAATTGTTAGATATTGGTTAGCACCAGAAGATCACTGTGTACCATTTGGCACCACTAATTGGGTTTAGAAATAAACAACTAAATATAATTAATTAGAAATATTTGCATATGGCATATGGCGCTAGATGACAGATCTGGATGATTTTAAACAGGAAATTTCTAAAAAAAAAACAATCTGGTGAATTCATTAAATTCAAAAAATTTCTGTAGGCGTGAGAATGTATCCAACAGAGAGGCCGACATATCTTAATAGTCTTAAATTTTGATTTCAGACAAGAATATGTATATTTTTCGGTATCTTAGATGATTCCAACTTGGATTGTTAACTGGATCAGTTTTCACCCCGAATAACAGAATTAACACAATTCGGACCCATTAACACACTCGGAGACCACCATGTTTAGTCAGTTAAAATATATTAGAACAATATGAAAATATTTAAAACGATTAATAATAACGATTATAATAACTTTTTACTGCCACCTAAAGTTTGTATTATTTGGAACAAGAACGATTTATTGCATTTTTACCACACTACAAGTTAAAAAAGTGTAAACAATAATTTATAAAATTCCTTTCTTTACTTTGATCAAACAAATCATTGAACTAAATGTTATACTTCTAAAATAAAACTAATAAATTTGTTGCAACCCATTTACTTATATATTATATAGTCGAATATGAAATGGAGGGAAAATTTCCTCCAAACGTTACTATACGTTTCATACTTATATATTTTTTACAAAAAATTGAAAAGTGTGCCTGTCGACGTTGCTCTATTTGTTACTCTGACACATTTCACACACTGTATATCAAAACTGAAACTTCATACCATCAATCTCAACACATCATGAAATTTATGAAAATTTACTACTGAATGAAGAAGCAAAAGTTTTAGAAGTACAACACAGTCACCACCGGCAACTCGTCAAACCGACACATAAAGAAATATTAATAATTCTGATAGATATGGATGGATGGGAGGGTGTTTGTATGCAATTTACCAAACCCTATTCGTGTGATATATAATATATGTGTTTGTTACATTTTTATACAATACTTGTTATATACCCCAGTGAACATATACGTTTCGTTGGATATCTGATGATATATAAAATTTGTTTATTTAAAATGTGTTTTTTTACATTTTTCAAAATGGTATTAATCGTTAATCGAGAAGAAGCCAATATGCAGTGTGTAAAATGTGCTAGGAGAATGCAAAGAATTCCAGATTTATAAAAACTCATAAGATAAAGTATGGATGGAACAGATTAAGTAACAAACATTCAATATGCCTACTGAAATAATAAACCTACAGAACTGGATGACAAAGGGATAAAAGTAGTGATTTATGCCAAGGATGTTGCGATATTAGTATTGGTCCCGTTTCTGTGATCTGCTCTGTAACTGGGTGACGAAATGTTCCATGGAAGTTAATCCCGATAAAATTTAACTGGTGTTATCTACCACAATTGCCAAGATTCCCAGTTTTAGATTCCGCAATTAAATAACTTTAAAATCCGTCTTCCAATGCCAAATGCTTAGCTATCACCCTGGCTAATTTAATGTAACCTATTGTACCTGTCGAAATATGTCCGGCATAAAAAGGGGACTACGTCCGAATATCATGATCCTCACATATGTGTCTGTAGTATGGTAGCAACGGTGGTATATCATAGACAAGATTTATAAGTTTCAGAGATCTCGTATTGGAATTTATAGTGCATTACGTATCAGCCCTTTAGAATGCTATACTACATCTAATTCCTAAGCATTCCTAATTACTAAGCAGTTCCAGCAGTTTGTCATTTGAAAATTTTGTCACATCGTTCTCCATACGAAATAAGTCTTCAAAAAAAAATACGCTCATGGTCATGGTAAAAGCAACTTGTATAATTGATAAACCTGGCAATATTTTTGAAAGCGCGTCCCTACACTTTATAATTTTGATCGCTTTTATCAACCAGTGTATCCAAAATCGAGAGAATTTTTCAAGAACTTAAAGAAAATCCGGCGATATGAATTCTGAATAATGAGTTATATTTTATATTCTGAATACTGAGTTATTCTTTCAGAAAAGTTGATATTTCATAACTGTTTTGTGGGTTTAAAAGTACTTCGTGGTACGTTTGAGAAAAAAACAAACCTTAAGTGAATCATAAATTGTGATAGTGTGTATATTTCTTGTCAAAACTTATTGGCGGTGGTGCCCACGTATATATTTATATAGTATTTTAGAACCTTTGTATTATGAACATATACATACGTACGTATATACATATTATGTGTTCATAATAAAATGCTCGTAATGTAAGTAAATTTATGAATTAATGGCTCCATGCAGTTATACATACGTATACGTATATAGTGGAAAAATTATGTATATATGTGTATGAAATAGTGATGAAGGTGGCATTTAGTGCAACAACTTAATTTGCATATTGGTTGAAACGTGCCAAATTGCACACGAGATGCAAAAAAGGAAATGTAACCCAATGCGCCTAAACACGAACAAATTTTATTATTGTTAGCTACTTTTCACCATCATGATCGTCTTCTTCTTCATTATTATAAAGATAATCATGTTGATGATTAGCTTTACAATCAGATACACACATATACTTATACGGGTTATACTCCATCAACTGACTTGAATTTAGTATGAAAGTGAAATATTGTTTAAAGCACTTACACATTTGTACATACATATGTATATTGTACATTTTTGTACTATACGAATATCTACATTTTATCTGCATACAAATACATACAAAATTCAAAAACATTTTTTAAATACCATTCTTAAAGCAACAAATAGTTAGTAACATTCATCATTTATAGAAACTTGAATTCTCCAATACTACATCGCTTTCGTTATAAGAATGTCAGTTCATAGTCAATTTATTAAGTAAGAGATGCCACTTATTTGTATTGAGTGATACAAATCAGGGATTGAGTGAGTGAGTGACTGACTAAATAAGTGAATGAAAGTGACTGGAAAAGCAGCAGGTGGTACCTGGCACTCATAACTAGATAAAAGTAGAGCAACAAATAACAATTGATTTATCAAAATTGTGTATATAAGTATAAGTGTAAATGTGTGTATGTGTGTGTGCATCTAATTTCCTTATAGCTTTTCAATTTGATTTATTATAACCAAAATATTGTTGCACGTTAATAATTTCATAACAAAATTTATACAATGAATTCTACCAATATATTTACAAATACTGTCATTTATTTATAATTATTGACAATTCAATGAATTTGTCAAGAATTGGAAACAATCAAATAACTTGTTAAATTTTATGATGATTGGAATATGTAGAAAAGACAAATTAAAGTTTGTATGACTCCACAGGGTATATTCGATCGAGATATTAATGCTTTTGTATATTATGACGTTTGTTTATAAATAACTATATTAAAACACATATATATAGCGTGAGAAAAATGGGGTATGGATAGGACCAGGGAGAGAGGAACCCGTCATACAAATCAAATGATAATTATTGAACATCTGAAAAACTAACAGTCAAATTTGGTGGCTGTTTTACTGAAAAAATAGGATCTTTAAAATCTGGTTGAGAGGTAGCATTCATACAAAGACAATATTTTTTATAGGATTCATATGTAATGAAGTGAGAATATTAATATCCATATCATCAAGGAACTGTTTTACAAAATGTGGAACGGAAAGGATAAGGAGAAGAGATAGCTCCGATAAAGGGACTTAGCCGACCATTGCACTTTTATTTCTTGAATTGTTTACGTAGTCGTCTCAGGTAAAACGCCAAAATGGAATGACATTGAAACAAGTAACAATGATATATATCAATTTTTATTTTTTAATATTCTCCACCAGGATCAACTGCCCTATCTCAAAAATATGTAATCCATTATATTTGGCTATTATTGCATTTTAATAATGCCAAATTTCATTAAATTCTCTGTAAATGTTTGATACATATGCGATATATTTTTTTGTAATATCAAAAATTGTTTACATTTTAATATTTTATACTTAAGACTTTATGCCAAATTTCCAGAGATTTGCCTCAAGAGTTTCACAGATATGCGGCATTAAAAGTTTTGTTTGTTACGGAGTTATTATCCACTCCTGCTGACAGCCAAAACATTATTCATTTCATGAGAAGTTACTTATATAGATATGAGGTATAAAGTGTTTAGTTTGTAAAAGGGTCTTACATGTCCTGTTCGACAATTTTATAGAGCATAACGCTTTCCACTCAAATAAACATTTAATTAATCCTTAAGTCATATTAAGTGTTAAGATTTTTAAGCTTTTTGGTGGTTGTCTCAGATATCGTTCAGTAATTATTTTTCAACTCAACAAATTTGCCGATTTGTAGTAGGTAACTTTTCAGGATATTTTTCATTGAGTGCCAAGAGAGACAGATGGACAGACGGGCATAGATAAATCGAAATCACTAACTTACGGTTTTATTTTTTAATTAATTAAAATTGCAACAAATATTTTTTAATAGTTTTAATCACTTTTGGACCTTTTTTGGAAACCTTTTCATTTACGTTTTTCGGACACTTTAGTAGAACAGATGGTTTTAAATCAATTTTTAAATTCTCTTTTAACAAAAACAAAATATCTCTTCACTGTTCTTAGCTTTTTTTGGCCTCTAAATTTTTGGAAGAGTTCCTGTCAGGAACTTTTTGAGCCTTGTATGTTTTAAACCTGCATAAGCTATTTTTGACTTTAGAAACATCATGTGGACTATTCTTTCTATCTGTAGCAGATAGTCTATCAACGGGCAATTTTTCCCGATAGTAGTTAATAAGACTGGAAGTCCTGAAACTATGAAAGATAACCGACACATATAAATTTATAAAAAATATGTGGAGATTTCCAGAATTCCCAGAATTTCCAGATAATAAACGTGACCAACTTTGGAAGATCACCCACTGATAAAAGCTAAGGGTCCTATACTTCAAAAAAATCCATTCAGCTTTGACGAAGCTCATTTCTATTAAGTAACATTTTATATATGTTTCTATATAATTTCAAATTGTAATTTAAACTAACTAAATTAAGTTTCTTCTATCTTTAGTGGTTTCAGTTAAATAAATTATTTTCCAGTTTGTACACAGTTTTGTATTAAATTATCGACCACTTAAATACACTCCTTCTTGTATTCTAATTTCTTATTATAGTTGCTTTCTCATGAAAATGTGGGTTGGCATCTTTATAAATATTCCAGAAGTAAACAAACCAAATCAGTTGAAATTATTGCATAATTTCCAGAATTATTTATCATATTTTGCTTCTTTGTTTGTAAGTGTGTTCAGAAAACTCTGTTTCAACATTCAACAATATATTTCATTGTATTTAGAAATATCAAATTTACATTACGATTAGGATATTTGTTGACACCTTTTTAGTTTTTCACTTCCATTTGTGATTTAAGTTGTTGGTTTGTTAGATTTGCCAGGATTTGTAGTTTATTAATTAGTTAGTCTATATTTTTGCTTTTTCTCAGAACTTCAATTTGAGTTTGAATTTGTAATGTTGCAATAGGTAAATGTATGTAAATGTAAACTGTATGAGTTTTCAATTTTTCTCTAAGTCCTTTTTATGTTTTACTTTTTTAGAAGCCAAAAACTCGTTATTTATGTATATGAAAATGTCTTCTTGAACATTTATAGACTATGAATTTACACAATATTCCTTACCGTTTACAAGTCGTGACGGGCGATAAAAGGAAGGAAATCCATACATAACTTTGTACAAATCTATGTAGTAACTAAATATATGTGTTAAATAGTAGTTACTCGTTCTCTGATTACAGACATAAATCACAATTAGAGAAAAATAAGTATCAGGTAGGGGAGGCAAATGATTGTTGAAAATCGAAAGAGACTTGTTTGAGTAGTATTGGATTTAGGCGGTAATTTGCAAAGGAAATATTAAGTCAAAGACGAACAAAGGGCACAAATGAACCCAACATTGTTTCAAATATACACGCAGACATATTTTAACTTTTTAACATACATACACATACATACACATACATACATACATACATACATACATACATACATACATACATACATTCATAATTTCATACATTCAAACATACATATATTTTTGTCGTATTTTACCTTTGGATTAAAGCACATATAAATGGACGACAATCAAGTCCTTTTAGGAACATTTATGTTGTTATAGCAAATAACATTCCAAAATAGTATTCGTTGATATAAAAACCTACATTTGTACAACTACATTTATTTATTCCTTAATTTAATTTATATAAGTATGATAACATGCCGTTATAGAAGTGAATTGGAAGAATAAAAAAATAACGTTCAGCATTTCTATAATTGCATACTTTTAGGAGTCCATACCCACTTATTTTCACATAATTGAACATTGAAGGCGTAAGTCGTCAATTTGTTTTACACCCCTCTTTAACACCAGTACATTCTTTTATATATTACAATCCTATATTTATATAAGCACATACTCTAACAATCATATACTTTTATATGAATGTAGTTAGAAATCGTTTCGGATTTGTGTTTATTCAGGAAAATTAAATTGTGTTTTTGTGGGAAGAGAGAAGAGAGTTTTAAATAAATTCAAGTCATTCTATTTCATCGATAATTGTGCTTACATATTTATATTTACAGTTATTTTTAAGAAATTTTCATTAGATATTGAATATATCTATATAAATCTGCCCAATCAAACAAACAGACAAACACAAATTCATATACAGTTTCAAGGAACTGTTTTACTTGACAAAATGTAGGGCGAATAGGATAGGTAACCCCCATATAAAGAAAATATTCATCATCGAATATCTAAAGAACTATAACACCGAGATTTTTCAAATTTGGTCCCAACCACTTTTTCAAAGAACTATTTTACAAAACAAAATGTGGAGCAGATAGGATCAGGGGGAGAGGTAACTTCATATAAAGCAAATTAATCATCGAATATCTAAAAAGCTTTAAAAGCGGGAGTATTCAAATTGGTTCAAATTACTTTCCCAAGGATCTTTTTTACTGTCAAAAATGTAGTACGGATAAAACTAGGGGAAATGATACCCCCATACAAAGCAAATAATGATTATCAAATATCTAAACGACTATAACACCTAAAGTTCTAAAATTTGGTTCCAAATGGCTTCATTGGACAAAAGTTAGGACGGTTAGGATCAAGGAAAAAGGCAGTTCCCATGCAATGAAAATTAAATAATAAAATTTTAAACGGACAGGGTCAATGGCATTTGGCTAAATGTCCTTTTTTTAATCATTATAAATTTTGTGATATTTCTTTCAAGGTCTTGGACAGAGGAGAATGTTTGAGCAGCAAAGCGTAACGGGTAAAATTTAGTAATATATAATTGCTAACAAATTATATTCATTGAAAATCTGATCAGATGAGTTAATGGCAAACTGTTTTTATTTTCTGTATATGACAAAATAATTTATGTAAATCCTTAAGACAATTAAATATTTTAATGAAAGATCACCAAAACGACCAAAACTTGTACAAAAATTTGTATGACATTGAATTTATCTCCAAGAAGAATACATTTTGTTTTTATTTAATCAGTCCAATGAGTTGGAAAATTGTCAGCATTATTTTTTAGTAAGAACGACACGACTTTTCCATGTTTGATTTAATTTGTAGTGAATAAATGTGATGTGTTGTCCTGTGGTTTGTTTATTCAGTTAAGTAAATATTTTTGTAAATGTTTAAGTACTTGGTGTCAGATGTGTGTGTGTGGATGTAGTTCTAGAAATAATTTTTGAAATTATTTATTCATAGAATAACTTTGTTAGTGACAATTGAGTGCATTTCTAACAACCGCATGTATACATAATAAAATTTGGGTCTAAAGAAAATTAAGAGTGAATTAATAACGTTTGTTAAGGAACACAATTTAAGTATACGAAATGGAAAAATAATAACTAAAATGTTTAAATAAACTTTAGTGGAAATTACGTAATAAAAATAATTTGAATTTTAAATGTTATGAGAATTATTTTATATATTCCCATACTAATGACTTCTGAGAATACGATTTTAACCTTCAAAAATTTTAAAATATTTCATCTTAAGTGTAACTTAAAAAAGCTGTAATCACTGTTTTCTTTTTCATGGAAATCCACTATAAAATTATACAAACGATAATCTTTTGGGAAATAATTCTGTAACTTCTGAACCGTTAGAGATATTTTAATGAAATCTCTGATTTGGATAGAGATGATTTGGAAGAGTACAGGCTCTTCTGTGTGAATTTTTAAAACAATTTACACTATGGAAACATTTGTGAAAATTGAAGATATTGTTAAATATGGTAATATATTTTTTAAATTATCTATAAATGTTGACAGCAAGCCAACGTTTTTAATGAACAATTTTATAAAAAAGAAGTAAAACTTCACCTTTGCTTATATGGAATTTTTTCTATATTTTTAAGCAACGGACTTAACATTTAGCGTTAAGTCACTGTTATAAATATTCGTTCATAATATCATCACTTTTAGAAGAAGCAGAAAATGACAGACATTAATATAGAATTTATATGAGTCAACATAGATTCTCTAGAGCACTCAATATACATGCAAAATTTATTCACGAGTAGTTCTCGCTTTAATTGAAACAATACTAGTATAAATATATAAGAGTAATTAATAACTCAGCTATTTATGAGCCGATTTCGAAAATTTAAGAAATCAAAATTAAGAAGAAAAATAGATCTTTTTTTGAATCAAAATTTTGTCCATATATCCTGTACACTAAACTAAAAGAGGTAGTAAATAGAAGGTTAAATATCAATCAACAAAATGTTTATTCATCATAACGAACATTTTTGTTATTTCTTGGTAAATTCTTCAAATTGACGAAAAATTGTCAATTTTACTATTTGAGTTCGTTAAATAAAAAGCGGTTAGTTTGAATAAATATTATTTAATTTGAATTAGACATTATTCAAATTAAAAAAATATTTATATTGAAGAATAGTATTCAATTTTTATGCCATATTTAAATTAAATTTACGAAATTTTATTTGAATTGAGAAAAGAATTAGTTTAATTGTTGTAATAAAGAATATGAAGGAATAAGGGAAGGAGTACTCCCCGTATAAAGTAAATATTGAATATATTATTATAATATTATAAACAGTAACAGCGAGACTTTCCAAATTTGATACCAATGACTTCCTCAAGGAACTGGACAAAATGTAAGACGGATGGGATCAGGGGAGAAGAAGCCTCTATACAAAGCAAATATTGATTATCGAATATCTATAGATCTACAGCCGTCTAAATAGTTAAATCAATAAAAATTTAATTCAAATTTTAGTATGTAGAATTGAATAAATTTGTGTGTTATTTTACTTACGATGCATTACTGCTATTGTTACTAGATATCTGTTGATATAACACAATTTTCGTTAATTTTTAAACAAAGTTCTATTCAACTTAACATCTTTTTCTATTTTTTTATTAATTTTTTTTTGTATATTTGAAGAAAATTCTTTAAGTCGAAAAAAATTTTGTTAATTAGAATAAAAATCGTTTCTTTAGCACCTTTTTTCTTTAAGTTCTACGAAAATTGTTCGTTAATATTACCTACGACATTTTGTTAAGTGTAGGAAGAAAAATAAAGAATTGTTAAATCTCGGTTATTTATGAACCGATTTAAAAATTTAAAAAACCAAATTCGAGGCAAAAATTAATAATATTTCTGCATGGCAACTAGGTACATAGCTGTCCCAGAAGCGTCAGAATAAGTTTTCGCTCATACCTCGGAAACTAATGACCCAATCGAGTTTATGTCTTCAAGTGAAAAATAAAATAAATAATAAAATTATGTAGGTAAAATCAACAGAAAAATACATTTAAAATATATAAAATTTCTTTTGAAAAGCTTATTGCTTACACTTTCATTTAAAACGAATGAATTTGTAATTTATTTTTTAATTTCGATTTTTCAAATTATAATTTCGTTAAAAATAAATGTTGTTTT
Organism: Cochliomyia hominivorax; assembly: GCA_004302925.2. Lineage (NCBI taxonomy): Eukaryota > Metazoa > Arthropoda > Insecta > Diptera > Calliphoridae > Cochliomyia > Cochliomyia hominivorax. The sequence continues at coordinate 57,793,900 of PYHX02000158.1, forward strand.
CACTTTTTTAATTTTTGAAAAATACCGACATATACAGTAAAATTTATTGCTTTATCATTTATTAAAACTAATCATATATTTTGATGCCAAAAATAAATAGACAATAAAGAAAATATAGATTTTTAATATTAAATTTGCAAACTTATCTTCCTTTTAAAAACTTGTATGAAAAACTTAAGCAGCATTTAAACCTCATGTTCGCCTTCTTTTTGTAAAGAAATGTCTCTATCCTTTTTACCTAGATGTATTGATATTCTCAAGTATTCGGTTTGTGTTTTCCTCATGGATTAGAATTGTATAGTCTTCGGAAAAACATAATGGTCAATATATATTTAGAATATAAAATTTGTTTAAAGTTCTTGAATTAACAAATTTTTTTCCCATGATCTCAATATGGTCGACATTTGAAACCACAACACTAAAACAAAAGTTAAAAGGTTTATTTTATAAATATATTTTACAAAATTTTAGAAAATTTCTTAACAATTTTCATGTTTGTTTTATTTTTTTCAAAATTTTTCATTATTTTATATTTTTGAAGATTAAATAAAATTAAATATATACAATTTTTCTGTATAAATTGCAATATTTCAATATTTATTAGCAACACAAATTTTTAAAAAAGTTAAAAGAATATTTTATTCAGAAAATAACTATAATTTCACTTATTTTTAATATTACCGAAAACTTTTTTAATAAACTACAAACAGTAAATGTAAAACTATTTTTAGTGTACAAATATTTACCGTGAAAGCACGTAAAATATTTTTGCTTATTTAGATTAGTCCGAAAAGACTGTGTATTAAATATACATACAACGGCGTAACAATAAAAAGGTTGTGGGTAAACCATATATTTGTTGTGGTACAACCATATTACAACCACAATATTGTTATTAAAAAATAATATTTTGCTATAGCACCATACCATATTAGACTTTGCTGAATCTTTGATACTCTCGGCCACAAATGTGTGTGAAATAAATACATTATGTTTCGTATATGAAAGTTTTTTCACATTTTTCTATTGAACCGACTTCGGTAACTTTTGGAATAATAGTTTTTAAAGTTGTGATAAAGCTTTTTAATATTATTTATCGATTTATTAAACTAATCGACGAATTTATAATTTCTCTCAGATAACAGCCTATATCACGTTAAATAGCAAACACTTCAAGAAAATAGCACATTGACAGGCTAAATTCACCGAGCTGAGAACAAAAGATGGGACGAATGGATACGGTTAAATCTAGTCAGATTTTGATTCAATGTCATAAGTCCCCTAAAATATGGGTATTTGATAATTTTTATTGGTTGGGTGTGTGTTTTATGTGTATATTGCTATATTTTTAGATATTAAGATATTAATTTTGATTTAATTACTATTCGATGATTAGCTTAACTGACCAATAAGTAATAAATTATAAATAAATATAATTTCGAAAAACCTAAAACATTTATTAAAATTCAACATTTTATAGTTAAGAAACGCCTCTTTATTAACCAAAACTTTAATTATTCAGATTGGAGACTCCCACAAGATTTGTATAAAAAGTATTAAAAATTGCCATTTGCCATTCATACGGTATTTAAAAGTGATTTTGAAGACATCGTAAACAAATCAAAATGGCACCAAGATTTTTAACTCAATTTTATCCGCTAGAAAAACATCTATTTTGTATTCCACGTTTTGCGTTGGGTCTCATTGGGTACTATCCGGAACAAGAGAGAACAACAAAAATGCAATTTTGGTCATTATTCAATATCTCGATTTTGGCTTATGGATGTTACGCTGAATTTTATTATGGCATTCATTATTTAAGTGTCGATGTACCTATAGCATTGGATGCTTTGTGCCCAGTGGCCTCAAGCATCATGTCTTTTATAAAAATATTTTTCGTTTGGTATTATCGTGAGGAATATAAATATCTAATTGAAAAGGTTCGGAAATTGTCATCAGAACAAAATTCGAGCGGAAAAGTTCAAACGAAAAGGAAATTATTCACTTTAGCAACTCGATTGAATACTTTGGTATTATTTTTTGGATTTTGTACTAGTAGTTCTTACACCTTACGACCAATTATATCAAATGTCTTTTTGTATGTGAATGGAAATGAAATCGTTTATGAAACTCCATATAAAATGATGTGAGTTCCCTTTAATTAAGTGAAAAATAATTAACTATATAATTTTACAATTTTATTTTCTTAATCAAAAGGTTCCCAGAAGTGTTGGTATCGATGCCTTTATATCCATTGACATTTATCTTGGGTCATTGGCATGGTTACATAACAGTTCTGGCATTTGTTGGTGCTGATGGTTTATTTTTAGGATTCTGCTTATATTATGCTGGACTCTTAAAGTGTATACAGGAAGATTTGCAAAATATCTTGATCGATATTGATGATAAAACAAATACGAGATATAATACGGAAGAGAAGGTTATTCTGGCATTGGAAAATATTATAGAGCGCCATAATGAAGTTACCGATTTAACAGATAGATTCTCTTTAATAATGGTTGAAATTACTTTGAGTCAATTCATTACTTCGAGTATAATTATAGCAACCAGTGTTGTTGATCTTTTATTAGTGAGTAAATTTATATATTTAAAACATAAATTTCGATAAATTTTATTAAAAATCTACATATATAGTTTTCCGGTTATGGTGCCATAGTCTATGTAGTGTACACTTGTGCAGTTTTCACAGAAATATTTCTCTATTGTCTGGGTGGCAATATGATTATGGAAAGTGTAAGTGTATTAATATTTACAGTTAAAGAACAGTTATTTATTAACATCAAATATAGAGTGAAGATTTGGCTACAGTAGCTTATAGTACTCAATGGTATACACACAGTATTAAAGTTCAAAAAATGATCATGCTAATTATGTTACGTTCCCAACGTAATATTGTCATAAAGGTTCCATTTTTTGCTCCATCTTTACCGGCACTGGCAGCGGTAAATATAACTTCATATAGTTTTCAATGAATTGAGTATTTAATTAAATATTTAATTACAATTTATTTGCAGATTTTACGTTTTACTGGTTCCGTTATTGCTTTAGCTAAATCGGTGATTTAAAGCATAAAATAAGATTGTTGGGGAAACAGAAAAGAGCGCTCAAATATCTTATTCTATTAAACTATATCGAACATAATATTGATTTTTAGATATAGGTATTAATATATTTCTATAGAAGTTCTAAATCTTAAAAAACAATTCGATTTAGAAATTTAGTATAATAAATACGTCACTATCGCACCAAGACTCTTAGAAATCGTATAAACAGAAAAGTTGTAGATTAAAATATGCTAAAATCTTGAATTTGTCAAATAAATTTTGGTATTAGAATAAACACGAAAAAATGTATTAGGTTGATCTGGCGCTCATAATATGACCCCTTTCTGAAAAAGAGCATTAAGCTTATAAAACCCTTAAACAGGAACAATTATATTGAAAGTCGACACAATTACTTCTACTATTGGATTAAATATATGTTTTATTGGGTGATTATCGCTTCAATTTGCTTATGAGCCTTTAGAGGCCACATCATAAATAAAACTCTAAAATATATTCTATTAAACTTTTATCACAATCAGCTATCTTTGTTTAATATAATATATATCGGTTCATATGTGATTATATGTGTTACTTATTTGCATATCCCATATATATCATCACACTGATATAAGTATACATTTGATTATTGTTTTATATTAGGTTTCAACCCGGAATATTCTTTTAAGTCCAAAAACTCATAAAAATCGCCGACATCTACTCAAATTCAGTCAATTTTCTATTTTTTTAGATTATAGTTGCTATATAAATTCAAATTATTTATTTTAAGCTAAAAAGTAAAAGAATTTTAATTAAATTCTTTAATTTAATTTTAATTTTTGCAATTTTTTCCAAAATATAAGTGATAAAAGGAATGTTAGAACAGCCATATATCGCACTAATGCTTGTGTTCGTACTTTCACCACCACAAGTGGTTATAGAGTTTATTTTATAATGTTGTCATTTCGTGTGCAACGTGAATAAAAAATTATCTAAGACACCAAATGTCCTTTTGGCAATGGCTGAATCAACTCAAGAAACATTCTCACGGTCACTACAGTCTGAATTCAATAAAATTTGGTCAGATCTTTTTTATTATCCTAAGCAGTTTGCAAAGCAGAAAAATTTGTCTATTAACAAAGAATTTATAGACCAATATTTATGACAACCTCGAACTTTTGCAAGTTTTTAAATATAAAAAACCGAATATAGCATTCTTACTTATTGAACTTAATATTTATACTATAAAAACTTACATCATATCAAATATTAGCTTTTTTTTAATTTTTTCTAATAAAGTTGATACTTTTACTATTTTCTTGTAGAAGAGTTGAATAAAATAATAAAATATTTCAAGATTAAATAGCATATCAAATGAATAATAATATTTATATATTGATACCTGATTCCTTCGAATTAAAACGTCTTTGTCTTTTATGTTTTCCAAATTACCATACACACAGCAAAATTATGCTTGCGGTAACCATAAACGAAAAGCAACATACTTTTGTTATCAGATATTGTTACCGTAACTAAAAAGTTTGTTTATTCGCATTGTGATTTTGTATTAATAAAACTAGTTATAGTTATCGTCACTAAAAATATTGTTATAACAACTAAAATAATTGTTATTTCAATAAAAAATATTGTAATGTATTTTACATACTTCTCATTTTATTTATGAATTCTTTGGAAAATATATAAACATTATTTGAAATGGGGTATTATGCGTTTGTGCTGATATTTGTATCATGCAGAAAAAATTGTGTTATACCCACCATTAAGTATTCCGTTCGATTCAGAATCACTTTTTGAGTAGATTTAATGATTTCCGTCCGTCCGTCTGTCCGGCTATTTTGTCTAAAGGACGATACCTATTAAAACTGGTCATGTTCAGTCCAATATTTCAAGTACCTACCATACAAAATTCCTTCCCGGAATGGGGTTTTATAGTCAATCAAAGTCCTAAATACTTATTCGAAATTTAGCAGAAGTGACAAAATATGCGAGAACCCTTCCAAATATCACTTTGAAGGGCATATACGTTGGTATTTAAAAAATAATTGGTTATATTATGATAATAATATATCGATAAGCAAATATTGATGTGCAAAATTATACGAGGGTTGGTTCATAATTTCCTGCAGCCACCATATATTATTTTTTTTGCATTTGACAAATTTTTTGTTTGTAAAAAATCTAATAAACAATATATTTTTGAGAATTTTTCAAAAATCGCCAAAATTTTATTTATGATTTGATTGAAAGTAAAATTTACATACATATACTCCTTATAATTTTCACATGAATATCCCTGAGGTGTTTTCCAATTAATTTGGAGAATACAAGTTCCTTAGTTAGGTATCTCGGGTATTTGAATTAAAAAAAAATCACCAAAATTTCATATATGATTTGACTAAAAATACATACATACATACATACATACATACATACATACATACATACATAAAAGACTATATCTTTATAATTTTCTACAAAAAATACACTTACAAGTGTGCAATATCTTTTTTCAGCAAATCGATCATTATTAAAGTTGTTTATATTTCGAACAACGATATTTAATTTATTTAAAGTTAACTTTATTTTTGTTTTATAATCACTTTTGAACAGGTAAAATTTATTTTTTGTTATTAGAATTAGAATTTTAGTATGAAGTAAGTATACGCAAAACCTGTGTATTTTTTATTTATTTCATAATTGATAACTGCTATTCATGCACACAGAGAAAAAAGCATTGTATATTTAAAACAGTCACTGTAATAGTTCTTTAGATATTTGAATTTACTGTATTGGGGGTACACCGCCCCCTGATCCTACCGAAATTTTTTGTAGACTTTATTTCTTTCGGATATATTGGTAAAATTCTGCAAATTTGAACAAAATCTGAATAAAATAAATCAGTAGAAGTTCTTGAAGTATATTAGATGTTTGTTTCTATGTCGAATGCCTTGAATATCAAAAAAAGATTTTCAAATTTTATATGAATATAATTGGGGTTTTCCTGTAAGAGATGTTTAATAATTAATTATTTGATTAATTAATATTTTCTTTGTATACACCTGAAACAAACACCCATTCATTTTTGTAAATATATGTATATATATGCAATAGTATGTATGCACAAGTTTTATTGGAGATAATATGTCAAGGCCAATTAATCATTAAACCTTTAGGCTGTTAATATTTTTCCTTATTTGGAATTATTGTTTTTATATTTTGAATATTTTATTTGATTTAATTAATTTCTTTAGAAATATTTGAAGTGTATTAATTTTATATGTAATAAATATTCAAGTGTACATACAAAATTCATCATGTGGAAATTGTTAATATTTAGTTGAATTGAATTCATCACTAATTAAAATAAATAAAAATTCAACTTAATAATTAGTATTATAAGCCTTTTTAACGCAGCAATAAAAATATTAATATCCACTTTGGTAACTATTAGAACATGATAAAAGTATCGGTATTAATTAGGATTCTATTTAAAATTTTTATTTGAAAAATAAGTGATAAAAAATATGTATGATAAGATTATCTTATGAGACTGAAAAAGTCAGAACTTCGCTTCAGATTATTAAATTTTATATTCCATTATCTGTGATAACCACAATATTAATGCGAAGAACTTTTTCATCTTTGCAAAGCTTAAAATAAAAACGAATACTTTTGAAATCGGTTCAGTAGAAAAAATTTTTTGTTCAATAATTTAGAAAATCTTTTAAGAAAAAAAAAATATTTTGATTAACTCTATTTTGAACAAAAAATTATAAAAACTTTTGAAAGGGGAACGAAGAGTGGTGTTATTTAGAAAATATTTTGTGGTTTAATAATATTTTTATCAACTTATAACCCATTTACAGTACAGCAAAATCTAGTTGATTAGATTTCAAATTTTACAGTATATTAAAGTACTACGTATTCTTATTTCTATTAGTTTTTAAGTAAATCTAATTTATTTGGGGAAATCTAGTAAAAATCAACTAAATTTTTTCCCAAAGTATTAAAATGACTAGTTTTTCTATAGTGCAAATGGGCTAAAGACTTCATTTAAAATATTGTTAAATAAAAACTTATCTTTTGAATTTAACTGTAATTTTTAATGATATTTTAATAATATAAATGCATATATAGTATTTTTAATAACGGTTGGGTTATTCTTTGTTGTCGATTCCACTAATTTTTCACATTCGATTTAAACTTGACTGCAAGCCAGTCCAACAGAGGTATGCTGTGTTCGTTAAACCTTGATTTAAATAGCTTTCAAAAAAATCTATCATCTCATCTCTTCCCAATACGTGAGCAAAGTGTTTGGAAGTCTAATTAAGGTTAAGTTTGTTCTTCATTTGTGTGAAATTCATGATCATGAAAAAATTTAATTTTCTTGATCGGACAAAAAAGTTCCCTTTTGAAATTTATCGATTAAATCAGGAAATTTTTCAGTAAAATTGATATATTGTCATTAAGAGATACATCTATTAAAAAAAAAAAAAAATACAAGACCAAGAAAATTTTATCGAATGAATAAAGTACACAACAAGGCTTAAAAACGTGCCGTAAAATTGGTTCACATTAAAAAAAAACTTCAATATTACTTTTGGATGAGACCAACAATGGAAAATAATTAAATTCGTTAATAGGAATATACATCAGTGTACATCTGGAACTATTGGAGTAAATTTCAAGAATTTTAATATTTTGGATAATGCGTAGAAGTTGTTATTCCCCTTAAAAATGAAACATTTGATATCGCAGAGGTTTCTCTGAAATTGATATTCCATGAAATTTGAGATGTGAATAATACTTTAATGGCAAAATATTAAATAAAAGATAACAAGTTTAGTTAGGGTATGGTACATATCTATTTAAGTTATAATAATTATGAATGAGAATGAACAGGACTAAAAGACAAAATAGAAGGCACAGGAGAAGAAATCATCGCCTCTTCTTGCAAGGTAGTTTGATTAGTAAAAAGTCCTCTTTGATTTGCCAATATGGTTGTTATTCACTTAAAATTAAAAAATCTCATTGAATTAACCTCTCAAAATTTTCTTCGACCAATTCGACTTGATAGAGAAATAACCTAAAAAAAATTGCTTTTACATATTTTGTTTTCACGTTCTCCATTCTTAAATTCTTAAAGTTATGTTGCCATTTAAACGTGAAGACTAATGTAAACAAACAATATTTTGTGTTAAGTAATTTGCAAGTTTTTAACTAATTTATCCAGTTGCATGTTTAAAAGGTAAAATTTCAGACATACGGAAAAATGGAAGAACATACCAACAATGATGATGTTAATACATAAAATGAACACAAACTCTGTAAACTTAATTAAGGTTTTATAGAAACACGTCTTTAATTAGCTACCAAATAGAAGTTGCCATTGGAACATGTTAAGGTTATCAAAAATTATGTTAAAACAAACCATTGAATTCATAATTAAATAAAGCATTTAAGCATTTCACACCCCGTACACTTTATTAATTAGCAATAATAGTATTGAAGTGAAAACGACTTTAATAATGCTCTATTGTAAAGGAATTTAAATAATTTATTACTGAACGTTATTATATAAGTTAAAAGTTTTTAATATATTAATTTGTATAAATTAACATTATAATATAAAATTATTATTTATATTGAATCTTTAATTTAATAATCAAAATTAATAAATAAAATTGCACAAAACTTAAAATTAATACACTAGAGCCCAGACTTTCGTCATAAATGGGGGCCTGCAAAAACGCAACGCAAATCGAATCAACTTTTTCTATATAAATGCACTGAAATTTTATTTATTGAGAAAAATATTCAAAACAAGATAAGCAATTTTCTATTTTTGATAAAAAAAAAACAAGTTAAAGCAACGGAAAAATCCACAATGATGCGGAAAAAATTAACAATTTCTAGCGATGCAAATCGAAATCAAAACGATATAAATCAGACCGACGCAACTTGAAATTGCAACCACACGAATCGCATTTTTCAGTTTTTAAAAAGCGACGCAAATCGCTCTAGTCTGGTCTTAACTTGAGTGATAAAATTCAATAGAAGTGGGCCTTTTGTTTATTTTCTCTGCATTTTCTCTAAAAATATAAACCATCTTTTTAAGAAAAAGTGTTTATATAAAAACGCCTCCAATTCCACCACCAATTATAGCACAAATTCACGTCAGCAGGTATACATTTTTCGTTTTGTCTAACAAACGATAATTTTTGTTAATTTAATAATGAAGACTATCAAAGTTGCCTCCACTCTTATTATAATATATGATTATTATTATTATATATTATTATAAATCATTAATATTATTCTTGAGGTGTTATTGCTGTTGTAACTTAATTGTATTTGCAAGTATTTGAATTTATATTTGTTCTTTTAAGTATTTTATTTGTTAAGTTACAATTTAATGTTTGTTTTGACAGCCTCCAAAAAAATGTTCATTGTGGGGAAATAAGAAGTTTTAGATACAAATTGTAACAAAATTTGTAAATATGAACTAATTAAAAGATTCATCCATAAATTAGCATATTTCTTTTAAAAGAATATTATGCGTTACAAAAAACAAAGAGGAAACAATAACATTAAAACTTACTTGATTACTTTCTTAATTCATTATCACTCATATTGGCGGTGGAATTTATTTATTTATTCATTTATTTACTTTTTGGTAATTATTTGTTTTTTTTGTTTATTTGTTTGTTTGTTTGTTTGTTTGTTTGTTTGATTGTTTTGTTTGCTTGTTCTTGTTTTTTGTTATATCTTTTGTATAAAATTAAAATAAAAGATTTAAAATTATAATTGTAATGTTTACGAAATATGTGAAAAACTTTCAAACACTTTTAAATACACTTGAAATCATTTGTATATAATTCAAATTTTCCAGTATTAATTAAATAATAAATTCTAATTTTTATTTCTTTTTGTAAAACAGGTTATATATGCTTGACCATATAATAAGATATATCATTAGAAAGCTCTTATTAAATTGGTTATTTACAGAAATAAAACTCTAATTACTTTTACTTATAATTTAACAGTAAATGTAATGATGATTTGAAATGATTTCTATATCGAAATAACCTTTTAGAAATAATTAGATAGAAAGAAATATCTCAAAAAAATCCTTAATTATAAAATTATTAAAAAATCATGGCGTTTTTAATTAATTTTTTATTGTATTTAATAATCGAGTGCTCAGTAGACTGGTAAATATTTCTATTAAAACACAAAACTTTTTTTTTTGAAGATTTGGAATAAATTAAAAAAAAAATATTGGTGGCTAAATTATATTTTTATTAGATCCACTCATCTCATTCAAAATGTAACTTAAAACTTTATTTATATAATTTAATTTCCATGTTTAATGGCAATTTTCCTATAAACGCTTTTAAATTTCTCAGTATCTGTAATTAATTCAATAATTAAATAAGAAAATTCTTAAGTAAGATTTATTGTTATTTAGCTGAGATCAATGAAAGGGGTAGCCCCTTTGCAATGCAAATATTAATTATCTATTATCTGTGGAATAATAAAAGCTGCAGTTTAAAATTTAGTGTCAATCAATCACTGGTCATAAAACTTTTACAGCTAGAATTCGGAAATTTACCCCTTTAAAACAGTTTAAATTGGGAAAATGATCATAAAAAATGAGAGTCGACACTATATAAACTAACTAAAATTTTCAAGCGTTGTAACATTCCCATGAAACGGTTTTATTGAAAAATTTTGGAATGTGCAGTATGAAATTTTTTAGTATACGTTGTGATTTATGAAATTTCTTTCGAGTTCTAATACTAAGGACATTTCTTGTGCAGAAAAGCTCACCGGGTAAAAGTTGTAAATTATATTATTCACATCCTAAACTTAAACTACAACTCAAAAATATTATCACAAAAATCAAACATTGGCAATACATACATACATACATACATACATACATACATACATACATACATACATACATAAATACGTATATACACCCATCCTTTTTTATGTATATACTTTTGTTTATGTAAGGAAACTAAGTCAATATTATATTCATACAAACAGCTTTAGAATTAATGTTTAGTTTTATTATACCCTCCACCACCACAAGTGGTTATGAGGATATATTAAATTTGTCATTCCGTGTATAACGCCAAGAAGGAATCATCTCAGACCCTACAATGTATATATATTATTGTATTAAATCAAAATCGGAGTCGATTTAGCTCGGTCCACCTATCTGTCTGCCTGTCTGTCTGTCTTTTTTTTTGGAAACATTCTCACGCCTAGAATAATTTTCCGAATTCTATCATACCATACCTGAATCAACCTCAAAATTCCGAAAACTAAATCTTCTAATTTCTCCAAACAAATGTAATTAGACTTAAACAAACCATTATAATAACATACAATTCCAAGTGCTCCATCATCATGCTAAAGATCATCAAAATCTGATTAACAAAACAAGTTAAATGCAAAATTTTTATACACCCAAACTCTATGTGTCATATGGGCCGCAATTTTTAAGATAATTTCCTGAAATTTGTGAAATATACTTATTTGATACAATAATATATTCAAAGAAGCCATATTGTTCTGGAGTCATTATTTGACCCAGCTCCACATGCCCCTTCCCGGAAAATGATTTATAGATTTGAACCAATTCTATTGAAATTTGGCACAATTAATTTTCTAGTTAATTTAAATATATGTTATAAATATTATATGTTATATTTTGATATAGCTCCTATATCTATATCTATATATTTAGTACTGCCAAAATTATAACTATTTTTTATGACTCATTAAGTATTTCTACATATAGAGAACATAGCATTCTTACTTGTTTTTAAAATTATATTATTAACTTGTGATTATTTAAATAAAAATACATCTTAAGTGGCTTCAAATATTAAGTGCAATAATAATATTTCGAACTAAAATTTAAATAAACTTTTCATTCTATATAAATAAACCAACAAATTCTAGCAAGTTACCCTAAGTCACACTACACTTTTTGATACCCTACAATACCAAAACAAATTTTTGTGTCGATTTTGCCATGTTTATTTATCCATATGATTAGTGACTAGTCAACAGAGTTCTTAACCATAACAATAACAATATTCTGCAAAACCGAGTGTAGCATTCCTTCTGATTTCTTTTTGTGATTTCATCATATTGCACTTTTAATAAAAATTCTTGTGTAAACAAATGTTTTCCTATTTTTCATGATTTTTTAATAAATTTATGAATTATAAATCAACAGTAAATTTAGAAAGGATTAAGTGTCCAGAATCTTTTGCATTTTGTTGGTTATGAAAATTTGCTGGAGTTTTTGTAACTGAGTTGTCAATTTAGCTACTTTTTGCAATTTTTAATTTAATTGTTTAGTGGTTGCATTTGTTACCTTATGAAGAGGATATTTTTCATTTGCTATTGTTTGTCGATATTTTTCTATAAATATCTTCATATGAGATTGACGTAATTATTATGAAATTCAGCGTTACCGTTCACAAAACGTTAATTGAGAAAAAATTCTGGGTATTTTTTTAATTGGTGATTTCCTTATAACTGTATAACTCCCATATTATATAATTAATGTGGAAATATTAAATTTTATTTTATTACAACAATCGAAGAGACCATTCCTGATGGATACATATTTTCCAACGTACTTTTTAACAAATTTCCAAATTTATTTTACATTTTACGTGTTATTAAATAACACGTAAGTTTTAATGGTGGATGGTGTTTGCCTCGAGACAGCTAATTGAATGCCATGTATTGTGGAAACACTCATTGTTCACATCAGTACACTGTGATTCGTTTCACGCACAAGATCATGGACGAGATTACTAACAAATTTGGAATTAATCGTAATTTTGGTTTAATGATAATACGCGGACACAGCAGTTATTTTTGAAACTTATAGTAAAATAATAAATCTCATTATACATATAATTTAAGATTAGTAAGATTATCGTATTTTAGTCATTAATTAGGACATTATTTTGAGATTCAAGGTTATATTAAAGTAAACGAAAAAAATCACATTTGATGCTACAACATCCACGTTACTTTTACATCGCTTTAAAAATCAATGTTGTAGCATCCACGTTCGCGAACGTGTCAAAAGAGAACATCTGCCAGATTTAAATTTATGAAAAAAATTATTTAGAATTTGAAAAATCCACATTAATTTCCTGAAACTCCAAATTTTTGACATACGAAAATGCCAAACGGGCACGTGTAGTTTCCTTTTTAGTTTAATTATAAATACTTAAAGATTAATATTCAAAAAGGAACAGCTGTCAGTTTTTTTATTTTAAGATATCGTTTTTATAAATGTAAAGTATTCCCCCAAAACTAAAAATAATATTAATAATAATTAATAGATCCAGAACACACAATGTCAATGATATAAGAAATAAAATATTTTTTAAAGTAACTTATTAAAAAAAAAAAACGTTACAAAAAATTAAAAAAAAGATAATGTTAAATCATACGAAAAAAACTATTGAATCGAACAGTTTTTATTATGATACTTAAACGAAAATTTATAGACCCGATAAGAAAATCACAAAAAAAGACTTAAAAGTCATCGTATCATCTGCCGATACTGAAGTAATATCAACTGATTCCGATGACTATAAATCAAAAATAAAAATAATTTTCACCTATGTATGGAATCATTTTAAAGAGGACATAGTGATTCGCCTAACTTACATATATGTGGCGGAGTTTGAAATATGTACTTTGTGTTTTTAATGACTACCCGTAACGAGCACTTTAATTAACTTCTTATGAACTTTAATAGTTAGATCTTTATTCGAATCAGACTTTGCCACTTTTACAAGTTTATTGCTATGATTCATTTCACTCCTTTTACAGAAATATATCCGTATTGTAGTTATTAAAAATTGCATTCATTTTTACGACTTTGTTGATCATCTCTCCCCAAATATTTGCCATAGTATTGCATCGTTTGGAGGACGTTTCATATTTAAGACAAATATCTATAACTTTTTTACCAATCTTGGAAATCGCTTAATAACTACTTACTCTTTGCATTATCTACAACCTAATACCCACCTCAAACTATTTTTAATTTTTTTATTAATTATTAATTAATTAATTATTGAATCTGCCTTTCATTTGAGGCCTTACAATAAGTATTGAAATCTTACAAATTATATACTAAATACAAATTTCACTATCGAGGAAGATCTCATCTCCCCTTTTCCATCGCTGGTGACACTTATATTAGCCTTGAATTTGTTTGGATATCTGTAAGACGTCTGGCAAGTGGATTAGGATGTCTCCTTATCCTTGTTATATGTCTCTCATATACTTTTCCTTTTCTTATGGAAAAGCCAAGTCTCTATGAATGTCATCATTTCTAATGTACCATAGAACACCAGTTATAGTTCCTAAAATTTTAGATTGTGCCCTCTGTATAATATCAATTTTAATTTTACAGGCCTTTTCCAACAATTGGATACCTTACGTCCATATTGGTTTTAAGACAGTTTTTTACAGGATGGATTTATTGTCAAGGCTTAAATTAGACTGATGGTTAATTAACCAATGTAATCTAGAAGCTTTTAACTTCATATAAAGATTCTAGCGCCATGTAAGTTGCCAATCCAAATAAATACCGAGGTACGTAACATGATAACTCTGGGGGACGTCAATACCATTAAGAGAACCTAACGGATAGTTTCTTCTTATAAAAGCGAATGTGACGTGATTTCTTTTCAGTTCGTTTACCTTAATTCTCCAATTCTTCAACCTTATTTCCATACGTCTCAAATACATGTCCAGGTTATGTGGGTCCTTTTTGAGAATTGCCGTACCACCAGCAAATGCTGAAATCGTCAGGCATGTATATCAAGTAAAGAGTGGGTTCTAGAACACTTCCCTGAGGTACACCAGCTTTATACAGAATTTCCCGGTTATAAAGTCGTTATATTTTACACTGAAATGTCGATCATCCAAATAGGGTTGTAAGAATTTGAGAGTTAATTTTGTGGTTAATTTTTTATTTTGGCCCTTTATCAAACTATTTTTAAAAACTCAATTTTAAAAGTCGGAAAAACTACAAAATGGGTGCAGACAATTTTTAAACGTTTTCTTATATTTGACAACATTTTTTCACTTACTAAACAAGATAATTTCTTGTGTCAGTTTATGAAATTGTTTCCTCTTTTTATTCGTTTTTTTCCTAAACAACAAGTTCTGAAATTCAGTTAAGTTTAACAGAACTTTGTCAGGCTCATGTTCAACAGTCAAAACTATCGTCTACTTACAACATTAGGAAATCACTTAAAAAATGGCAAAAAAGTGAATATAATATTCTGAAAAATAAAATAAAAATGTTATAAAGTGTGTAAGAGCATCCAAATAAAAAATAAGATAAAATATATAACTATAACATTGAGTCAATTTTGATGAGACGGATGTTGTCTTTGGTAGATCTAAACGTATGTATGTTTGTGTGTGTATGGTGTAACTTTAAAGTTGTTATTTATGTATTACAACCACACTTGTTTACTTACACTTATTTATTTACTCGCTCACATATATTTGTAAATAATATAATTTATAATACATTATAGTTTGAGAGTTTCAAAAATGTTCATATATGTATGTATGCATGTATGTATGTGTGTATGTATGTATGTATGTATGTATGTATGTATGTATGTATGTATGTAAATGGTGAACATCGACTATATGAGCCGCATTAACTTTATCATTTTACTTTTCAACTTCTAGAACAACTTCTTGTGTTCCATAAAATATTTACCATGTTTTTTTTCTTTCATTTATATGGACTGTGTAGTTATTTTTGTCTGATGTGTTTCTATGTATTTCTAACGATAGTTAGAAACTATCAATAGCATCACCATCAGAACCACCATCTTCATCTGCATATCATAGACAGACACACATAGAAACACAATATAACTGAATGTTTTATTTTCACCCATCGTCATCGTTTAGGTTGATGTCTTTAGGAAATGCGTTTTTCAGTTGCGCATTCATATTTGCTGAGTTATCGTTATTTTATAATGTAGTTTTTTGGTTTTATTTCTTCCTTTTCTTATTTTTTACTTCTTTTCTTAATAAATATTTAAAATTTCATAGTGCTTTCCATTTGACAGTTATCGATTTACTTTTGTAGTTGCTATACCCTCTTTTTTATATTCACTTTCATCTTAATGTTGCTGTTTTTATATCGTTTGGAAATGATGTACCATTATGTTCAATATTTCCGTTATTTTGTGCATCGCATGTTTTTCACAATATTAAGTTGGTTTTAATTTATTTGTTACAAATTCTTGCCTCATTAAAAAAAACAGAATTACAGATTCTAAAGTCAAATGAAAAGTTATTCAAACATTTTTGTGCTACACTAATACATACATATTGAGTATTTAAAATTTGATATTTTTGGTATAAGAAATTTTGTAAATATTATTTTTTATAGTTGCAAAATTTTGACATTAACTGTCATTGTAAT
Source organism: Cochliomyia hominivorax (assembly GCA_004302925.2). Lineage (NCBI taxonomy): Eukaryota > Metazoa > Arthropoda > Insecta > Diptera > Calliphoridae > Cochliomyia > Cochliomyia hominivorax. Next base: position 57,810,505 of record PYHX02000158.1, read on the forward strand.
ATTTATAAAATGTTATTGAAGTGTTTCCACAAACTTTTTGTTGAAAAAATAGAAAAGATGAGAATAATCTTGTAGAACAAACAAGTATACTTACAAAACATAATGTTCGTATTGTAAGAGTTATTGATATTTCAAAACTAAAATCTCTTTTGTGTTAAGAATTTTTTACTGTATATTTATACCCTTCACAGCCGTAGCACAGTAGTTAACATTGCACAATGTGTCTGTAACTTTTGAACCTTTAAAAAAATCTTAAAGGTTCAAAAAAAATTAAATAGTTAGAACTGATGTGTTTCTAAATCGACTTGCAACATATATATATATATATATATATATATATATATATATATATATATATATATATATATATATATATATATATATATATATATATATATATATATATATATATATATATATATATATATATATATATATATATATATATATATATATATATATATATATATATATATATATATATATATATATATATATATATATATATATAAGACCAAGAATAAATCATCTCAGACCCCATAAAGTATACATACTCCTACATCAAATCAAAATCTGAGTCGATTTAGCTATGTCCGCCTATCTGTCTGTCTGTTTGTCTTTACTGTCTTTGTGAAACTTTATCACTTCTCGAATAATTATTCGAATTCAATAAAATTTTGTCAAATTGTTTGTTATTGTCTTAAGCAGTATCTTTTTTAAAACGGGTTTTAGCTCATAAAAGTATTAAAGTAGAACAAATTGTAATTGAATCGACACAATTAATTTCTTAGCTTTCTTGAATATACGTTATTAATTTAAACAAGCGATCCATGTTTTGATATAGCTCCCATATGAGGTCGGAAAACGTATTTGAGGTTATAAAAGATTTTAAAAAATACCAGTTCTACCGAAATTCGGTGCAATGATTTTACTAGTTGTCTTATATTATATATATATTGTTGATTGGAACAGTCTCAGTACATATTAGACCCCACACAACTGTTATTTTTTAACTATTTTTAATATATATTACTAATTTGATCTATCCCGGTCGATATTTTGCTATTGCTCCCATTCAACGTCTCTTCCCGCAACACGGGTTTGAGCTTATAAAACTCTTAAACAAAACCCAGTTTTATTGAAATTCACAAAAATTATTTTTCTAACCGTCAACAATATATGTTATAAATCTGGAATCCAAATCATGGATAAGTTTGAATACATCCTATTTCAAATAGATATCGTTTCAATTTAATTAAAGTTTAAATATAAATTAAAAGGCATTGAAACCGCTTCCAACTGGAAATGGGTTTTGTGATCATAAAAGTCTTAAATTTAAAGCGATTTCATAAAAACCCACAAAATTAAATCTTATGATATTCTAAATCGATATGATATATAGTTTAGTATTTTAATTACAATTGGTCAAAATAATATAAAAATTATCTAAAATCATATAAGTGGCATTGTCCATAATTCCTTCTAACTCCGATATATTCAACAGAAAAAAATCCTATTAAAACGCATAAATTTTACATAAATGTTACTATGTACTGTATGACTCCACACTTAATCATAAATCAGGGTCATTCATAAATTCATATGAGTTGTCATTTACAACCGATAATGAGGTGTAGAGTATTATATAGTAGGGCTTGACCGAATATAACATATTTACTTGTTTGTTTAATTTGAAGCTTTGATAATTTCACAAAAATCGGATTATAACTTACACTATCTTAGGTGGTTTGGGTGTAAAGCATTTGAGCAGAAGTTTGTAATGGACAGAAAAAATTACTACCACCACTTTAAAGTATACCGTTCCACTCATAATCACTTTCTATTGAAATTTATGATGATGGATCCCATTATTTCACTTACCTGCGATAGAAATATTCTTATAGAAATGGTGTTATATACTTATAAAAGTCCTATTTAAAAAATTTGTCACAAATTATAATTAATACACGATATTTTTCGAGGATCGGTTCATAATTTTTTTCAAAGATGAAAACACAAGTGTTAATGTCATAAAAATTATATGCAAACTCAACCATTGATCAGAAAGGCAAGTTACACACTTTTCGTATTTTTTCTTTATAGTTTTTAATTCGTATTCGATCCAGTTTACGGAAAATTCTGCGCACAGCTTTTACGATGTCCTTCCTTTCGGCTGACTGGCTTTTTGTGTAACGTGATGAAAACGCTCGATGGAATTTTTTTGGATCAAAATGATGGTGATGAGTGTAATATATTTTAGAATTGATTTGAATACATCCAAAGCTCATGGTGGTATTATGCTTTGTATTGATATTGAGTTAAAAATAACAGTGATACGCCTAATTCAGAACCACTTTCTGAGTCGATTATACTTTTCGTTAATGGTTTACTTGCAGCAATTTTCAATGTATTTAGACAATTTTCGAAATATAAAAATTTTGCTTTTCTAAAAACAAAGCCTATAAATATGGTGATTAGTCCATTTTTATAAAGTTCCCCTACAAATGTTCTACTTTATTGATCAAAATTATGAAAGCATTTTATTTAATGAATATTTGTATGAGAGAACTGTAATAATTTTTCAAAAATCAATCGCATACTAGACCCAAAAAAAATCAAAAACACGTATCCATATCTTACGACATCTCAGCGATGTGAGTTTTTCGTGATCAAAATAGTAACAAAAAAAATAGTAAAATTTTGCCAAATAGTTTATCTGTAGCGACCTATACAGTAATTTCATTTTAAATCAACCAGGAAATTGTGAATTTTCGACCCGACCCTTTTCGAATTGAATAAAATTAAGTTAATATATTGTCCTTATCGTAGGAAATTCTAATACAAATTGTGATATAATTTAATTAAGTGATATAATTAAAAAGGATATTTTTAAAAGTTTTTATAATTCCTGTAAATGAATTCACAAAATTTCATATTGGATATCATAGTATTTTCCTAATAAATTAAATAAATTCCTAAAGTAATAAATTAAAATAAAAACATTTTCAATATCGCATGAAAATTAATTTAAAATTAATCTTATTTCTATAAATTTATTTGAATGGTTTCAGAAAAAAATTATTATTATTAAAAATTGAACAAAAATGTTTTACTAAATGTTTAAATAAGAGGGAAAATACTACGATTTCTAACCTGAAATTTAGTGAACCAGAAAGGCATCTACATACTTTAAGATCTTAATATGGACCAGTTAATTTGCAAGATAAATTATTTATATATTTTAAAGAACGTTTCATTATTCTTAATATAAAACCCCAATAAATATTAAAGCTAAAATAAGTTCAAAGATATTCATTAATTAATTCATTAATTAAAACTTGTTTTTTTCGGATTTTAAATTATTTTACATCGTTGTATTTCCCGAACATTTTATTAAATTATTTTAAAATTTGTACTGAATCAAGGGACAATACATTTATCTAATATTTATCTATTATATTAATAATGGTCGTGACGCTAAATGTGTTATTTAAATTGGAATCATTTCATATCTAAAATAATTATTAATATCAAGTTAATTTTTTATATATTTTTCAATGAAAAATAAATGGATTAAAAAAATACTATTTTACAAACAACTATCTATAAAACAAGACACCCTAATGCCAAAAATACCTAAATAGTTCATTGCCTCTAAAATTAAAAGTGTACTATTGATCAGCACTGTAATTAAATTGTTTCGTTGCTAAATTTCGCAAGATTTTTTTGTTCATCTTCATTAAGAGTTGGAAATAAAAAAATATAAGTTAGTAACGTTAGTAACGGAAATTATGGTTTTGTTATGTGTTAAGTTTATTTATTGTAACTTTGAATTCTTAAAATAATAAATAGATTCATTTCTTTTTCTTTTATTTAGAACAGATGTGGATTTTTAAGTACAGTGATGCATTTATACACTGAGGAAAATTAAATAACAATATTTTACAAAAGTGCAGACTTCAAAGAATGTAACTTTTTTATACTTTTCAGCATCTCAGGTTTTGAAAGAGGTTATATTATGTTCCTCATTCTTTCACCAGATAAAAATCTGCGTCACTGTAGTTTCCTACTGGATTAAGTAATTGAATTTAAACAAAATCTTATCATGACAAATTGTTGTATTTACTTCATCATCGTAAAAAAACCAAAATCGGTAATGTATGAACAAATTTAAACATTTTGTTCTCGGAATTAGGTTTCATAGGTTATTTTATTTAGTATTATGGTGATATTTTATACATTTAATGCACTATACCAGCTTGTTGGCCGTTCATTTATTTAGAAGTACTTAATATGTTATAAAAACTTTAAGGTGAAATACCCTCATCAGTTTCCACTTCACTCCTCTCATGTTAATTTGCTCGAATTTTCGCTTGAACAAGAAAAATTTCAAAACGAACTTGTATTAGGATCCGATTAATCATAAAGATATTTTTTGATAGTCTGAAATATCTTTTCCAACCTGGATCTCAATTTTTTGATTAGTAGTTCGGACTTCAAAAATCTAGTCTACCTTTCGCAGCGTATTGAGTTTGATTTAACATTACCTCTTTTTCTCTCCATGTATAGTTTAGATGAATATGTATCAAACTATTTGTTTGTTTTGGAGTATGTCAAGTTCTAATATATAAATATGAATGGATGTATGTGAATATAAAAAAATAATATTTAAAACAAACATACATTTCTTTATGTTTTGTTTATACCTTTTTATAAATAAATGTGTATACAAAATCTAAATGTATGTGTATAAAAAACTCTTTATTTGTTTACAAATGCACATTTCCCATTAAAAAATAAAATAAAAATATTTTAGAAAATTATTCCCACTAGAACGTTTTTGTATGTTAACACAAATATAAATATAAACACGCACGAATACATTTATTTATACAGATAAATATATAAATTCATACCTTTACAATTTGTCACTTTTAAGTGGATGTTTCACAAAAAAAACTTTCTTTTAAATACAAATATAAATTTTAGAATAAATATATGTATTTTTATATATAGATAAATGTGTATGTGTATATAATTTTTAAAAACCATCTGTGTGTTTGTATAAGTGTATGTATGTGCGAATGTGAATCCATAATGTCGACTTTCATTATAATCTTACATTTAAAATATAATTTATTGTAAATATGATATATATTTTTATTTATGTTTCTACTGGCTGCTATTTGTTGCTACAACACATTGCTGCTACCTTTAATGCTGCTATTGTTGTTCTTGTTATAAAATTTACAAATGTTAGTATGGAAAAAAGAAAAATATGAAAACAAGAACATATTTAGGCTAAAATGTATAATATTGCAAAGATATACATTTTATTAAGGTTTTTTTTTTGCAATCATACATTATGTAGTACATAAGATGTACAAGGTGGCCACACATTAATGGAGTCTGCAATTACCTGCAGTTTTCTTTGATTTCTGGATAATCTGTGGTATTCTTTTTTAACGCTGCTCTGAATAGCTTTACTAAGGAGCAGAGACGTTATGTCTTGACTTTGTTAGTATCATTGACAGTATATTTATATTTTTATACACTTCAGCACCACAAGTGCTGTTGAGGATATATAAACATTGACATTCATGAACAAAGTCAAAAGGGATTTATCTAAAACCACATAAACTAAATGCATCAAAACAAAACCAGAGTCGGGTTAGTTATGTCCGTTTATCTCTTTCAAACATTTTTGATTTTAGAAAAAAAGGCCGATTTAAATAAAAATTTGACTCGATTATTGTCATAAACAGTTTCCTCTTTAGAATTTCTTAAATAGTGGTCCAATAAATAAAATAAAAACTGATTTCGACAAAAAAGCTTGTCCACATTTTTAATTATATTTTCACAGAATTTAACCGTTGCAGACAAATATATAAATTTTATCGTCTCACAAAATCTTATCAAAATCAGATAAATTGGTAAAAGTATATGGGCTAAAATATGCAAAATTTTGTTACGCCTCATATGTGTCATATATATTTTAATTTAAAGATATTTTTTTTTTAAATTTCTCTATATTTCGGAAAAAATAAATAAATCCCAAAGAGTTAGATTATGCTTGGACTTTTATTCGACCTAAATAGTTTCACAAACATGGGTAGCTCTCATTAAGTGTCACTTTCCCAAAAAGGGCTTCAAATTAATTAAATCTTTAAATATATAACAACTCTGTTGAATTTTGAAACACTTCCCCAATTAACATTAATACACATATCTAACTAATTTGACGTAGACCGGTCCATATATGAATTTGCGTCCCGTTGCGTTCTCTTCTAATCTTACAATTTCTTTATTATTATCTACTCTTTTCATTTCTACTAATTTATTAGAACTTCTAATTTCAGTTAACACAAAGATTCCCTTATGACATAAGTGAGCTTAACTTCTAACTAAATTTTCGAAACTTCATGTGAACTTAACCTAACTTAACGTATCTATTTGATATCCGTTAGCAGTTATTTTTATACTGTAGATAACAGGAACATATTACTATTATTTCAGTTGTCTTTTTGGAATATTTTTCTTTGTTCTTTTGCATCATTAACAGATTTTGAAGTCTTGTTAATTTTATTCACGTTATCGCAATTGTGCGAAGCAGATATTCCTAGACTCCCATCATGTATGAATATTATATAACTACGAAACTTTCCACGTCTAATGTTCGTCGAAAATAAATTCAATTTAACTACGGCAGACAGAATCATGGAAGTAATGAAAACCAATTACTGTTAAGGAATTACATATCAGGCATGAGTTCGTCAGGACCGATTCTTTACATCACTGAACTACAAAACACTTAAAAATTATTGTATTGTATTGTATTGTATTGTATATCTGTGAAAATTTTATAATTCATTTCCATGGACTTTTAAGGAATTAAAAAGCTTGTAATCCACTATCATATCATGCAATTCTCGAATTCAAATAAAATTCCGTAAAGAATCGCTTATAATTTCGAAAATCTGGCAACATTTTACGATATTACTTTTAAGATAAATTCAGTCATCATGTATTAAAATTATATTCATATTTGGTTTACTTCTCTTTTTATTTAATACTTGGAAACTGTTTCACCTTTTCTTAGTGATTATGGTTATGGGGAAAAAATATAAAGAATATGATAAATGTTATTGCCCTAAAATATGTTTAGATCAACGAAATAAGATTCTTTTTATTTAAATATGCCCTTTTGTAAAAACTTATGTAAGAAATTCTGTAATTTTTTTTATAATACACAATCAAATTCATGCATATGTATTTCTGTCATTAATTTCTATGTATGTGTATATATTATGAGTTGGTTGCTGATATCAAAATGTTCATTAGTTATTTCAAATAGTACTTTTTTGGCAACTACGCACGAGTTAATACATCGTGCATATTTTCTTTGACTTCTTACAGAGTTTCAATATAGACTAAAATCTGCTTTTGCTTAAAAAAATGATACATTTTGAATATATGACTCTTTTTTTTTTTTTTTTTTGATGTTTCTAAATGAAGAAAAGTTATAAAAATTACACTTAATCTTTACAAGTTGTATCTTTCATTTAATCTAAAAAGGGGGATTAGAACTTAATTTACATAATTTTAAAATACATATGAACAATTCTTTAATATTTTATTTTATTTTTTTTTTTATTTTTTAGAAATGAATTTAAAAAATTAATTTTTTATGAAATTAAGATTTTATTTCTAAAAAAATTAAAAATTAAAATTTTAGAAAATGGAAAAAAATCATTCAAAACTATATCAAACAAAAACGAATGTGAAGTAACAAGATCCAAAAGAAGGTCTTTAAGAAAAAAGATAATCAAGAAAACTTCAAGATTTTTGAAAATTTAACATAAAGAACAACAATACCAACCAAAATGTGAAATCTATTCAGTTCAAAGGGATATTAGAATTTGGGGGGTATACATAAAAGTGATGTTAGTATTAATCCACCACAAGTGGAATTTGTCCGAATAACACTGCAATGCCAAGGTATGTGTGAGCTCTATGCGCTTCAAAGCGATATTAGGAAGTGGAAAAATGGAAGTAGGGCGAGTGAAATAAATGAACCCATTCTCATATAATTTAGAAGATCACTTCGAAATATAGGACATTGGTTAATCTGTATACGTAATAGTGTGTGTAGCATTATTATTCTCCACCACCACAGGTGGTAATGAGAATGTATTAAATCCCAAGTGTAATACCAATAAGCAAGAAGTTATAGCCGTTCAAGTCCGACTATTTTATACCCAACCCACATTTTTAGTTATAAGTATAAGCTATTAAATTTCATCCAAGTAGGGTTAGTGTGTTATGAAAGGGCGTTACATGGTAGCTAGAAGAAATTATGAACCGAAAATTGAGAATATCGATTTTAGCCATTCATAGTGATATGATAAGGTTGTATGGGACCTATGAGAAATAATGGACCGTTCCTCGTGGAATTTGTCAAATAGTTTTAGAATATCATAAAACTAATGTGTGCTAAATTAATATTTTTACATATTCTGACACATCCATAATGGTTTAAATATGGTAAGTTGGTTCAACATTATAGAACGAAAATCAATACCATAATACTAGATCCATCGTATTTGAGAGACCTCGGTCCTTATAATATTACTCCCCTTTTCGATATGTCAAACTAAGTCATTTTTAGCGAAATATTGAGAAATGCAGAACAGTTAAGAGGATCCTAAACCTTCTGATACAGTTTCATTACTATTGATATATTTAATCCTTTTTTAATCCCCACAGATAAGATAAATGTCGCCTTATTAATTTAACATAATATCGAAGTTTTAATTTGAAGGTTATGGTATTTCAAATTATTTTATTTGATTATGAATATTATTTCGGCATAAGTTTATTCATCAAAACCACGCTTTCACACTTTTCTGAAGTAGAGATTTTAGAGTGACCAAATTTAAAATATTTTCTAAGTACAATAGAAATATGGTGCTATTATTTTAAGAGAGTCCCAGTCTGATAATTCGTCAAATATATTGGAATACTCTCTTATAGAATATAATTTGGATAACGGAACTCCAAAATTGTGAATAAAAATATTCGTGATCAAAACCACAAATCAGCAGCTGAATGTACTAATTTTATTTACCATTATAATTTGGTAAATAAAGTTGACCTTAAAAACTATGGGTGGTATTAGGGATGTTAATCTCTCGCAATCCCGGGATTCAATAATCCCGAATTTTCCAGGAAATCCCGAACAATATAATAAAATTCAGTTAATTACAAGTGCCCAATCTTCGCAACATAAAATTAACTAACAATAAACATACAAATCTTAAATTTAATTCTATTTGCCCAACCATTGTCGAACAAAATCTTTATTTTCTAGAAGTATCTACCTCCTGCTCAGGTCTTTTGTATTCGACCTTTCTTAAGCGAAACTGCCCAATATTTATTAATATGTTTCGAGCTAACGGGTTAGAGCGAATTTAAGTCTGTTTTAAATATTTTTCACTTTTTTCTTTTATCACAGTTTTCACTGTTTTCACATACCAAGGAGTTGCCGTTACTATTCTCAATATTCTGTTTTGACACCATTCATTAGAGCTGCATTCTATAATTCCATATTGGCCTCAAAATCGTATTGTAAAGAACAAGCTTACAATATAAACTTAACATATAGTTTCTATTAATATGCGAAAATGGATACCGAGATATTTAACATTTGTTTATTGTTAGAGATAATACCTGACCATTTACGGTATTAGCGGGCACAAGTTTCTCTGTAAGGTAAACGTTATAAGTGGGCATTTTTGTTCATTTACCATCATTCTCTATCTCTTCAACCATATTTCAATTTCAAATATACATTGTTTTAAAATTTGGGACTTATATAATTTTTTAGTAATTTATGAATGTTTAGGGGTAAATTTTGTATTATTTTGTATAATAAGCCCTCATTTGTCAAAAATTTGCGAAACATCGATAAATATGGAAATTTTAATTAAATTACGAAAAAAATAGTCCGAAATTTCAATGCTGAATAAATTACCAATAATATCCCATCTTAAATATCTGGATGGTTGAATTTGCTGAAGTACAAATATACATATGTACGAAGTTCCTAAAGTCATAGTAGATTATATATACCAACAGACATGATTTATATAGAATGTATATATGTATAAATTTACAAGTGTTAAATAATTTTACCTTTTCAATAAAAGTATACCACTCTCAAGTACATATGTATTTATGTATCTATGTATGAATGCATTGAAAATAGGTACATATGTTTTACAAGAATATTTATATAAAGAGTATGCAGCTGTTTGCTTCATAAATAAATTTATTGCACAAAAATGATTAAAATAACAAAGAGAAACCACAGACCAAGAATATTTTCCTATTCTGTAGGAAAACCTACCAGTCATTTTAGAAACACAACAGACGGACAGACAAATAGGTAGATAGAGAGACAGACGAACTTAGACATAGTAGACATAAAATACAGAGACAAAAAAAGGAAAAATACAAAGAAACCTCTATATTAAATACCAACTGGTATAGAATATTAATAAAACTTTATTTTGTAGTTCACAATGGAAATGAAAATTGCCAGAAGAACAATTAAAAGTGTGAAAACAAAAACAAAACAAAACAAAAAAGTATGAAATTAGTTCGCAAAATACAAACGACCACTGTGAATTTACACTTTTTGCATTTCTTTATCCTCCTGTGTAGTATTTAAGACTCAATAGTTATGTTGGAAAGTAAACTTCGGAGTAAAACCACGAAATAAAATCCTTTAGAATTTAGTGGAATTAATAGAAAAAAAGAAGAAAAATGAAATACTGACTCCAGAAACAAAGAAAATAATAAAAGAACAAATTAAGATTTTTATACCAGTTACGAAAACAAATGAATGAAAGAAAGAAAGATATAAATAAAGAGAAGGAACGAACAAGGAAAACAGGAAAAGCATTCGCCATTGAAGTTTCAATTGTATTCATGCAAACATTTTATATATTGAGTAAATACGAACAACTACAACAACTTAACCAGGTGTATGTAACCTATTTTAGGCCACAGTTTATGATTTGGCTGCGTAATTCACTAGACTTGTTCTAAGCCTTATTCACATGCAAGTTAGTCCAATATTTTTATAAATGAGGTCACAATCCAGATACAACAGATACCAGTGGGGTATTGCCGCTATACGGACGGCTCTAAGCAAGGTGATAGAACGAAAATAAGTTTTTACATAGAAGAAAGGCTACCAAAATATACAAAAAGTTTAAGGCTACCAAAATATACAAAAAGTTTATAGCTTCATTTACGTTTTGGATTACCAAAAAATTATTAACGAATTCTCTGCAAGCGAAATAATTATTAAAAGTAGAGCGATACAAAACCGTAATTTTTTTGGAAATAAATATAAAATGTTTTACCGGTTGATTAGAGTTAATCACGACTATTAAATTTGCGGACAGCGCACGGAGAAATGGTATCCCGACAACACGCGAAACCCTTATTATCGCATGTCTCCGAAACTTTTAAAGATAATTTCTAAAATTTATCACGTAAATAAGCTTTAAATACATAAATCTTAGAACTTAAAAATTGGTTACAGAACGTTGGAGTGGTAACCACTATACTAACGAAATTTTAAATATCACTTTTCTCTAAAACTGTTGCAGAATATTTAATAAAATTTGGCGCATAGATGAAGCAATTGTAGCGGTAACCCCTTATCAACTGAATTTTAAATAGGTTACTACAATTATTTCTAACTAAACAGATTTTTGTTTTAAAATAATAATCGATATAAATGTCTTTGAATTTAAATTATAAGTGAGTGATTCCAATAAAGTAACCCACATTAAAAAATTATACAATTTATATGACAGTTTAATGCCACATACAAAATGACTATTATAAAATACCCTCTTTCCATCACTTGCGATTGTGAAAGGGATAAAAATTATGAAAAACTTCTTTTCCATACCTGTATGTTGTGAAACATTAAGTCCATTCACGCGATTCAAATGCAATAAAAATAAAAGTTAAATGTAGAAATTGTCGGAAACACCTTGTTTTTCCCTTTACAATACAGTGTGAAAAAACAATAATTGAGCAACTGGAAATTGGGGCGAAAATACTTAACAAGAATAAAGAAATTTCTCTCATATACATATGTATGTAAATAATTATTATTCTCTCCATTTATCATCATATTTTGGCATTAAGTCCAGCTTAAATAAATTCTTATCTAAACTGAAAAAGTTTAAACAAATCTAACATAATACAGATTTGATATGCTACTAAATGTCAATATATATTACTTCAAATATTTTAAATACTTATAAAAATTTCATCGTTAATAAGTAATAAGTAACAATTCGCCTCAAATATATCTCATCACACTGTTGTTTCTGCATAATAAATGTAAATGTATGTAAAACGCCTAACTCACTATTTTCTTTTTGTATTATTTTTCGCTTTGCTATCCTGCTGATTGCAAAATTTCAAACTTCTAACAATGGATATCAATGTGAATGTATGTGTGTGTGTGTGCATCTGTGTATGTATAATAAATTAACTAATGGCAAAATAATACAAACCTTTGCAAACAATTAAGCTCGTGTAGTTTCTCATGCATAGACACATTCACACACTAACTTACTCACTCACCCACACGTTTACATAACTAATAATAATAACAGTGTATCTATGATATGAAAATACATCTATAGATACTTTCATTTACTACTAAATAATATCTATATCATAACAATCCCACAAATTTCATACAATGCGTTGTTGGCTAACTCCAGTAATACAGTTGAAAAATGAATTATTATAGTATGAAATGAAAATTTTAGCAACATCTAGCGGTTCTTGTTCTTGCTTTTGTTTTAGTTACCTACAATTTGTTTTAATTGCACAAATTAAGTTGGCAACACGTCTGAGAGTGAAAATTCATTAAATTTAATTTTTGCATGATAAAATGCATTACTTTCTATATTTTTATATCCTTCACCACTACAACTGGTGATGAGGGTATATTAATTTTGTCATTCCGTGAATTATCTCAGACTCTACAATCTATATATGTTATTGCATCAAATCAAAATCTGAGTCGATTTAGCTATGTCCGACTGTCCGTCTGTTTGTTGGAAACATTCTCACGCCTAGAATAATTGTCCGAATTCAACGAAAATTGGCCACATTGTTTGCTATTAGCCTTAGCAGTTTCTTATTTTAAACCAGCATATCGGTTTATCACCAAGGAAGTTATAGACCGATATCTAAAAAACCCCAACATTCCTGTAATTGGACTTTACCAAAAGTTTAACTTTAACATAAATTTGTACGTACCTTTTCATCATGCAAAAGATCACATATACTTATTTTAATACACTAATAAATCCAAAGAAGCCATATTATTCTGAGGTCATTCTTTGATCCAGCTCCCATATAAGGCCCCTTCCCGTAATATTATTTATAGCTTATAAAACTCTTAAATTCGAACCAATTTTCTTAAAATTTGGCACAATTAATTTTCTAAATATATGTTATAAATTTTATTAACAGAGATCCATATTTTGATACAGTCTATAAAACTCGAAAACAATTTTCAATTTATAAAGACCAATTCTATTGAAATTCCGTCCACATTTTCTTACAGCTTCCTTATAACGAGCTTTTCTGGAAAACGAGTTTGAATTTATAAACCATTTATATAAAGATCAATTCCATTGAAATTTAGCACATTGGTTTTGCTAACTATAATCAAAGTATATTATAAATTTGAACAATCTTGGTCCATATTTTTCTGTAGCTCCCATATAAGACCCCTTCCCGAAAAACAGTTTTGAACTTATAAAAGTAGTAAATAAAGACCAATTCTATTGAAGTTCCACACTATTATTTTTCTTGGTACTTTTTGGCGGATATCAGTCCATATTTTTACACTTATAAGATTTTAAAACTTAAATAAAATTATTAAAATTGAGCACAATTATTGATCTTAGGCCTTCTTTGCAATTAGCCCCTTTCCAGAGAAGGGTCTTAAATTTGATTCAATTTTTATATCGTCCACCACCAAGTAGTGATGAGGGTATGTTAAATTTGTCGTTACGTGCATAAGGCCAAGGATAAATCATCTCAGACCCCTTACGGTATATATTCTTGCATCAAATCAAAATCTGAGTCAATTTAGCTATGTCCGACTGTCCGTCTGTTTGTTTGAAATATTCTCACTTCTCGAATAATTATCCGAATTAAATGAAATGCCACATTGTTTGTCATTGTCCTAAGTTGCATCTTATTTAAAACCAGCTACATCGATTCATCAGTGAAAAAGTTGAATACACGTTATTAATTTAAACAAGCGTTCCAAATTTTGAAATAGCTCCCATATGACGCCCCTTCCGAAAAACGTATTTAAGCTTATAAAAGATTTTAATAAAGACCAATTCTACAGAAATTCGGTACACTGATTTTTCTAGTTGTCTTACATACATATTAAAGATATATTGATGAATTGAACAGTCTCAGTCCATATTAGACCGCACACAAATGTAAAAATGTTTTATTTTTAGCTGCATTAAAATTGAGAGAGAACGTGAATTAGAATACTTTGGGGTGATCCAATCAAGGGAAGCATAAATAAAGGTGGGATGAGTAAAAGGATGGGTATCCTCGCTGATAACTCCCATCTACTGTCAGATTTGAATCCCATTAGAGTAACAAACAAAAGAATTGAAAGAGATGCAAAAATTGGAAAGCGGTTTAAGAAATTAATGCACGAGGCACAAAATTTTGCAAACTTATAAATACGTCCATTGAGCATCTATGGTGTCCAAGTTCCTTTTATGTTAAATTTCATCAAAATTCATTTAGACGATCAAAATTTACAGATTTATTTAAAAAATATCGATTCTGCCATTGTGGAATATGTCAAGGCATACGAAAGTATTCTCAGAAACTTAATGCACTTTGTAAAATTTTTAAAAGTTGCTTAGTAAATTGTTGTTAACGGATGTTAAATCAACAAATATTAAGTAGACACTACCCTACTTTAAACCAACATCAATAATACAATCCGACATTTTGAACATCAATTCTAAATAAATTGCAAAAAAATATAATTTTATTAAAATGAATGCAAGAAGAATTTTAAAATGATTTAGAAAGTACAAAAACATTGCATAAAAATAAACAAATAATGTGATGTATTTAATAGATACAATAAAACAGTCGTCGAAGCCTATTAAGAAATTTGAAAGAAATATATGTTCAACAAATATACAGTTAAAAAATACAAATATAATAAGAAGTGACATTGAGCTTAATAATACAGATGGTGGAACATTCCTGGAACCGCAACTCCCGACAGCTTTGCGTTGTTGGGGCCGTAGGGAATTATTATGAAATAATGTTATGAAATTATTTTTCAGTTTCAGAGTTATGCATCACACCTACATCCACTAACTCAAGCTACTACCAGTGAAATACGCGTCAGAGTCAGATAAGTAGATGTGATCTGTTCGATGTTATAAGCAAAAATATATATACTTCTCAAACTAACAAGTTTTGGTTCTAAATTGTTTCTGAACTCAGAATTTCTTCAAATATAATATATATTTTTTAATTTCTATAAATGTATGTAATACGGAAACTTTAAGAAATTTAAGTTGAAGAAAGAAAAGTGAAAATATACCATTCGGGAAATATTCACATTGGTTAACCGTGTACGTGTAACTATAGCTGGAATTACAAAAAGGCGATCCAACATGTAACTGTTAGACAAAAAAGTGGTCGACTTATGTGTTCTTGTCATGATATGGCGTTGTATGTTGGTGGTTGGAGTTGGGGAATATATTATGAATATCTATAAGGAAAACTCGCATAAAAAAGCTCAAAAACTTGACATTGTATACGATTATTTTGTACAGCAGGACAATGACCCTAAGGATACGGTGGGAATTGTTCGATTATGGATCTTGCATAAAACCCCTCACACTCTTAAAACTCCTCCGCAGTCACCCAACATCAACAAAATGGAGCATGTGACACCATAATGTATAGACGGATTCGAGAACATCATATTACATCCTATAATTTGCTATTGAAATGTAATGGAGAATTGGGAGAAAACTGATCTAGAAGAGACGAAAAAGTTAGTCCATTATATTTATAAAAATTTATTTTATCTGACGGTGAATTTTGTTCTGTTAATAAATGTTTTTTTTTTAACACCTTATCCACTCAAAGAAAATTATGCGGATGACAGAATTTGTCTTTTATGCATTTGACTCATTTGATACTCTCTTTTCGTCCCTATGACAAAACACTCGCGTCTACTATTTTCACCTGAGTCCTTGCACCCCATATCATATATTATTATTTATTTATTTACAAATATTAAAAAGAGAATTTACAAAAATTACTTACAAATGTAGACCCGCTAAACCATAGGCTTGACAGCATGGGAGGTATTATATAAGGGCTCAAAGTGGAGTAACTGGCACACTATTTTTTATTTTTATCACTGCCAAATTTTTATTTATCATTCCATTTAAAAGATTTTTACTGCCTTAACCTCAGATGAAAACATGCTATAACTCTGTTAATGGAGTCCCAATGGTAATGGTAGTTATAACGTCACACACTTATGTTTACGTATTGCTCCGATTTTTAGTAAAATATTTTAAAGTTTTATAATCTTTGAAACCTACTCCATGTGGGGGCTGCCGTAAATTATTAACTGATGTTTTTGACGTCCTAACCTTGGATGCATGCAAATTGTTTCATATTTTATTATATAACTTTTTTTGATATTAATGCTATTTCGACGATCTTTAATTCGATGATTAGGAAGGTGTACCAATCATAACGCACAAAAATATTTATTTCACATTTAATTACTTTTTAAACAAATTTTATTAGAAATAAAGAATTAAAGACAAACATTTTTATTTCAAATATTTTATACTAAAACCGATTTACAAATAAAATAAAAGTTAATTATTTTTCAAAATGAAATTATTTCATAAACGAGTTTTCTTTCAAGTCCTTCAGTTCACTCATTCTAAGATAATAATTATTAATTCAGAATTTATCTAACGTTGATAGTTGTGCCAGCTTGATAGCTTGGTGGTGGGGTTGGTGAATGTTTATATATTATAGTTTGGCAGACAGGTTGTGAAGATGGAGCTGGAGGAACAACAATGGCAACAGCAGGATTTCTCATGCGACGTCTACAATCGCGACAGGGTCTACGTTCTCTCCATGGAACCAACAAAGAAATCAAACTCGGACCGCGATGTCTGCATTCTGTGTGCAATTCCACTTTATATTCCATAGACATGATTTTTTATTTATTGCAAAATAATTTTACTTGTGATGTTTCAATAATAACTGTTCGTATATTATTAAATAAATTTTGTTAAAATCACAAAACTATAAACAACTTTAAATGGGATCAAAATTTACAAACAATAATTACGATACGCAAAAACATATTTGTTTTTTAACAATATCTTATCGTTTGTAATAGAAATTGTCTACTTAATGTGTTGATCACTTAATATTCTATTTGTTCTATAAAAACAACCGAAGTTCTTAAATGCACTCAAATTAATTTTTGCAATAGAAACAACTAAAACTTAATATGTAATAAATTAGATCCAGAGAATCGAGAAAACAGGAAAATTTATGAAAATTATTAAGAATAATCGGTTTACTAATCGATGTATTCTCTATTAAAGTAAATGAAAAATATTTAAATAAAATATTTTATTTAAATATAAATTTTCGTCTGCATTTGTCTAATATCGGTTTGTAACTGTATATAATTTCCATATTTGTCACATTTTAATAAATTAATAAATTTAAAAAAATAAAATACAAAAAATATCATAAAAATATAAGATAGATTTAGTAGTACTGCTTTAATCATTCATACTTGGTTATCAGAAAATAGAAAATTTTCTACAGTGTAATTTTATTGTAACAAAAAATTCACAAAACAAGTACACTGTACTTATTTTAAATCAGAATAATTACTATTCACATTCTGAGTCATCACAATATAAGTAGTAAGATCAGACATTCCTAGCACACGTTTCCATTAAAACTTTTAATCCATGTTTTATTTGGTTATTTAAACAGTAACTTGTTCGCTGATAGAAAACCTGGTTCACGTAGTGGGAATGGTTAATATGATGTTTCTAAAGCCATAAAATAGAAATCATTTTCAAATTATCAAAATTACTCATAAAATTTTTAGTATGTTAAGCATTCATTACAACGGGTTCTGTAAATACCATTATATTTACATCAAAGAATGTCCGTTCATAAGACTTCACAAATGTATCCAGTTATTGTTGGCCTGACTTGGCATCATGTTGCTATGCTTAAGAAGCCCTTAAGTGGTATTTGACCAAAAGGAGCAAATCCTCAAAACTGTGTGGAGCTAAGGTCAAAAGTGTGGTAAATTTTAGACAAAGATGAAAAAAGAAACATGTTCTCGAAAAAGGTTCAAAACTTTATCACTAATGATTAAAATTTAAATATTTTTTTGTAAATTATAATAAATAATTTCAATCAAGTAAAAATTAGAACCGCTAGTTTTATTAAAATTGAAATATATGTATGTTAAGAATTTGTCTACCTCACACCTTAACTACATATAAATTTACCTGCTTTAAGTTTTAAAAAAGTGTATGAATTACCAAAGTTAATCCAGTAACAATGAAAAAAATTTTCTAACATTGCAAAGACTAGTTAAAATTGGTCTTTATTAACACGTTTTATAAGCTGAAAACTGTTTTGGGTGAGCGGATTGGACCGAGATTGTTCTAATTTAAAATATACATAAAAAATTATTAAAAAATTCATTGTACTGAGTTCCAATGGAATTGGTCTTTATTAAATTGTTTTAAAAGCTCAAACCCGTTTTCCGGGAAGGGGCGTGTATGGGAGCTATATGAAAATATGAACCCATGGTAATGAAATTTATAATATACTTAGAATATTTCGAAAACTAATCGTGGCAAATTTCAATAGAATTGGTTCAAATTTAAGAGTTTTATAAGCTATAAATCATATTCCAGAAAGGCCCTTATATAGGAGCTGGGTAAATTAATGATCCCAGAACAATATGACTTCTTTGGAATTATTATTGTATCAAAATAAGTATATATGTAAATTTTCTTAAAAATGCGGCCCACATGACACACAGAGTTTGCGATGTGTCGAAATTTTGCATATTATAGCTTATAATTTTTTCTTGTTAATCAGATTTATATGATATATATATATATATAATATATATATATATATATATATATATATATATATATATATATATATATATATATATATATATATATATATATATATATATATATATTATATATATATATATATATATATATATATATATATATATATATATATATATATATATATATATATATATATATTTTTTTAATTATCCTAATATACTGCTATATTATAAATATATATATATATAAGTAACGATATCTAACAACAAACTAATTATTTTAATCAGTTGAAAAAATTCTAGTTTTTTTTTCCAAATTCATTATATTTAATATTTAATTTAATTAAACAAAATAATACAAATGTATGACATTGGGATGAACCTCATCATCATCACCACATCATCACAGTCCACATCGCCCAATTTAAGAAGTGAATATTGAAAGTCCCTCTGCTCGTCCACCTCCATCCCTACGTGTAACTACCGAAGTGATTATTGCTCCGCAACCACAGCAAAGACCAACTGAAATAATACGCGTTCAATAACAAACCACCACGTGAAGTAACGATGGTAATTCCAGGATCTTAACCACGTCCAGAACATTGGGATAATCGTCCTCTTTGGTAGTAAATATCAATAGAAAATTATATTAATTATTAAAATGTGATGTGAAATATATCAAAAAATATAAAATAAAAAATTAATGTAAATAATTTAAGTGTAATTTAAGAATATGCGATGTATATAATCCAGAATTATATGGAAAATAAACCACATATTATGTATTATTTCGAATTATACGAAATCTCTAATGAGTTCAACTGCAAAAAAGAAAGACTTTAAAATAATTCTGTAGAAAAGATGTTCCTATATTTCAAAAAAAAATTTTTAATTATTTTGTTTTTTTTTTTTTTTTTTTGTTCGGATTTAAGGCTTCATTTCCATGTGATTGAGAACACATTGCTAACAAAACTGAATTTTGGATTAATATTCCCAAAAAAAGTAGCACTGACAGTTCAGAGAATCTCCTTTCAAACTAGCAATGGTACTCTTCAATGCTCTTTTTAAACAATGCATCTGAACAATCTTAACGCATTGCGGTGCGTTAGGATCGTGAAATATTTTAATATACTTCTCATGTTATATACCTTTGGAAATATGGAAACATTATTTTAAATGCCAGTCAAACATATTGCGATCATATTTTTTCTTATTTAATAAAAATAATTTTGTTACAGCAACGAAATTTTTATCAAAATAAAATAAATTAAAAAACGACATTTCACTTCGCAAATCTACGAAAAGTTGAAAATGTTATAACAATCTAAAAATTATTTGCGAGAATTATTTCATTCAAAATGCTTGTAAAGTACTTTCATGATGAAATAAGCCCACAAATTAAAGACTAAATAACTGTTTAAATGAAGAAAAATCCAAAAATATTGTTGTTGTTGTTGTTTTCAATACAAAAAACTAAGAACACAAAGGTTGAAATTAAAATGTTGATAAAAAATTGTTCCGTGGGAATACGGTACAGCATCATAAAGTTTTTAGATACAAAATAATTGAAAGTTTACACGTAAAGATGATTATTTATCTGCAAATTATAAATTGAAAATGATTGAAGACAATTTCGAAAAAAAGCGAAATTCTTCAAAAGATAGAAAAAAACCCGAAACAAGTTTGAGGTACCTTTAGAGTCTTGCTAATATCTGAACCATTTATGAACCAATTTGCTTGGATTTCATTAGCAAAATATCGAAAGCATTTCCAATCGTTTGATATACATATCACATACGTTCACTATTGGTCGGCATCATAAACTTGATTTCAACCGACACGCGGACGGACGGACATCGCTCAATCAATTTCTTTTTTATATAGATTCACTTTTGTGGGTCTAAATCGAAAAGTATGGAAATTACAAACGGAATGACAAACTTATATATACCCTTCTAACTTAGTCAGGTGAAGGGTATAAAAATAAAAAAACATTTGAAATTTTCCAAAAATTTTGAAAAAAAAAATCAGCAAAAATATTTCGAAGATGAAGACGATATTTGCTGGAGAAGTTTTAATTTAGTGACAAAAATGTTTAATGAATAGTTTGGAAAGTATGTGCTTCAATCATTTATGGATATTATTTTCCATATTTTTAAGGACAACCCTAGTTTGGCGAATTGGAACGGTGTTACTGAAGGTTGTAAGCATTTAGTCAATCGTTTGGCTGCCACTCTTTATAGAAACCCGACATTGGGGATTAACTGACACATTCTATTCATACAAACCAAAACCAGGGATCCTTTCAAAATCACTTACTCCGCTGTTCGATGAATTATTCAACACAAAACCAAGTCGCTTTGGCATTATTATAATCTCTACTGGAATCACTGTAATTGTGTCAGAAGTTGGAAATATAAACACTTTGGAATACATGCGGCTTAGAAAAAAGTTATGTAAAACAATGAAAAGCAATTTGCAGGATATATATAAATGTATATAATCTTTAGTGTAAATATTCCTTATGAAAACAATTCATTAACATTTTATTACTATTTCGGAATAACAACTGTTATTGAACTAATTAGGAGAGAGAAATCATAAAAACTATTAATAGTTAACAGTAATTTGAACCATCATGAAACTTAATTGAAATAATTATGAAAATTAATTGAAACAATTACGAAAATTATTATAAATTTAATTTATATTATCATTTTGGTGATAGGAGCAAAATCAAATAAAAAATTAATTAATATAAGTAATTTTGTAATTGAACTTGATATTTAATTTTTTCTGTGTATTTATTTTTGAATTGGGTTAATATAAGGCTTGTGGACTGGGAAGAAAACTTTCTGGTATATATTTAAGATACTGAAAAATCAGGCTCTGTGCTTCCGGTATAGTAATTTAAACTAATAAAAATTCTAAACATATTTATGTAACCTGCTAACAATACTGTTATATTTATTATATTGTTAAAATTAACCCTGCTCATTGTAATTTTCCATAGTTCTAGAAAAATTTGTCCACATCGTTTGTTATCAGTTTATAAGAAAGGATTTTTGTTTTTTGTTTTTTTTTTTTTTTTTGTTAATTGGACTTAAACAAAAATTTAATTTTAGCATACAATTGTACGTGCTGCATTACCATGCAAATGATCATCAAATTCTGATTAACAAGAAAAAAGTTATAGGCTATAATATGCAAAATTTTGATACACCCAAATTCTGTGTATCATATGGGCCGCAATTTTTAATATAATTAGCGAAATTTGTCACATATACTTATTTTGATACAGTAATTAATTCAAAGAAGTCATATTTTTCTGGGATCATTAATTGATCCAGCTCCCATATAAGGCCCCTACCCGGAATATGATTTATAGCTTATAGAACTCTTAAATTTGAGCCAATTCTATTAAAATTTGCCTCAATCAATGAACAATGATTTTTCTAACTATAATTAAAGTATATTATAAATATGAACAGTTGGTACATATTTTGTTGTAGCTCCCATATAATACCACTTCCCGGAAAACAGATTTGAGCTTATAAAAATTGTAAACAACGACCAATTCTATTGAAGTTCCACACTTTTATTTTTGTTGGTACTTCTTAGCAAATATCGGTCCATATTTTGTTACACTAATAAGATTTTTAAACTTAAATCAAATCTATTGAAATTGAGCACAATTATTGCTCTTAGGCCCTTTTTGCAATTAGGCCCCTTCCCAGAAAATGGTTTTTAATTTGATTCAATTTTTATAACCTCCACTACCACAAGTGGTGAAGAGGGTATATTAACTCATCTCAGACACCATAATACATCAAATCAAAATCTAAGTCTGTCTGTCTGTTGTTGTTCACATCCACAAAAATTGACGGAGCTCAATGAAATTTTGGCAGAATATTTTATATAGGCCTGAGAAGTTTTCCTTTAAAATCAGCAAAATCGGTTCAATATGTTTAAAGATATAGACCGAAATCTGAGTCAACCTGTAACTTCAAGGGAAGATCTTTCGTATAATTCTCAATTATAAATCAACAAATTGGAATGAAAATATGCCATAATATTAGAATATATATGCTTTATTTTCATTCTAATAATTATCAAAATCGGTTCAATAGAAAAAAGTTGTAGCTAAAAATGTAACTAATTGTATGACTCATTAGGTGTTCTGTGTTATAAGTATTTAAGGAAAACGTAACGAGCTTTCTTACTTGTAAATTTTAATTTAATCAGAATAATTTGTTGTGACTAAAACAACAATTATATTTTTACTTTCAACATCTTTGTGTACGGGAACGATTTTGTGTAAGTTCTGAATAAAAACTGGGAATAAAACACATACTTTTAAATTTATTTAACCTTTTATTTGTATAAATATATATAGTATATTGGTGTAACTATAACTGCATCCGGTAATCTATGTCCTACTGTTGTTATAATATTAACCATTATTATAGTATTGACCTTGGTAAGGCGCGTCAGGATATTTTGCAGCTGGTGTTACGACCACAACTTCAGTCTAAGGAAGAGGAGGTTGAGGATGGTATGGAAGATTTCAACTGGAAATAATATCAATCAAAATACCTGGACGATGATGGTAATAGTGATAACGATAGCGATATAGATCCTCATAATATGGTGGTGGTGTCATAGCGAATGTGTTATTATTATGTTTATCGATTGCCTTGATCGCAACGAAGCGTCAAAATATTCAAAATACTGCGTCATAAAGAAATTTTATATTTTTTATAACTCTTAAACCAATATTTTGTTTTTGTTCTTTTTTTATGTTTTCAAAAACAAAACATATTGAAAATATACTTTCCAGTGATTCGCTTCCAATGTTTTTTTCTTTTGTATAAAATTATTAATCGACCACACGTTCCAATCAGAGATAAGAAAATATATAAAATTATTGTTTTTGCGTATTTGAATGACTCACAATACGATAAAAAGAACAACAACTAATAATATTTATAATATTTACCCATTTGTGTTTAGATACGAATCTAAAGGTATTTTTGGACAACAATTTATAAAATAAAACAGGAGAAAAAACAAAACATTCTATCGCAAATAGGAAGTGTATTTAAAAAAGAACCATATTTAAGATTGTAATGTTAAATTGTAAACAAATTTGAAAACATTTAAAATAATTAATTAATTTACTACAGAAGTAATATAATAAAGAAATCATAAATATATATATATATATATATATATATATATATATATATATATATATATATATATATATATATATATATATATATATATATATATATATATATATATATATATATATATATATATATATATATATATATATATACTGTAGTACGTGCTCCATCAGTGTCCAAAAGATCATTAAAAACTGATTAACAAGAAAAAACTTATAGGCTATAATATGCAAAACTCTGATACAACCCAAATTTGGCACAATTAATTTTTTAAATTCTTTTAATATATATTATAAATTTTATTAAAATGGGTTCATATTTTTATATAGCTCCCATATAACGCTCCTTTCCGGAACACGGGTTTGAGCTTATCAAACAATTTTATAAAGACCAATTCCATTGCAACTCAGTACAAAGAATTTTTTAAACTATTTTAATCTCGGTCCATATTTCGCTGTGGCTCCCATATCAGGCCCCTCATTGAAAACAGTTTTCAGCTTATAAAACGAGTAAATAAAGACCAATTCTATTGAAATTCGAGACAATTATTTTGCTAATTGTTTTAAAGATATTATATTAATTTGCTCTATATCGGTCCATATTTTCCTATAGCTCCCTTGTAACAGCATTTCCCGGAAAACGAGTTTGAGTTTATAAAACATTTAAATAAGGATCAATTCCATTATAATTTAGCAAAATATTTTTTCTAACTATAATCAAAGTATATCATAAATTTTAACAATCTCGGTCCTAATTTTGCTGTAGCTCCCATATAAGATCCCTTCTCGGAAAACAGCTTTGAGCTTATAACAAGCATATTAGCCCTTCACAATACACGTGGTGAAGAGAGTATATTAACTTTGTCATTCTGTGTATAACGATAAGAATGAATTATTTCAGACCGCATAATGTATATATACTGTTACTTCAAATCAAAATCTCACATCCACAAAAATTGACAGAGCTCAATGAAATCTAGCCTAATAGAAAAAAAGGCCAGTTCAGTAGAAAAAAGTTAAAACCAAAATTATAACTAATTTTTGACTCATTAAGTGTTTATGTTTTATATAATATGCATACTTGTGAGTGTATACGTGTATATATATATCTATGGAACCTAACATATTAACTTCACACGAATTTGTGGTGGAGGGTATAGAAGATTCGGTATAGCTGAATAAAGCATTCTTACTTCTTTTAATTACTGTACAATGGAAAAGTGCCATTTCAGTTTATTATGAAATATTTAATAAAGTTATTTAAAAATTGTAGGTGATATAATAATTAATTAAATTATAATAATTTTAAAAAATGTTAATACACGTTGTAATATCAAATTAACTAAAGTTTCCTCAAGAATATTTATGTGAATTTCTATTTGCAAATATTCAGAATTTACAAAGTTACAGCATTACTAAAAAACATATCAATCAAAGTTTAATTAATTATTCCAGGTGATAGTGAAATATGCAGATGCATTCACGTCTTTAAATTATGGAAAAAACACAGTACATGTTTTAACTTAATCTAAGGTAATTTTTTATTATTAAATTATTAAAAATATATATTTTATTGTTTTAAAAATTATTAGTAGAAATTCTTTTCTATTAAGATGCGTTCAGTAACCAGGATTGTGATAATGTGTTGGTGGAGGTCCTGGAGGAGGAATATAATAACTAGCTGGTTGACCCTGTGGATATGCCGGTTGAGCTGTTTGAACTACAACAACTTGTTGTGAAGGAGGTGGTGGAGGTGGATGATAGTGATGATGATGATGATGATGACGACGCCATGTTGGTACAATTTCAATTTTTATTCCAGGACGATGGTGATGATGGCGTGATGGAGGCGGATAACAAGGCTGCTGATAGACTGGAGGTGGTGGTTGACAAGGTGGTGGTGGTTGACATGTAGGTGGTGGTGGAGGAGCCATATTTTATTTTAATTATTTACAATATTTGTTAACGTTATTTCACTTTTAAAATATTACTGATTAATATATTTAAAATATTTTACACGATTATTTACTTCTGCTCAGTTATTATTGACTTATCTGTTAAACGTCTGGTATATTACTATCGGAATTGTATTGATTTTCATTATTATTGTAGCTTTGCAAATAATCAGTTCTATTAATAACACCCCGGTGAACATTATTTGTGATAAGTTGCTCTAATCAAATTAAAAAGATGATAAAACACCAAAGATAATAAATATTCCACATTTTATATGAGACAAAAGAAACACACAAAATAATATGTAAAATGGCATAACTTATATTGCTTTGACTTTCTAATAAAATTAATTACAATACAAAATATTTAACACTTTATTACACACATACATCCATATAAGGATGTAATTATTTTCTAGTTCACAGCACATTAACCATAAAATAAAATAGTTCAAAATTTTTAATTAGAAATAATTCATAACATAAATATCAAAATGAGGTTGAGATTTTATTTATTATTAGATGAAAAGCTTTATGTTGTACACTGCACTAACAGAAGTATTTAACAGAAATATATTAACTTTATCATATTAGAGATTAAAAATCAGTGTATGAAATCGTTTTTTAAAATCAGTTCATTTAAATATTCTCCTCCGATATTTGAAACTAGGGATAATAAAATTTCATAAATATTTTTTACTAAAACGGATACATTAATGGAAAAGTGACGAAAAGTACTACTATCAAATTAGGGTGGTCTCTATACAAAAAAATGTGACTAGAATCAGAGAAAAATTGATACGATTTTCAGAAATTCATCAATGGTTAAAAATAAGCTCAATTTCGTTCTCTGATGATTTTGGGATTGGTTGTCAATTTCTAGTATTCATTTCTGCCACTGGTATTGGATCATACGCCTTAAACATGATAATGATTTTGCCTAAAATTGATAGACTTTGTAAGAGTTATCTCTTTATTTAAAAATAGTTGCACCTAAGAGGAAAAAAATCCAAAGTGAATCATTAAAAGAAAACAAGTAATAATGCTTTATTCGGCTGTGCCAAAAATCAACACCCTCCACTACAATGCGTGTAAAGAAATGCGTTATTTATTGTACACACTCACAGGCGCTCACATTATATACAAGTTTCTCTTAAAAATAACACAGAACACTTAATGAGTAATAAAATTAGCTATATTTTTGGCTATAACTTTTTTCTACTGAACCGATTTTGATAATATTCGGAATGGTAATAAAATATATACAGCCTAATATTATGAATGAATTGCATTCTAATTTATCGATTTATAAATGACAATAGGAAAAAATTAATAAATACACTGACACAATTCCATTGAGCTCTGTCAATTATTGTGGATATGAGCATGCCAACAGCAGACAGACGGACAGACATAGCTAAATCAACTCAGATTTTCATTTGATGCAAGAATGTATATAAATTATGAGGTCTGAGGTGATTCCTTCTTAGCGTTTAACACGGAATACCAAAATTAATATTCACCAGGGTATAAAAATTGGTTGATCTACATATAGTAGGTCATTATTGACTAGCTCAAAACCATTTGCCGGGAAGGAGTCTTATATGAGAGCTGTAGCAAACTATGGATCGAGATTGGCAATTAGAAAACTTATTGTGTCGAACTTCAATAGAATTAGTCTTTAATTATGCACCGACATTGGCACGACAAATTAATAATATATACTCAGGCCTTTCAGGAAAGTGATTATACCGAATTTTAATAGAATTGGTCTTAAGTTGTTAGTTTTATAAGCTAAAATCCGTTTTCCGGGAAGTGTCCTCATATGGTAGCAATAGCAAATTATTGACCAACATTGGTCAAATTAATATCATATATTCAAGATAGTTAGAGAATCAACTGCATAAAATTTCATTACAATTCGTTCATATATATTAGTTTTACAGCTATAAACCATATTCCAAGAATTTTTGTTCAATTCCACTTACTTTTTTGAGGTTGTCTCAAATGTCGGTCTATAATTTTCTTGTTAATGATCCGATATATATGAATTAAATAGGAAACTGCTAAGGACAATAACAAATAATTTGGGCAAATTTCATAGAATTCGGATAATTTTGCCAGGCATGAGAATATTTCCAACAGGCAGACAGACTGACGGACATAGCTAAAGTTAATACGATGCAGGAATATATATACTTTATGGGGTCTTATATGATTTCTTCTACTAAAAAGTTATTTCAAAATAAAATGAAGCCTTTTGAAGTCCTAAACAACAACATATAATTTGTTTCGAGCGGCAAAAACATAAAGGGCTGTATTTTTGGCAATGGCAAAAGAATACTATTTACATTTCTGAAAATAATATCAACCATTCTTTCAATCTGGGAGTTGACTGCCACAACTTTTTTTCGCCCATCCTACTATAACATCGAATGTTGACCCATTTTTGGACAGTTTTTTTTTTTTGGACTTAATTGGCTCTTTTCGCGTCCAAAAAAATCCTAAAAATATGTCTGAATTCTGTACAAAATTCCAAATAATTCTTGTGCAAGAACCATATACATGTGTATGTGGATTCAATGCATTATTGCTAATTTAGCCATTTAGTGGCTAAATTTAACAATTTTCAGTCTCGTTTAGCCACAATTTTGCCATTATTTTTTAGCAATTTTTTTAGCCATTTTTGTTTCAACTTTTTCATTTTATATTTAAACAAAAAATTTCTATATAAAACCGCTATTATATATCAGGTCCAAAATTAAAATATCTTTCCCATTAAAATTAAGGAGCAATTAAAAATTAAAAACAAGATGATTATCAATTGAAAAGTCAGTTTCCAAAAATTTTGGATCTTAAGGATAATTTTTGAAAAGCATTAAGTGACAAAAACATAAAGCTAATATTTTTCAGGAAATTATTGAAAACTAATGCATTCGATCATATTTGACAAATCTGATTTTATAGATGATTTTATTATTATTTTAAGAGTTTATAATTTATGAAAAAATTATAGTATTTTTGTTTAAATAGTTCAATTAACAACCTCTTTTTTACATATGTTGAAATGTAAATGAATTACTTTTGTTTTTCTTTCAATTTTGTGTAAATTTTGGAATAAAACTTTTAGCCACCGTTTTACCCCTTTTCATTTCATTACTATTTTTTAAAGATTTAATCACTAATACTTCTCAAGAATTGGCAACACTGATTCAATGAAAATATATATTATTATGATATGGAAATTAGAAAAAATGATTTCTTCCAAAAAGGTTAAATAATTTTTCACCTTAAGGTCAACAATTTTCTTTTGGGTAATACAACTCTACTGAAAAAATTTCTAACGCAAATGCATATAAAGCAAATCCGAGGACATTAGTGGAAACGATTACCCAGCTAGCCCTATCCGAATTTCATTATTTTTTAAATATTTATTTTAAGTTTTTTAGAGGAGGAAAAAATTGTCAAACCCAAATCGACAAATACGCTACATTTATCAACTTCTCATCCAAGAAATCTGTAATGGACCAAACGTCATATAACGGTAAGAAATGTTTAGGAAGTTTTAGTATTTTGGAATGAAGAGTGGGGAACTTTTTATTTTCCTACATTAAGGACAACTTTGTCTATATACTAGAGGTGACCAACTTTAGAGATATACTTCCCGACCCTAGGACTCATATGATACATGGCGTTTTGGAACCACTATGTGAGGTAGACCGATTATTGAAGGAACCTCTAAGTTCAAACAAAAAACATTCGTAAATTTTTCAATTATAAATATATACAAAACATAAATTTATTTCGCTTACTATCACAATAATATTTTTTCTAATCGAAATATACACATTTACTTCCATTTCATTTCATTTCATTTTCTACTGTTCAGTGTAGGGTTTCCAAAACTCATCACAACAGAATGAAGTTTACTTACTTATTTTGTTATTAATATAAACAATTGAAAATTTAATGACAGAAGGATAAAATTCAAACTTCAATTGATTATTGCAGTTGACTATCATTATTGTTCATCCATTGATTCACTCATTCAATCACTTAATTGGGCCAATATTAATTATTTGATCACCTTATGAGTAACATTATATGAATGTATATAAACTCACATATACATATAATTAACCCATCATAGTACTAAGTGTTTGTACTATGTCGTTGTATATTAAGTTAAGTATTTCATTACATACATACATTTATATTTTAACATTTAGATTTGTGTTAGAGCATCATCATCATTATTATCATCATTATGCTTTTTGCACTAAATTTTAATTATATTTAAACTGGATTTTCAATTGATTTTGTGTGAAAGAGTAAACAGAAAAATCCTTTCGTTGATTTTAAATGGATATAGAAGTGTTTGTATTTTTCCCCTTTTTTCGATTTACCTTTTTTGAAAGCATGACTTTTTTCATGTGATTCAAAGTTTTCACTTTTTAAGAGCAGAATACTTACATACGATGTCTATACTTCAAAACTGTTGTAAAAAATTCAAAACACACACACACGCATAATTAGATATGCATGCTTTTTCTTCCCAATGCATGTGTATATCATGTATAGGGTTTCCTTTAAATCCTTTGTAATCGAATATTTTTGATTTAAAATATGAAACATTAGAAACACTTGATTCGTGATATATGTGAAGATTCTTAAAACTGGAAATTTGAGTTTTTTATTTTGTTGTTTTTTTTTTTATTGGGTACACACTGGGGGTTTCTAATTCAGCCATGGATATTTTACAATAAATATATATGTATATATTTTTTTAAGTCTAAAATGCTATTAAGAATTTTCTGTAAGCATTTAAGCCTGTAGAGTTTTCGACATTTTAAAGCCAATTATATCGGTGTATATATCGAAGTGCCGATTATCATAGAAAATATTCCTATATAAAGCTCCTTCTCACAGTATGCTTTAAGCTTACAAAATTCTCAAATATGCACCAATTTCATTGCAATTCAGAACATTTATTTATATACCTATCTTTAGCATAAGCCGAATATCGGTTCATACTTGGTTGTTGCTCCTATATAAGATACACTCCGGGAAATAGATTTAAGTGTTTTATAAAAGCTTTAAATATGGACCAATTCTAATAAAATTAGACACAGCATTTTTCTTAATGTAAGTATCTACTTTCACGAACATAGGTCCATTATTGGTTGTAGCCGGCATATAAGTCTACCTTCCCACAGAGGGTTTTAAGTTAATTAAATCCTTAAACAGAGTTCGATTCTTGTGAATGCGGAACCAGATATGTTCTGAAGACTAGTTTAAAAATACGTTCCTTGAAAAATTGATTTTTTGAGTTGTGACTATGAAGATGTAGGAAATATCAGATATAATTACTTCAGCACAAAGACGATGCTTACTAATATTTCAGTACTTCACCTGGAATCGTTAACTTATTTTTTAGGTTTCTATAACTCTCACATAAAGATCAGCCTTCGAAAATCACTTTTAAAGCATTTATCTCAAACAAAAACCCTCCACCACAAATGCGTATGGAGTTAATAATAACAAAGAAACCTTAATAAAATTACTCATATATTTTTGGGTACAATTTCATTGTGCTCTGTCAATTATTGTTCAAAGAACAGACCGTCAAATACAGCTAATACTAAAATATAAATTTGTTTTTATACGAACTTCTTACAAAAATAATCCACATGAACAATTTTAAGAAGATCAATCCACAACTGACCATAGCTCCCATACAGATCCTTGATAGACCAAAACTATGGGGTAATTTTAGGATTGAAATGTATTATTGACTTTAAGGACTTTAGGATTTTCATTATCTCTTTAACATAATCTAACTTTAGCAATATAAAATAATTACAACTGATTTTGCCTAAAGAATCTTTTGGTATTTTAAATAAAATATAAAAGTATGTTAATTTAATAAAGTCAATACCCTATCAATTCGCATATACTTATGTATGTATGTATGTATGTATGTATGTATGTATGTATGTATGTATGTATGTATGCATATTTGACTATTACATACAATTTGGGTCATCGATTTTTATTGCACCAAAACACAATAGTTGTGGCGGTATTTGTTCGCCATTCAACCGAATTCAACTAAATAAAGTGTGCGATTTAGTATAGATTTTATATATAAAGGACTTTAATACACTCATCAAAAGAGTGTTAGCAAAGCAAAATTTTATTGAATTAATTTCAATATAATATAATTTGTTTAAAAAAGCTTTTATTTTCTAATTTCTTAAAAAAACTAAAATGTCTTTTCTTTGAATTCAATTAATTTTTTGCAAGCAAAAAAATTGTTATTTCTTTTAGTGTAGTTTTTATTGGGAACTAACGCAATTAAAGTGTCCTAATCCATTAACAAAGAATGTATTTGTTTTCGACGATAATTAGCATTTTAAACATTAAAAATAATCATTCAAATCGACTAAACTCAATAGACAAATAAACTCAAATACAATAAAAAAGAACACAAGAATACAAACAAACAAATTCAAAAATAAAAATCTTTTAAAACAAATTGTTGTTCAATTACAAATTTTTTTGTAATCGAACAACAATTTCGTTAAAAATAAAAATAAAAAAAAAACTTAAGAAACAAGAAAATTGAAATCAAACAACATCAAGAATTTTAATTTTAATCGAAAGTGATAAAAACATAATCTTTAAGGGCAATTAAACTTATTTTATGATTTTCATTTTATTCCTGTATTTTCAGAGTTGAGGCAAATTTGCGGTTAATAGGCTTCATTTAACACACAGTGACATTGGCTTGCAGTGACAGTGGTCGATATTGTTTGTGTGTTGGTGGGTTAAATTGTGTCGAGTTGGTCAGCCTTGATTTCAATAACCTTCTCACAAAAAAGTGAATACTTTATATTACATCATTCCATTTGTAACACTATATTTATATTTATATTTATATTTATATTTATATTTATATTTATATTTATATTTATATTTATATTTATATTTATATTTATATTTATATTTATTTTATATTTATATTTATATTTATATTTATATTTATGTTTGTATTTAATGTAGTGTTACAGATAGAAAATCGGATCGCCTGCGATTCCGTCTTTAGTACAAAATGCCAAAAATAAGACATTTTTATACCCCATACCACCTGGTTCTTGGTCTATTAGGGGTTTATGCTGTTGGTTGTAACATACAGAAAAAATACCGAAAGTAATTCTGAATCGATTTTGAGATATCTTAATGAAAATTGGCCCAAGGACGAAGCGTGGTCATGTTCAGTAATTTAGATACCTTAAATATAAATGACCTCCCGGAAAAATGTTTTAAGCTATTGAAGTCTAAATACAAGGGATTTTAGTGATATTTGTCAAAAATTAGTCTTATGATATTTGAAAACGATGTCAACATTGCATTGTAGAGTATTACATAGTCGGGCTTGCCTGACTATAACTTTCTTACTAGTTTTTTTTATTACTAAATACTGGGAGAGACATGACATACTACAATAAATAACAAAAGCATGAGTGTTGTTACACCAGATGGTATTGAAACAGTTATTATGGAAAATGTCAAAAAATCATCTATATATGATCTTGTTATTCCACCGATGATAAAAAAACTTAAATTGTGATCTAAATGATTTCAACACAATCTTGAAACAAGGTGTCTTTCCAAAAAATTTTAACATCTCACAAATTTTAATAACAAATATCATCTCATCTAACCCACCATTTAAAGTACCTTGAATCATGTAATTTCAAATTTGAAATGAAGTTGAAATTGTCTAGTCGTCGCAGCCATTCTAAAAACCTTTTGCAAGACTTCTAGTTGCAGAGAATTCAGGCACAAGGCTTTATAGACTTCACTAATATGAGGCCCGGCCGCTCACTTATTCTCGCGTTAAAGAGAAAATATATTGCGAAGTACATATATATAAAAATAGATATTTTTTCCAAAATCTCAATTTTAAATTAAATTTATGTTATAAGAATTGTGTCCAAAGTTTTATTGTTCAAGAGTAAATTTGAGTCTAAGATAATTTTATTATATTTTATGGTTAAATTGTTTCTAAACATAGAAAAAATATATTTCCAAACAAGTTAAATCCTGTTTTTATAGAATTTTTTATTTAATTCAATGGAAACAATTCCATCGAAACATTTCCTTATACTTCAAAAATTAAAAAAGTCATTTGTGTCATTCTAGATTTAAGACTGTGATTGTTAAAATTACATCAAAAAAAAATCAATCTAAAATTAATTAAAATATACAAAATCAAAATTCTTTGCTTCATAGACAAAAAAAGGTTATTTAACATTATTTAACAATAAATGAGAATATTCTTGAACTTTTACTACTCGAAATTTTAGTACTTAAAAGTAATTTTAAGAATTTATCATTGTATAATTTTATACATTAATATAGAGAGATTCTGGTTTATATAAAATTATTTCTCCACAAATGTAAAACATTAAATTTAAACTAATTGAAAAAATATTCAATCTTAAATAAACTATGTTCAACGTTGATTTTGCTTCATGTTTTTTCTGTGTGTAATAAACATTATTTAACTCTTCCGAAGGAGGGAATAGCAAACAACAAAATAAACTAAATTTGGATTATTAGTCTTACTGCAAGAATATATATTCGTTTGTATTACATGCAAAATGACAGAGTTAATATTGTCGCTTTTGTAGTTACTGATGAAAGTGTTTAAAAAGAAAAAATTAAACTTCAGAACGACTAGAATTTCATACACTGAAGCAAAATTGTAGGCAAATTAAAGTTTTGAGTTTGGATTGGCGAAACTAATGAGACCGTCCCACAGGGTCTCAGTGTTTTTAGGGATTTTTATATGAAAGAATTCAGCTAGTGAAAATCTATATCCTGTAGTTTAAGAGATAATTTACTTAAAAAATTTTAAATTTTACTTTTTGACCGATCTTGGCGAATGTTATTTAGAGGAACAATTTTAAAAATTTCTCCATTTTTTTCTTTTTTTTTCAAAAAGTAGGTATGCTCTTTTTTAATCATAAAATTTTTCTAAATTAAACTATACCGTATTTGTATTCTTTTGGTGGGGTTTGTATATTGCAAAACGTTTCAGTTTCTTAATTATAATACTTCGATTTTCAAGTGGAATTTTATGAATACGTTTTCTGAGTTTTTAAAATTGTTCATTACATACAGATAAATTTTTATTGATTTAGTTTAGTATGGAATTTACTATAAGAATAATATCTATTTTAATTTTTTGTTTGTTTGTTTTGAAACACTCAATTTTAATAAAATTATAAATTGATCTAGAGAAATTTGAATTGATTCTATGGATGGAATTCAAGTTTTTTAAAATTAGATATCCCCGACATTTTTTAATTATTGTCTCAAGGTTCTCAAGTTATTGAACTAATTTTAGGACCAACAACCAAAGAGGGCTCAGTAGAGACCTTTTAAATTTTTATCTTATTTTTATCGAAATTTCGACTTTTTATAAAGCCTGGATTTAATGAACCTTCTATACACCAAAAAACCATCACGATCATCATAAAAGGTTTGCAATATGCCTTTGTATGAAATCAACAAATAAAATGTGTTAAATATAACACTGAACACTAAATAAGTCATTAAGGTTATTTCCATTTTGGATATAAGTTATTATTACTTTTTTTGGTATAATTTGTAGGAATTGTGTTGAAGTACGCATAGGTAATTCATTTGTCGATTTATTATTGAAATATTGGTTTGTATCTTTTATCGATTTAGCTGGACAAATTTCATTGAACTCTGCCAACTAATGTGAATGTGAGTCAGACTACATATGTATTATTATATTTATATTTAACAATATTCACTCATAAATGTTAGATTTCCACATGAGATACATACAAACATACAATCTCTTTATATATTTCAAAGTTCTTTATACTTCTGACAAATTCCTTTCAATTTCATATTCTTTTTTTTTTTTTGTGAAAAAGACCTTAATACATTTTATCAATATTAATATTTTTGCTACTTTTAAAAGCACTTTCCTCTTTTTCTATTTTGAGTGAGTGAGTCCATTAAATATTATGACTACTGGGAATTGGCTTAGAGATTTTTCATAATATTTTTGCAAACAGATATAAAAGTCATGGGCTTGAATTTTTATTGAGCATAATTTTACAATTTCTGTTCCAAAAATTTTTTTTATTATTAAATTTTAGAAAATGAAAATGAAAAGTTGTGATTTCCTATAGAAGAATTTTTAATAATAAATGATGAAAACAAGAAAATAGATTGAAGATTGAAGCTTTTAAGAAAGAAACAAAATTTCTAAAGAAAATTTTATCATAATTTATCTTGTATGACCCTCTGCTTTGAAAGTTGATCTTATTTAAATGAAATGGCTGGTAGTTAACTATGAAATATGATATAATTTTAACTTAATCAATATTTTATTTTCCCAATAGATGAACAATAAATACACTTAAAAATAGTCTGTAGCTTATAGTATTAAATTAAATTTTCTACTTTATTATTTCTTTTAATAAAAATTATTACATTTTTATATATTATAAGATTATATAAGAAAATAACAATCTAAAGTAACAAGAAAAACATCCGAATGCAAAAAATAAATAAAACAGTAAATTTCTCAATTACCTTTCTAGCAGTCGTGTTCGTTAGACCCACAGTTGCCAGATTCGACGATTAAAATTAAGAGCCAAAAATGTACTTTTAACGATTTATGTCCCAAAATTAAAGACTTTTCAACGGTTATTAAACACATTAAAATAATACAGTATTGAACAAAACTATTGGCACAGTAAACATTTAAGAATAAAAAAATTTTGAAAGAAAAAAAATTGCTTGAACTTAGAGGATGCCTCATATATCGGTCTATATCTTTTAATATTCTGAACCGATTTACTTAGACCAAATTAAATGGAATTCTTTCAACTTTTGTGGATGTGAGCATGCCAATAACAGACAAACAGACCGACAAAGCTAAACCGACTCACATTTTGATTTGATGGCAGAATATATATATACTTTATATGAGTCTGACATTATTACTTCATAGCATTACACACAAAATGGCACTTTACCACTTGCGGTGATGGAGGGAGTGAAAATTGAGAAAATATAGCATTCTTACTTGTTTTTGTTTTTGCGAAATATTATCGAGTTTTCTAAAATGTTCCCGGATATTTCTTAAAATGATTGTTACAAGTGTTAAATTTAATACGGTTTAGAAAAAAAATATATTTAAATTTATCTTTATATTGATGATTTTTTTTTTTTCGTTTTCAAAAAGTATATTTGACTCTTTTTGTCCAAATGTATTTAGAAATTATGGTTGGACCTAATAATGATTAATTTAAATTGAGATTTTTCTTGAAAGTTAAAAATTAATAGTGGTTATAGATGAAGAATTTTTAAGTCCATTTGGAGGTTTCCAGTCCCCACCGACCAGGGACTAAGCGAGTAGCCTTCATTTATTTGTAATATGATATAGTAGAAATTTTCTATGTAGATAGTCCTTATAAATACCTACATAAAACTAATCTCAAGCTTCTCTTTCTCTCTCTTTCAAAAGAACATTAAGTAAATTTCTTAGCACATTTTTAATCTTGTTTTATCTTAGTTCCGAGCTCAATGTAGCAACTGATAAAACTTAAAATAAAAGAAATTTATTTATATTTTCAATACATTAAGTTATGAGTTTTATTAATCTGATATTAGAATTAAAAACAAATATTATTTTTGATATTTTTGCTGAATATAGATTTCTAAAAAGAATCTTTGCGAAAATACGTTTGAACTAAAACAGTATGATAATTAGGCACAGATCTGCTCACAAATCCGATCCAAATTTGGTTAACTATTAAAAAAATTAACTTTGCTGATTCTTTCTTTGTATTAAAATAAATGTATGTGACAAACTTCAGAAATTTGATGAAATTCAATTTTATTTATTTTTATTATTACTTTTTTTTAGTTTATATATTATGAAATTATGGTCAATCAAAAGTGAAATATTTATTTAATGTTAAGAAAAGATTTGTGACCAAATAATCATTATGTAACAAGTGAAATGTAAATAACAAAATGCCAATGAAATTATGTACAAGAAATTTTTATATTATTAATGTGGACTTGATACAGTATATGTATTTCTTATCATTCCATATGCATATCAATATACGTATGAATGTATGTTTTTATCAGATTTAATGTTAAGAAGCAATTGGAATATATGTACGAAAAGTTAACTAATCTTAAATTCATTTACACAAGAGTGTTATTAAATTTCGTTTCTTTTTTGTAATCTGTACTTAAAACACCTTTTTCCAAGTATGATGAGTATCAAACATTTTAGGAATGTAACACCTGTGAATACATGTACTTCAAATATTCACATGAATTGTAATATATATGTATATATGGGTATGTATTTCCGTTAATATAGTCGTTTACATATCCTGTAGTTTCTATTAATATACAAACAGATTAAATAGTTCCCTTAGGTAACATATCAATAAACTTTGAGACTACATGCCTTTAAGACTTAAGAGAATTATATATATATATATATATATATATATATATATATATATATATATATATATATATATATATATATATATATATATATATATATATATATATATATATATATATATATATATATATATATATATATATATATATATATATATATATATATATATACAACATCGAAATGTATGTTTGTATTTCGAAGATTATGAATACAAACATACTTATATAATATTAGGTATTTGGGATCAAAAATATGATTAGCAATCATGAAACCTTTCAATAATGTTATATACATTAGACGATAAATGTGTTTATACATGTAATCACATGTCACAAATTAGGAAGTGCACGTAGATAATTACGTGTGGTTTTGTACAATAAAAATTCATAGTTTTATTCCATAATTTCTTAATATCGCTGA
Organism: Cochliomyia hominivorax; assembly: GCA_004302925.2. Lineage (NCBI taxonomy): Eukaryota > Metazoa > Arthropoda > Insecta > Diptera > Calliphoridae > Cochliomyia > Cochliomyia hominivorax. The sequence continues at coordinate 57,849,900 of PYHX02000158.1, forward strand.
AATGAACCAGTATAATTCTAAAAAGTGTTATGATATTGTGACCTGAAAAGTTATTAATAAGAACTTATAAAAGTTATAATAGTTTCATCGAGATCTTTTATATTTTATGCCACCCTATGTCAGAGTAACTCATGAGACTTATTGTCAAATATGGGCGGGACATTAAAGAAACGCTTATTCCGGAAATTTTATTTAAAAAGGGAGATATATTTAGTCAATAACTTATTTCTAGAAAGCCCTGCTTCATTGCATTGATTTGTACCAAAGGATTATCAAATCGATTATCATTAATGATTGCAGTTGGTTCTTCTTGGTTCATATTTTACAGTAGGACACTCAGAAATTTGTTTCATGTACCAAAATATTAAAGTATTTAAAATGAACTGAAATTTTGTTTAATGATAACTGATAACATCAATATAAAAAGAAATTATTGAGTCATGATAGATTCCTCAAAAGGGCGCTAAAATAATATTTTATTTGAAAAATTTTACTTAAAAATACGTTGTTTGATTTTTCTTTAAATTATTTTTAATTATGCTCACAGATTTACAGTAAAAAAAGAAAACACATCCAAAAATTTGACAAAACACAGAAATATTTGTATGTTACACCGGCGATATTTTCTACATTTAATTAAATTTTCCAAAATAGGCAATTATTCTCTTTAAAAAATAACGAGAAAAGTGTACTTTTATTTCTTAATTTTTTATTTAATTTAATTAAACAGCTGCCAGTTTTTTTTAATTCTTACATTTTCTACATAAATCCTAAAAACAGTAGTTTTAATTAAATTTGATAAAAACTATTCTTATAATTATTACATTTTATTATAAAATAACAATCTTTTGCACGAATTTTATATTATTTTATAAAAAAATTATTTTGAATGAATTTATGCACTTTATAAAAAGGATATACGACAGGTATCGGGCCGGGGGAATACCCGTGAAAATGGTCGAAGCCGAGATTATATTCGAGGTTTCGGAGGTGGTGGTCCCCCCACGGCCCCAAGAGAGGCTAGACATTTATGCTCTCCTAAAACACTCCAACCGTACATTAGAAATAACTGCGCGATAAATAAAATATAACGGTTATAAAGTAATGCACCATTATTTAAAGACATATTGAAATTACTTACAATACTGCAGAACATATTTGTATGGAAAATAAACAAATTTAAAGGAAGGGGGCTAAGTTTCAGTTAATTTTTGAAAAGTGCTATTAAGTTTTTGTATAAGTACTTAGTATTGTTGAAAGGTAATTACTTGTAAAAATATAATATGTGTACAATAAACTATTTAAACTAAATATCTTGAATAAATTTGTCAAAAATTCAAAAGTTTTTATTTTTGATTCACCTCCGTAAAACATGTAATATTTGACATTAAGTAAATTCTATAAGAATTAAGATATTTTTATAAAGTTTTAATATATATTATAAAGAAAATTATCCTTAATGTAGGACTATAAAAATATTCCCAATTTTTTTCATTCCAAAATACCCAAATTGCAATCCTTATAAAAAATTTCTTTTTTCACTAAATTGATCGCCCTGTAATTACAGGGGCCGTTCGGCAGAAAATGCTTTTGTGTGTCTACTATATAACGTAGACACACAAAAGCATTTGTAGCTAAATATTTAGGATAATTAAAAGATGCGATTTGAGAACTAAACATTTTATTTCAAAATTAACCAAATTTGGATAGGGATAATGGGCATGTCTCTGTCCCAACTTCATCCAAAATTAGTTTACACGCATTCTGCTGAAGATTTCTTCATAAATAATAAAAAATTTGTAAAGCACAGATCAAAAAAAATGTTTTATATATAAGTGTGAATAAATGTTACCACCTTTTTGTAAAATATCATTCAGATTATTATAACCTTTTTACGGATTAATACATTTATATTAATAGGGAGTCTTAATCATATATCAAAAATAAGAACTGCAATAACTCGTCTGTCTTAAAAAATATAAAAATAAACAGGACTTAAAATGGGTTAAAATTTTACTTAAGCTTGAATATTTCCCGAATTATGTAATGTATATAGAAGGACTATCTATGTACAAAATTTCTTTCTCTCAATTCACAAATGGATTTCTGTCGAATTTGTAAAAAATCAACATAACTCTTGAGAGTCATTGACTACGCGCCGACCGCATAGGGACCAGTGTTCCTCAAAATCAACTCAGAAACTTCAGCTCTACCCATTTTAAATTTCATTACAAAAGTTATTGAATTTTGTTCACAAAAAATTTATTTAGACACCCTGTACTTTAGGATAAATAGCCTATTTTTTGATATTGTATCCGCAATCAAATAAAAATTTAATTTTCAAAGACACATTTCGAGACTTTTTCGTAGGAGTTTATAATATCCATAGTAGGATTATTGGAGAGACAAACTGAAGCTATTTTATTTTTTTTTCTGATTAAATTAGTTCCTATAAAAATACTTTTTATTAATAATTTTAATATTTTTTATCTTTTGTTGTTTTTCCAAGTAATAAATAGTTATGAAAACATATTAAGTGCCTCTCAAACTATTCACTAATAAAAATATTAAGGAGGACACTTAGATTTCCTTTAAAGACAAACAAATTTATGTGAAAATACTTAAATACATCATGAAAGTCATACACACTTTCTATTTACTTTAATGATGATGGTCTATTTCATACACAAATGGTTTGAATAGGGTATATCAGGTCTAATAAATTTCATTTCAATATGATGATTAGAAAAATTAAATGGACAATGTAGTTGCATATGCGAACGATGTAACGCAGTAATTAATACAAGCGTAACATAACTGATACTGTCCACTTCAGCCTTTCGCAATTAAAAAAGTGGAAGATATCAGCACAAAATAGGTAAATCGTTAAAATTATTGAAAATTAATATGAAAGATTATCACACACTCTTTGAAATTATCCCAGCAGTTGATTGACAAATATAATCCATTTACCATTGTCATGGAGTCATGTCTAGATAGCTTTCAGTAATTGCTGGTCATTGGATATTGGGTTAACACGATGGCAGATTCAAATTGTATTTCGACGACTACTGACACATCTGAAAAAATATATGAACAAGTAAGAATGTTGCAATCTTAATAAATTTTTGACATACATTTGTTAGAACTTTTTACCCAACAATCAGAGGATTATGTTTTGGTAAAGTTATCTTTGTAAATGATGTCAGTTATACTGTACTACAGAGCATATTAACATGTTTAGATATTTTCAACACAACCCAAATTGTCCAACCATTTAAAGGCGTGACGTCAAACTGTTTCCAATGTTATTTAACAGTACAAGGAGAACTTGTCCACTGATTGAAAACCTGGTTCAGGTAGAAGGAATGGTCCACATAATGTTTCTAAAGCAAACAAAAATAAAGCATTTCTAACACGGTTAGATGGGTGCTTGGGCTAAGTTAAAGTAAGTTCAAGCATATGCAGGTTTAAAACATGCAAGGTATAAAAACTTCCTGTTCCAAGTTAAACAAATATTATGGCATAATAGATGATAAATCGTTTGGTAAAAAATAATGTTGCTAATGAACGAGGGAGTGTTAAAGATAATTTTAGGATGCAAAAGCAATCAAAATTTCTTGATATGGCAAGCAACATATAGTTGCGGCAAAAGAAGAGATTCATTTGTTACAACAGGCTCAATAAATACCGAGATTTACATCAAGTAATGTTTACAAAAAAGCTTATTCCATTCATAAGACTTCGTAATTTGTACATTTATTTTTGTTCTAACTTGGCATCTTGTCCCTATTGAAAACAAGACCTTAAGTGGTACAAGAACAATATTGTGATATTTGTACCAAGGAATAATTATACCAAAGGAAAATCCTCCAAACTTCCCGGATCTAAGATCAGTGGTAATATATTAGTTAAACAAGAATTGAAGAGCATTAAAAGGAGATGGATTGCCTTTTCGAGCAAAGTGATAGACAGCACTATAGAAACAACAATGGAAGAGTTTCCGGACTATAAAAATATATTTACTTTTGTAAATTGTAATAATTATTTGAACAAAATAAAAGATTAAAAGTAGAAGTTTAGTGAATTCCTTTTAATTAACATATATATGATAAGATCTTCTCTAGAAAATTGATATCGGTCTATATCTTTTAATATACTGAACCGAAAGAATTGTAACAAATATTCAGGCAAATTTCATTGAAGTCTGTCAATTTACGAGGTCGTGAGCATGCCAAAAACAGGCAGACATAGCTAAATCGACCAAGATTTTGATTTAGTTCAAGAATATATGGTGGTTTTAGATGATTCCTTCCTAGAGTTACGAACGGAATAACAAAGTTTATGTATTCCTTTTACCATTTGTGGTGGTGGAGGATATAAAAAGGGAACTTAAAGTAAAAAGATGTTTCTTATGTAGACAAAGATACCTTCTACCATTAAGATTAATCTGACACATGATATCTGTTGACAGTAGAACACTCATATCTAACGTGTTAAATAGAATTATGTTAACAGTTCAGTGAAATCTTACCAAACCTATTCACATTCTCCAAAGTGTATCTTGAAAATGATATATCGTTTAGTTTTAAATATTTATGTGTGTGTAGAATTGAAAATGCGTATGTACAAAAACAATACTTGTAGTAATATCGTATTACAAATAAATAAACATTTAATTAAATATTTTTAAGTGTAACTAATTTTACTTTTCTATTCCATATGAAATAATGTAATAAATACATTAATAATTGTATTTAATTTACTCGCCTCTCCTTATAATGAGATTGTGAAAAAAGGTTGTAAAAACATATTAACTAATTAATATATTTATTTATTTATTTATTTATTTATTTATTTATTTATTTATTTATTTATTTATGATTATTTATTATAATTGTTATTGTCGCCTGCTTGTTAATTTATATATACATATATACGTACGTTCATATACATATACATATGTGCGTAACTACATGCCCTTTAAGACTCTTGTAACGCCCGTCAGTCATTCAGTTCGTCTTTATGTCCATATATAGATGTCTAGCTGTTTGCATGTTCTTTCACTTTAGTCTTGTTCTTTTTATACCCTACACCACCGAATTTTGTTGGGGTATTATGCGTTTGTGCTGATCTTTATAGCATGCAAAAACAACGGCGTTACACTCATAAGTATACCATTCGACTGAGAATCACTTTCTGAGTCGATTTAACGATGACCGTACGTCCGTCTGTCCGGCTGGCTGTGCATTAAAACGCTGCGCACAGTCTACAGGTCGCAATTTTTTAAATATTGAATGAAATTTAGTGAATATTATTATTTTCGTCTAAGAGCGAAGTCTACTAATATTTGTGGTACCTTCCATACAAATGTCCTAAATACTACTTTGGCACAAGTAACTTTTATTATAGTCTAAAACGATGTGCCAAAAAACGCGAGGGTCGGTTCAATATTTCTCATAGGTCCCATACGATCCCCTTTCAATATATCTCTTTTAAGGACAAAAATCTCACATATATGTCGGTACTGTAATATTAATTGATCAAATTAAGATAAATATGAGCAAGAATCAATATGCAAAATTATACAAGTTTCAGTTCATAATTTTTGAACCCATAAAAAACGCATAAATTTATCATAAATTGAAATAGTGTACTACACACTCAAGAATGAATCAGATACTCAAATTATTCAAGGGTCGTTAATTTTTTTTTCGTAACTACAATTTTTAACCGACGATGTTGTGTAGGGAATAATATAGTCAGACTTGACCGACTGTACATTCTTACTTGTGTCTATTTCTACTTGTGGATACTAAGGGAACAATAAAACTCTATTGCTTTTACTCCCACAAAACAAGAGAATTAAAAATGTTATTATCCTTAACCGCTTTCCTTGAAACATACACTCACAAATACATATTTATATGTATGTTTATATCCATTGTAAAAGTGATGAATGTTAATGGGAAAATTGCTGCTCTGTATGTGTGTATGTTTGTGTTTATTAAATACTTAACCCCGTAATGAACACTTGTCATGACTAAGACGCTTTTCTAAGCGGAAAATAAAAATAATTAAAAACTTCACAAAAAAGAAGAAGAAAATAAAAAGAGGGAAATAATTTTGATTAAAAGGGATGACTATTCTCAAACTTTATCAGCGAGAAGCAATAAAATGACAAAAACATTGTCAAAAGTAACTACAACAAGTGAGAATTCTATATTCGACTGTGCCGAATCTTAAATACTCTCCACCACGAATATTATTTAAAAAATTAGCATGAGTTGAAGGTATTACGCCAGAAAACTACAGTGAAATATGGCAACATATTCTTGAAATTATCTTCAAATATTGCTACAGGGCTAAAGATTTTAATGGTCCATTTTATTAAAAAAGTAATGATAAGGAAAAGAAATTAGATACGTATATGAGAGCTATAGCAAAAAAGGGCCAGATTTATAACATATATTGATGACAGTTAGAAAAACTTCAATACCTGGGTTTTATTTAAGAGTTTTATAAGCTTTAACTCGTGTTCCGGGAAGTGACGTTGTATTGGAGCAATGGTAAAATATCGACCAGGATTCATAAAATTTATAAAAATAGTTAAAAAATAACAGTTGTGTGGAGTCTAATATTGGCGCTATCGCACAATATGGATTGAGACTGTTCAAATCAACAATATGTATTTTATACATATGTAAGACAACTGGAATCTTTTATGAGCTCAAATACGTTTTCCGGAAGGGGGCGTCATATGGGAGCTATATCAAAATATGGACCGCTTGTTTAAATTAATAAAGTATATTTAGGAAAGCTAGAAAATTAATTGTGTCGATTTTATTACAATTTGTTATTCTTAAATATTTTATAAGTTAAAACCCGATTTTTCGTAAAGGGATGTTATATGGAAGCTATAGGAAAATATTTGCCGAGATTGGCCAAATTAACAACATAAATTTAAGGCGATTAGAAATTCATATTGAAAAGTTCTATAAGCTATAAACCATACCCTGGAAGGGGCCCTATATTGGAGCTACATCAAATAAAGGCCCCAGCACAATCTAGTTTCTTTGGATTTATAACTATATCAAAACAAATATAAGTGACAAATTGAAAAAAAATATTTTAAAAATTGTGACCTATACAGCACACAGGTTTTGGGGCGTGTCAAATTTTTTTTCGCTGGGATGCCCGATATAGGAGCTTCATCAAATATGGAACGAGATTGTTCTTATTTAAAATATACATCAAAAATAGTTAGAAAAATGTTTGTACCGAATTCCAATGGAATTGGTCTTTATTCAATTGTTTTATAAACTCAAACCAGTCTTCCAGGAATTGGCGTCATATGGGAGCTATATCAAAATATATATACCTATGTTAATAAATTTATAGCATATATTTAAAATAGTTAGAAAATTAATTGTGCCAAATTTCAAGATAATTGGTTCAAATTTAAGAGTTTCATAAGCTATATTTAATATTGCGGGAAGGGACCTTATATGGGAGCTGGATCAAATAATAACCCCAGAACAATATGGCTTCTATGGATTTATAAGTGTATTAAAATTAGTATATATGACAAATTTCAGTAAATTACCTTTAAAATTGCGGCCATATGACACACAGAGTTTGGAGTGTATAACAATTTTGAATATTATAGATTATAAATTTTTTCTGTTAATCAGATTTTTGTGATCGGAATTTTATGGTTGTTTCAGGTATCGGTTAATAACTTCATTAGTAATAAACCGATATAGCTGGCTTTAAATAAGGAAATGATAAGGACAGTAACCAACAATGTGGCAAAATTTTATAGAATTTAGAGGTAAGTATGTTTCCTACAGACAGACAGACGGACATAGCTAAATCGACTCAGTTTTTGAATTGATGCAATAATATAAATGCATTGAAGGGCCTAAGATGATTCCTTCTTGGCGCTACACACGCAATGACAAAGTTAATATACCCTCGTCAGCACTTGTGGTGGTGGAGGAACATATATATATGAGATAATGCTTATTGTTGATTATGGAATTGTAAGAATATTTTTATTATGATGATGAAATAAATACTTCATTCTCTACGAAATCATATTCAACTTCATCGCCATTTCCATTGCCATCGTCATCATCATTGCCATTTCCACTTGGCTCTTATTTTCTCCATTTCATTTTATTTTATTTCATTTTCATTGTTATTTAGTATTGTTTTGTACTCTATTTTATTTACAAACGGAAATTAAGTGTATTTTTGTTTCGCATTGTAATCTATTTTTATGAATTCTTGCAACTATTATGTTTCATAAAAGCACTTGGAACTTTATTAAATCTGCCTAATAATGTTTAAAATATCGTAATAAAATATATAATTATTGCTTGAATAAAAAATGAAAAAAGTTAATGAATTTCAAAGAGAAATAATTTAAATTACACAACGAAAAAGGATACTTATTTTGGCTGTGAAAAAAAAAATTTAAATTAACTAAAATAAATAGAAAAGTTTAAAATGTATTTAAAGGCATTTCTGCGATTATTTGACATTTCAAATAATCAAAATCTTTTGCAAAATTTTTCATTTAAATAAATTAAATAATTTCATTTTACACTCTACAATAAACGATATACTTATGTGTTAAACTTAATTGCAGGCAAAACAATCAATCGTGCCCTACACAAAGGCTTTGCATACTATAATATTTGCTAACAAAGTCTTTATCTAATGGGTCATGAAGTACATTCTACTTTTCATAAAGCTTGCTATAACAGATACAGAGGTGAGTACTTGTTATCATATCATTCATTTATTATTGGGATGCAACCCAACCATGTCCCAGCCAAAAGTATAAAATTTCATGAAAATTTCTCAAACATTTAATTTGTATTGGGAATACCGTTACTCCGTATTCTATTCAAAAAGTTTATAATGATTTCAACAAATGCTCTATGAAATTTTCTTTAACAGTTTCAGAGATGTGCGATATTACATGGTGTTACATTACAAATTTCACAACAATCAATTAACACTTTTCGATCAGAAAAAATCACAACACACCGGGCCAAATAAACTTTTTGGCTGGTTGGAAAAAATTATAGACCGATATGTGAGACTATCTCAAAATCAAGACCTAGAAATTTGCTTAATTTTACAACGAGTAAATTGAATTAATACGAATTTTGGTAAACTCTTGAATTATGCTGTCATATAGATGCAATATAATTTTCTGGAATTTTTATTTTGACACAATTTCCCTCCTGAAGTTTAAAAACTCTTAAATTTGGACAAATTTTATTGAAATGCAGCACAAATATTTCCCAAGTTCTATAAACGTAACTAATTTGTCCTTGTGCCGACATGTGTTTCTATGTAAAGATTTTCAATAAAAAAAATTTTGCATTTAAAGGCAATAGGTCAACGGGTTAAGGTTTTACAAAATTACATAGACAAAAAAAGATTTCATTGAGCTCTGTCAATTATTTCGTATGTGAGTGTGCTGAGAACATATATACATTATGGCGTCTTAGATGATTCCTTCTTAGCGTTACACATGGTATGACAAAGTTAATATGCCCTCTTCATCACTTGTGGTGGTGGTTTCCCACATGAGGGGCAATATTTAAGAAATTAGTTACGTATATTGGAGACATTTACCTAGTTGTCTATATTTCGATGGAACTAGTTCATATTTAAGAACTACTCCAGAAAGTAGGATTATAAAGGTGTCAACCAAATATAGTATAGACAGACTAAACAAATTTAATCAAATTTAAAAACCTTTTCTGGGAAGGGGCCTTATTGCAAAAAGGTCCTAAAGGCAATAATTGAGCTCAATTTCAATAGATTTGATTTAAGTTTAAAAATCTTATAAGTGCAGCAAAATTTGGACCGATATTTTCCAAAAAGTACCAAGAAAAATTATAGTGTGGAACTTCAATAGAATTGGTCTTTATTTACTAGTTCAAAACTGTTTTCAGGGAAGGGGTGTTATATGGGAGCTATAGCAGAATATGGACCCAGATTATGCATTTTTATAATATACTTTGATAAACTCAAACCAAGGATATTATCTTAAAAATTGCGGCCGATATGACACACAGAGTTTGGGGTGCATCAGAATTTTGCATATTATAGTCTATAACTTTTTTCTGATAATCAGATTCTGATGATTTTTTGTATGATTATGGAGTACGTAAAATTGTAGGCTAAAATTAATGTTTGGTTTAAGTCCAACTACATTTTTTAGAATTTTGAGGTTGTTTCAGATATCAGTCTATAGCTTCTTTGCTTATAAACAGATATAGCTGGTTTTAAATAGGCAACTGTTTAGGACAATAGTAAACAATGGGGCCAAATTTCATTGAATGCGGATAATTATTCTAGGCGTGAGAATGTTTCCAACACACAAACAGACGGATATAGCTAAATCGACTCAGGTTTTGATTAAAAGGAATCATCTCATACATTGTAGGCTATGAAATGATTCCTTCTTGATGTTACACAAGGAATGACAAAATTAATATACTCTAATCACCTCTTGTGGTGATGAGGGGATAAAAATAGAGAATCCTCCGTTGTATACAAGTATAAATTTTCTATTGTTCTAACTAAAACATTGGAAATCCGCTATAAAGAAAAGGTCAACCAACAGAATTACATTCTATTATAACATCACAAGTGTAATGTAAAAAATTATGGAAAAAGCTCTTGATTCGATAACTTTGTAAATAATTTTATAAGCAAAAATATTTTATTGCTAATCGTTTAGCTAAGTGCGTCGAGTTAAAGGCAACTATTTTAAAATATAAGATAAAAAACAACTACATTTTCGTTAAAATTTCGTTAAAAGTTAAATTAAGTTAAAATCTATGATACCTTCTCCTCGTGATACAAAAATAAAAAGTAAGAAAACAGGATCAATTATCGAAACAATCATAGGACTTTTACACATACACACCCATGGAAAATTACGATTAGTAAAAAACATTCAATTTTTTATCAATTGTACTTTTATTTGTAGCAAAGTAGTGCAACGGTTGATTGTTGTAATTGTTGTTATTGTTGGTAGCGGTTGTTTATTCAGTTGCATTGTCACAAAAAAAGATATAAATATAGCAAAATAATACTTCGCCAGATACAAATGCAATAAAATAAATGCAGAGTAAAAAAGAAATAAGTGAGAATGTTATATTCGGCTGTGCCGAATCTTAAATACACTCCACCACGAACATTATGTAAAAATCAGCAGGAGTTGAGGATATTGCACCAACAAACTACAGTGAAATATGGCAACATATTCTTGAAATTATCTACAAATATTGCTACAGAGCAATAGATTTTAACGGTCCATTTTTCTAAAAAAGTAATGATAAGGAAAAGAAATTAGATACGTGTATGAGAGCTATAGCAAAATAAGGGCCAATATTGACCAGATTTATAACATATATTGATGGAAGTTAGAAAAATAATTCTTTCGAATTTATATACACCTGGGTTTTATTTCAGAGTTTTATAAGCTCAAACCCTTGTTCCGGGAAGGGACGTTATATGGTAGCAATAGCAAAATATAAACCGGGATTGATCAAATTAGTAATATATATTAAATATAGTTAAAAAAATAACAATTGTTGGACTGAGACTGTTCAAATCAACAGTACATATTTAATATATATTTAAGACAATTAGATAAATTATTATACCGAATTTCGGTAGAATTGGTCTTTATTAAAATCTTTTCTAAGCTCAAATATGTTTTCCGGAAGGGTCATATGGGAGATTTATAAAAATATGTTTTGTCTTGTTTAAATTAATAACGTTTATTCAGGAAAGCTAAAAAATTAATTGTGTCGATTTTATTACAATTTGTTCTTCTTTAATAGTTTTATATAAAGGGGGTTAAATGAGAGGCGGACATAGCTAAATTGACTCAGATTTTGATTTGATGAAAGTATATATATACTTTTTGGGGTCTGAAATGATTTATTCTTGGCCTTAGGCACGTAACGATAAAGTTAATTTACCCTCATCACCACTTGTGGTGGTGGAGGACATACAAATATAATCAAAATTAAAACCCTTCTCTGGAAAGGGACCTAATTGCAAAGAGGGCCTAAGAGCAATAATTGTGCTCAATTTTAATAATTTGATTAAAGTTTTAAAATCTTATAAATGTAGAAAAATATGGACTGATATTCGCCAAGAAGTACCAAGGAAAATAACAGTGTGGAACTTCAATAGAATTGGTCTTTGTTTACTAGTTTTATAAGCTCAGAAGTGTTTTCCGGGAAAGGGTCCTTTATAGGAGCTACAGCAAAATATGGATCAAGTTTGTTCATATTAATAATATAAACTTGTGTTAAATTCCAATGGAATTGATGTTTATTAAAATGGTTTATAAACTCAAACCCGTTATCCGGCAAAACGCTTTATAAGGGAGCTATAGGAAAATATGGACAAATAAAGGGCAAATTAATATCATATCTTCAGAATAGTTAGAAAAAAAATTGTGTAGAATTTCAATAGAATTGGTCTTTATTTACTAGTTTTATTGTTTTCGCTGGGGAGTCTGATATGGGTACTATATCAAAGTATGGACCGAGATTACATTTTTTAGAAGAAATTAAAAAGTTCTTTTTCGGAATTTTCAGATATCAGTCTATAACTTCCTTGGTAATAAACCGATATAGCTGGTTTTAAATAGGAAAATATTTAGGACAATAACAAATAATGTGGGAAAATTTCCAATTTTGAATTCGGACAATTATTCTAAGCGTGAGAATGCTTCCAACAGACAGACAGACGGACATAGCTAAATCAGTGTAGGGTATGAGATGATTCCTTCTTGGCATTACACACGGAATTACAAAGAATATATCCTCATCACCACTTGTGGTGGTGGAGGGTATAAAATGAAACAGATGAAGACACTTGAAATAAAAAGAAAATCCATTGATGGTGGTGATAGTTAATAGTAGTGGTCATGTTGTTGTTATATTTTTGGTTCTTTTTTTTTAATACCCTTCATCAACAGAAGTTGTAAATGCCAATATATTTATTTTGTTATTGTGTATGCCGGAAACAGAAAAACACTTTTTAGGTTATAGAAAGTACAACAAGTATGGACTTACAGCACGTTTAGTACGAAGATTTCATACACCACAACATTGACTTTAAAAGCTATCAAAAATTAATGGACCCTCCTATATTCATTTATTTTCTAATTTATGCTTAAGATTGCGCATTTATGAGGGATTTGTGTATTTTAAGGAGATTATTTTTAATTATGAGGAGGCTGGAGGAAGTTATGAATCGACCCTTTGAAAATTTTATTAATTATAAATTTTTTAATACGCGTAATTTATTTGACGAATATCGGTTTATATTTACATGTAAATCCCGAATGAGGCCTGGAAAACAGGTTTTGAGCTTATAAAACTCATATACCTGATCCAATTATATTGAATATTGTCACGATTAATTTTTAACAGTATTTAATATTTAGTTTAAGACCCCTTTTCAGAAAAGGGTTTTAAATTTATAAGACTATAAAATTTGAACAAATTTTATTGAAAATTTGTACAGTTTTTTGTTAACTTTTTTTAATATATATATATATATATATATATATATATATATATATATATATATATATATATATATATATATATATATATATATATATATATATATATATATATATATATATATATATATATATATATATATATATATATATATATATATATATATATATATATATATATATATATATATATATATATATATATATATATATATATATATATATATCAAATTTTACAATTTTTGGACCTATTCGGTTATAAGCTTAAAATGTTCTTAAATATGGGCTATTTCTATTGAAAGTATGGACCATTTCATGAAAATATGGACCAATACAATATTTCATTTTAATGATTTTTTATACCATTTATAATATATGTCGGGATTATTTTTCTGTCTTGAATATGTTTTACTTTTTTGGCGAATATCAGACCATATTTTGATATTGTCTTGTTTTAAAAAATGGGTTTTTTAAAAAAGTTTATTTAAGATTCGGCACAGCCGAATATAGCATTCTTATTGCATTTTTTTCGTTTGGTAGTCAAAGTTATCGTTGTCGTAGTTATTCTTATTGATGATGACGAAGACTACAATGAGACAACTGACTAAATGTGCACAATGACCACTTGAGATGAAAATACTTATACAAACATACATACATTAATGTATACATATTTTTATTTTCTTTTTAAAAGTTTTTATTTGTTTGTAAATATTCTTTGAAATACAGAATAAATAAATGAATGAATGATTTATTTCTTGTAGAAAATTGCTTTAACTTGTTTTTTTCTTAGTTTTTATCGTTTTATATTTGTAAAAAGAATTATCATCAATAAAGATAAATAATAATCAATATTCTAGTTTTATGCACAAAACTCATATACATAAATATTTATCAAATTTGGACTTGAATAAATCCTTTTACAGTTAGTGATTGAATAGATTTATTTCATTTGAAACATGATATAAATCGTACTCAACAGATCAAGAAAATTGATCAATATAATTTAGATATAATCATATTTTTGACTTTATTACATGACTTTATTACATACACATAGAAAAAACCTTGAAGCAAAATCATCGTTAAAAATATTGCTGATTTGGGGTTGACGAAATTTTGTTCATTTTTGTTTAAATTAAACTTTTTTAGATTCACAGTGAAATAATTTCGTACAATTAGAATCTTTCGATATTAATTTATAAAATTATAAAAAAATCATTTTTTAAATTAACTTTTTAGTAGTAAAATTTCAAGGAAGAAAATTCAAAAAAAAACTTGATTTATTATGAAATAACATCGATTTAACATTGTTTTATTGGAAATTGGAAATTGGAAACAAATATCATTCAAATTTTTTATACACATACATATTAAAATTTACATGAAATTTATGTCATAGGGTGGAAGAGGGGGTTAGATTTATGTTATTAAAATCATGATAGTCGGATTTCTTTTACCTTTAAAGCTAAAAATTAAACTCAAAATTGCAAAAAATTAATTTCTGAAAATAAAAATCATCAAAAGTCGCCAAAATTATTTCTTTCAGATTAAATCTAACAATAGTTAATAACTATAAAAATATTAACTATCGAATGAAATTTCATCCGAGTAGTTTAAATTTTAAAATATATTTTTAAATTTTTGTATAAAATCAACTATTTTCGAAATTTTATATTCATTGATAAATAAAAGTACTAAAATAGATGAAATTTAAATATTAGAAAGAATCTAATAATATTAAATTAGTTTTATAGACAAAACTAGTATTCGAATAACGAGCTCTATTTGACTTGTTTTGATCATATGTTCGTCACTAAACTATTGTGTTATATTTTTCATTTATTTTTATATTGTTTATTAATTTTTTTAAATTTTTTTTCTATAATTTATTTTTTAGGGTGATAAATACGAATATATGATAAACGAAAATGATGCCCAGAACATAAAGGTCTATAAATAACTCCTAATTAAGCAGAATCGACTTAGAAATAATGTCTAAATATACAAAAAAGTTAGAAAATATCATAAATTTCCCTTAGTGTACGTTTATCAAAGGTTTATACCCACATTAAATATTTGACAACTGGTTGATGAATTCGATTATAAAATTTTACTTTAAATAAGTAAAATAAGCTTTTTTCAATACGGCAGTTAATAATAATATAAAAAATTTGAACGTATTATTGATGGAAGGAACTGCTTTAGCGTACAAAGTGTAAGGCGGACAGGATCAGCCAAAAAAGTACCCTATGTACGAAGCAAATATAATATCGAATATCTAAAAAACTACATCATATTTCAAAAATATAGAAACATTTTTCAACAAAATTATTTTGAAGATTAATACGATATTTGATGGTGAACTCTTAATTGAAAGCTGAAAATTTTTTGAATTTAATGGAAACATTTTTTGTGAATATTTTGGTAAGAATAGGTCTCAAGTATTTAGGAGATATTGTTATTATTTTTCATATTTTATGATTAATACGTTGAGAACGATGTTATTGAGGGTCATATGCAGTTAGTATATTGTTTTCTGTCGTTGTTTTCATTGATTAAGAATTTAAACTTTCTAGTTATTTTTATCCAACCAAAATCAGGACTTTCTATATACAAAACTCAATTCATAAATGGATTTTTGGTGAGTTTTTAAAAAAGGTTGTCAACTATGACTATGCTCCTGACAATATAGCAAATTGTATTCCGGCTCGGTTCAAAAGTTACAAAATTATTTCAACAAAATCGTTTTGGAAACACTGTGCGTACTTTAAAATTGCATTTTTGGAGTTTTTTATTTGATCAGTTAGGAAAATTTTTAAAGAAATTATGCACCTGAGTATACGCATTGACGCTGCATTACTTGACCCGAATCCTTAGGACAAACAAGTAACTATTTTAACAGCATCTGTATTGAGAAGGAAGAAGAAGATGTTAAATCGATCGGGAGGATAAGGCAATACCTTCAAATCTAATATTATGAAATTAGATTTAAAGTTTTGTTTAACAAGAGCACTATTTTCGAATCGTTTTTTCTTTGCCAAACGATAATAAACTAAAAACTTCATTTGATCCCGAAAAAAGCGTGAATTTTTATTAAAATGATTCAAATATTTACTCCAAAAGTGGATTAAAAAATATTTTTATATGATGAAAACAAAAGTAGACTGATAACGTTTCTTGATTTCATATTGAAAGGTCAGTGATTATTTTCACCGTATGTGACGTCCAACTACCAACTTTATCAGAAGCTGTGGTTCCATAAAAATCTTTATGGAGAAGGAAGAGGAAGAAGCTGAATCGATCAGAAGAGAGAAAGCAATAAGAAAACGAGCAGCATTCTCGATTTCGTTTTTCGTTTGCTAAATCAGATTTAACTAAAAATTTGTTTTGATCCCAGAACAGTAGAATCATTCGATATTAAGATCACAAAAGGGGATATAAGAAAGCTGTATTAGTTCAGACGTTTTGATAGAACACTAACTGATCTATTACGAAGATTATCAAAAGTCCTTAAAGTAGAGATTCAAAAATAATTTAAATTTTTTGATATAAGAATAAGCTAAAAATATATAGGTTTCTGGAAGTGTATATAATATATGGATATAGCATTCTTATACGCTCTTTTATTTTAATCTTTAAAAATAATTGAAATCAAAATCCTAAATATTAATTTTGAAGTTTAAGTTAAACATAATTCCATTTAGATTTAACATGTTCTCAGTAATTTTCAACTTGAACGAATAATTTAATTGTTTTTATTAAATCTTTTAAGTTTAAGTTACAACCACTAGTAATATATCATAACTTAGGGTTGGTTTAGTATCACATGAAATCTCAAGAGACATTCATACTTAAATGTTCACATAAACTCGTATAAACAATTACTTATATCGTTATTTCCATTGAATGTTTTACATTTTTCAGATTAAAAGATGGTTATTATTTTCAGAAAAATTAAAGTATGATTATGAACATTATTGTTATTTGCTGATGATTTATAGCGATTATCTATTATGCAGAGAGTTCTTTTTTTTTTTTTTTTTTTTGATTAAAAATGAAAGGTTTTCATTTTTCGTAAAAATTGTTTGAACAAAAAGTAACTAATAAAAATATGCACATTCATACTTAAACTCATAAAAAGTGGGAATCATGTTAAAATTATAAGGTAATAATAGATTCAAATTTCACAATTCACGAATTATGACCAGCCAAACAAAATCAATACAGCAATATGTATAATGCGATGAAAATAGGTTTAATGTATTTCTTTCTTTTCTTCTTTTTAGCCACAAACGAAATTCACAAAAACAGCAAACAAAAGAGAAACGAACAAACAAAGAAATAAATTGAGAACAAAAAAAGTAATCAGTTTCAAACAAAAACCTGGCGAGAGAAGGAAATTTTAATACTCTTCTATATAAGGAATTGTTTCTATAAAAGTTGTCATTCCATTTGTAACACCATTGACTTTGACAGACTTTTACTATATCTTTTATTATATATTAACCCAGCAGAATTTCCTAAATTTTTTGAGCGAAAATGGTAGCATAAAAATCAGTTCATGATACTGCGATGCAGGACATACAAGATTCGCCAAGACCGAATATACCCTTCGCCTGACTAGATCAGTTAAATGTACCCTATAAGTATGCCATTCCGTTAGCAACTTTATCAATTTTCGATATTATTGGAAATGCTATTAAAATCCAGGGAAATCGGTTCATAAATATTGCTGATATTAATAAAAAACTGAAGGTACCTTAGACTTTTCTGTTTTTTTTTCTTTGTCTATTTTTTAATAATCTAATAGATTTGGAACTTAATTTTTTCATAGTTAGATTTCAATTTATTTAACGAATTTATGCACTAAAGACATGAATCAGGATATTAGTTCCGGAATTATATGCAAAAGAGACCTATGGACTTGCTTATGACACTGATTGATAACAAAATTTTTTTCTCGAATATAATCTTATACATTTTTCAAAATCGGTTCAAAGACCACCGATTCTTTCCTTAAAAATTTAATTCCTATAATTGTTCCATGTGTTTGTTGTTTATAATCTTTGTACTAGCAGATCGGAAATAATTATGTGAAATTTTGAGTAGAGAACAACAGTAATCGGTTATTTAGTTTCCGAGTTAATAGCAAAAATGCATTTCGATATTTTGAACTTCCTATTGGATATATGGACTAAATTTTGATGCAGAAAAATATCTATTTTTTCCTGAATTTCGGTTTCTTTTCGGCCCATAAATAGCCGAGTTATTAGTTTTTTATTCATACTAGTATTTTTATTTATATTTTAAGGACCTAACATTTAAGTCCCTCTCTTAAAACAAAAAAAAATCTACAAAAGCAAAGTAGATGGGTATAAAAAATTCGGCACGGCCGAATTAAATACTTCAACTTATGAATGTTTTATAATGGAAGTCCTAAAAGTAGATAATGACTAATAAACGATCGAATGAATGAATGAATGAATGAATGAATGAATAAACAAAGATGGGAAACATTTTATTGAATGCTTTTAGGATAAACAAAAATTATGCTATTCATGCATACGTATTCACATATTTACAGACAATATTCGAACAACACAACAAAGACACAAACCAACACCCCAAACAACCACTTATGTCGTGTGTTTGTTTGTGGCTCTTTCAGCTTAAGAATAGAAGTATATATTTACGATCTCTTGATATCTCATCGGCACCATCATCCACATCACATGAGTTTAAACAAAACTGTTATACGCAAAACAATACACAAAACACAACAATAACGAACCTCCTAAAAGTCCACTATACTTATACATACTCAACCAAATGTTAGATGGAAATTTATTTGTACAAGAGTATCGTGGAGTATTGACAACAAATGCAATATATTGTGTTGGGGCCAACATTAAACAAAGTGTTGTCAATTTAAATATTTTCCATTATATGTAACGTAACAGATTTTTGGTCTACTTACATTGGGATCTATGGCATAAAAATATATTCCGAACACTTTTTCGAACCTTTCAGTAACATAATTTGTGTTTAGATAAAACAACAGTACAATTCCACAAATTGGAATCTTTCCAAAAATAGGAATTGTCCAGAAATTTGAATGTATATAAAAGTGTTAATAATATTTTAAAGCGGTTCTAAAACAGTGATCAACTTTCTGAAGAATTTGTAATGAAAACTTCGAGAAATTATAACATTTTAGAAACTAGAACCAACAATCAAATTAGTTTTATTTTCGAGAAGTCTACTTTAATTTATTCTTACATACCAATGGATAATTACATTTATATTAAATTAAAGAAAATCTTTAAAAGACTTTATAGATCTAATACCATATAGTGATAGCAGATAGAATATCTAAGACTATTACTGCGATATATACTTGTAGTAAAGCCGTAGCTGGCAGAAGGGGATTGAGTACCAGAAATGTGGACTAGATTTTTCAATCTGTGATAAGTCCACTTCTATTCCTATGACTCAGTTCTTCGTAGGATGGGTATGTTGATCACTGGGGCCTTTAGGTCAACATTAACTAAGACTATCTTATTACCAGTTGATTTGATGAAAAGCAATCTCCTATTCTAGCGAATATCTTTATGCAATCGAACATTGCTTTGATATCGGAGTATATGTATCAAAAATGGAGTTTTCTTCGAATGAACTTTGCAGAAACTGAATAAATGAAAAGGAAGAGGAAACAATTGTCTATATTCTTTGCTGTTGCTCTGTGTTTAGTGGCTTATGGATGCGTTTCTTAAGAAGTGGCTCGATACAATTTCTGACAGACTTGGCGACTACTGATGTCAGAGATAATTGCGACATTATTTAAAATTACGGATGATTTGGCGGTGTGAATGCTCACTATACTTTTCCACAGTATATGTGATGTGAAAGGCTGGACGAGCTATACAGCAATTATAAATCTCACGTTTCAATTCTATTTTAACATGACTTTGCTTCAAGTTTTTTTCGGACCTCTGCTTTAAGCTCTCAACTTCTAACTTTGTTAATACACTTTCCTTTTCTTTTGAATTCTTCTCTTTTCAGGAAATACATAGGGACCTTCAGCACCCAAGTTAGCCTTATCTGTAGCCTTAATCTTTCATGGCAACATGTTGACCTAAGCCAAACTATGTATGTAGCATTATAAATAAAAAACTTTTTTCATAACGCAGAATAACTAAGGAACACAAAATTATCCACAGTCAGGGAATAGTTTTCCTCTAAATAAGAATTTTATATAAAAATAAAAAAGATCAAAAAGAAATTTAAAAAATATTATTTAGTATTGTTAAGAGTTTTCTCTGTTGAATTGATAACATTGAAATATATTCAACAAAGAAGATATTTTTCCAATCGTATATAAACAAATATGGCTATAAACAGAGCATTTTTAGCCCACAAAGAATCCATAAAATGATGATAATACTTTTTTCCCAACATTCAAAGTAGCAATATTCCTCTTTTCCCTATTTTCTAATAAAAGCAACAGTAGAAGATTAAAAAAAAACAATAACAAAAAATATACATATATATGTATTTATGTTTGTATGTACAAATATATTGTACATATGTATAGAGAACATTTAACAAAGAACCACAATTTTATCGTCAACAGCGGCAAATACCATTAGGAATAGAATCCATATGTACTCACACTTAAACATCTTACATGTCAAAATAAAACAACAAAAAGTAAATAAAAAATCGTCCTGCTTTGTCCTTTTGAAATTTTACTTTACAATGGAAATATATGACGGCAAAAACTTAGTCATCATCCAAAACCATCAAAAAATAATAGAGTTGAAATTTAGGTTTGTTAAGGTGTTTAGGTGTTTAGGTTAGGTTTTATAAAAACACAGGATATTGTTGTTGTTATTGTTCAGTTAAAAGACATGTAATATTTTATTCTAAAATTTAGAATTAAATCTTTAAACTGCGCAATATTAGAGTTTTTACTAAAGGCTATAATCATTATATGAGAAAAGGCGAAGAAAAAAAGTTATTTTCGGATTACATTCTTTGCAAATATTAACAGAATATATAAATTTATATATATATATATATATATATATATATATATATATATATATATATATATATATATATATATATATATATATATATATATATATATATATATATATATATATATATATATATATATATATATATATATATATATATATATATATATATATAAATTTTATTCAATCAACATTTTAGTATGTATAATTGAAGTAATTTGAAGAAAATTCTACAATTTTATTAAAATTTCTGTTAATCAGAATAAACGAATAATAATAATCTCGCTCTTTCTTATTTGCTGCATACTCAAATGTATTTGTTTTGATTTAGAGTCAGCAAAATTACTGCACATAATTTGCCGTTCATCTGAAATGAAAATTATTCGTTTCTTACAGTGTACAGTCTAAACTCTATAGAAAGATATTTTATTCAATTATTAAACCCTTTTGTTTTCCGTGAGTTTTAATTTTTTAATAAAAACATTCTACTTCTCTTTTGAAATACCGCGATCACTGTCACTGTTTTAAAAAACAGTGAGATCAAAGTGTCAGTTTTATAGGACAAGATGTGGGACCGGTAAAAGTAAGGGGAGAGGTAGCCATCATACAATGTAAATATTAATTATACCTTTTCTGAGGAAGTATAACAGTGCGATTTAATAAACATTTAGTTACAACTACTTTCTTTAAGAATTTCTGTAATGAAGGAAGTATTGGTCAGATTGAACAGATAGAAACCAAATATTAATTTTTGAATACTTAAAGGGCAATTTTATCTAGAGTATTCTATGAAACTGTTTTACTGGCAAACAATTAGAAAGGACAGGGTCAAGGTGGATGTACCCTGTAATCAAAGCAAATATTAATCAATGAATATTTGAAGAACTAAGTATTACTGCGAATGCCTTCCAATTTGGCAAAATCTGCGTTACATGGAATTTTTTCATACATGCACCGGGTTTTAAATATTAAGAAATTTACTTTATTATCTTAACTTAACTTAAATTTAAGCTCTTTAATCACTTATATTCCTAATATTATATAATAAAATATCTATTCTTTAAAACTTTCTGTCTCCCTTTCATATCCTTAAGCTAAATGACTATGTCGTAAAAAATTATAAAAATTTTGTAGATTCGAATTGAGTTTAATTATAAAGCTTTTGACAAAAATATATTCAAAATAAAAAATTTTGGAACCTTTAGTTACTTATAACAGATGAGAAGAAAAATCACATTTCCTTGATTTTTATGAAAAAAAAAAATGTTGTAAAATAAATTTTTTGAAATTATTAATATCCTTCACCTACGGAAGTGGTGATAGATGTATATTAACTTTGTTTTACGTGTGTAAAGCCAAGGAAAAGACATCTAATATCTGAGTTTATTTATCTACGCCTTTCTATCGGTTAGAGACATTCTTGCAATAAGAAATAAAATCCAAAAATTCTTAACGCACGTATATATATATATATATATATATATATATATATATATATATATATATATATATATATATATATATATATATATATATATATATATATATATATATATATATATATATATATATATATATATATATATATATATATATATATATATATATATGTTCTTTTAACTTGGGTTTAAGAACATTTAATTTTTCATTTAAGACCAAACTTTTGAAAATCATATAACTGCTCAATATCAAACTGAATTTAAGTTGTTTTGGAATGTCCCATGTTGGAACAAGTAAGGGTGCTATATTCGGCTACGGCGGTGGAGGGTATTACAAATATACCCTCCACCACATGAATATATTTATAAAAATTCAACAACATTGATATTGACACATAGACTTTAACGCATCTTCCATAAAGCAAAATTTCATAAGTGCGCACATTGGGAGTTATAAAATTTTATATATTTAGAATATAATTTTTTTTATTTATATAAATGATGTATATATAACTACAAATTAAAGTTAAATTTTATTTCAATATGATAACGGCTTTTGCGAAATTGACAAAAGTTTTTGTCTGATTTTCGAGGATACCGGCTCTTTCTTTATTGGTTTCAAATAGCAACTTTTGAGCCTAACAACTTTTAAAGAGTGAGATCGAAAAAATTGTTTTCATTTCCATATATTAATAAAAACGAAACCACTAAACTTAAAGTTATAATACATTTTGTTTATTTGAAATTATTTCTTTCCAGCAGCATTAGCTCCGGCCAATTTGGAGGATTTGACTTCCTTGGCGCAGAAACCAAATTATTATTATTGTACAACTCAAGGTTTTGTTTAAAATAGTGACAGGATGCTAAGTCTGGCCGCAAATAATTAGACACATTATGAAGTCTTCTGAATTCTAGCAACTTTTTATTTAAACATTCCATGATATAAATTTGGATATTTATAGAGCCCATTACAACAACATGATTGGCATCTTTTGCAGAAACTGAAAATAGCCAGAGCACTAAGCTTACAGATGTGTTGTGATCTCTTTTAAAAATACTTTTTATTGTTTTCAACGAATGAACTATTTAATAATAATGACGGCAGATCTTTGAATAATTTTGGGAATGGTATTCTTATGCCAAAATTTCATTCCAATTTGTGGATTTATCAGTCTATATCTTTCGATATACTGAACTATCTGCAATAATATATATGCAACTATCTGCAACAATAAATAAATATATATATATATATATATATATATATATATATATATATATATATATATATATATATATATATATATATATATATATATATATATATATATATATATATATATATTATATATATCAAAATATTATAATATGTACATTATTATTTTACCCCAAACTAAAACCTTTTAATTTTAAATAAATGAAAAAATCTTAGGCAATGTCAAGTCAATTATCTCGACAACGATGAATTTGCTTTTTTTTCGGTGTGTTGATGAAAGATCAAACGGCCGACAAATAATAGACCTTCAAGTATATAAGTTTCATAATTTGATTTAGACATTTCTGCTCCTTTGTTCATTGTAAAGAAAAGAGAGTTAATGTAACCAATTCTCTCTAGCGTAGCAAGAATTCGATGATATTGATTGAACTTATGGGCTTTAAAATTTATTAATGTAAAAAAACTTTTCCCTGATCATACATCTTCTTGTATCTTGTTAATAAAAAGTGGAAAAAACTTAGATCTGTGTTAAAGAAATGCTTAAATAGGATAATGATATATAGAGAAGAGATGACATATGTACTAATTATATGATAAGGAGAATAGAAATCTACTTAACGGTAACTGAAGAATATAGCATAATGAATTTTAAATAAGGTTCAATTCTTTCAATAATGATTTTCTTCTATGTTCATCATCACAATTTACTTTCTGCCGAATGACTAAATCTTTTCTGAATTCATGTGAATGAACAGAAGTACTTGAAATCAGTCGTATTCATGCTAATATTTAAAATCTATTAGTATGTGCATATATTGTGTTTTATTGTGTTAACTAGCTTAAACCCGGCACGCTTTGACTTTTATAAAATAAATTATTTAATTTATATTAATATCAACAAGTGGAGTCCTATACAATACGTTTTTCACCTTGTAATAGTTTCACAAGATCTAAAGACTTGACATTCTATAAGTTCCAAAGATACTCACAAATAAACATACAAACATAATTCTCTTAGTATAGATATAAATGTGTGCTCGTGTATGTAAGGATTTTTTCTAATGCTCTGAATTTTTAATGCTCTTTCTTTTAGCTTAGTTTTATATATGGGAGTTGACTTATGACTGTATGCGTGTATTTAAATGCACATGTGTTCTTAAACACTTACATAGATAAAATCTAATGAAATTTAGTATAGACTGACAACATAATACCCTTCAATATCAATTTAAATTATTCTAGCAGTCTTAAAAACAAAAATTATAATATTTAAAAATATTAAAAAAAAATATTAAACAGAATATTTGATTTAAAAATCATTTCGCATTTCGTTAACACTGGGGTGTTACGCATATTGGGAATAACTTAAAATGCCTTCAAGATATATGTATGTGTAAATATAAAAGTACTTGTATTTGTATATTTTATTTCTTTGGAAAAAAAATCTTAATATTTCCTACTTATGTTCAAACACATTTATCCTTACACATATACATATGAAAGCTTACATAGAATATCACATACAACAACAAACACACACATTTTAGCCTAAAGTAGCTAATGGATTATATTTAACTTTTACTGACTGCTAATGGATTTTTCTTGACCCCAATATAAAATGTAAAACGAAAAAATCATTGAAGAGTAATTTAAACAAGAATCAACATAAAAATAACAATAAAAATGTAAAGGTTCTTAATTCGGTTATTCTGAATTTTACATACCCTCCTCCCATCACACTTTACAACAGAGTATTTTATTAAAAATTAAAATGAACATGAACTTCCGAAACTTTCGTATTTTAATGAAACTTGACACTGTGATATAATAAGTATAAAAGAAAGTTTTTTACGTTTGCACTTGTCAAGTCGTACAAATGCCGTTTCTTGATAATTTTTAAATTGTTCACCAAAATTTTGATTTTTCAGATTTTTAGATTTACAAAAATAAATCAATATCTGATCATAAGTTTATATATTTTTTAACTTATTTTAATTGTGATAAATGAAACATCTTTTAGCAAAATAATTTTTTTCACCTCATTTTTGTAATGAAATACTGTGCAAAATTTAAAATTTAAGAAATTGAACTTCACCTTAGCAGTAACACGATCGTATTTTAAAACCATCTTTTTTGTTTAAAAAATAATTTACTATTTTTAATAAGTTTTAGGTTTGATCAGAGATTAGAGCGATTTTATCTTTTAAAAGCTGATCTTCTGGAAAAAATGTCCGGGACTTCATGAAAACAATTTTAATAAAGGTTAATTCTATTTACTTCTAAAATAACTCTAATTTTTATATTTGCTAGTAAGTCTTTCTACTGATGTGTGTGTGTGTGTGTGTGTTTATACATATATTACTGCTTTGAAATAAAACATAACTCCATTCAACAATTCTTTTTAAAAATATTTTGATGTATTATGGTAAAAATAAAGTAATTTTCTTATATAACTTTAAACAAAACAAAAAAGTAAGAGCGTAAAAACCAGTTAAGTCGGTACCCCAAACCATGACGCAGACATGAAAAATTATGGGCCAACCCTTTCAGAATTGCTAACTAAAAATATAACATATCATGGTACTTTTATTTATAGGAGAATTATGTCATTTTAACCAATAAATATATAAAGCTTCAGTGTTCCGGAGTTATGTCAAAGATCTCGAAGAAAGTTGTCCTCCCCCGGATCCGAGAGTAGCTAGTAACTTATGGTCTTCCAAAATAGTTTAGAAATTACTTTGCAAAATTTTACTAAAACATGTTTAACGGTTTTAAAGTTAAATAGAGACATGTTAAAATTGCTATTCACTTATTACCAGTGTTGCCATTTTAACCATATTGTGGCTAAATTTAGCCATTTTCAATATTTTTAAACCATTTTCATAGACATTTTCATCTATCATTTATATATTTAAACTTGAAATTTCTATAGAAAATCACAAAGGATATATATACAAAGGAACTTTCTCATTAAATTTTGGTTAAATTCGGATACCATTCTCGTCAACTAGCGGTAAAGCACTCTCTAAAGGATTTTTTTTAATTAATTAAGAATATATTGTTCTTATAGAAACAATTAAAATGTTATCAAAAACAATATAATTATCAATTGAAAAGTCAGTTTAAATGATTTTGGATCTTAAGGATAATTGAAAAGCGTATAGTGTCGAAAATAATAAAATATAAAGCAAATATTTCTCCGAAGTGATTGTAGTCTAATATATTCGATCATCTTTGACAAACAAGTACGATTGCTATATCCTGCTATGCCGAATCTTTAATAACCTTCACCACAAATTCGTGCGAAGCTAATACGTTTGGTTCCGTAGATATACATATACACTCGTAAACGTATACATTATATAAACGCTTTTCTTAAGTATGAAGTTCACATAACTTAAAACTATGGCAAAATTTCATTCCAATTCCAATGTAAGCGTGCCAACAATATTGATCTTTATTAAATATTTTATAAACTCAAACCCGTTTTCGGGAAGAGAGCTAAAGAAAAATATGAACCGATATAGGGCAAAAAAAGTTAGAAAAATAATTGTGTCGAATTTCAATTTATTTGGTCTTTATTTTATATAGTTTTATAAGCTGAAAACTGTTGTCGGTGAGGGGCCGAGATTGTTTTTATTATTATTAAATTGTTTCTCTAACCCGTTTTCCGGGAAGGGGCGTTGCGTGGGAGCTATATCAATATACATACCAATGTTAATAATATTTATATCATATATTTAAAATGGTTAGAAAATTAATTGTGCCAAATTTCAATAGAATTGGTTCAAATTAAAGAGTT
This sequence comes from Cochliomyia hominivorax, assembly GCA_004302925.2. Taxonomy (NCBI): domain Eukaryota; kingdom Metazoa; phylum Arthropoda; class Insecta; order Diptera; family Calliphoridae; genus Cochliomyia; species Cochliomyia hominivorax. Next base: position 57,877,987 of record PYHX02000158.1, read on the forward strand.
TTTTAATATAGTAATTATATTCCGGAAAGGGCCTTACATGGGAGCTGGGTCAAATAATGACCCCAGAACAATATGGCTTCTTTGAATTTATTATTGCATCAAAATAAGTATATGTGACAAATTTCACTAGATTATCTTAAAAATTGCTTAGGACAATAGCAAACAATGTGGCCCAATTTCATTGAATGCGGACAGGCGGACATAGCTAAATCGACTCAGATTTTGATTTAATGCAATAATATATATACATTGTAGGGTCCGATAAAAAATTAATATACCCTCATCACCATCTGTGGTGGTGGAGGGTATAACAATAGGTGCATAATCAGATATTTAACATTAAATAAATGCTCTAGGACTCACGTTAGTGTCATGAAATTTGAATTTTCATTTTCAAATATCAAAAAAATCTAATTTGGGAAAAACTTGCTCAAAGAATTCTGCTTTTTCAGAAATCTTCTCATCCTCTCGTTATAAGGGGTTTGGCCCATTACATATTTTTATGTTGAATAGCTAATAAATGCGGTTATATAATCAAGGCACTTTTTGCCAATTATAACTTTGACATATTTTTTCTCTTCAAAAAACTAAAGAATTTGTTTGAGAATTAACGAAATTCCGAAAGTTTTTCCCCTAATGTTCTCGGAATTGCTTTATAGCAATTCTTTAAGTTTACTAAGTTTAATAAACTTGGTAAACTAAAAACGCACTATGTCGTGACCAACTTTAAAAATTCCCTTCCCGACCCCCGGATTTGGAGCATCCAAGATGTTTTCCAAATCCAAATTGAAAAACACCTTAAGAATGCCCATGTGAAATTTCGTTGAAAAATATTTCACAACATTTTAAGGAGATACCAGTTTCCGCACCCTGTCCAAAATTTTGTTAGTCCTTTATATTTTATTATAAAGCTTTAACTATGAGCCCAAATTCAATAAATTAGATTTAAAGGTTTCAGAGACATGCGATAATAAAAGTTTCGCTTGTGTGGGGGATACCACTCTTCCATGCTCTATCTATGTGCCACATTTCGTGCGATTACTTGCATCTGTTTTAGGGAGCAACAGATTTTGACGGTATTAAATAGGAAACTTCTTACAACAATAAGAAATACTTTGGCAAAATTTCTTATATCTTCGTCAATTATTATGGATGTGAGCACGCCATCAACAAACACGCAGATGGCAGATGAACATAGCTAAATTGGCTAAATAACGGAATAACGAGCTATATAAAAATAGTTGAAACAATTATAAAATAATTTGGTAAAAATTCGTTAAAATTCAGCAAGTAAATTAAATCGCGTCAATTAATCGCATCTATGCTCTGTATTTGGAATTATTACATTTTGTAATTTTGATTTTTTAATAAAAAATTGAGATTAAATTAAAAAGAATACATTTTGTATTTGAATTGCAATTTTTGAAAATTTGCCTTTGAAACGAATAATTTTTCTAATTCTTGTAGTCAACATTTTTGATTAGTGATATTTAAGGACTCGTTTATATTTAAACGCCTTCACATTTTAAAACAGCAAGAAACTTTCATTTTCCATTTTAACTAAAATTCTAATTATGGCAAACATGGCAGAATTTACTATAAATTCATGTTTGTGCACAATAATCTCTAATCCAAGAATAATTCATTAAGTCAATTTGACAATTTATTTGATTTATATAATATTCTGTGATTTATCATAAAAAGTACTCCACCGAATACAAAAATAATATGTGATTTATCCATCAGTAAAATAAGTAAGTAAATCATAAGTTGAAGCAAAAACATAATCAAAATTTCTGTAATTGTTATTGTATTTGTGTATATCGTTCAGAACAAAAGCGTTGTAAAATTGAATGGAAGTAACGAATTTCAGTTAAGTTTATGGTCAACGTAATTAAGTTAATTACTACTTTATAAGTTATGACTTTACCCAAAATGTTTGTAATCTTATATATAAAGCAAATATAAATAGAAAATAATATATATATATATATATATATATATATATATATATATATATATATATATATATATATATATATATATATATATATATATATATATATATATATATATATATATATATATATATATATATATATATATATATATATATATATATATATATATATAATTTTGAAGAATTTCAATAGAATTGGTCTTTATTTATTAGTTTTATAACTGAAAACTATTTTCGCTGGAGGGACTGATATGGGAGCTACATCAAAATGTGAACCGTGATTGTTCTTATTAAAAATATACATTAAAAATAGTTGGAAAAATGTTTGTTCCGAATTCGATTTGAATTGGTCTTTATTTATTTGTTTTATAAGCTGGATCAAATAATGACCCAAGAACAATATGGCTCCTTTGAATTTATTAGTGTATCAAAGTAAGTATATGTAACAAATTTCAGTAAATTATCTTAAAAATTGCGGCCCATATGACAAACAGTGTTTAGGGTGTATCAAAATTTTGCACATTACTGTCTATAACTTTTTTCTGCTAATCAGATTTTGATGATCTTTTGCATGATGGAGCACGTACTATTGTATGTTAAAATTAAAATTTTGTTAAAGTTCAATTACATTTTTTAAAAAGAAATTAGAATTTTTTTTTGAATTTTGAGGTTGTTTCAGATATCAGTCTATAACTTCATGACAATAGGACAATAGCAAACAATGTGGCCAAATTTCACTGAATGCAGACAGACGGACATAGCTAAATAGACTCAGATTTTGATTTAATTCAATAATTTATATACATAGTAGGGTCCGATATGATGGCGTTACACATGGAATGACAAAATTAGTATACCCTCATCACCACTTGTGGTGGCATGTATAATGATTCATCTTAATTATTTTACTTTGGAAGTGTTTAGGCTGAGACAATCCGGGTTAAGTCTTCTTCAATTATAGATTATTCTAAATCTGTACATGTATCTGTATAACACAGACTGGAGAAATGTTTTAATAGACTGAACCATGTTATGATTTCAAGGGTAATGAAGAGACAAAAAATACTTTTTAAAATAAAACACATTCCATTATACTAAATACGTCTCTTATTAAGTGGAACAGTGGCGTATTAATAAGTGTTCACTTTTATAATTTATAAAGTCCAGAAAAGGGTTAACAAGACGTAATTTTATAATTGAATGGTCCTTATCCCAATATAGCAGCAAGGAAGTGGAATCAGTAGGTTAGAAGATTAAAAGCTTGAACGCAAAAACAAGACAATATCTACAAGCGTTTAAGGAATACATTTTAACTCTTAAGCCAATTAAAATCTATTTGAAACCAACGAATACAAAATCTATCGCTATTTACGGAAACGAAACGCTGTCAAATGAGATATGTGGAAGTAAAATTCTGAACAATTATCTCCGCAAAATTAATCGTGTATTCTAGCCCACAACAAAAAGAAGTTATTAGAATTGAGAGACAAGTTACAAACAAATTTTGTTGAATAAAAAGAGTTAGAAATAACACGTTAAATAATATTACTATGGACAAGGATCAGCAAGGGAGAAAGAAAAAAGAAGGAGGTATCAGGTAGTTCAAAAATTTTTCTATTGTAATTGGTCCATGATTTCGTCTAACCCCCATACAAATTCTAATTTAATTTGTGTTTATATACTCATAAATATATTAAATAAAAAATAATTATAATAAAATTAATCAAGGTCCATTTTCGTGTGCTCTAAATTTCTAAAAATTTATTATGAATATCGAAACACATTAGGAGTTAGTCCTCATATAAAATCCACTTGAGAATTTTTAAACAAACATTTGTGTCATGATGAAATTTGACATAATTGTTTTTCTAATAGTCTCAACCGTTACAATCGGCCAATGATTTTCAATAGATCCAATATAAGGCTCCTTAAGAAAATCCGTTAAATTTGATCTGATTTACAAGTCTTTTGCGATGTGAAATTCGTCATGAATGTTTTGTTTATTTAATCTTAATGATTTTACCAAATTATATTGTGATAAAGTCCTCTAAGAAAATTAAAAAGCAAAATGATTGAATGCTCTCAAATGAGATCTTTTTCCGTCAAAATATTTAAATATGAACTGCCATTACAAAATTTAAAAAATAACATTAAAAATCTACAAAGTACGTCCCTGTTAATTCTGTCCTGTTCGTATTCGTCATTCCAACATTAACTCGTTATTTGCTAAAATCAGAAAAATTTAACATTTGTGATATTGTTAATAACGCAAACTATTGATGAGTAAAACTAAAAAAAAAGAAAACGTCATCGCCCAAGAGATGCAAACTTTTTCTGTTCCTGAAAATTGAAATTTCAAATATTTCGCTCTTTCCCCCTTTTAAATGCTTCATTTTTTCTTTTTCCCAAAGGTGTGTAAATTTTATTCTTTTTAATTTTTGACCGAATGATTCCAAATTAATTGTATAAGAAATATATAGTTTTAAATCATGATCATATTTTGGAATAGAAAAAGAATCAAAATACAACAATTATTATTTTAGTTACAAAAAATATAGAAATCATTCCTTGATTTTTTTCACTTTCTTAATAAAAGTCCTTGAAAATTCACTATATAATGCAGACAAGTGTTGACTATCGCACTTCGTTATTAATTTTTAAAACATCTTTTAATCATTGTCTTATTTGGCCAGCTTTTCATAAAAATTGTTGCACTGTGAAACAGTTTGATGACAGCGTTAACAAAACGTGAAAAGAACTACATGGACTGACGTCGTTATTGTGAGTCAGGAAGTAATGTCAACAAAATATATAAAAAGTTATAGCGAAAATATGAAAAAATTTACAATTTTCCGAAATACGTAGTTTTTAGTGTATGTGTGTGAAACATAAATGTATGTGTAGGAAACAATTGTTACTTCACGCATTTTTGTGGTGGAGGTGAAGGTCGAATACTTTACTCTTCACTTATACAATTTTTGTCAACATATTTTTATTCAATTGTAAAACATTTTGTTTGTGTAAATAAAATAAAGTGAAAAAAACATTTCAATATTCAATTTCATACCTTTTTCACACTTTCTGGTTGAAAGTTTAGTTATATTTTACCCCCGTAAAACGTAACAAAAATTAATTAAAATCATTATTTAATTATTAACCCCTCAATTTTATGAACACACATACATATCACATGTAAACCAATAATTAATGTACATGTTACGAACAATAATAAATTGTATATAAACAAATATTTCTGTATGTGCAACACAACATGATGAGCGACATGCCTTGCTGAACATTGAACTGATTGTTGAAGAGATGTCGACATAATTGGAGTTCCAGTGAATTGAAAATATTCATATTAGGAAATGTCGCATAACAACAATTTGCTGTTTATTTGTTTTCTTTGGAAGACAATTTGATCGTAGAATATGAAATGTTAAGGTTATGTTACATCCGCGCATACGTATAACATTAAGTTTACTTAATGTACATAATGGTTGAGTGGTGTAAATGGGGATGATTACAGATAATGTGGAATACAACCTGCCATAAAGTTAATGGTAAATTATTACTTGTGGGAAATTGTATTAAACACTTTATATCGTGATCATTTATATTATTGTTGTTGTTAAATATCTGAAACCTAACGAAATATTACTTGTACAGTGTTTAAGACATTTCAGTAATTTCGAGCTCTTATCATATTATCGTATCAGCTTCAATTTCTGCTCAAAATAACTTCCTGAGTCGATTTAAGCATGACCGTCAAAGCTTGTTCGCAAAGTACAGGTCGCAGTTTTGGAGATATCTGAATATAATTTACACGTACTATTATTTCACCCAAGGACGATGCCTATTGAAATTGGTTATGATCAGTCCAAATTTTGCAATACTTAGTTTTATTATGTTCTAAAATAAATTATACGAGGATCGGTTCATTATTTCTAATAGGTCCCATACAACCACCCTTCCAAATATCACTTTGAAACTCATAAGTCGAGCATATACGTTGATACGGTTAAATATTTAGTCAAATAAGAGATAATTATAAGGCAAAACCGCTGTATGAAATTAAACGAGGGTCGTTCCTTAATTTTTTTCTAATTCTCATGTATTCAAAAATTCCGACATTTTCAGAAAACCCGGTTTCAAGTCATTCGAAAAATAGGATTTTCAAAAAAAAAAAAAAACGGTTTCGAATACGTTTTATGTTAAAAACCCGGTTAACCTGTTTTTGATTAATTATAAATTTATAGAATAAAAAATTTATATTTAATAGAAATCTGGAGTTTAACCAATAAAAAAATATATATTGTCTAATGACCTTTATTTGAAATGAAGTAAAAATAATGGTTCCTTATCAAAACAACCATTTGTAACGAACTTTATCAAATAATCCGTACACGGTATAATGCCATAAATGAGTGGGATATACAATTATTTTTTAGTGTAATTTGGTGTCGCATTTAAAATAATGTATCGAGATACCATGATTTTATTAAAATCCGTTATTTTTGCTTTGCAGACACTTTTTCTTTAATTTCTGAATATGTCTAAATTATAGATCTGTATCTCTTTATATAAAAAATTTATATTGCTGAAAAAAATTGCAGAATCTTATTTAATAACTTCAATTGACGTTATTATGTCTAAAACATACGGACATAACAAAATAGATTCAGAATATGATGAAGTAATGTATACAATACTTTGCTTGTGTAATACACGGACAATACATGACATTTTATATATGTACTCAGTCATGGCGGAATATACAAAAATGAAGGTGAAAATTTTTAAAGTGATTTCCATTAAAAACCGACGGAAAATAACCGACATGTTGAATAATTCGAAAATAGAAATTATTCGAAACCGGTCAGTATTCTGAAATGCAAAAAACAGGTTAACAGGTTTCTGATTTCGGTTTTTGAATACACTAATCCCTACAGAAAAAAATTCCTTTAAAACGCATAAATTTCACATAAATGTTAGAATCATCATAATATTATGCACACACAAGAATAATAAAGAAAGAAAATTATACAAAGGCCCTTGAGACATTTTTCGTAGCGGACATTTACAATCAACAATGTGGTGTAGGGTATTATATAACCGGGCTTGACTGACTATAACATATTTACTTGTTTTTAAATTGTATAATATGAATTAAAGGTCTTTTAGAAAATGTTCAAAAAAACTGAAATTTGAAGAATTTTTTTGTTTAAAAAAAAGTTATGGATCGTCCTATAAATGAAGATTAAATGACGAACATCAAATACTGATTATATAATCTAAACAATTATATTTTATTATAATTATAATTAATTTGCCTTTCAGCAAATTTCATGGGTTTCTACAATTGACATTTGATATTGTCAGACCAGTTTTCTGTGTTAAAAACACAGACTGCTTGCGGTTTAGGCGACTTTATCAATGTCTAATTTATTTCAAGTGTATTTTAATCAATATTGAAATTTCTCTTCCCTTTATCAATATGTTTTATCCAGTCTTAATTTCTCTTCAGTTTTCCCAGAGCGATCAAAATTACATTCAGATATGTTATGTTTACAAAACCATAACAAATGACTTTTCACTTCAAAATTTAAAGAGATTTTTATTTGGAAAACTTAACAATGTGTCATTCTCTCTTAAAGTTAATATGAGTGTTAAAACTTTTAAAAAATAAATGTTCAACATTTTGAAAAAGAAAACAAAGACATCGAGTTTAACATTGCACATAGGGGCAAAAATATATGTAGCTAAGATGAAATAAAATCAATACTGAGATTTTAACATTAAGTATGACATTAGAGTTGTTTCAGTTTTTTTTTCCGTTTTTTTTACTGAGTGCAGTTGATTAAAGGGCTGAGAGGCAGGAATTTGAAGTCTAAATTGTTTGCATCAATTTTTAACTCAACAGTAACAGTGTCAACTAAAAAAGAATGAAAATGAAGGAGTCAGATTAAAGGTCATATTATAGTCACTTGTCAATATTTAGTTACGTATCCTTGTAAATGAAATACAATATTCTGGTAAGAAGATTTAAATGACTGAGAAAAATTGTCTACTGATGAAAATGGTACTAAAATTAGGCAACTTTTTAATACCATTTTCATCAGTAGACAATGTGAACAGTGAACAGATGTAAATCATCAATACAAAAATTAATTAATCGTTTCAGAAAAGAAAACAGAGTTGAAACTAAAGCAATATCTGGACGTCCTAAAAAACTATTGGAAAAGAAGAAAAATAGTGTCAATAGTTAAAAACAAAAATGGCTACCGAGTTAAAGTAAACATTGGGCAAAACATTTCATCGAAAACCGTACTTATATCTATAAACAAAACCGGTTACAATGCTTCCACTTTTAAAATATTCTTAAGAATAACATCAACCAGCGTGTTGAAAATTTTTGATTTTAATGATACACTTGACAGAAATGGCTGAATCGTCCCATCATCTATTATAAGGCCACACTACTTAAAAGACATCTGTTAAGAATACAGAAAAACTGAATTCGTTTCAATATCCTCCTTCAAATTTCATGGAAATGTTGTAATATTTACCAGTTTTATTTCAGAATGGAGGCTTTTATGAAATGTAGTCAGTTACGTTGGTAAAAGCAATTACACTTTTAAAAACAATTGTATGAAACGTTAAAATATAAACAAGTGCGAATGCTATATTCAGCTGTGCCGAATCTTAAATACCCTCCATTACGAATATTATGCAAAAATTAGCATGAGTTAAAGATATCGCACCAAAAAAACTGCAATGAAATATGGCAACATATTCTTGAAATTATCTTCAAATATTGCTACAGAGCTATAGATTTTAATGGTCCATTTTATTAAAAAAGTAATGATAAGGAAAAGAAATTAGATACGTATATTAGAGCTATAGCAAAAACGGACCGATATTGGCCAGATTTATAACATATATTGATGACAGTTAGAAAAATAATTCTTGCGAATTTCAATACACCTGGGTTTTATTTAAGAGTTTTACAAGCTCAAACGCGTGTTCCGGGAGGGGACGTTGAATGGGAGCAATAGCAAAATATCGACCGGGATTAATAAAATTAGTAATATATATTTAAGATAGTTAAAAAATTACAGTTGAGTGAGATCTAATATGGGCGCTATGGCTATGAGACTGTTCAAATCAACAGTACATATTTAATATATGTTTAAGACAACTAGAAAAATCATTGTACTGAATTTCGGTAGAATTGGTATTTATTAAAATCTTTTATAAGCTCAAACACGTTTTTCGGAAGAGGTCTTCATATGGGAGCTATATCAAAATATGGACCGCTTGTTTAAATTAATAACGTATATTCAGGAAAGCTAGAAAATTCGATTTTGATAATTTTTTGTACAACGATGAAAAATGTATAATAATATCTTTTGTTGGAAAAATTATAAAAGATCTTTTTCGAAATTTTGAGGTTGTCACAGATATCGATCTATGATTTTTTTGCTGATGAACCAATATAGCTGGTTCTATATAAGAAACTGCTAAACTTTTATTGAATTCGGATAAATATTCGAGAAGTGAGAATGTTTCAAACAGATAACAAAGACAAACAGACAGACATAGCTAAATCGATTCAAATTTTGATTTGATGCAAGGAAATATATACCTTATGGGGTCTGAAATGATTTATTCTTGGCCTTGCACACGCTCAAATTTAATAATCTGATTTAAGTTGAAAAATCTTATAAGTGTAGCAAACTATGGATTCCTCATTTTTATAATATACTTTAATTATAATTAGAAAATCATTGTGCTAAATTTCAATGAAATTGATCTTTATTTAAATGTTTTATAAACTCAAACCAATTTTCCGGAAAAGGGTGTTATAAGTGAGCTGTATAAAAATATGGACCAAATTAATATCATATCTTCAGAACAGTTAGAAAAATAATTGTGTAAAATTTTAATAGAATTGTATTTATTTACTAGTTTTATAAGCTGAAAACTATTTTCGCTGGGGGGCCTGATGTGGGAGCTATATCAAAATGTGGACCGAAATTGTTCTTATTAAAATATACATTAAAAATAGTTAGAAAAATGTTTGTTCCGAATTCCACTTGAATTGGTCTTTATTTGTTTTATAAACTCAAACCAGTCTTCCAGGAATTGGCGTCATATGGGAGCTATATCAAAATATGTACCCGTGTTAATAAAATTTTAAACATATATTTAAAATAGTTAGAAAATTAATTGTGCCAAATTTCAAGAGAATTGGTTCCAATTTAAGTGTTTTATTAGCTATATTATTATTAGCTATATTGCCTATAACTTTTTTTCTGCTAATCAGATTTTGATGACCTTTTGCAATATAAATATAAAGTCTTTTCATGTATAGTTTCAGAAGTATCCAATATTCAGCATGCAAGATGAATACGACTGCCCTATTCATTCATTTGTTATTAAAGCCGAAATAAATTTTATATAATGGTATTTATATAAATATAAGGGACCGATATCCGATATCATTAAATTCTAACGAAGTACTTTCGTAAAGTTATCAATAACAAATCGACAAAAGACAATTTTGCAAACATATGAAGTTGTATGTATTTTATCACCATTCCAAAATTAACCAAAATCGGTAGGAAATAGGTTATAGCTAACAATATAACTCATTTGTAGACTCATAAAGTGTTCTTGTGTTTCAGTAAGGAAAAACTTTTTTATGTGTTAGCAAGTGTTGGTGTGAGTTGTGTATGTATGAAACATAACGTATTTACTTCACATGCATTTGTGGTGGAGAGTATTGAAGTTTCAGCCTCGCCGAATACATCTTTCTTACTTGCTTTGCAATAAACTTGTCCCAATGTGCATTGTAAAGTTGAAATACTCATATGTAAATTGTTTGTTTGTTTTTTTAAAATGTTTGAGGTTAAAGTTAAAATTAAATATTTATACAAAATAATTTATTAAACTAAGAACAACAAGACACAAACCAGTTTGTTTTCTACCTTTTATTCTTGCAACATTTTAAGTTGCGGAATTGTTGTGTCAAGTTTTATTTCTGTCTTTTCGATGTTTTTTTTTTGTTTTGGTCTGACAATCTTCCTTTTTGTCTCTGTTTGATCTGGTCTGGTCTGGTCTGGTCTAGTCTGTTCTGTTTCATTTTTTACTTTTGTGGTCATTTGTTTGCTACTGTAGTTGTTGCTCTTGTTATTATTTTACTACATTTTTCCTCAATTTAATGGTTTTCTTCCGTAGTTAGTGATTGTTTTTTACTTAGTAAAAGTACTAGAAGATATTAAAAATAAAACTCGTAAAACAATTCATGTTCGTTGGTATCTTTTGGTTGTAAAAGTTAAATATTTCAAAGTTATTGTTATTGTTGTTGTTTAAACTGTTTTGTCCACTTCACTGCGTTTAATTTCTGAAAACGTTAAAACGATACGATTTAAGTAAATGTGTTAAAAAGGAAAATAATCATAAGATTGATTTTGTTCATTTGAAAATTTAACTAAAACCAATAACGATTTAAAATCATATTATTGTATTTTACACATTTAAAAGCAAATTTTTAGATGTTTTTCTTAAGTATCCTGGATTGGAAAATGAATCGAATACAATTATCATTAGATGATGCATTTTTGTTAAACAGAAAACATACTGAGTTCATTCAAAATTTATAACACATTGCATAAATTTTTTAATCTATCTATCTATCTATATATCTATCTATCTATCTATCTATCTATCTATCTATCTATCTATCTATATATCTATCTATATATCTATCTATATATCTATCTATCTAACTATCTATCTAACTATATATAATTCAAACAGAAATTTAAAATGACTGTTATTTTAAAAACAATTAAATTTTATTATTTTTTTAATAAATTTGTTATAAATATGAATTTATACAATCACCAAGCGATTAGGTAGGATACACTGAATTTGTTCATTGTCTCCATAAGTCCTCAATGCAATTATGACTTTTTCTTGTTAGAATTTGAAAATGAATTTGATTTTATATTTTATTGTTAAAATGTATCCAAGTTTTGGTGTAGGGCTATAAATATTCATAATGTCCATGTGTAACATTCTAATCCCTTATAATTTCTTTTATCTCTGTATTCTTATGCAAGTTTATGGCTTTCTGGCGTATTTCTGGGCATTCAAATGGAAGTTGATTTATTTTTTGCAAAAGAATTTAGCGTTTCATTTTGATCTTTTTATTTTTATAATCATGAGAAATTCTTTCTCAAAAACAATATTACAGCTAATTTATATGCAAAAAAATAGAATTTTAAGGAAAATATTTTTATATTAACAATATTTTATGCTACAAAAAATAATAAAGTGTACTTTCAAATAAAATGTATCACACAACTTTGTATATTGTAAAAGATTGAAAAAATATAGACTTAGCACACAAACTTATTTCAATATAGGATACGTACCCAGCCCAACGGCGAGTGGTATACCGAATAAAAATCTCCACCAATAGCAACCTAATGTTTGATATGTAGACTTCGGCAGTCTTTGAACTATTGAAAAATATTGGGAAGAAGCAAAATCATCGTGAAACAAAGTTGATTTTAGACAATGTAAATTTTTTATTCATTTTAAATTTAACATGTTTTAAGTTTGTATTAGATATTACAATATATCGATATTAATTATTAAAATTATACAACGATAATTTTTTAATTTCAAAGAACAAAATTCTCAAAAAACTGCACTTATTGTGAAACAATAATTGAAACATGTTAATTTATGTCCTTTTAAGATAATTTTACATAAATTTTGGAAATTTATTTTTGATTTTGGAAATTGTGTCTTTTTTTGTGTAAATGTTTACATTAACTTGAACTCTTTGTAAGCACAACATCAGCTTTCTTTTGGGATTTTCTTTAATAATATTGTTTAGAATTGTGGAAACATTACGTCCAAAATATTTCTTGTTATAGAAAAAGGAAATTTGCATAATCACATGTTATTTCACTAAAACAACAAGGATTTAATATTGAATTTTCATGAAAATTTATAGCATTAAATTTTATACTTTAAAAATGATCTGAAAGATATTTTAAATTAATATTGTGAGGTAATACTCACAAACTTAACTAATGTTTCTGCATTTCACACACATTTAAAACTTTTTTGTATATCCTCCACAACAAATATATAGATCCATATTTTGTTTTTGGTACATTAACATCCAAACTAATTGCCAGAGTTGGCTTGTCCCAGGAGATAATATTTCTGTTATAGTCCCTCCCATTGTTTCTTTTAATGTATCTTCATAACTCACAATATAAACACTTGTGTACACTCACTGTTTCTCTAGAAAAAGTCTTGTGTCGATGAAGTTGTTGAACGCATTGTATCTTATCACTTTACTAGCCGTTTTGTAGTTGTTGCTTGCGCACAAAAAACTGCAACCTTACGATACTTGTTGGCTTACGATAAATGGAGCACGATAAACGATATACATATAAGTCTTTTACTATCTCTACGATAAGCCTAGAAGTAATAAATTGATTGAAGACATTAAAAATTTTAAAAATAAATTAAAAATCTAAATTAGTGTTCTTTTTGGATTGACATAGATTTTCACTTTAATTTGAGGCAGTGAGACATAAATCTTGCTATCGACGATTATCTGAATAATGATAACTAATGCCTTATATACAAGTAATTAAAAATTAAGTCTAATTAAGAGAAATTGTAACAAGATTATTTGCATCTTAAAACACAAGGCACTCATGACTTCTCACACACACACACACACACACTCCTCATAAAACAAAAACAACTGACATTACAATAAAATACAACAAAACTTAGAAATGTAAAATAATTTATCATAAAATAAAAATATAAATGTACTTGTTTTTAAACATAAACACACATACACATATATATATAAACATATCAATATATATTTCCTTATTGTTACTTTGTTTTTGTTCCTATTAATTTCTTTTATGTCGGTATCTATGAATTTATATGTGAAGATGTTGTTGTTGCTGAATAAAATAAGAATAAAGATCTTTAGAGAATATGACACAACTTAAATACATTTAAACTACAATTTCACACACTAACTAAACTCATACAAACGCACATATGCCGCCAATAATGTGGCAAGAAAATGAGCAACGAAAACAGTAAAAACAACAATAATTCATAATGAAAAGAAAATTGAAGAAACCATCGAAAGAGTCATTCATTCATCTACGTACTGCATGCACTTGGAAAGCAATTATTAACAACGAATACAAAAAACAACAACAACAAAATATCTGAACAATTCAAATATTCCCACAGTCTTTTGCATACAGGTCGCGCCCTTTCTACTCTAGATACAATTGCACCAAAAGCAACAACAACACCAACAAAGAATATACATACAAGCGACGAGTTACGAAATGAAAATTGATGATGAATGAACCTGTTGCCATTTTACGCTTCGTTGATCAACGATTGCGGTAAAAAATATTTGAAGGAATTCGACTTGACTTTTTTATTTTTAAAATTTAAATTTCAAATTCTTACAAATGAGAGGAGGGTTTTGTACAAAAATAACAACAACAATGATGCATAAATTTTCCTTTACGTTTTTTTTTTTTTTGTAATGAAAAAAATGCATTCAAATATTTATAAAATTAATGAACACAAACATATGTACAAGTGTATGTATGTAGGGGAGGTGACTTATTTTATACTCAAACATAGAAAACAATACATTAAGGGTTTGTTAACCTTCTTTTGAACAGGTATTTTTCTTATTATCTTGATATCGAAAGTGGTTAAATTATTTATGAAGACGTCCCTTGTAATTTCCTAAAATGTGAGAATTTTTATAAAAAGATGGAAGAATGAAGGAATAATTTGAATTAAACCGGACATAGTTAAATTACAAACAAATAATTATGCCTAGACCTTTTGGAACAACTATAAAATATACATTTTGATAGTCAACAAGTTCAAATAAAAGTTACTTTTTTACTCGATTTTGAAGAAATTATACTGTAAGATTTTTGAAAATTAAACTTAAAATTCCAATATCGAAATTAAATTTTTATTGTTAATGTCCGTACATTTTATGACTTTGTTTTAAGTAGTAAGTTCTACTACCGTCCGAAAAAGTGATCTAAACCGGAACATTGCTACCTGCGTGTCTTTGATGCATCTCGGAAGAAGCCTATTTTCCTTTTGACCGTTTGCCATTCTTTTTTTATTAAATTTAGATTTACCTCTTAATAAAACGTATCCCCATATTGTAATACTTAAATCATTATGTGGTTTATGAGAAAACCAAAAAAGTTCAAGAGATCCAAGAGAACGTTGTGATCAATTATTTCTTTAAACATGTTTTAAACATAAACTTCTAAGATGACATAAAGCTTCCTAATATTTTTTTCAATAAACATTTTCTTATCAATTTTTTGTAAAAAAAAATCCGTAACTTTTGATCAATTGAAAATCCTTCATGAAGTTAACATCATGATGGCATTATAACTTCAGATTTGGAGCTGGATATGCGAATTTATAGTGGCACAAAGTGGGTTACCTCGAAAAATAACGCGTGCCAAATGTTTGATTCCCATTAAATTTCCAAATTTTTTACTGCCTGAGACCTTTTAAATACATGCTAACATGTGATATTTATATATTTAAGTTATTTTCATTTGAATTTTAAACTTTCAATATTTCTCAAGATATTGCGTCAGTTTTTTATTATAATATTTTTAGTTTTTAATTATTTCTTACATACTTTTCATACTTTTTTTTGCATTTTTCTGTTTTATCAGATATTGGTCCACAACTTACTTTTTACTAAACCAATTTACCCGATTTTAAATGGGAAACTTCTCAGGACAATATATTTATAGCTTAACCCGACTGAGATTTTAATTGAATATAATACTTTATGGAGTCTTTTTGGCGTTACAAATGGAATGACAAACTTAATATAACTTTTGTGTTTTCAGTCAACTTCTAACAGCTGACAAGTAAAGAAATGTATAAATATTAATCGTTACAGTTTATTTCATATTCTCTTTTCTTCGATTTTTTCTCTATTTATATTCATTGTTTAGTGGGTACACAAAATTCGTTAATAAAATATTTCTAGTGCGCGCTATGGATATTGATTATCCTCCCCCTCGGGGAACCGTTTCAATATATTTACTAAATCACCTAAACACAAAATTAAACGAAAACACGTAAGAATGCTATTTTCGGCTATGCCGAATCTTCAACACCCTCCACCACAAATTCGTGCGAAGTTAATACGTTAGGTTCAATAGATATACATATGTTCCATAGATACACATACACTCACAAATATATATATATATATATATATATATATATATATATATATATATATATATATATTATATATATATATATATATATATATATATATATATATATATATATATATATATATATATATATATATATATATATATAATATATATATATATATATATATATATATTATATAAACCCCGGGAAGGGGTCTTATATAAGAGCTACAGCAAAATTTCGACCAAGATTGTTCATATTTATAAAAGAGTTTGATTATATTTAGAAAAATCATTGTGCTAAATTTTAATGGAATTGATCTTTATTTAAATAAACTCAAATCCGTTAACCGGGAAATCCCGTTATAAGGGAGCTATAGGAACATTTGGACCGATATAGGGCAAATAAATATTATATCTACAGAACAGTTATCTAAATAATTGTGCGAATTTCAATAGAATTGGTCTTTATTTACTCGTTTTATAAGCTGAAAACTATGAGGGGCCTGATATGGGAGCTACATCAAAATATGTACCGAGTTTGTTCTAATTAAAAATATACATTAAAAATAGTTAAAAAATGCATTGCACCGAGTTCCAATGGAATTAGTCTTTATTTGATTGTTTTATAAGCTTAAACCGGTTTTCCGGGAAGGGGTGTTATATCGGAGCTATATCAAAATATGGACCCATGTTAATTAAATATATAACAAAAAATTTAAAATAGCTAGAAAAATAATTGTGCCAAATTTCAAACGAATTGATTGAAATTTAAGAGCTTTATAAGCTAATCAACAATGAATTTATTGAAAGAAGAGAGCATGCTGATTTTAACAAAATACCAATTTTGGAGGTTTGTGCAAAGTTGTTATTTCCCTTCACCCTTTCTTGAATACTTGTATAGGTACAATATATGATCGTAATCTTATTCAAACAATTGATGAAGAAATTCTGGAACACCTTAGAGATCAGGATAGGGCGTACACAAAAAACATGTGTAAATAACACTTGTTTTGGTATATGCAATCATCGTCCTCATATGCCTGAAAAATTTTCTCGAACATTATGTGTTAACTGTCAAGGTGAACACGCTACATCTTCCAAAACATATCCTAAAAACAACCAAACAAAAGAAACACTTAAAATTAGAACACAAAACATATGTAATATGAAAGAAGGAAAACAACTTTATAGTAAACGGTATACAAATATGACACCAATTATCTATTAAAATATTTTAATAAACAACTACTTTGAACAAAAAAGATCCACAAAACAAAAAGAAATTGCAGTCAACACAAAAAAACATTACAAAACAAAATAAAGAAATATTACTCCTTCCCCAAAACCCTGCCGTAAAAAATCAAGTCCCCTTAGATCAACAAGGCACAAACCAAATCACAGACCACATTCACATTCATCTCACTCTCAGCTATCAGAACAGACTAAAAAGAAAATATCAGAAATCTGCAATAAAATTCCAAAACATTGAATTATATCAAAACAACATCTCTAAAACAAACTCTCCACTTCAAAAGAAGCAAATTCTCTTATTAGAGATGGAGAATAACAAAATACTCACGAAAAGATATATATAAACAACAATAATTCAATAATATATGAATCAAAACAAAACGTTGCAAACAAACGAGATGATCACCAAAATACATAACATAACAAAACTTGAAGATGTTTTCTCTTCATTTAATCATATGCAATTGAAAATATTACAGTGGAACATTAACGAATACAAAACCATTTATACTGATCTTGGCGATTTTATTAACAATCGAAGAGAAATTTCTATTTTAAAAGACAGTTCACTCACTCATCTATCCACACACACTATACTTTAACTTCAATAGACATTTCTATATGCTTAACATTCATAATACCACACACGTCCCTGAGATATAATTGACATCCTTTATAACAGCGATCATTTTCATATTATATTACGTTAAGCATTTATTATAACAATAATAATAATAATAATAATAATAATAATAATAATAATAATAATAATATGTTCAAATATCCATCCATGTACTATAACTACAAATTTAATTGAAAATTTATCTAACCAAATAAATATAACTTATGGTTCAAACTCATAATTTGAATTTTTTATAAAATACACTAATTTGTAAATTGATATTTGCCAAAATAATGTAAAATTTAAATTGGAATGTAATTTGCAAAATAACTGAATTTATATTCTTATGTATGTAATGAATATAAATTCATTACAAATAAATGAAATTTGTACATATTAATTATCTATTTACTTGAACCACTGACATCTCATGTAAATAATTTATCTATATAATATTGCCATATTACTTTATATACATTTTTGCGAAACCGAATATCGCTATGGCTATGACGTAAACAATGTTCCGGGCTCTTCTCCTTTTACTTACGAAATTGTTAACAGCACATTTTTTTGTAAATAAACAAATATTTCTGTAATCTTGAATTGAAAATCGCCACAATAGTTTTTATTTACCAAATTAACATTTGAAGACCTAATCCTTGATCGAATTTCATATTCTTCAAATACTAATTAATTTCTCTAAAGAAATTAATATATTTTTAAAACCCATAAATTCTTATAATCCAAACAGAGAAGCAGCCTTAATACATAAATCAATTCGTTCCGCATCTAATTAATCAATCCACAAATCTGAAAGAAACCAAGTACTTTGGCGGAATGATGAACTGATAATGATGACAAAAAAATGAAAAACAATATAAACAGCTAATGACTATTGGAAACCTAATTATCTATAAAAAGAGGAACGCAACATTTAATAGAGAAAAAAGTTTGCTAAAAAACTCGGTTTAAAAGCGTTTACGAAAAACATTAGCCCAGATATGCTTTCGAAGTACGGAAAATTCATATCCAATCATTCTGACATTGACCAATACATGAAGAACATAAAAACGCTATGTCTAACTCCTTAAGTAGAAGTATTAACTCTCTCCAAAAAAAATCTGACTTTCTACTTGACTTAATCGAATTAATTTCCTGTCTAAATGCTACAACAGGTTCTACACCAGGTTACGACCAAATTAGTCAAGAAAAAATATCAAAAAACCAAGTAGGTTTCAATCCAGATTATAGCACAACAGATGCTCTTATTTACATTGACCACATCATTACAAAAATCTATCAAAATATCCATAGACTTCGAAGAAGCCTTTGAAAGTATTGGTATTAATCTAGTATTGAAAAAATTATACGATTGGAAAATTGGCTCCATAATGTTCAATTACATTAGAAGTTTCCTTACGAATAGAAAATTTAGAGTAAAGATAAATTCCACAAGACTCCTCAATGTCAATCATCAAAAAAATAATTATTGTATATATGCAAGTGATCTATATCTATTAAATAATAAAAACAAATCCAGCTGATATAAAAGAAGAATTTCAAACAACATTAAATGAAATCGATAGATTGTCCTCTTCTTCGGGTTCCAAAATATCAATTAGTAAATGCAAACATATCCATATATGTAAAACACACCTTTGCAAATTGAAATCCTATTTAAATTACAAATCTTAGGTATAACATTTCATAATAAATACACTTGTAAACACCTTTGCGAAAAATTAAATGTAGATTTGCAAAATATGTTATAAATTATAAAGTACTTATCATCTCCTAAAAGCCACGTAAACACAACTACACATATTCATGCAACTGAGTCAATAATTGGTTCCAAAACAGAGTATGGTATACATATTTACGGTAAAACTGCCAAAACACATCTCAAAAAACTTAAATATATTTATAACTGTACTATAAAATCTAAGTCTGAGAGCTTTTAGAACAAACCCAAATAAAAATTATTTTAAATGAAGCTGGTATAAATGATATTTTGACTGGACGTTAGATTTTAAAAAGTATTAAAATTCCAAAGCATTTTTCACCACGAATTAAATCTATTAAAAAAACGCAAAAGTAACCTTAAAAAACTATCCACTCATTCAGAATTTTGGAACATCTGCAAAAATTATAATCGAAAAAAAACATTAAAAATTTATAAACCAAATAACGATATTTTTTTGGATCAATTGTCAAAATTTAGCAAAGATGTAACTCCAAACGAAATCTTCAAAAATCAAAAACTTTCAAATCTATTCGCTCAAAAGGTTTTCGTGGTCGCCCATCTAAATTCTACTGTTTTCCTATCAGTTTCATTCTTTTAAATTGTTTTAAATCTATTAAATTTTCAAATTAAATGATTTTGTATAGAACTTCGGGACTTATCGTTGCGAAAAAGTTCAATAAGCTGCTATTGGAACCATTGGATCAATAGGGTGTATATATCAACATAATGTCTACATAACAAATGGTAAATTATTTTATTTTATATCTGCAGAGATGGAAAAAAGTACTGCCACAAACAATTTATTTAGAATCACAATGTCTACTTTTGATAAAAATTTCAGACAGATAACTTTGTTAAAAATTTTTTCATTGTAATTTTCAAAAACTCATAAAAAGAAATATTGGTCATGTGATTTATTTAAAGGATTATTTTTAAGTTCCAAAAATGTGGACAAAAATCCCAATAATGGTAATTTTTGGCTTACAGCGACCACATTTATAAGAGTTTGGAAAAATCTAATGATTATTAAAACCTTTTTGGTTTCCACAACTAGATTCTGTTTTAAAATGCGGGATTTGAAATTTTAGAAAATTGGAGTGGAGAAATTTCTAAAAGATAATCGTTAATATCTGCAGAAGAGATTGCGTAATGCAGAGTAATTTGAAAATGAGATGAGAGTAAATTTAATATTTAATATTTTCCGAACTGATGAAAATTATAGAGTATGGAGAAAGGCTAACAGTAAAATATATGATGAGAAGGAAGTAATCGTCCTGGGCTGAATTTCCGCTGCGGGGATAAGAGGATTTATCTTCATTCATGGATTAATGGATAAAAATGGTTATCTTAATATTTTTAAGGAAATATTAAGAAGACTGCAAAGAACGTAATTTTACTGCAGTCATTCACATATCAGCGCGAGATGACCCGATTCATTCTGCTCACGATGTGATGTGGCTTTCATTTAATACGGCACATTTCATGCCACATCCTTCGTAGTCTTGAGACCTAAATCCTAGGTGCACTTGTGCTTTTTCGTCAAACTATAAGTTTGTAAAAACATGCTTAGTTAAGGTTTGTTTACATATTTTTTATCTGTCAAAAAAATATTGAATAAAAATTTTGCAATACTTAACGTTTACAATTTATCTCAGTGTTAATATTGTGTCTCTGCTAATCTCCGTGACTGTATATAATTTGTATAATAAACAGAAATTAGGGATTTTTTATTTAAATATATCCTGTAATAAAAAGTCTGTTTCTCTATGTCGAACAAAAAATTTCGTTCGCTTTTTACACGAAAGATTTGGGTTTTTTATAAGTTTGTATAACTGTCATCTATGGGAACAATGATTTGAACGCAAAGTCGAACGAAAACGTAAGAGTTTTCATACAAAATTGGGTTTCTGTATCTCGAACAACGCGAACTAAAATGTCAAAATCAGTCGACGATATTCAGCTTTTGCTTGACTCAATTTTTCGATAAAAAGCTATACAAATACATACCACATTTAACAGAGCTTCTGTTTAACCATCATTAGAAAATTTGTCGTTATCAAAGCAATAACTGATTTTTTGTTATTTTTCCAATAATTTAATAAAATAAAATTTTTATCCCCAAATTGTTTTTGTTTTTTCATATTTTATTCGGTTTAACATTGTTCGGATTGACATTTAACAAAAGCTAGAACATCTGGAATTTGAATTGAATGTCTGAAAACGTAACAAATAATGTAAGATTATGCGAAACCCAATTTTACTCGAAATTGAGTGACTGGTTTTCGTTCGAAATAGAGAAACAGGCTATAAGTTTTATTCTTATGTAATTTTTCGATATTGTAAAATGTAGAAATCATTTAAATTGAAAATTTCCGTTTCTTATATAATTGAAAAATTTATTTGATAAAAATTAAAAAATAATTTAATTTTAAATTATATTTTTTATCTCATCATTTAAAATTGTTCGTTAATCGATCACACTACTATTTATTTGGTTTGCCACATGTTTTTTTTATCAACTTCACTTTAGTATTTTCAATTCATTTTAGCATTTCCTTTCTGGCTGTTATGTGTTTAATGTAATTTCTATTCTCTGCAACAAAAATAATGTCCTAAATCAGCCAAAACAAATGTGCACAACAAATAAATCTTTTAATGAAGTTCAATACAAAACATGTACTGCATTAACACATACTTACATAAAATTTAGATATTCTAAACGATAATAAGATTCACATAAGATTCAGATATTAATTAGATATTTTTTTGAACTGATAAATATTGGAATCATGTTCATATTTTCAGTAACTATGTTTTAATCGAGCTCATGAATATCGATCTTATAATCTATACCCAGTTATGTGTAGGATAATATGTAGTCAGATTTGATCGTTTATAACTCATTTATTTGTTTATAGTTTCGATTGTTTAAGGGAGAAGTGATTAAATTTAAGTAAATAATTTGCAATTGCAATAATTGTATTGAATTTGATTTAGATCGTTCAACTTTTTCTCCCTTCCTGCTTTTATATTTCCTCCACAAAAGTTGTTGCTTTTGTTTCTGGTGTTAATATTATTCTATTGGCATTTGAATGGAAATCCATTAGTTCTTGTTGCATTTTAAATATAAAATGTAAAATTGTTTTTCCTTAGTTTTCTCTCTATTTTTTTTAATAAAACCACAACATTCGTTACCACGAACCAAAAAACAAAAAAAGAAAAAGTTTCTTAATTGATTTTTCACAAAATCTAAATCTAAATCTAAAAGTTATAACAGATAGAAAACTAAGTGAAAATTTAATACTTAATTTAGAAACAATATTAAATGTGAAATACAATTTTAGGAAAAAAGAGAGATAAGAAGAGTGCTGTAATCGATAATTCTAGATGGATGCGTCATATGCCAAGATGTTCAGAATGTAATATTGGAAAAGGCAAAAGCTGAAAATTTTCCCGAATTGTATTTAATGGTGGGTAAAGGAGGTGCCCCTATAGAAATGAGACCGGCTGTATTGTATACAGGGGTGTGGTTATAATAAAAGTTGCATTACAACCATCTATAAGCAAGACAGAGATCACGCGCTTAAGATCCCCATTAATAAAATATTCAGCTAAAGCTCTTGGAGAAGAAAATAAGCCACATGCCCTTAACAGATTTAGTCACATGGAATCATAGTTTGTATTTTTAAAGTGTATCCCTTATTTCTAATATAATATTTATTCGAAACGAAGTATAAAAGATAATTATCTACCCAAAACATACATACATCGTTACTAAATAAACTAAATTAATGGCAAGATTTTCTTTTTAATAAAAAATCCTTTTAGTCAGTTAAAGCTAGAAATCTTCTTTTGTTGGGTTATCAAATTAACGTCATCATAATGACAAAAAACGCACACACACAAACGAAAGCTTTCACATTTCTTCTTAGCCAAGGCAAAATAATCCAGCCCGTTGTGTGAGAAATACTTTAGTAGACTTGTTCATCCATACAAATTATGAGAACATGATGATGATAAAGCGATAAATTTCCATCACAACAAACTGACAGATGAACTTGATATCATACATATGACGTACACGCACGCATACAAAATTGCATAAAAATAGATGCAAACGTATAAAGAAGCCTGTAACGACGTTTGCATACGCACATTTTATATGAAGTTGCATGTAAATCTTCTACTTAGTTTTTGGTCCAAAATCAATGCAACACCGTAATAGATGGGTTTTGTGGTCTAACTATTTGCAACTTGCAACCCACCGAAAAAAATGATCTTAAAAAAAAAACTCAAGTGAATAAGTTGCAATTGTTCAATGCTGAACTTTTCTAAATTTATACGAACGTATTTTGCCCAAATTGTAGTCATTTCTTAAAAATAATTTGCTATTTAAGAATTCTATTCTAAATGTAATTCCAAGTTTATTTCTTTATTTTATAATGACTATTGGACTATGATTTCTCTACGTCACAGGCGTCAGCACAAACACATAATACCCCAACTACTTTTAGAGGTTTTGGATATAAAAATAATATAAAAAAATGTATTTAATATACATTTTAAAGATGCGTATAAACGGGTTTTAGCAGAAATCACAGACATTTACTACTACACTTGTTAGTATAACACTTGTTAGTATAAGTGTATATATGCATAAACAAACTGGAGATTCAATGACCGTAAGTCGTATTTTCAGCATGTTAGGTTGACGAATGCAGACAATTATTTTTAAATGTTTGTGTGAGTGTGTCCATGTACACATATACATATTTTCAAATATGAGGCCATGTAACGGCAAACTTCCATTACCATAAATTATGCCATAAAATGTATACTATAAGAAAATTTTGAATATATGCATTATTTAGACACGCTACTAGAATGTCGATTCCCAGTTAAACCCAGAACTATTATAATTTGTTTACGTTAAGACGGAACTGTTTTGTTATTGTCGGGTCTGAAAAGGCATTACAATTTATTAAAGTCTTCAGGTAAACAAATCATTCAGAAAGTTTTGCATTAAAATAAACAAGTAAGAATGTTATATTCGGCTATGCCGAATCTTCAATGCCCTCCACCACAAATTCGTGTGAAGTTAATACGTTAGATTCCGTAGATATTCATATAAACACAGATAAGATCAAAATGTATATGGAATATAACTCAGAAACACTTAATGAGTCATAAAATTAGTTAGAATTTTTCCTATAACTGTTTTCTATTACACCAGATTTCATTGAGATCTTTGTGGATGTGATTTGATGCAAGAATATGTATACATTATGGGGTCGGAAATAATTCACTCTTAGCGTTACACACAGAATGACAAAAAGTTAATATACTCTCTTCACCACTTGTAGTGTTTAGGGTATAAAAATTGCGGCCCATATGACGCACAGAATTTGGGATGTATTAAAATTTTGCACATTGTAGCCTATAACTTTTTTCCTGTTAATCAGATTTTGATGATCTTTTGCATGATGATGGAGTACGTACAATTGAACGCTAAAATTAATGTTTTGTTTAAGTCCAATTACATTTTTTAGAAGAAATTAGAAAAGTTTTTTTTTGAATTTTGAGGTTGTTTCAGACATCGACCTATAACGTCCTTGCTTATGTGGCTAAATTTCATTGAATTCGGACAATTATTCTAGGCGTGAGAATGTTTACAACAGACAGACGGACATAGCTAAATCGACTCAGATGTAGATTTCATGCAATAATATATATACATTGTAGAGTCTGAGATGATTTCTTCTTGGCGTTACACACGGAATGACAAAGTTAATATACCCTCATCACTAAAATGTAAATTTTACTTTATTTATTAATCTGAACAATTCAAATTCCCGAAAATGTTAAGAGTCCACATTAATTTGAGATCTGGAAAAAGTCATTATATAAATAATTGTAAGCATCTTGAGCTTTCAAAAATAACATTTTATTTTAAAATTCAGGATATGGGATTTTAGAACATGTAGGTAAAATATAAACAAAAAAATATTAAAAAGGATCGAATTCGAGAGGTTCTGGACGTCACATACTGTGTTAAGATGCCTTTCTGAAAAATATAAATTTTTTATATGATTTTAAGAAAAGTTTTATTTTAGATGAAAATAAGTGAAGACATTGCAATTTATTGAAAGCTTTTGGACTTTTAGGTTTAGAAAGTTTGCATAATTCGTTATAAAATTATTTTCTTATATTTAATTTCAATAAAAAAATAGAATTTTGAACACCACATTTCCCAATTCCGGAAATTTGGTTTTACTACCACAATCGTTATTTTAACTATAATTTTAGCAACTCAACATGAAGAGGAAAGTGACAATGTTAATAATCTTACGTGCAAAAAAGCGGTGATCGAATACTGACACAAGTGTTTGTATCCACAGTATATTCAATTTTCGATGAATTAATTACCTTTTAAAAGATTGTTTTGAGCGTTCCCGAGTTTGAAATGATCTTACAAAATGCATTGCAATTAAATATTTTATGAATACTTTCGCCCTGAATTAGAGCGGATCGTCATCCTTGACAACAAAATCCTTCAGTAGATAATTTTGCGATTTGTGTTTTGTTACAAAAATATGTAAATCTATTCACAGTGGTGATTAAGGTATATATAAAGGAATCATCCAAGATTCCATAAATTATATGTGTATATTCTTGCACCAAATCAAAATCGATTTACATATGTCTGTCTGTCGGTCGGTCGGTCGGTCTGTTTGAAACATCCTTAGTAGTTTGCGATTAAAACCAGATATATCGGTTTATTAACAAAGAATTATAGACAGATAGCTGAGACAACCTCAAAATTCCTAAAAAGAACTTTTTCAACAACTAGTAACAGGATTTATACAGGTTTTAACAGTAACATACAGTTATATATACTTCACCAACGTCCAAAAAAAAGCATCAAAATCGGACCAATAGGAAAATAGTAATATGCTGAAATATGCAGAGTTTTGATATTTCCCGAAATCACTGTCTTATATAGGCCGCAATTTCACTATATCTACTATTTAAGGCTCCTTCCCGAGAAAAAACATTCATTCATTTTATTGAAATTCACACAATTATTTTTTCTAAAAATTGTCTGGATGCTCTTTAAAATTCTTGACAGGTTTTGCGCAAAAATGTGGATTCAATATTTTATTCTGGTCAATATTATTAATTTAAAAGAGTATAAAGCAAATCCATGGGTATTAGGGAAACACTTTACTCTTGTATACATATTATTTCGTTATACCCTACAACTGTAGCGATTGAAGTTTTATGCATTCGAGAGTTTGATTGTTATTTATAAAATTCTTTCAAGAAAAATGTTAATGAGGTAGAGCCAATTTTAAAATCGATTTACTGATGAGCATATTTCGATTGTAAAATTTAATTTTAAGGTTAGATTTTGCAAAAAGAAAACATATTTATTATAATATTATTAAGCTTATCAAAAGAAACTGATATCGTTATTATATATTTTAAACTCTAGACACCGAAATAAGGAGTGAGATTGAAAAATTCTTAACATGCGTTTATCGTTAATGTTTGATAAGTTAGTAATCGTTAATATGATTAAAATGAGTGACCAGAAAAACGAGCGTACTAAAGGAATGGTCCACTTGATCGTTCTAAAGCCAAAAAAATAAAAAGTATTCTCGAAAGGGCGTCCAAAACATTCGTCCCAAAAACTGAGCACGTATATTGAACTGAAGTGTTATAACAAAATATTCGTGCTGCATAAAAGATGGTGAATATATATATATATATATATATATATATATATATATATATATATATATATATATATATATATATATATATATATATATATATATATATATATATATATATATATATATATATATATATATATATATATATATATATATATATATATATATATATATATATATATATATATTATAATGTGTTTTGGCATTTTATTCCTTTTCCTCCCAAAATGTGATGTCAACATTTTGCCTACAGTTCAATTTTAATTAATACCAATTTTATCGACTTTTCATTAATTTTATTCTACCAAGTGTGGTCTTAACATCCATATGCAACATATTTATAAATTTATATCTATAAATATGAGAGATAATATGGATGCATGCCACACATTCGACTTTAATTAACACACATAAACTTTTCATAATTCCTTGTGTATTTTTTCTTCTTTCTTTTTCTTTGATGTTTTTACATTTTTATTGGTAAAGAGCAGAGAAAGTAAAAACTTTATATTACAATTATAAAATAAGAAAAAAGAAAACGATAAATATGACCAACAAAAGCAGCAGCAGTTACATGAAATAAATTTTATAAGATTTTTATCCATAAAATAATTAATAATATTTATTGAATTATAAAAGGAACATGATGGTAAGAGAACATTATTGTGTCTTAAAATATGCCACATGTAAGAAGACATTGAGAACTACAATGTTGTTGTAGTCTGGGGCGTATAAATATGCTCAGTAGGAAATATTCTTAACACTTGAAAACTCTCGTTTTCAACGAATTGTGATATTTGATTCCTAGAAATATATTTAATGTCATTACAGAACAATTTGTAAGTTAAAGTTTTATTAACTAACTGGATTTTATTTCCGTAATGTTGAATATATAAAATTAAAATGAAACAAGTAAGAATGCTATATTCAGCTGTGCCGAATTTGTCACATACGAAAAATAAGTTACATATATTGAAAATATTTCGATAAATGTCTGAATTTCGATAGAATTGACCCTTAAAAAAAACATTACTCCAGGAAGTACTATTTATAAGGAATTAATAACCAAATATGGCCTGATAAATGTCAAATCAGATTTATATTTTATTTATATTTAATTATACAGTTATAAAAATAATCGTGACGAATTAAATAAAAAATATGGTTGATATACATATTATGGTATAGTTGATCATTATTGACTAACTCAAAACTGTTTTCTTGGGAAGAGCAAAATATGGACCGAGATTGGCAAAATTAATAATATATATTTAAGACACTTAAAAAATTGTATATAATAGTTTTATAAACTCATATCCTTTTTCCGGAAAGGAGCTTTATATTGTAGCTATAGCTAAATAAGGAACAACATTGATCAAATTAATAATGTATATTTGGGAAGGTGATTATACCGAATTTCAATAAAATTGGTCTTAAGTTATAGCAAATTGTAGACCGACATTGGTCAAATTAGTAATATATATTCAGAACACTTAGAAAAGCGATTGTACCCAATTTCAATGGAATTGGTCTTTATTTACTTCTTTTATAATCTCATACTCGGGAAAGGTTTAAAATGGAGCTACAGCAAAATATGGACCAATGTGGTTCAAGAGAATCCATTGCTCCAAATCCAAAGCTATAAACTATATTCCGAGAAGGTACCTTATATCGGAGTAAGATCAAGTAATAGTACAGCACAATTAAGTACAATGATGAAGTCTATATATTTGTAGAAAGTAGTTAAATTTTTGTTCAAATACATTTACTTTTTGTTGAAAAAATTAGAAAAGTTCTTTTTTAGAATTTTGAGGTTTTCTCCGATATTGGTCTATAATTTTTTTAATGAACAGATATAGCAACTTCTTAGAACAAACACAATACCTACGTAAATTTCATTGAATTCGGACAATTATTTTAGGCGTGAGAATATTTTCAAAAGACAGAAGGACATAGCTAAATCGACTAAGATTTTGATACCAATTACAAAAATATATACACCTTTTGTGGTCTAAGATGCGTTAGCGTTACACACGGAATGATAAAGTTAATATACTCTCATCACCAATTGTTGTGGTGAAGGTAAAAGAAATAAAAAAATTATTTAGGAATTTTAAATCCAAAATTAATATTTTTAATAAAATTTTGTTTTGTCCCAGATGAATTATAAAGACCTCTGTATATGTTACGATTTGCCATGTGATACTTCATATGATTGATATGGTTTAAATAACAATGGGATTATCATCATTTTATTAATATTCACTTACATTTGTCAATTCAATAAACTAAAATCACTATAAGACATCAAGTATTTACGCAATATAGATTTCGTTCTTGTGTCCTAATTATGTTACACTTATCCTTTTCGATGTTATTGTTTTTGTTATTACATGTTGTGTGATGTCAATTGCCTTCTAATGTTTCTTGTAACCGCTGATGAATATATCCTTGTGCATTAAAGTGTTATAAGACGATTTATTATATGATATTCAAGAAATGTTTGGAAAACAGATATCGAAAAGAATTAAATCGATAAATATTGAAAATATTGTCTAATGATTTAATGAATTACGAATGAATTATTTGAAACTTATGTATAGAAACATTTCAATCTATTTTCTCATAAATTAGGAATCTTAATATTAGACTACTTCAAAATCATTACACATAAAAATTACAAAATCTTAAATACAGTAGGGTATCGATTATTGCTTATTATATTACTTATATTATATACAAGTAAAAAGAAATAAAATATTCTTGCAAATATTAAATCAAATATCTGTGGGTGCTGATTCCAAAATCTAATGAGGATTGTAGTGGGCAACCCTTCATAGTTGGACAACTCTGGTGTTTAATTTTTAAGAATATCTAATACTGCATATCATTTACAGTAAAAGAATACAGATTTCGTTTATACATTCTTGTAATAACTTCTTTCATATACACTTAGGTTCAAATTTTAACACATTTTGAATCTATTTTTTATATCTATATGTAGTAACACGGATAAAATGCATATAAAGTAAATTCGGATAAACATGAACAATGATCACTGAATTTGATGGAGTTAATATATTTGCCTGAAACAATTGAAAATCTAATTGAATTTAATAATGTCGTTCTGCCACGCTTCTATCCATACTTATTATCTGAGCTGAATTAAATTTGGCCAGATTGTTAACTGCTGTCTTGAGAAATATTTAAAGTTATAAAGCGATATCATAGATCATTTACAGGCATAGCCGAGAGTAACACTTCATTAACTTTCTTTTGAGAATCGGTATAAATACCGAAATACTTAGGAGATATTTTAATTTGTCTCCTTTGTTTTGGTGGATGGTTTAAATTCTATTAAACCTGTTTTGTGATCAATATTATTTTATAACGATGTACGTAATAGAAATGCATACAAATGTATGTATATTACAATCGTAATTATTGTATATAAATAAAGCTTTTGTGCATGTTAATATAAATTCTTCAGGTAATTGAGTTAAGAATAATGACAAATTTATCTAATTAATTTTACGATACTTTGAATGTAATTTGTGAATAATTATCGTTTTTACTACTTGTACTTATACTCTACCGATGTTACGACATCTGATGTATTAGAATATTTTGTAAATGGGCAAATATTAAGCATGAATCAATTTAATATTTAAGTAAATAATGTAACTGATACATATGTGGCGACAATTTTGTGATAGTTCATGGAGCAATAAGGGTTAATAAGTGATCATAGTTAATTCGAAAATTACTCAATTAGTGTCTGTTATGGATATTCTTTATATAATATGGAACTAATCTACATGTTAAAACTCATGAGCATATCATTCACATGAGCAACACCATTCACAAGTGTCCTCTTCAAAAAAAAAAAAACTGGTAACTGGTAATTTTTTCAATTAATCAATCAGAAAATTTTATTAAATTCGACTTTAAGATTTATTCGATATATAAAAACTTCAAAAATATTTATCCGTGTTGCGAATTTAGACATTTAGTGATAAAATTAAATTAAATTAAATTAAATTAAATTTAGCCATTAAACTTATCCATTCTTTTTGCGCCTCTTTTAGCTTTAGTTGCAAAAAAGTGGGCTTCCACATTTTTATTTCTTGCTATTTTTTATTTTATCGATGCTCTTTTATAGATACTCTTACCATAAAATTAGCTACTACATTCACATTTCGCCTATTTGCTATATGTTTGTCATAACTTAACGCTTTGTCGTTCCGTGTGTAACGCTAAAAAGGAATCGTTTCGGCTATAATAATATGTATATATTCTGTAAAACAAAATCTGAGTCGATCTGACTGTCCGTTTTTGGCACGCTCACATCGACAATAATTGAGGGAGCTCAGTGAAAATTGGCCTGAGTATTTGTAAAAGTTCTGAGAAGTTTCCTGTTTAAAATCAGCGAAATCGGTTCAATATAACAAAAGACTTAGACCGATTTCTGTGGCAACCTATAAGTTCCAGCTAAGAATTTTCGTAAAGTATGAATCAGAAATCGACAAATTAGAACAAGATTTGGGCATAATAATAAGCTATATGTACTTCATTATTATTCCAATATTTCAAATCCCAGGACTTTTAGGGATTCAAAAATTCCGTTTTTAATATTTTTTTCTCATAAATTTAATTGTTTTCCTATAATAAATATTTGATTCACTCGACTAAAAAACGTCAAAGCATCAACATCTTATAAATAAATTTGTGAAACAAATGTTGAAATTGAATTTTGTGAAGCTTAAAACAAAAAATAAGGAGAAGAACTCAGTGTGGTTTTATTTTAAGGTGGATTCGCTAGGTACACCGCATTTCAAATGTCAAATTTCCAGCAAAATTTGAAAAACTAATGGCGGCTCAACTATTAAATCATTTACATGTTACAAATAATTGCAATTAATTTTATTTCAAACGCACTGTGAAATTAATAAAAATTAATAATTCCCGGGATTTTTTAAAGTTAGACCCGATGACATCTCTGTTTATGACTCATTAAATGTTTCCGTGTTGTATTTAAGAAAAACGATTATATACCTGCAAACATTTTGTGTTGCGGAAGTGGCTTAGAAAAGTCTCCCAGAAGTTTAAATTCATCGCGGAAGATATCTTTAGAGTATCATGAAAAACATCTTTCGTCGGAAAAGAGTGTTCCTCTTCGAAGTGGCTTCCAGATGACTTTAAGAAGCCACTTCTGGAAGTACCTCTGAAGTCACCTCCGGGAGTGACTTATAAAAATCTTCTGTAAGAGGCTTAAAAGAAACTTCTAGAAGAAATATCCACAAGTCACTTCTTAGACAATTTCAGAAGTGCCTACAGCTAATTTGTTAGTTTTAAAGTTAAATTTGAAAAAATATGATTTGAAATTTTTAAATACTTCTATAAGTTATAAAGTTTTTTTTTAATTTAAATACGATTTTAATTTTATTTCCTAGTCTAGTTAAACTATGATTTTTTTTCTTTAGACCCAGAAGTGGAATCATCTTATTTTCGGATTGTAGTTATTAAATTTTTTAATTACAACTTAAGCACAATTCTTTATTAATGAGAAATAATTATTCACTTAAAATAATAACATTATCATTTCTAAAGACAATATATAACTGAACTATTCAAATTCAAAGTTGAGAAACAGGAGCAGGTAACTGTTATTGTTGTTTTCTATAATTATACAGAAAATATAAAAAAAACAAAAGCAATTCATTCTGTTTTCGCAATTCCTTTAAAATCTTCTAAAGAACTTGTATGAAACTACCTTATATGCACCCAGTAGCGACAATAGTAATGTATTTAGTTTTTGTAAATCACCTTTTATCTTCTAAATAACTTTTTTTTATTTTTAATCTGAAACTTTTTCACAATAATACATAATTAAACTTCACAGAATAGTTCTGAGAATTTTAATACGAAAAAAATTCTTCCCTGAAATGAAAATTATCGTAATTCTTGTGTTTAGTAATTAAAAAAATAAAATTGGATGTTTTTTTCTGAATTTTTAATCATATGAAAAAACTTCTCAAATTTGATGTTTTTTAAAAAATATCTGTGGACATTGTATTAGATATACGATCATTAACATAATGTTTATATAAAAACTGAGAGGAAATTTGGATGGAGATTCGTTGGTATTGCAGAGCAGAGAATGTGACAGACATAAGAGGGTATGAATTTTATATTTGAGAAACGGGACGAATAAGGGAGTTTTGATATATGAGACCAAAATTTCTAACGGGCAAGTAAGATTAATTATCGTTCGTCTGATTTTAGTTTAAAACGATGTTTGATTTAGCGTCTGAATACTGTAAATGTTTGTGCAAATAAATCTAAATATTGGTAAAGTTTGAAGCTGAAAAATCCATTTTTAGTTGATGGAGTTTTGAACCATAGAAAAGAGTAATTAGATGAAATACATATAATTGGAGATAACTATTTACTATACAACTATTATTTATTTGTCACTCTAGTTCCTCTTTGTCTCTTTTCCTATCTGACCTAAAGCTTCAGGTACTACCCTTTTCCCGTTAAATTCATAAAACTATTGACATTCAATAAGTGTCCGATTCTCAAGATAAGTATTTTAATACTCTTCCATTCCGAGTCTTAAAATTCTAATATCTGAATTTTTAAATGTTGATCTAAGCCATCTTAAGCTTAGAACAGTTCCTGACTGCGCCTAAATATTATGATTATAACTACATATCGACGTTATCAATTAATTTATCCATGATCTCTTCAATAACTACAAATAATTGTTCTTTTCTATTTCTTTGAACTGTATGATTTAATATGACTATTTTCCTTCTTCCTACAATAACCCGGTCTAAATAGGAATTTCTCACAACCATTTCATTTGCCATAAAAAATAAACGATTATAACTTTCATTAGAAGCATTTATTAAAGCATTTCATATTGGCAACATAATATTCACGAATTAAAGATCAAAACATAATGGAAACTTTGTGTTTCAGTTGCAATTTTGCAACAACAGTTGGTGTGGTTCAGTAGAAGTAGAAGAAGAAGAAGAATTGTAATTGTTATGGCCAACATTTTATTACAAACGATATTGAAATTAATACCAACAAAAATACTCAAAACCTAAAAACCGAAAACATTTCTAACAATTATAAACCCAATGTATATGTTCGATGTAAAGATTGTATGAGGCCTTATTGAATGTGGAATAACGACATGAACGCCCGATAATTTGAGTACAAATATACAGAAAACTATTTAAGGAACTCCCAGTAGTAACATCTCTGCAGACACTGATACTCAAACTAATATATAACATTTCAAATAGATATCGACAATATAAAATCGTTTAAAGTTACAGAGTAGAGATACTTTTCCAAATACAATTACTGCATAAGTACTTAGTGGGTGTAATAGTTGGGAGATTATATTTGTTGCTGGCAATTTAATTGTACGAGGATGAGTGAAAATAATAGTTGAAATGAAATAAAAACAAAAATCGCATTCAATAGTTGTTTAAAATAAAAACATAAAGGAATAACTAAAATGCACCAATAATACCACATTACGGATAAATATCCTTAGACATTATAATGGGTGCATTAAAAACGCAGGAAAATACACCTGAAGAAATATGTTTTAAATGTGGTATTAAAAAACGAGATTGACCGTTAATACGAAATCTGTCTCGAATAATATCTTAAATGAAACAGTCTTGAAAGTTATTAATTATATTGATTAATTTTCATATTTTGTATCAACAATTTCCTGACACAAAGCATCTGGCTCTTTGGGTTCAATTGTCTGAAGTAACTACTTTTAAAGTTTGTCGAACTCATGATTTTAAGAATGATGATTATATTTTTTGAAAAACCGAATTTGCAAAATAATGAACACATTTAGTCGAACATCTACTCAATTATGAAATGAAGTTTTTGAAATATGGGAAGTGAGTTTTGACTAAACTGGTTAAGATCTCAGGAACCTTTTTCGGTAGGACGTTTGTATGGAAAATACAGGAAATATAGGCTTGAACTTAAGGTAGTATGTTAATATTTCTAACTCCGGAAAAGATCTATAAAAGCTACAGTGAAATATGCAATTCTTGAAATTATTGTAAATATAAGCGGATTTTATTAAAAAATAGTGATAAAAAAGAAAAGCACTATTCCGGAAATGCATTATAAACGAGTTGCAACAAAATAAGGCCCGATAATTTTCAGATTAGATTCATATATTAAAGAAGGTTTTAAAAACTAATTGTACAAAATTTTTAAAAAATTTACTCAAATTTAAGAATTTGATATGGCATAAATCCCTTTTCCGGGAAGGGTCTTAAATGAGAGCTATAGTGAAATATGCGCGATATTCTTCATATCAGTTATACATATTTAAATTATTTAAATAAATAATTGTCTTTTCCCGGAAGTAGCTTTAAATTTTGAGTTATAACAAAGAGAAGAATAATATACGCAAATTGGTTAGGTATATTCAATATAATATAATATAATATAATATAATATAATATAATATAATATAATATAATATAATATAATATAATATAATATAATATAATATAATATAATATAATATAATATAATATAATATAATATAATATAATATAATATAATATAATATAATATAATATAATATAATATAATATAATAATATAATATAATATAATATAATATAATATAATATAATATAATATAATATAATATAATATAATATAATATAATATAATATAATATAATATAATATAATATAATATAATATAATATAATATAATATAATATAATATAATATAATATAATATAATATAATATAATATAATATAATATAATATAATATAATATAATATAATATAATATAATATAATATAATATAATATAATATAATATAATATAATATAATATAATATAATATAATATAATATAATATAATATAATATAATATAATATAATATAATATAATATAATATATATAATATAATATAATATAATATAATATAATATAATATAATATAATATAATATAATATAATATAATATAATATAATATAATATAATATAATATAATATAATATAATATAATATAATATAATATAATATAATATAATATAATATACAATATAATATAATATAATATAATTTTTCGAATTTGAATGACATTTATATTTAAGATTTTTTAAGAATAATAACATACATTCGAAACTACCAGACGAACAGTCTTTTTGGATTTCAATACAATGACATAATATGTTTTGTGTAATGTTTTTGTAAAATGTAAACCATATTTCGGAAAGTTCTTCATATTGGAACTAGGTCAAGTAAAGGCACTAGCACAATCTTGATTCTTTGAGTTATATGCTATATCAAAATAAATATAAGTGTCAAATTATCTTCAAAAATGAGGCGTATCAAAATTCAAAAATTAGTAAGTATCAAAATTTGGAATATAATTTTTTTATTGTTCCGATTTCATAATTTATGTTGTTTAAAATTATCTTCTATTGATGAAATATTTAGAAAACTTTTTTCTGAATTTTGCGGTTGCCTTGAGATATCTAGCTTAGGACGACAAAAATATTGTGGCCAAGTTTCGCTGAATTAGAACAATTTATTTAGGTTAAGAATGTTTCCAACAGACAGATAGACGGCTGGACAGACAGATATAGCTTAATCAACTTATATTTTGATTTCACACAAGAATGTATGTATTTTATGTGGTCTTCTTGGCGTGACACATGGAATGACGCCGTCTTCAGACGGCGCAATTCTTACTGGATAAATTTTACCGTCAGCTATATTTAAAGTTAATTAACAACTTTAAATATTTTTATATGAGGTATGATTTACAATTTCTTGCAAACGTTTCTGCATATAATGTACTAACATTTTCGCCCCTTCCGCAATAATTTTCTCTAATTCCTCTATTAATTTATCTTCTCTTTTGAAAGTAATGTGATATTATAGAATCCGTCTAACAAAATGGTCTATTAAAAGCTCTATTGGATTGATATCGGTTGGCTGATGAAGTGTTTTAAGAGTCTGAAGTCATATATATTAGATTTCTGAAGCGTTTTTAGGGACATTACACCACTTTAAGAAATAATCGAATTCAGTGTCAAGTTTTATGAAAGTTATCCTAAAAGATACTCAAATAAAAAATTCAAAAAATATTTTTTTGTTAATAAGATTAATGTAAGAAAAATTATTTTAATCAAACTTCATAAGTGTACTTCATTCTAACTTCATCGATATACTTAAAAAATGTTCAAAACCTAAACAAACTTTTACATTTTTTCTTCTATTAAACTTCATTCATTCTGTTGGACACAGATTTTACAATTTTTATAAGAATATATGAATGTTACCAAAGCTTTTCACAATGGTTTTATGAAATTTATTTGCTCCTATTTATTTTTAAAGCGTCGTGTTCAAAATTTCCCTTTTGTAATGCTAAACGGTTTTATATGGTCTGGGGACTACGGTGGCAATTAAACATTCCATCTTTGTCTAGATCCAATTTAAATATGTTAATTAAAATTAGGAAATTCTTTAATCCATATGTGATTTAGCAATCCCCATTCTACAACTGGCAAAAGTTGAAGACATCAAATTAAAAATTAAACATTTTTTTATACTCTGAATATTTCTTTGCAATAATTATTTTCTTACTGTGAAAGAACTGTTCTAAAGTTTTTGCTCATAATTAATCTTTCAATTAAAAAAGTGATTTATTTATTAAAAAAGAAAATTTTGAGGTCTGTTCGACTTCAATTTGTGAACATAGACTTTCAAAGTTAATTTTTGTTTTTGCTTTATATCTATAATTTTTTATTATTTTGTTATTGTTTTTGTTGCACAAAAGTTCTCAGTCCTAGATTCCGAAAGGAATGTAATAAATCCAGAAGTATATTAAAAAAATCTTGCAATGGGGAGTTTAAAAAATTGGAAAATTTTCACCGTAATAGTTCTTCAGATATTTTTTAATAATATTTACTTTTAATAGAGGGTACATCTATTCAACCTAGTCCGCTGCAATAGTTTCCTAGATGGGGTTAACCATTCTAACTGATCCTATACGCAATACAACTTCTAAAGTCCAGTAAAATGTTTCCGTGAAAGAGTAATTGGGATTGATTCCTCCCGAAAGTTCTTTAAGGAAGTGATTAGGACCAATCTTTGGATAATCGATAAGAAACATAAGCTTTGTATGGAGGCTACCTCTCACCTTGTAACTATCGAAACCTATTGGGATCATTCTGTGGAAATTTAAGCAATATCGTTTCAGTAAGTCCAAAACAATCCAAATAGATACATTTTAATATTTTATTTGGTAATGTAAACCTCATGTGCGTTATTAATAAATAATAGAAAAGTTGCTTATGTTTCGAACAACACTGTGTGTAATGTACAACTGTGCAGTAAAACTGTTACAGAAAATGTAAATTAAGTGTGGTAATATTATTTACAATATCTAATGAATATATTCGTAAAAAGAGCATTTCTGTTAATATAATTATTTGTAGAGCGTTAAGCGACATATTCGAATATACCACAACAATTAAAATCGATTTTGACTTAAACTTTAACTTTGGTGGAAAATCAATAGGAAATAAATAAATAAATAAATAAATAATAATAAAACTTTTGAATGCATTGAACGTCTTAAGGAAACAGACCATTACATCCTGATACAAAACTCATTTTCTCCAAACAAATAACTTTTCAATATAAAAATGTACTGACATTATAAACACAAGAAACACGAGAAACAAATGTAAATATTACACAGATACATATTTATACACTCAAACATCTACGAATACACATAGATATAACTTGCATCAAAATCAACATCATCAACTTTGAGTCGACTTCATCAAAAACATATTAAGTTTCAAATTAAATAACAGGTAAGAAATGAAGACCAAAAAAAAAACATGTAAGAATGTTATATTCGGTAATGCTGAATGTTTAATACCCTCCACTACAAATTAGTAATGATTCATTCGTAACTTAATGAGTCATAAAATTAGTTATAATTTTGGCTGTAATAGTTCGCATAACATAATATTATGGCAAAATTTCATTCTTTAACTTAGAAGTTGCATCAGATATCGGTCTATGTCCTTTAAAATACTCAATTTCATGGAGCTCTGTCAATTTCTGTGGATGTGAGCAGACAGACAGATTGACGAAAATCGACAGAGATATTGATTTGATGCAAGAATATATATATATATATATATATATATATATATATATATATATATATATATATATATATATATATATATATATATATATATATATATATATATATATATATATATATATATATATATATATATATATATATATATATATATATATATATATATATATATATATATATATATATATATATATATATATATATATATATATATATATATATATGGTCTGATATAGGTTGATATAGGTTAAATTATTGTAATATCTTCAGAACAGTAAGCAATATAATTGTGTCGGGTTTCAATAGAATTGGTCTTTATTTACTAGTTTTATAAGGTGAAAACTGTTTTCGGTGAGGGGCCTGATATGGTAGCTACATCAAAATATGGACCGAGATTGTTAAAAATATACATTAAAAACCGATGGAATTTGTCTTTATTTAATTTTTTTATAAGCTCAAACCCGTTTTCCGGGATGGGACGTTATGTGGGAGCTATATCAATATATGGACCCATTTTAATAAAATGTATAACATATATTCAAAAATTAATTGTGCCAAGTTTCAATCGAATTGGTTTAAATTTAAAAGTTTTATAAGCTATAAATCATATTTCGGGAAGGTGCCTTATATGGGAGCTGGGTCAATTAATGATCCCAGAACAATATGGCTTCTTTGGATTTATTATTGTATTAAAATAAGTATATGTGACAAATTTCAGAAAATTATCTTAAAAATTGCGGCCCATATTTTTGTATATTTTTTCCCGTTAATCAGATTTTGATGATCTCTTGCATGATGATGGCGCACGTACAATTGAATGCTAAAATTAATGTTTTGTTTAAGGCCAATAAAAGAAATTAGAAGAGTTCTTTTTCGGAATTTTGAGGTTGTTTCAAATATCGGTCTTACTTATAAACCGATACGGCTGGTTTTAAATAGCAAACTGGTTACGACAATAATAAACGATGTGGCTAAATTTTATTGAATTCGGACAATTATTCTAGGCGTGATAATGTTTCCAACAGACAGTCAGACAGACATAGCTAAATCGTCTCAGGTATTGATTTGATGCAATAATATATATACATTGTAGAGTCTGAGATGATTCCTTCTTGGCGTTACACACGGAATGACAAAGTTAATATACCCTCATCACCCCTTGTGGTGGTGGAGGGTAAAAAAACAAATAAATGGAATAACAAAAAGAAATGATATGAATTGGAAAAGAAAATAAATGAATAGAATAGAATAGATGTTATGTAAGATATGGGAATTGAGA
Source organism: Cochliomyia hominivorax (assembly GCA_004302925.2). Lineage (NCBI taxonomy): Eukaryota > Metazoa > Arthropoda > Insecta > Diptera > Calliphoridae > Cochliomyia > Cochliomyia hominivorax. Next base: position 57,919,104 of record PYHX02000158.1, read on the forward strand.
AAATCCAAAAGGAGTAAAACGGTATGGGCACACATTAATAAGAAAGGGAACCTCATGAGACCGGAGGGCAAAAAAATCAACCACAAATGACACAGAAAATAAAACAAAAGAATCCCAAATAAGAAAGAGATCAACAAAAAGAGTAAAATTAAACATTTAAAATCTTAAGGATAAAGAAAAGGAAGATTGCATATTACAAAATAAAGATGAATATATAGCAGTTTAAATGAACTGAGATCCAAAAAAGGTTTAAATGTTTATATTTAGATGGCTTAATTTCCTGTTCCAGGCCTTCTTTTCCACCATATAAATGTAATAAAATAATTCTTCTGAAGTAAAATCGGACATAAAGAGAGGAGTTCCGATTCAAAAGGAATAACGATTAGTTAAATCGACTTAGATCTTTATATTGATAACATTTGTCGTGAATGCGATACAATTTAAATAGCGGAAATAAATTAAAATATATTTTTTTAATTAGCACTTGTCCTCTTTAGAAAAAAGGTACGTTAATATAATTATACCATATAAGCATATGGTAAGGCTACGTTGATTATGGATTTACCAAAAAACCGTACCACATTCCGTTAATTTTTTAAATCCGTTTGATTTTAGATTGTATTAGACATCGATCAATAACCGATTTTGAGAAATAATTAACTGTTTTATTTCCCAATGTGTCTATAATGCAAAAATTACTACGCATATTGAATTTGTTTCCAAATTTTAAATTGATGTACAAACATTAGTTTATTTTAAAATTTTGATAAAAATCCTTTCTTTCATAATGACTGTACTTTTTTGGTAGAGATTGTGATTGTGATTGTGATTTGTTAGAATAGCTGTAGATATAACTTGTCACTCTAATTTTATGACAATTTATCAGTCGGCAAAAACTACGGTAGCCATTTTAGTTAGGTAATAATCAACATTTGACCGACTTAGATTACTGCAACGAATAAAACTGACATATTTTACTTCACATAGAGTAACATGTGGATGCCCAAAATTTAAAATGGTCGATTTTTCTTTAGAATTCTACAAAGGATCCAAAAAATACTGTGCTTTACGCAGCATGCTGTTCTGAGGGTATAACGGCAATTCTTTAGACTTCATACGGCAATAGAATAGAATAAGTCCAATCCATTGTATTTTAGTAAAATTCTATTTTAAAGTAATAAAAAAGTTGAAGAAATCAAGAGAGTTATAATCAATCATACTTTAAATACTTTTTTTGTATTTTATTATTGTGGAAGAAATGATCTGAAGTTCAAGTTCATTCATTACATCTACTAATAAAATAAAATGATTTTATTCACCCAATTCACTCAAAATTTTTCGAGATCTGACATCGGCACTTGTTTCCACTATTTTGATTAAATGAATAAATTTTTAATTGGCTAAAGAACGTATGTCTTCGAACTGACGAAAAATGTATATATGATATCGTCATTCATGACTGACTACCTTATGTGAAAATGCTGATTTTATCCGTAAAATCTTTATACTCTCGCATATAATTTTCTACAAATATTTGTTATTAATATAAAAAAATTAATTTTAATAATTGAAATATTTAAATAATTTAAAAATTGTTGGTGGAAGTAATGTTGCTATATATTTGCACATAATTTGTTTTTTATTAAGATACATTTAAGAATAATATAAGTACATACACTTATTTGTGATGTTGTCTTTCTTAAATGGTCATATTGACCATTAGAACCATATAGAGGTAAATTCTGTTAAACAACCAACATAACATTATATATAGAAAATAATAAGATGTGCACATGTATGTATATAGAATACATATGAAATATGTATATGTGTGTACTTATAAAATACATAAATATATTGAAAGTATTTATACGAAATATATATGATGTTAATATGCTTTTACACTATAAGCAGAAAACCCTTAACAAATCAGGTTTTATGGTGCGTTTTTTAAATCTATCTCGTATATACTTCTTGGACAAAATTACAGTCCGAGTATCTTGGTAGGATCAGTAGATGTCGAAGTTAATGCGGAAATAATTTTTTATTACTTTGCATTATGTTTGCTTCAGAATATGTGTACTGTAAACAATAATATCGAAATTTTGATTCGATTTAACCAGATATACTTACCAGATATACTATACTAATATACCAGTTGTTAGTTAGTACCATGGATAATGTAACTTCACTTGGGTTCCATAAATGATCATATTGTGATATATCCGGGGCAATCATTAGTCGCAAAGATTCAAAGTTGTGTGCCCCATCTATGCAGACTATCCGCAATGTCATTCTCAGCATGGTTACTTCACACAAGAATCTAGTCACGCTCAACCCTCGCAATCACACTCAGAAATACCCGACATCCAATTGTTAATATCGATGTCGTATAAACATCTGCCATGTTTTTAACGGTCCGTATGCTCTCGATAAAAATGCTAAATATCCTCGGTTATAAAATAATACTAAATAGTTTTTGGCAGAAATAAAATTCTCTAAATAATCTGGCGCAACGTTCGAAACCATCCGTATAGACTCTTTAGGTTATATACATTGTGCAGTCATCCCATGCGACGGTATTATTACCACTCGTCAAATTAGGCCATATATCTTTACCGCTGAGATGTGCGCCGCCTGCTGACACATCAGATAAACAAAAAGACATCAAATGAACAAAGACCAATCTGTTCCATTGTCACTTTGTCCCAAATGTTGCAATATTTACATAAAAATGTGCAGTAATAAGGAGTGAGATTTTAAACTTCCTAACTTCCGAAGGATTAACCTCTCTTGTTCAAATACGACATTATTGTTCTTATACGATTCAAGGGTTGTTTACCATATTGGCTGGAGGAAAAGTCAGGCCTAATTATATTTATTCTACATAACTTTTTCTAAAATGTATGTAAGTGGTGGAGAGTACATTAAATTCGGTCGAATATATCTTACTCACTTCTTGATTTTACAGTTCTATTTGTAAATCTTTATTTAAAAATTAAAATTAATTTTTAATAATATTTTTAAGTCGTATTTAAAAAATAGTTAATTAAGAAAAAAACTATTTGAATAAAAATTTACGTTAGTGGGAATCGCTTCATTATTCTATATATTTGATGGAAATTCAAGTGTGTTACGAATGTATATCAATTTGTATGTATTCATGAGTTTGATATATGTTTTTGTTTGTTCAGTTTCAACCAACTGAAAAGACAATGTGGTCAACATTAAAGACTACAAACTACTTTTGGTGTTTTGCACACATTCACACACACACACAAACGCAAAGAGTGCCGCATCTAAAGAATCATGTGTTCAATAAAAAAAATTTGAAAAACCACAAGAGATGTTTAAGTATCTTCGAGCAAAAGATGCAAAAAAAGAAAAATTAAAAAAGAGAAATTAACAGAACAACATGCAACAAAATAATTCGTGTCTGTGTGTGTAATTCTGTTTCTGTGTGTGAAGTACAAATGAGACAAAACACTTAGTATGATTGAATGCGTGTGTTTTTCCTGTATGAGTATTGGTCATGTACCTTGGACGAATTGATGGATGGATGGATGGATGTATGATGTTCAGGTGTAAGTAGTATATTGCAACATGCCACACAACATTAAAAGCTTTACAGATATTTTTCTTATTTGTTTTTGTGTTTTTTGCCCTTATGGTATTCAATACAACAATAGTGTTTTACACTTCCTCTTCCAACTGTTTTTTTTGTGTGAATATTGACCACAAGTGAAATTATACAAACTGCTGTTTAAACATTTTATGTCATTCACCATCTTGGTATAATATGCGAACAGACAAACATAAATGTTTTCTTATAAATACATACAAAATAGAGTACTTTAAAATTCCTTATTGTAGATTTTTTTTAAAAATTACATAACAATTGAAAAAAAATTGTTTTGAAAGAACATTTGGAATTTTCGAATAAAGTGTAGATTATCTTGCGATTCACTTGTCTATGCGAATTGAAATTATTGTTTAAGATCTAAACTTTGGCATATATTTATATATTTAAAGATGACTTAATTCTGCCTTATTTATTCATTGAAATTTATTGATTGTCCGAAATTCTCTTAGAAAGAGAGCAAATATTGATTATCGAATATTTAAAGAACTTAACGTTTTCGAATGTGGTCCCAACGACTTTCTCAACTGTTAAACTGAAAAAAACGTGTTATGGATAAGACAAAGAAGGGGGTATCGCCAAGCAAATATTAGATATTTGAATCGCCCACAATTTTTTGACAATACGAAGTATGCCAGGTCTACTTGTACATATTTAAAATTGGATGTGTGTTTATATGTATGTAACGTCTAGACTACAAAATTGCTGGGTAAATTTTGATAAAAATTTCACAAAATGATCCCAATATACCTGAAAGTAACATATGCTATAAATAAATTCTGAAAGGATAAAGAAGGAGGGAACCCCCATACAAAACAAATATAAATTATTAAATATCTAAAGAACTTTAACAGCGAGAGTTCTCAAATTTGGTCCCAACCACTATCCCAAGGAACTGTTTTACGGGACAAAACGGGTAAGACCAGTGGGAGAGGCATCGCTTATACAAAGCAAATATTGATCATCGTATATCTTTAAAAACTATAACGTTTATCATAAATTTTACCAAAATCGCTTACTCACTTTTAAGAATGAAATTAACAGTAAATCAGTGACGTTAATTGCAAATAAAGAGGAAATTTTGAACACACTTCCCAGATTTTTGTGAAGTTCTAGATCTCGAAAGAAATTTCACAAATCACGACATGCATTATAGATTTCTTGAAATGGAGATTTTGCCAAATTCCCCACACCCTGTCCGTTCTAAATTTTTCCAATGAAACCGTGTCATAAATTATATAGTTCTCTAGATATTCGATAATTAATAAAATATGATGTCGGCTCTCTTTTCTTTTTCTTACTCGACATCTATCATATATTACAAAATTTATCTAGCTGCAAAATAGGTATGATTATTAACGTAGTCCTGGTCTGTCCTATAATTTTTTCACCACAAATTTCTTAACTCTAGCTATAATAATTAAAGACATAATAGATAGTTCATATTTGCATTGCATGGGATATACTACTTTTCTGAACCTTAAAGTCCTATATTTTCCCAGTAAATATGTTTTCTCACTTCAATATTTAACGATAAAGTTATTAAAGATTTCACAGTACTATTATGGAGATAAAGAATAATACGATAAATATAAACAGGAATCGATGTTCAAAATTTTAAGAAGGCCAGTCCATAGTTTCCTATAGAAAAAAGGTTTAATTTTTACACAAATGTTAATTTTATAATTATTACGCAAAGGGCATTATTATAACCAACAATATGGTGCAGAGTATATGATGATAGGGCTTGACCGCCTATAACTTTCTTACTTGTTTTTCATTAAAGCTGTTGCATAAAAATATGATTATGATGGTATTAAGATATTTGGTAATAAATATATTGTTTGTATGAAAAAATTTCTCCCTTGATTCGGTCCATCCTATATTCTACCACATATGTATATTAAAATCTGACTCAAGGTATATAAGAAATAGATAGAAAATAATGGACCAACCCTCGTAAATTCCGTACATTTGTGTGGTGCTTACAAACATCTACGCTACACCACTTAACTCCGTCTTTTGTGTAGTGTATAAAAATCGGTTATGTCGTGCCAAACAAACTAGAATTGATTTTATATATATAGATATATATGATATATATATGATATAGATATATATGATATAGATATATATGATATAGATATATATGATATAGATATATATGATATAGATATATATGATATAGATATATATGATATAGATTAAAAGTTTAAACTTGAAAATTTTCTAATGTTATGTACACAGCCCTCGTAAAAAACTGTAACAATTGATGTCTATTGTATTAGAATAGAGAGAAGAGAAAATTAAATTTTAAGCCTTTTTGAAAACTCATAAATATTTTGAGAGTAATTGTTATTGTTGTTGTCTCAATAACACCCCAGCTTCCAATTTCCTAATACATTAAACAAAACGTGCAACATGTAAAAACACTTGAATGCGCATGTATCTACGTATGTATATACATGCATATGTAAATATGTATGAATTTGTAATTATGTTTGCAACCACTTGAAGAAAAAGTTAAATAATTACCAACAATTATTAATAATTAGATGAAAAAAGAAAAAAAAGAAAATCAAATAATTTGTTTACAAATTTACGACCCCAATCACACACACACACAAACATACAAGTATTTATGTTTGTATTGCTTGTGAATGTAGTGCTATTGAAGTGTTAGTGAGTGTATTATATAAATGAAAATAAAAATATTTTTGTTTATGACTTAAACATTTTGGACTCATAAAAAATATTGATAAATTATTATATTGTAGTTTAACAGTTAAATAATAAAATCATATTTTATTTCACTGTTAAAAACAATCCCTTAATCTCCCCTCCCCTCCTGTGAAATATGCTATATTATTCATAACAGTCGTAAATAAAATAGAATAAAATAAAAATAACAGCAACAAAATATAAACATTTCGCTAAAAAAATAATATTTTTAGTAATTTTTGGTAAATTTTATTTATTTTGGGTCCATAAATTTTATTAACTTAATGTGATAAACAATTCAAATAAATTAATTAAATAAACCTTCTTAACCACTTGAGTCCTTTAATATTTTAGACATATGTGTCACAAAGTATAATTTTAATGTTTAGATTTAATGCATTTGGAGCCGATTTATTTCTATTTTTACTTCACAAGACACAAGTATTTCGAGTTTGCACTCGAAAGTTTGTGAAGGTCCTTATGGAAAGAACATTAATAACTGTAAAATTATTTTTTCTCAGAGCTTAAACAGATTAAGAACGATTTTGCTTTTTCGGTTTCTAAATGTTATCTGTATATAAAATTATATGAAGGAAAGTTATTAATATATGAACTTTCTGAGAATTGGAGTGTAATAAATTTAATTAAATTTAAATCTTTAAATTGTAAACGGGTTCTGTGGATCAACTAATCCACACATAAAATATTATCCAGTTTATCACTCAGCATATAATACTGAGAGGACACCATCTACGACCATATAAAAAATTCATATTCTTCGAGTTTAGGTCCAAAAATTTCAAGCAATGTTGAGTATGTAATTTCCTACTTCATATTGGACTGTATATATATATACACATATACATATACATATATATATATATATATATATATATATATATATATATATATATATATATATATATATATATATATATATATATATATATATATATATATATATATATATATATATATATATATATATTAATTTTTAGAATATTTGAAATCAGGTTACACTTTAACAAGTATTCAAAAAATCCAAGTTATCGCTCCAAAACAACTGACTAATTTCAGTTATTTAATATTCATAACAAAACTAAACAAAATAAAATTAAAAATCACCTGTCGCACATTGCAAAGCAGACGGCCACACATACACCTTGAGAGTCTTCTGGCACACCGAAATAATTGAACACAAATTGAGATTAACTGACAGCAACACAACAACAGCGAAACAATAAAACAATTTACAAAAACTCTGCCAAAATTTCTTAGTTGCTGGATGCGAATACCATCAATTGATTCATAAATATGTTTGTATGTATAAATGTTTTAGGCATGAGAAGTAGTGATGTAAATGTATAAATATATAAAAGTGTTAAGGGATTCTAAAGAATTTTTTTTATTCTGTTAGATTTCCCTATTTGAATGATGGTTAGTTATTAACACTAAAGACATGACTTGACTATAATTAGTATTCATTAAGTAGCCAATGTTTCTGTTTTACAATTTCAAGGTTTCCTTCCATCGAAACATCCAACGAGTTATCCAATACTAAGGAACCCAAAGTAGTAATGGCAAAATACGTCGGTAAAGGGAAAAGCACTAAATCAAATTTTCGTAAATAAATGAAAAAACTTGAGAATTTGACTTTGTCGAATTTAAAATACCCTCCAGGACATAAAAATTAAAATAAAATTTCGTAATTACTAACTGTCGAATATTTTGAAGTGTATTTTGATAGAACTATGTAAATCCATGAAGTTGCTGTTCAAATCAATATGCATTTTTTGAACTTCGTGATTTTTGTGATTTAAATTGCGGAAAACAGAATTTGCAAGAAATGTGAAAAAAATTCTATTGTTCACAATGGCGTAGAAGAAGAAACGTTAATCTAGTGTCGTACAGTGGTCCCACAAAGCTTTTTTTGAAAATAATTCTGTTACTTTGGAACAATTGAATATTTTCTTAACGAAATTCCACGCAGACACTCTTGAGGTGTTTTTCAATTGATTTGAAGAAAAACATATTTCTATTGTAGATTTTCAAATTAGGTCAACTATTCCCTTCTGGACTATACAATTTCGCAATTTTGAAAGAATTTCTAACGTTAATTCATATAAAGCAAATCCGAGGACATTAAGGAAAACAGTTTCCCCGCAAGCCTTATCGGAATTTGGTTAATTTTCAAATATTTTCCTTTAGTTTATTAAGGAGCAAAAAAATATCAAAGCTAAAATCGTCAAAAAGGTACCTTGATTATATATCTGTAATGGGTCCAACACAATATAATGGCAGGGTGAGCAATTCGCGGAAAAAAATGAATTCTTTAAATAAGGATTTCCCGGAATTGAATTTTGATTATTTTGGCCTAAAAAAATGAGAGTTCTTTTATAGTCCTAAATTAACGACAACTTTGTCTATATAATATAAAATTGCACAATAATATCTTAATTCAATTCATTTTACTATAAGTATTTATTATGCACATATTATGAATTTTCAAATAATCACCTTTCCGATGATACTTAATACTTAAATTTTCACATTTCCCATACAAGTGAAGTATATATACTTCACTAATGTGTGTAAAATATAAATATCAATCTTAACGTGTCTCTCTATTTTATTAAAATTTCGCGCAGTAATTTCTGAGGAATTTTGGAAGAGCATACGTTTCTAGCTCTTATTGGGGCCGAGAGAGGACCACATCTCACGAATGCCCATGCGATATTTGGTTAAAAAATATTCAATAGTTCCAAAGTTACAGACCACTGTGCGTCGTAGGCGTACGAAACAATTTCACTTCTGATGAACATCGCAATTACAAGGTTCTGTAAAGTGCTAAGGATTCGTCGACGCACATTGTGTATTTTGATTGGAAATAGTTCTTAGTTTTGAACTATTGGAGGTATCGAGTAATTTAGCTAAATTTCATAAACAGTACAACGTTAAATCAGGCAAATTTTTGATTTGATACAAAAATATAATTTTTAAATACATAAATGCTTTTAATGTTGCATACATAATGACATAATTTAATATACCCTCTTCGTTACTTCATATTGGTGGAGGATTTTAAATAACGAATAATAATTTTCACTACAATCAAGATTCGTGCCATAAACAAATTATGCAAAACACGTTACAACGCACAAAACAATATTGGAATGGATAAATGTGAGAATGGAAGGACGGAAGGAAGGAAGGAAGGATGGTTGATTGGTAGGTTACCTTGTTAGTTGGAAGAATATTTGTAAGTGTGTTGCTGTATTCTCGAGTAATATACAACAGGATTCATAAAGTATCTGAATATTTATGGAGAAAAGCAAAAAATGTTTGGGAAGTAATAATTTACTTCCCAACAATAAACCATAATAATGATAATTAAATTAATAACAAAATTATGAACTGTAATAACAATTTGACCCCTGTTAACTAAACAGCAGTGTCTTCTCTATTATTACTACTACGAATTGCAGTGTTAAAGAGAAGTTTAAAATTAAAATTTTAAGAGCGCAAATGATCGTGGACCTGTAAGTGTATATCATGTAAAATGCAATGGGTTGAATTTTTAAAATTGAACTCAGCATATAAAAAGGTTTTTTACTGATCCAGAAGTCTTTTATTCTAAAACAACTTTTAAAGCTTTTTCTAGAAAATCTGATTCCGTCCATGAAAAAAATTACCCATTAAATTTTTTATATTTGTAATGCCTAAATAATTTTAAGGAAACAACGAAGTATTCTATTTTAAACCAACAAAATGGATTTAGCGAATAAAAATTATAGACCGATATCTGAAAAAAATGTACAAAATTTTCAATCAAAACTAAAACTAATTTTCCAAAATTTGCCCATAATTTAGCTTTATGTAGTTTAAAACCTTTCAAAAACAAATCAGAAGAGTTGATTAAAACCGATTATATAATACCCTACATACTGTTGAGGACCATAAATTCGTTGAAAATTTCTTTGAATTGCAAATATTATACTTATATAATAAGTAAATAAATGCTTCAGTTCTAAATCGGCTAGATACTATATTATAAATACATTAGTACACGGATGGCCAACTATAGTTTTCGCAATAGAAGTTTTGTCGTACTCGACGACACTTTCTTTGAAAAACAATTTCAGTTCAAGTACATTTATGGTTAAATATTTTTTTAAACCATAAGTGATTGATGTGTATTTTTGCAGATGTTTGTAATACAAATGATGCTACCCCATCTAATGGACCAGATGAATCTTTACTTTTGCATAGCAAATATATAGAGTTACAAGAATTATTTCCTTATTTTTATTTTGTTGGGCAGATTTATTTTTTATACCCTTCACTAAAACATATGGTGATGGAGACATATAAAGTTTTTCATCCCTTGTAATACGGTAAGAAGAAATCATCTCAGGCCCTATAAAGTATCATTCCTCCTAATATAATTTTCAATCCGTATTTCACAAAACTAAAGTTTTTAGTTGAGAACTGCAAAAAAAACGATTTTAGAATTAGATTCTAATCGTTATATTAAGAATGTTCATGCGATATTTCGTTATTAATAAAATTCACTGAACATAACAAGATTCTGCATTTCAATATGTTTTTGTCTATTTCTTCTAAAAACAATATAAGTAGAAAAGATGCTTTTGATATATTGAATTTAGCAAACAAAATTTATAATAGACGAAATTGTTAATTCAGTAAAATGTAACATTTTAAATTCCATTGATGACAAATAAATTGATTAGATCTTTTATTTAATGATGACTGATGTAAACAAACTTTTTAAATTTTAAATTATAATAATTTATCATCACATTTTGGTGAAAACTATTTTTCAAATCAAATACAACCAAAACGTATTAAAGTGGAGTTACGTCTCAGCAACATAAAAAAGAAAAGATGTTACTCCCAATACAGTTTTTATAGAAAATTTCTTTAAACACAAAAACCTAATTGATGATACAATAAAAAGGATTGAAAATTTAGCTTCCTGCGGATACATTAAATAATTTTTGTCCAAGATCACATATGGAGAAATAAGTTAAAAATGTTTCTAAAAATCAAAACGTTATTCCATATTTTCTATACACGGATGATCTTTAAGTAAATAATCCATTAGGATCTCATACATTTTCAGTATCTGCTTCTTACGTGTCATTTCCAACAATATAAAGTTGTAAGTATTGTATCTTCTGAATTTAAATCATCTGGAAATGATGTATGTTTACATAAACTTGTACAAAAAAATTACAAGTCTAAAAGTGGATGGACTCAATTTTAAAATAAATTAAAACAAATGTAAATGTCAAATTTGTTTTGGGTTGGTTTTTTGGAAGCTTTAATGTGCATTCGTATTGGCGTTTATGTAAAGTTTAAAAAGACCAATCAGCATTGCTGAGTAAAGAAATTTCAGAAAAATTAAGAACAAAAGAAAACTAAGCAAACGATATGGAAGAAAAATGTTTCCCAAATAACTGGTTTAAAAGGTGAAACAATCCTTAATAAATTTACTTCATTTCACTTTATTGAAAATCAAACTGTAAACATTTTGCATGATTTGTTTGAAGGTGTGTTTAATTAAGATATTTGTAAAGATATTTTAAAAGTTAATTGAAAAGTATAAACCCAAAACAAATTTGACATTTACATTAATCTTGACGATTATCATAAGTTCTCATTTATAACTGTAAATTTGAGAGATCGATTAAAATAGGCAATGTCTATCCGGAAATAACTTTACAAAGATTACAGACGAACAACCTTAATATGTCGGCAAGAGAGTGTTGGACATTTATACCATTTTTCCCCTTAATGTTCTATGATTTAATAAATACCGATGATATCTGGAAATTTATTTGTTTAGTTGTCCAATTACTCGATCTGGTTTTGTATATTTCGTATAATAATTCGGCAATAAACTTATTGAAGGAAACAATTCATCAATATAATTGTTATTTTGCAAAATTCGTCGAAAATCTAAAGCTCAAACATCATTTTCTAACGCATTAACCCACCGTCCTTCATTCATCTAATCCGTTAAGATATTTGCCAGTTTTATGTTTGAAGCAAACCATAAGGAATTAAAATCGTATGTCAATGTGACCAACAGTCGAAAATGTTTTATTGTATCTGCTGCTACAAAATTTCAATTGATAAAAATGATAAAAATTTTTCAAATTATAATGAGTTAATTTTCAAAAATGAAATTATAAACATTTGAATTTTGTGTGCTTGAAATCGGTATCCTATAATGGTACTTCGTACAAATCTAATTATTATGTTGCTAGATTTAATTCCTAAAATGTATTAAAAGCATTAGAAATTAAAGAAATTATATTTTCTAAGTCAACTTCTGATTCGGTTTAATTGTGTGAGAGAAAATTCCATCTTTATTTTGACTCTACTATTTTTGGTTTCATTCGTAAAGTTCAATATTAATAATTTCAATTAAAGAACTTGTTGTAATGGAGAAAGAGCTGTGAGCAAAAAAAAAAAAAATTAATCGATCGATAGAACCAAAAGGGTTTAATAAATTAAACACGATGGGACAAGATGACGGCAACTTTGGACAAAAAATTGATTCTTTAATATACTAATGAACATTCACACATTCACACACTATTTATATGCAATGAAAATGGAAAAATTTAAACGCTGATAAAAGCGACGTCCAAATTATTCAAAATAATAAATTTATACAATATGGAGTCATTTCTTTAAATTATGTAAGTTATATTTCATAATTCATATACAAATACTTGGTCTCACAAAATTTGGTTGATATTATCTGGTGGTACACATTATAAGCATTAGAAATATCATCCCAATATTAAGAATCCTTTGATTTATGTATTTTAAAGTGATTTTTGGAAGTAGATTTGTACGGGAGTTATGGTCTGTGAAGTTGAAACCTCAATCTGGAAAAAACATTTTAATGGCTGGATGAAATGTAAGATCAAACAAGACCGATTTCTATAGTCTTCAATACTAGTCCAAAATAATAACATGTATCAAATTTCTTCAAAATAAATTGCGACCTGTAGAGCGTTTACTACGTTTATATGACAGCCAGACGGACAGGCGGATTTTTTTATTATATTCCATTTCAAATAAGTATCAACCTGAATTTTGTTTATATTTTAAGAACTTAAATCATGCAATTGTAAATAATCCGGTATACTGCCGATTTTACTAATTATCTGTAGACATATTTTTCGTTATTTTTTTAACGAAATTTTATTCAATTTAAATTTTTTACTTTTTTTTTTGATTATTTTTTTTTTTTTTTTTTTTTTTTTGAAGAAAAAAATATTTTTTTTCGTTAAAGTAAAATTTTTCATTAATATTATCTACGACATTTGGTTCAGTGTATAAAACAAGAAACAACAATTTTTAAGCTCGTGATAGCCCAACATAGAGCAAATCCAACAATTCGATTAGAAGTTTCAGATTTATTTCATAAAAATATGGATTCTATCCTACTGTGCAATTCATAATAAATTTATAATTCAGCCATAATTAAATCATAAAACATCGAATGAAAATTCAAAATTTTAGAAAACTTATTTTTTCTTACAACAACAAATAATAGAAACCTTCAAATGTGAAAATAATATTTTTGCTAAAAGAATTAAGTTTTTTTTATTTTATTTGACTTGGGTGAAACGTAGTCACTAGCAAACCAGTCACTCACACATACACACACACACAGACACACACATACCACATTCATACGTTTAAACATCAAAACATGATGTTATATTTTACAACTCGTAAGTAGAAAACTTGTTTATTTTTTGCATGAAAAAAAAAACAATAACGAATAATAAAAAAGAAACAACAAAAACAAACAGTCAAATAATAAATATCCATAAGTAAAGTTAATGTTATATGTATGTATGTATGTATGTATGTATGTATGTATGTATGTATGTATGTATGTATGTATGTATGAGTGTACATTAGTACCTATTTACCAGAGTATGTAAAAAAATATACCAACAAAAACAATGTTATAATAAAAAGTAACTGACGACTACTGAGTTTTATGTATCCATAAGTATAAGTAAGAAACGGGTTAAAAGTAGATCGTCAACTATATAAGATATTCATTCCATTTACATGAATATATTGTCGTGTTGTTGTTATGTTTGTTATTGTGTTTGTTGTTATAATATCTTGTTTTGTTACTTTTTTGTTTTTGAATTTTTATTTTTTACTTAATTCTTTTGAACACAAGCACAGAAAATCCATTAGACTTTACCTTGGCTGAGTGTCTACAATCTAAGTTTTTATTGTTGTTGTTGTTATTTCTTCCAATACATTTTTTTCCTTTAAAATCTCTACATGAACATGCAAGAAACCAGATTTATACACACATGAAGTTAAAATAAAAAAATATCTTTTAGGATATGTAATGTGGTGATAGATACTTAAAATAACTCTATTCCAGCATAAAGAAACTTAAACTAATACATGGAAACCAATACTGTGCATTTACCTGTGTGTCACATTATGAGGGATAATTTAAAAGTGGGTAGAGTTTTTGAAAAACGGATAAAATAAATTTGTTCCACATTTAAATGTTGCATATTGCTTATCAACATTAGTACGGACACTTGAGAGTAGAAATAAACACAAGGTTGTTATATAAAGTAGCTAACACATGAGAGATGTTGCTTGGTACATTACAACTTGTTGATTTTAGTCGAAGTATATCAACATTATACATGTTGATAATTTTTAATTAATGCAAACCAAATGTTGACTAAGAATGTTGCATGATATTTATTATTGTTATAGACATTAAATGTGGATCGTATATACATGTTTATATATTCGGCGCTGCTATCTTATTAAGCAATAAAAATATTATGGTAAACAAAGATACCGCTCTATCATACATTTCTTATGGGATGTTTAAAAAGTTCGAAACGTTAGCTTTCAAATGGAGTCAAACGTATATTTAAACATTAATGTAACTTTTGAAAAGTAATTGAAAGTTTTATCTGTGAAACACATTCTGTTTGCATGTAATTGAAATTATAAAAATCCGTTTAAGTGATAATATTTTCGAAAAACATTAAAACATTAGAAATTGTAACGGTAACTAGATGAGAGGTTGGTTTTAAATAAATAAATAAAATCGCTAAATTCCATTATTTAAATGTTGGCCACTAAAACCCATAAGTTTCATACCAATAATATGCGCCCAAAGAAGTCCATTTTAAAACAAGTAAATAAGTTTTATTTAGTCAAGCCCGGCTGTGTAATACTTCACACCACAATGTTGGTTATAGTTGGTAGTTACGAAAAATTAATGAATGGTCCTTGTATAATTTGATTTTCTTATTTATTTTAATTAAGTGTAGAGTTCATAGTTGTGACGCCAACTCTCGTATAATTTTAATTATCGATTTTTGATTTTGTGTATCCAAATTTGATAAATTTTTATTACAATACAAATGCATTTTTGAGATTTATTATTTTCAAAGTGATATTTGGATAGGAGCTTGTATGGAACCTTTGAGAAGCAATGGATCGACCCTTGCATTATTTGGCACGCCGTTTTAGCATATCATAATACCTATTTACCCAATATTTTTAATTTCGTTAAAATCACTTTATTTCTATAGTACTTTTATGAGTTTAATACTTTTATGAGTTTAATTCCCACATAAATGTCCACCTTCCAGGAAGGGTCTGAAATTGGAATAAAATGAATAAGCCTTCGTCAATTCTAGGACCAAGCAATATTTAATTCATTAAGACATCTCAAAGAATGACCACCTGTACAATGTTCACAACGTTTATATGAACAGCCAAACAGACGGACAGACGGAGATCGTTAAATCGATTTAGTAAGTGATTCTAAGTCGAACGGCGTACTTTGTTTTCTTGCAGCAGGGCTGAATATAACATCACTCATTTTGCTATTTTACGAACTAGTTACCTTTCACAAATAAAACACTTTTGTTCAATTTATTAACCATATCAAATTTTCAATGTTAATTTTAAAAAAATAGAAGACCCTTTTTCAAAAAGCATGATTCCATCCACAATAAAAGTTAATGCGTATTGAAAAGGAGCAAAGCAAGTCGTGTTCTTAAGTTGTTGTTTTCGTAGCTGTATGTTGTTTATTTTATTTTATGTTATATATTTGAAAACATTATCTTATATAACTCCTACGTGGGAAATTGAGCGGCTTCTAAGGAAGTCCATAAGTAAACTAATAGCAATCTTGTAGCAATAGTGACCAAATTTGGAGGCGCAGATTTACATCAATAGCAAAACACCTCACATATGTTCATGTGAAATTACATTAAAAACCTCTGAGTTTATCCAAAGTTATAAAATTAAAAAAAAAACGCCTTTTGGAACCACTGAGCAACTTTATGATGGAAATAGTCCTCATTAATTTGGGCTTTCGTTACTTCTTAAAATTCAACAAATTCACAGAAGTGTTTTTCTAATTTTTATTTACGTAATAATATTAATGAATAAAATATCGCTAAATAAAAAGTGCATGAAGTTCAATTTACATAAGATTTAATTAATTTATTATTTTGTTTTATTTGAGAAAACTTATTTCATTTCTTTTGATTTATATGTTTTTTGCTGTTGTTGTTTTTTTTATTTAATTTGTTGTTCATAATTATAATGAAAATATCTTTCGTTTAAAAATAAAATATAAAAAATACATTATTTTTCAATGTAATTTAATATTTACAATGTAATTTTCTTCAGTCTTAACTTCAAGGCTTTATACATGTGCATCTGTGTGTGAATCTGTTTGTGTGTCTGTGTGTGTGAGTAAAAATAAAGTTTATAAAATTTACTTAACATTGGGTAATGGAAAAAGAAACTTCTGCCAAAGTAAACTATGAAGAGTTATTAAAATTTTTTATTTATTTGAAACTAAAGAAATTAATTTCATTTTCTACTTAATAAATAATTATTAAATAAAATGAAAAATTTATGAAATTATATGCAAACGTTGGAAAAAAGTAACAACATCTCGAGCAACGTAAAATATTGTTCTTTTGAAAAAGAAAAAAATGTTAAACAAAACAAACAACCACACGTTTACATGTTCTTCTTCTTCTTGTTATTGTTATTGTTGCATACTTATTACAGAAAATCTTTTAAAATAAACGCACTACTTGCACTTTTGCATCAACATACAACAACACCGCAAACCCTCACCTCCACCCCACCAAATAATATAAAACAACAAAAATACCAATTACATAAAATGTAATATAAAAAGTTAGCAATTTGTTGTTGTTGTTGTTGTTGCTGCTGCTCCATACATTTGCTTTTGTAGTTCATCGTAATTGTGGTGTTATTGGAGAAGATTTTATTGTTGTTGTTGTTGCAAGATGTTCTAACAATTTTCATCTCTTCGACTTTGTTTATGTAAAAAATATTGTTGTTATTTTCTATTTATTGCAAAGTTTGCTAAATAAAATCAAAAAAGTTTAAATTATAAAATTACAAATTTAAAGTTTAAGAAAAATCATTTTTATACAGAGAAGAAATCTGATTTTTGACATAAATTTTACCAAAATTGATTTCAAAATAATTTTGATTTTATGAAATTTAAATTCCGATTATCTTTAATGAAAAAAATATTATAAGATAATATTCCTCCAAAATGTAATTATTCTCAAACGATTTCACCTAAAATGAATGAACCATTACAAAACAATGTTGAATTAACATTTTTGATTTATGAAACGAAATTCTATTTGAATAAAATCAAAAATGGTTTATGAATTCCTTTTTCCGGTGTAATTTTTGTCTAAAATATTTGTAAAGTAAATATTTTTGTTGGAAAAAATTCTAAGATTTTCCTTAAGGTACATTGATTTCTAAATGCTACAGATGACTATAAAAATAGTTTTTCAGATTATTAAAAATTTTATAGAATAAAAGAAAACTACCAAAAGTTGTATTTAAAAAGTTACGCTTTTCTTATCTTTTCAGCATAATTTTTATGAAAGTGAATTATAGAAATTGTTAATAAGCGATTTGTATTTTACAATTATATTTCTAACATCGTTATATTAAATCAATTTGCATTTTATGGAATCCGATTTAAGGATATGTACTGTCACGGACATAGATGTATAATTTTTAAATTTTTAAAATTAAAATTCAGATTTTTTTGACAGATAATAATTATATAATGTCTAAATGCATCTAAAGGTATGGAAGATAACAAAATATTATAATTCTTTGGTGGGAGAAAACACTATTGGCAAAATTTCCAAGCCACCATATATTTTCCTTTTTTCCATTATAAGTTTTTTATTTAAAATTTTTTTATTGATTAATTGTTTGCAAAGAGTCCCAAATTAAGCAAAACAACTTAAAATCAAAGAAAGATTAATATACATCTGCATAACTGGGGTGAATCTTTTCATAGATTGAAGAATTAAATCGTCGTAAAACCTAAACTGATCCAGATTTTGTGATTTGTTGCAATTTTATGAATCCAAAAAACTTTTTGACCTCTTTAATACCCTGAATTCAAAAAAAAAAAATTTTTTTGGTATAAAAACAATAAAAACGTTTCAGTAACAAAAACAATTTACACACCGGAATCTGCGGGTACTTTAAAGCGCACAGAGAGTGTTGCGGCATATTTTCCAAAAAAAAGATGAACAAATTAACTTCAAAATGATGCCAATGTTAATTAATCTTATAGACTAGAGAAATACATGACATTCTAAACTATGCTCTACTATTTTGTTCCCTCAAGGAGTTTTGGATGGTGTCTTCAATGCGTTCACAAATATTTCTCAATAAGGCATTTAAAAGAATTAAAATTCACATGTAAGATTTATGAAATGAAAACAAACCTCTACAAAATTATTTTCATTTTAGTGAAATAAGAACGTGATTTCTTAAAAGTTTCCAGATAGTGTTTGCAGTTATTCAAAAGCATCAACACTAAAATTTTATCTTTTTTGGAATATTTTTCTCTAGAGAAAACTGAATGAGGATTTCATATCTTTGCCTAATATCCTTTCAAAGGAGGTATGCCACTACCTGGCATCTATCACAGTTTGTCCATAGTAGCACATTGCTTAAGAGAACCAGTGATATGAACTTTTCAAATTTATTTTTAAAGAAAGTCACTTTTGGTTCTGCTAGAAAAACATTTTATAGCAGAATTAAAAGTGATTTACAATTATTTTATATCTTTATTTTTATTTTTTTTTTAATTTTTCATAGGAACACGAATGAAAATATTGAATAATACGAGTTTACAAATATGTTTATAACAGAAGGTTCTATCTTCTAATATATTTGCGAATATGTTGCTATTTTTTGATATATCAAACTTTGGCAACATATTTAAAAATATGTTGCTTGTTGATAAATATGTTGCGTGCTTATAAATATGATGCTCAACTTCCGCAACATATTTAACTGTGTATATCTATATTTTAGAAGCTGTATGAACCGTAAACATACTACTTAGATTTAACATTTATTTAGTGCAGAACATTAATAAGGTGACATTATTAACAGTTTGACGTAAAATGACTTTTTAAATTCTCTTATAATAAATCTTATCGTATGTATACAAGTTATAAAATATTAAATAAACTTCAACATATGTTTATACAATTAATTACCAACACTAATGTTCTATTAAACACAAAACAAATATAAAGAAATGTTGCCAATAACTAAATAAATTGACCGAAATTGTTTAGGAGTTAATTTTAATGCTCCTGTTCTCAACATAATCATGTTAAATTGTTAAGCTCTCCCTCTGTAAAAATAATCACTTTTTAAAAATTTTAGTACGCATTTTTAAAGAGATACAGAAACAAAGAAATGTTAAGTTAAATCCGAAATATTAAAAGAGAGAGAGAGAGATTTGTTTTGAAAACTTCTAAAATAAACAAAAAATAAATAAAACTTCGCTTTGAACAACCATGAACTAAAAGTGTGAGAATGTTGATATCATCATGCATGGCACAAACAGCTAAATAAACAAACATACACACTCACTCACATAACACACACTGTTAGCATTTGTTTAATTTGAGGGTGCAAACAACTAAACAACAACATCAGCAGCTGCTGCTGCTGTAGAAATACAAAACAAAACGGAAAACACAATTGAAAACATGAAAAGAGAGACATATTGACTCTCCCAATGGTAAATATTTTTAGGTACCTTTAGTTAAGCGAAAGATCTCTGTTGCAACGGATTGATGTTACGGATGGTAACGGTTTTTGCGTACGATTTTCTTGGATTGTTTCCATTTTTTGTTACTGTGTAGTTTTTTATTTCTACATGAAATTTAATACAAATTATTGTTGCTACTTTATTCTCTTCACAAAAAACAACAAAAGTGTTAAATAATAAAAAAAAATAAAAACAACAACATAAAAGTAAACAAATTATTAATTAAAAATTATTGAGAAAAAAAGCAAATGAAAAATTAATACAAAAATAAAAAAAATTAAATGGATTCAACAAAAATATCAAGCGGATTTATTAAACCGTTAATTTAATGCAAATGAATATAAAATAGAGAGTGTGTGTCTGTGTGTATGTGTAAGAATATACAAAAAAAGGTATTAAACAAAAATTTATTAAAATTATTAAAAATTAAACAGTGATTTTTATGAAAAAGAGAGAAATTGAAATACAAAAATTGTGATTTAACTGGGAATAATTATGGATTATCACAGCTACCAATACAAGTGCAATTTATAATTGTATACCATTCCAAGAAATTCCTTTCCTCTAATTTGGATTATTGAATTTAGCTGGATGTAGAAAATATATATTTTCAAAAAAATAAATACATTTTTTAAAGAAAAAATCAGGTAAAATTTTATTAAGAAAAATTGGTCAAACAAGGTGTTTGTATTCAATATTTATGAGTTTACGTGTGTGTTGCATTAAGCATCTGAGAAGAGTCGGATAACATGTTTAAATACACCATAGATACCCATACATACGCATACGTACGTTAGTAAAGACCGAGAAAACCTTTTTTATATGGGTCTCTACAGTTATCCAGTCGTCATCTAATGAAGCAGTGAACTCCACTATAAAACCAGTCAGACTTTAATACAACAACAACATCACCGTAAAGTTTATATAAAAAGTCTCCTTCAAAGACAACTACAATAACAACAAACACCATCTCTAAGAAAACATACAAATATTAAAGAAAGACAACAACAAAAAACGTAATAAAGCCAAAGCAAATGTACAGAAAATAAAATAAAATTAAATCAAATACAAAAACAAAACAATTTAATGCTCAAGACGTTGTTTTATTTTTATTTTATTTTTACCTGTAAAACCGGTTCTTCAATATCACTTCAAAATAAAACTCTTCTCTTGTCGCCTCTCTTTCCCATCAAACTCTCTTTTTACATTTTAAATTATTATTGGTTTATTATGTGTGTGTTGTTGTAGTTGTTATTGTTTGTCAACATCAACTTCACATCGGCAATGTTGTTGTTGTCGTAGTAGTAGTAGTCGTCATCATAGTGATTAAAACGTATTTGTTGTAGTTGTATTACCAAACGTATGAGACATGGAATAAAGCAACAACAACAACAATAATACCATTTTTAATCTTGGCTTAAATTTTTATAATCATTTCTTGAGAAACGTACGAAACGTGTAAAAGAAAATCATAAAGAAAAATAAATAAAAAACGTGAAAATTATGAAAAAAAAACACACACACACATCCACACAAACTGCTGGAATCGAAAACGAGTTTTATTTTATTATTATTTTTTTATTTTTTATGATTTTTCTTATTATTTTTCGTAATTTCTGTTTTCTTATAATAATTTTTTTTCTGGCCAAGAGTGACGCTTAGCTGAATGAGAGTGTTGGAGTCATAAACTGAGTAACAGAACAAGAGTTTAATAAAATGTGTTTTGATCTTTCTACACAAAGAGAAATTATTGTTGTGTTTTGTAAAAGCGTATTTACAAAATTTAAATTTAAATGTTTTTAAGTTTCGACCAAATAGACAATTTATAAAATGATCTCCAATTTATGGCCAAAATATAACCTCATTAAAAATCATTTTTTTACCAATTTAACATTATTTTTTGATTTAAAGAACTTTTACTTTTTTGCTAGACTTTTGGATATTTTTTTAAAAGAATCAAATATATTTTTATATAACTTTTTTATAAATAATTGAATTTTAAATTTTTAATTCGCTTCTCTCGTTAAATTCAAAAGTTTTTGTCTAATTCACATTTTTTATATTCATGAAAATACGCAATGTTGCCATTTTAGCGATTTAATAATTAATATTCAATTAAATTTTTTTGGTAGATTTTTTTTTAAGTTTTCATCACAAAACTATCATCTCTGTTCTTTCTAATAAATAAAATTTGTCCTGATTTGTAAAGAATAAAGCCAAGAAATTTCCATGTTTATATAAATAATTAATTTGGAAGCTATAAAGAAGTATTTGGAATTCCCCTCATATATGTGACCAAAATTTGGGATTAGAATTATTTCTATAATAAATTGATTTTTTATGAAAAACAGTTTTATTAATCTATAAGTTTAAATATGAAATTCTTATAGGATCCTAAAAGAATCAAATTTTATTTATTTTAATGTTTTCATTGTTCATGTAAAATAAACAAAATTTTTAATAAAAAATATTTTTACTGATTGAACCAAACGACCCATATTAAGAAGTCATTACTATTTTTAAGAAAGCCTTTGTAAAGAAAATATATATCTGATCCTAATGAGGACTATTTTCGTTTTTCAAGGATTTTATCAATAATTTATGAAAAATTATAAATAAAACATTATAATAGGATCTCAGAAATAAGAACCACTTGGTTTTAGTAGTGTTTTAAATTTTGAAACTGTAGTTATTTCTGGAACACAATAATCAATTTAAAAAACTGTGTAACGTAAAAGAATTTCTATTTACGAATGTTAAAAAAGTGGATATCTGTTAAATCGATTTAGGGCCTTTTTATACTCTTTATCGAAATATAAAAATTTTGGTCATCACTACTTCAATATGCGATTAATTTCTATCATGCTTGCACGTTTATTCGAAATTCCTTCTTAAATTATCATTGAGCAAAAATTTTATGCAGAAAAATGTCTAGAACCACAAATTCTAATTTAAATAGAATTTGTGTGATTGTGCGGTACTAAATTCTTGATTTCGTTGCTCTACTTTTTAAGTGCGATAATTGTTGTCCAGATTAAAAATAGCTGATCTATTAATTAGAATGGTTTGTTAAATGTATTCCGAAAATTCGTAATATTTTCTACAAATCAAATGTAAGCTGCCCGAATATGTTACTTGTATAGTATTATTAGATCATATATTCGAAAATAACTCATCCTTTCAAATTGTGCTTAAATAAACATTAAATCTTGGTGGTTTATAATTTTTGTTGTAATTTTCCAAAAACCCTCCAAAGTATAATTGATCAAGTTTATGCGATCAATGTTTGAATACAATCTTTATTCAATATAATTTATTGAATAATTTTCAATTTGAATTTATTTCAAATGAAATTGTCGCTGGGGCAGATCAACATTTGTTGAATAATTTTTAAACGTTGATGTATTAAGGAGAAAACTTTAAATTTGGAGAATTAATTTTGATTCTTCTGATGATTTTTCATTAATAATGAAATTAAATGTAGATAATTTCAAGTGTTAATGTTTTAGAAAAACTCAAATAATAATTTTTCGAAGAGACCAATAAACACGATAATTGAAATAATTAGTATATTCCAGTTTTTTCTTAGTCTGTTAAAATAGCATCTTGAATTCAAACTAGCAAGTATGACAGCTTCTTTCCCAAGCTTCTACGAATAACATCACTGGTTTTACGCAAAACCAACTCAAAAAAAAGAATTAGATAAACTTATTTCACTTTTTGGACCACAATTCTCTTTATTGTGGATACAATTTTGTTTTCACACCAATTTTCGCCAAAACTTTAACAAACGTTAATTATTCAGATACTTCAAAAAAGTGATTTAAAATTATTTAGATCCAGAAACTTAACTTACAGTTAACAGTTAATGCATTATAGTTGGTCCACACTTTACAAGCATTCGTTAGCTGTCAAATTTATCGCTGTTATTCGACATTTTTTAAATCACTATGACAATGTCGAATAGTTAAGATAACTGAGTTATATTTTAAGATAACATGATCATCTAAACATTCCTAAGAGAAAAAAACATGTTTTCACCGATATATGACCTGACTTTATTTAGAACTAAAATAAATTAAAGTTTTGAATTTTATTCTTTATATAAATTTACTATATAAAAAATATTAAATAAATAATTTAAATTTAATTATAAACTTTAAATTTTATTTAAAAACTTGTTTAAATTTAGCTGAGGACTAAATATTATATGTTTTATTATAATTTGAAATAAAATCCTTTTCAATTAGATTGATTGTATATGGTGATAAATAATATTATTAATAATTAATATGTCAATTCGAAAATAGATAAATTTATTAAATAAACAAATAAATGAGTGAAAATTATCACATTCAAAGGATTAAAAATATTGAACCAAATAAAACCGACCGACTAAAATATTAATGAATAAATAAATTTGAAATTTTGGGTGACGAATGAAAACTTCAAAATCAGTATTTAAATCCGGTTCATAAAGAGATAATACAGAGTTTGCTATTAAATTATTTAAATAAAATATTTATTTAATAAATCGTGATTATTTTGATTTTTATTTATTTATTTATTATTTGATGAAATAGTTAGTAAATTATTAATTAAATAAATAGTTTATCTCTTTGAAAACTCATGTAAGAGTTTAGGAATTATTAAAAATACAAAATTAAATACTTCAACAATTTTGAAAATAAATTAAAATAATTTCGAAGATTATCCGTATTAAAGAAATTAATTTTGTTTTTTTTTCTTTCTTTCAATTTTAAGATAAAATTTTTATTCTTATAACAACTTTAATACATTAATGATTTGACCTATAAATTCTGAGAAACTTTTATTTTCCTCCTGCTGTTGTTTCTTTTTATCAGTGTATTGGAAGAGATTCAAAAAGCAATCAAGAAAGTAAAAGAAAAAAATAAGTCTGACTAAAACTTAAAATGTGCAAACGTTTGTGCCAGAGTATTGATGATGACAATGAAGGAAGAAACATGAAGGAGAAACTTTTTTACTTCTTGGAAACAGTTTTTCAACATTTTGTTCTTTCTTTTTGTATGTGGTCGTTTTTATTGGAAACGAATTGGTAGAGTTGTTAATGAAGTAGTTGTTGTTGTTTGCTGTTGCTGTTGCTATTTTTCATGTTGTTATTTGTTGTATAAACTGTTGAAACCTTTCAAGCGCAAGCAGCAGGCAATCGACAACAGCGAACTCAACTCTCGTATCTTTAGTCAATACTTTAAACCCTACAACAACAACAACAACAACAAAAGAACCAGCAATTCCATATTACTTATGGCATTTTTTTTAACTTCTTATACTGCTTGTAATGGGCTTAAAGAATATCTCGACTTTTTATATGTATACATGTCTGTGTGTATTGAAGTTTGTTTAGTTGTTGTTTTTTTTTGTTGTTTCAAATGTAAGTAAACAAGCCCTAAATTGCTTGTTGCTTATTGATGTTGTTGTTGTTTTTTACTTGCCAAGTTTGTTGAAATTATAAGAGCTGTGAGTTTTACCTGTTTTATTTTCTTCTTTGTTTCTGTTTTGTATTTCTTGTTTCTTTTCATTCTCCTCTTCTTACTTTTATACAAATACAACAACAACAACAATAAAAAGGTAATAACGATCATTATGTTCTTGGTTTTCTAGTATGTTGTTAAATGTTTCCTTTTAAATTTAATGTTTTATTTTGAATTGTCAGAAATTGAAAGGAATTCATTGTTAAAATATCAAAAAGTTAGAGAAATAAAGATTAAATCCTTGTTTTTTTAATGTAACACCATTTAGGCTTTTGGGATTCCTACATGCACAAAACGTAATGAATTGGTGTTGAAGAAATTTTAAAGCACACTGTAACATCCACTAAAAATGTTTTTTTTTTTTTTTTTTGCAAATAAATGAAAATAGTTCATTTTACATTGATCAATTAAATCCATGTTGATTTTACATTCTACTAAATTTTAAAATGAAAATTATTGAAATTATGTTAAATAATGTTAAATTAACGATGGTTATTTTTAGTTTTTTTTTTTATTTGTGGGCTCCAAAAAATTAGAAAAGATAGAATTTTTCTATTTTTTTTCAAAAAGTTACATTTGGTGACATTTCTTCTCTTTAAAATCAAATATTTTCTTAACAATTTTTCTTAATTCTGAAAGAATTTTTAACGTCAATGTATAAAATGTAAAACCGTGAACATAAGGGGAACACCTTTCCCGTTAGCCCCATCGGAATTTCGTTAATTTTAAAATATTTTTATTATTTTTTGTAGAAAAAAATTGTCAGAAAAGTACCTGCATTACATAGTTTCTATCCACTCATGAAATCTGGTATTTTAGAATGAAAATGTGGAAATATTTGTATGGTCCTACATTAAGGACAACTTTGTCTATATTATATTTAAATTATAGAATTTATTTGATGTCAAATATTACACATTGTTTTTGTAAAGTGCACCGAAACTATTTTTTATGACAAATTTATTAAAGTTATATACCTCAAGTACACGGTACACGGTACAGCTTCCACATTTGATATATCAAAATCTGAATTCTTAACTGTTTTTTTTAAAGAGATGTGTTTTCACTATAAAAATTTAGAAAATAATAAAATGTGTTGAAATACTTGTTCCCAAATTTAAGTATAAAATAAAAATCGCTGTCCTCTTTTCTTCTTAAATTATACCTTTAATATTCTGTTTATGATATAAAAAATTATTATGAAAATGTTTTACAATTTTTTTTCTTTCTCAATTTTTATTTTCAGATCGCCAGAAAAAGGTTTTTATATTGAAACAAATACCTTGTAAAAGGAGTGGAGTTTTCAGTAAAACAACAACAATAAAAGATAGAAAATAACAAAAACAACATAAAAAAGTTATAAATAAAAATAAGAATAAAATATAAATAAAAAAAATTGAAATAAAAATACAAGAAGGAATAAACGACGACAACTACAAAAAAATAAATGAAGAAGTGCATTTACGAAGAAGAAGAAAATAGGAAAACAAGTCAACAAGTTTAAGACCAGTTTAAATAAAGTGAATCGTGTATAAAAAAGTGGTTTAGACCTCTTTCTCTATCTCTCTCCCTCTATCATTTTACATAAATGTAAGAGTGTATATGTGAATGTAACTGAGTGATTTTTTAAGTTTTTTTCGTTAAATCAAATACAAGAAGCCATTTTGTTATTTTCTCAAGGAGAAGATAAGTACAAAAGAATTTATGAAAATTGAGGTTATTTTATGTTAAAAAAAGGAAACTTAACTACAACAACAACAATTAAATAACAATAATGACCTAAAAATAAATGTTTATAGAAAAATTATATATTAAATAATTTTGAAAATGGCTAATAAAAACATAATGGCGAAAAAAATATCTTTCAAAACTTAGCAGAGCATAAATTTATGTATTTGCTAAATTGAAACTAAAATAACAAGAAAAAAATAATAAAAAAACAAGAAAAATATGAAATAATACAAGTTTTTTTAAAAAAGAAATTAGTGCAATATATATTTTTGAAAAAATAACAAAAATAACAACAACTAAAAACATAATAGCACTTAGTGTTAATAATCTCATTTAAAAGTCTGTTTTAATTGATTTCAATGTTTCAAACTCTTTAAAAGCTTTAATTTTGTTTAATTAATTTTAAAATCACAAGTTTTCCTTTATAAAAAATTTGGTTTTTCTTTGTTTAACAATTATTTTCACGCTCCTGTCTGTCATCTGTAAAAAAACTTGCCACAAGTAATACAATTTTAGCAACATTAATTATAGTGAATAATAGTATTCAGAACTGTAACAGAACTTTAACATTACTATCTATATGCAAGTTTGTGGCATAAACTTTCAACGGTAGCTGAACCTTTATTTACAACGATAACGTTAGAAAAAAAATCCGCAACATCATTATAACCAACATCAGCATTAACCAGTTTTGCTGCTTAAATCGTGCAACATCAGCATTGTTTGACATCAAACAATTTTACAACTTTTACAACAAATTGTATTTACTGTTAAATATTGTTGTTGCAGTAACAACAACTATCTACATAACTCTTGCAATAGTTGCAAGTTTGTGTCTTCTTCTTCTTTTTTTCTTAATATAAAATAACATGATGGCATATTGGAAACACTTTTTGATTGGTGAGTACTTGGGATTTTATTACACAAAAATAACAACAATTTCTTTTATAGAAAATAAAACAAAAAAAAAATATTCAAAAATAAATAAAAACTAATTTGTTATAACAAATTATAAGAGCAACTGAAATTCATATGTATGTTTGTATGTGTGTGTTAGAATTTTTCAGTAGCCTTCTAAAAGAAGGTACATTTGTATTTTTATTGTATCTTTGTATCTCCACACTTTTAAACTCTTCTTCGAACAAACGAATGAAAAAGAACAACAAGAAAACATATTTTACTTTATGAAAGTTTTATTTATATTTATTATTGGTTTCTTGTTGTTCTTGTTCATTTTGTTGGCTTCTTATGTTCGAAGGCACCTCTTAGACGTATGTACGTGAGTTGAAATTTTTATAAGGAGTTTTTAAGTTTAAGACTTTTTTCTTTCATTCCATCTATTGCTGCCAACTATATATTCTCTATGTGATTTTCTATTCTTGTTTTTCAGTTGTTTGTTTGTTTGTTTGTTTGCCAAACGATGTCAGGAGAAAGTTTTCTTTACTTTTTTAGAATTTTTTTTCTTATAAATTATTTTCTTTTGTTCTTTTTTGTATTAAAAAATCCATAGACTTTTCCATAATATTAGAGGTCAATAATGAAAAGTTGAGATTTGTTTTTGATTTGAAGTCTTGATTTTTTTAATAAAATCATTTTAGTTTTTAACTTTTGATAAGAATTAAAAATGAAATTTCGCTTGAAAATTCTTAGTTAAAATCGTATATTTTCTTTACTTCAAACGTGATTAAAATCAATAATAATGACAAGATGTGGCTGGTACGTTTGAGAGTTAAAGATTTGCTTGAAATTAATTAAATGTTATTAGATTTTGATTAAAAAGACTTTAAGAAGTTTATGTCAAGTCAGTTTAATATTTATCAATTATTGACCCTTGATTTTCTACTACATGTATACACTTTGTCACACTGATTTCCAAAATTTCAATGTCAATCAATAGTATATATATTAAATTTGAGGTAATCAAAATATTAAATCCAAATACTGTTTAATGTGGGCGTGGCAGATTTTTAAAGACAAAATTTCCAAAAATAGAACTCATTTTTTTAAATTTTAATCAAAACAGGGTGTGTGTATGTATGCATTTATGTATGTATGTATGTATGTATGTATGTATGTATGTATGTATGTATGTATTAATGAATGTATGTAAGTACGTAACTTATAAAAACTAAAATGGTCAATTTTGATTCAATTTTCACATAATGACCCTGATATATCCGAAAGTAACATGGGCTATAAAAACTCCGATCAAGGGAACGGGGGAACGGGTAGCGCCAGAACATACGTTTCGTCATCCATTATTCAGTAAGATTTTTTTTTAAACTTGACTGCAAATTTCGTGCTCTGTTTTTAGGCTTCTAAATTTTAGCAGAGTTTCTGTCAGGTACTTTTTTAATTTGAACAGATTTTCTATCAAGGGATAATATAACAGACATGTTCTAGAAAGGTAACTTGATCAAAAATAAATCAAATAATACTCGGGTTACAAGTTTTAATGAAAAACGTGAGTTATGCATTTTTCCATCTTAGAGTTCCACACAGTTAATGATAATTGATATTATTTATTTTCTCATATCATATATTAGTCAAATTTGAATGTAGTGAAATGAAAAATGAAACTTTTGTGATTTAAAAGAGATTATTCATATGTATTCATATGTAATATCGAGATTACAAACCAGCCCATTATAGCTTTTCTAAATATTGAAATAATTTTTGACTTATTTTGTTCAGTATTCATTTCCAACAATAAAACATTAAAATCTTTTTTTTTTTTTGCTTTTTTTTTGTTTTTCTTAAATAAATTTAATTAAATTAAAAATCTTCTAAAACTAATTAAAAGTTAATTAATATATACAAATAATTTAATTTAAATTATTGCAATATTTTGCAAAGATAAATACGTTTAAACAAGACTTTAATATAAAATAATAATATTTTTTATTTAAAACATGTTAATGTTTATAAACATATTACATGTACTGTTTGTCAAATATATATTTTGCCATTATAAAAAGTA
Organism: Cochliomyia hominivorax; assembly: GCA_004302925.2. Classification (NCBI taxonomy): domain Eukaryota; kingdom Metazoa; phylum Arthropoda; class Insecta; order Diptera; family Calliphoridae; genus Cochliomyia; species Cochliomyia hominivorax. Next base: position 57,949,907 of record PYHX02000158.1, read on the forward strand.
ATTCGAATTATTATTACTAAATTCTAACTAAAATCGTTTAGTAATAAATTTTTTCTCTAAACATTTCGTTGCTACACCTTTTTACGACTGTACGATGCCAAAATTTCCCAAATAGGTGGACAGATTACAACGACAGCAATAAAAAAAATTAATTTACACTGTGTAATTTTTAAGGAATAAGAAAGTGTTCCTTGTAAAATTAAAGCCTTTATATTCACTATAGACCTTACAATTGGATGTAAAAATGCTTAAAAGCTTGTATCAAAGGATTGGGACATTTCTACATTTTATAATGAAAAATCCTTTAGAGAAATCGATGGTATGTTATATTCAACATAAAGGATTACTATTGATAATTAAAGGATTTTAGGTTGGAATTCATTAATAAAATTAAGTTTCTTATTATTTTTATCATTGTATAGATATATTTGACAAACTGTGTGTACATGTGTAAGTTAATGAATACATTTTGTATTCATCTCTTTTATATATTTGATTTAATTTAAAATGTCACATATTTTGCATTTAATAGTAAAGATTACAAAAGCTAATCTTTTAAATTTTGAGAGAATTTATTATAAAATTACATTAAAATAATACAAGAAAGGCAACAACGACAACAATAGCAACAAACACTTTGTGTTTATTACAACATTTAATACAGTATGTCATAATTTAATTTTCATTCTTATTCATTCTTCTTTATTCTCTCTCGATTTCTACGAAAACGTTTTATTACAACTTTATAAATAATAAATTATAAATAATAACAATCTATTGGTATGACATTTAACAGAAAATCCATTAAATCCTTAACGTTATACTTGTTGCCAAAACAAAATAATAATAATAATAATTTAAATTATATTTAAGAAAAAAAGTTTAAGAAATAAAAAGAAAGTTTAACATACATACATACATACATACATACATACATACATACATACATACATACATACATACATACATACAGTTTTTGTATAACAAACGTTTTTATGAATATAAATACTTTTTTTGATTAATTTATTCTTAAATGAATTATGCGATTTATATGATAAAAGCAGAAGCAGCAAAAGCAACAGCAACAGCAACATTTTTAACCAAAAAACAACATTTGAATCTAAACATTTTATTGTTGTGATTTGCACGCGCCTTGACTGAAACTTGACGTGAAAACAGAAGCATTTAAACGAATTTTGCCATTTTTATTCATTTACACATAAATAATTTTGATTTTTGCATAATTCATGTTTCAAATTTGCCAAGTAGCTTGTTCTCACATCATTATCATTATCATCATCGTTATAGTCATCGTCATCGTCATCGTCAACATTACACTCATGTATATATTTTTATTCCAAACAAATCGTGAATCTTTTGTAGTCACATCCTTAAATGAATATGGAATACATGTTGCATAAAATATAGAAAATACTTACATATACTTCTTGTACACATGTAAGTATGTATCTATGTATGTGTGTATTTTTATATGCATATGAAGAGGAAGGACTAAAGATCTGTTGTAAAATAATTCACGTTGTATTATAATATGTGTGCGACTGTGTTTTTTATTTGTATGTGTGTATGTGTTCCTATAACGATTATTGTTATAATGTTTAAAATGAAATTGTTATAAATTATTTTTATTGAAATATTTTGTAACCAGCTTTAAAACGTTTTACAAACACTTAAATATCTGAAAAAAATTTATTTTAAATGATTTCCATAACTGACAATCTGATGCATATAAACAAATTGAAGCGATGCATATAGAACTATAGTATGGTAATTTTGAAACGATATTTTTACTTTAACATATTTTTTCGTTCAAATTTTGATTATTTAAATTTAATTTTAAAATAAATTTTTATAAAAATAAATCCTCTTTACAAATGATTTTATTGCTTTAAATTGTGTGTAATAGAAAGTATAATATTTACGATAATCCTAAATAAATATAAATATTTAAAACGAACAATTATACCGGATGCTAAAGATAAGATGAAGATAAAATTTAAAAGCGTTTACACATCGTATGAGTTGCAAAATATTCGACTATAAAAAATTCACAACTAAATGCTATAAATATAACAACAAATGAATTTTGAAAAGGACTTTAAAACAGGATTTAGTACAGATTTAAAATCAAAATATTTGATTAAAATTTCTTAGTAGAAAATTTTTTTTGAAATACAAGTTTTTGCTTAGAAATTTTAAACGAGAAATTCAAGTTAAACTTTACTATAATTTTATTTTCTTATAAAAAGGTCACTTACTATATTTTTAGCATAAAATTATTATGTTGGCAAAATAGCCCTTTTATAATTTTTGCTATTTTCGTTTTTCGTTTTGTTATATTAAAAAAATAATAAAATATTTAAATATTCCATGTGTCATATACATTTATACATATGAACGTGTATATGTATGTAAATATGATTTATTTGTGAACGTATGTGTTTTAAATTATTCTTAAAAATCTTGAAAAGGATTCGCATTCTATCAACCATGGATGTTTAAAATCTTATTGTTGTTGTTCTTTTTTTACATTGTATTGAATAACATATATGAATATCATACATATGTATGTTTGTGTTTGTTAAAAATTTATATATTCGTGCCTCTATGGCAATAACTTGGCAAAAACTGAAATTTTAACGCATAAATTTTATATTCATTTTACGTTTTTTTTATTTTATGTTTTTTTGTTTATATTCGATACTAAAATCAGGGGAAGCATATTTGTTAGATCATTGTATTTGTTACCCAACCTAATGCTGAAAGATCTGCAATAGTTCGTTTTTTTCTTTTTGCTTTGTTATAAACTCTTAAGATTTAGATAAATTTAAAAATCCTAGAACATTTAAAAACCTGGAGTCATCTGGTTATTATAAATGTAGAACTAGTTATTTGTAACATTCATTATGTAAACCTGTATATAGTTTGTTTATGTTTGTTTATTTTATTCTGAAATTATTTAAGTTGTTGTTGTAGTTCTCTATTAACTTTGTATCAGACTCATAAAAATGTTTATGTTAAACGTGAAAAATGCCATAATATACAAATACAAAGAAAATAAAATACACGCATAATAATACACAAACACTCTCACATTAAACCAGCAGCACACACCCAAACATTTACATAAAGGCATTTAAAGATACTCACACACATACACATTCATCATAGAAATATGTTGTATAAATACAATTTGAAAATGCGAAAGAATAAAAAACAACAAATTTTATAATAAATTTATGAAAAATTCCTAATAAATAAACTGTTACGAGAACTACAAATCTAGAGAGAGAGAGGGAGAGAGAGAGAAAGAAAGTATTTTATCAAAAAAACTGAAATAGAAAAACAATTTCAATTCTTTTTTTACCTTTTAAAGTTTAAAGTGTTTATGTGATTGTGTATGTGAGTGAGTGTATATTTTATTTTTTAATAGAAAAATTGAAACCTTTAGAGACAGATTTACATAAACAACAAATGTAAAGATACTTAAAGGATTCAATTCAATTTATTAAATAAAACTTCTTTATAAAATGATCAAATCAAATTAAAATAAAGTTAGAAACAACATTCGAATATAGTGAATCTGAAAATGCTCTATGTCATATAAATAAATTTTTGGGTTTCTAGGAACTTATCATCTTTGTAAAGAAGGAGAAGAAATCACTATTGTATTGAGTTCAAAATATATATTTGAATACTTAATATCACTGAATACGCAGCACAATAGAAATTGCACACAGAAAAAAAACATGAAACGAAATTATTGTTGAAAACGTAGTTGATTTGACATTGACAAAAATTTATTCATTCAGTTTAAATTAAAAATTTTTATGTTTGGGGTGAAATAATATTGTCGATATTAAAAAAAAATATTACAAAATATATTGATGTCTTATAAAAGCCCGAAAATTCCTCTTTAATTCCGTCGTTTCCTCCATTGACATGAAAATATCCTCAACTGGAATAACAAGTTGTTAAGGTAAAAATGCGAAATTATTGAAAAACCCATTCATTTCACTTAAACTTATTGCGTATCTGTATCGATGCGGAGACGAGTGAGTGAATGGCTACGAATTGCAAGTGGATTTAAGAAGGACTAACCCACAATATTGTTTATTATCTTTGATTTTTGCTGGATTTTATTTAAATTGACTTCCATTGAATCTCAATGATTTCTGTCTAGGTTTTCTGTTTAGTTTTCTTTTAGTAAAAACGTTTTGGCTCAATTATTAATACTTCATTTTAGAAAAAAAAAATAATAAAAATAAAAAGTAAATATAAATAAATAAATAAATAAATAAATAAATAAATAAATAAAATATATTTTTTATTGTTGTAGGCTGTTCTATGTTCAACATATTGTGTATTAACTAAATGAATGAAATTATTTACAATAACAACGAAAATATGAACAGTTCATCATCAACAACATTTACAATGTAAAGCACGTTTCGTTTAACATCGTTTTTTGTTTTTGCTTTTGTTTTTATTTTCTTAAAAAAAAATTTAGTATTTTTCACATTTTCTACTTTGAGTTGAGATATTTTTTCCATTGAAAAGTTATTTTTAAAAATAATTTTACATAAAAGCTGGATAATCATATTGATTGTTTAAGGGATATAATATCTGTTATACTTACGGAAAACTTTTTGAAAGCTTTTTCAATCAAAACAAATAATTGAAATCTCTTTTTAAATTTAAATGTTAATTTAAAGATTTAAATGGAAGCATGATGGATATTAGTAATTCAATTAAAAAATGTGTTGAATTGATTATAGATTTGTTAACAAAAGCAATGATTTATTGGTGATATTATATAATGTTAATTCAAACTGAATTTAAGTTTTATTTTCTTGAAATATATGTAAATCTGAAATAGGTATATAATGCCATTTTACAAATCTAATTGTATAAAAATCTCAGTATTTGAGATATTTTAATTCTATTTAAATTAGAAATAAAGAAACAAAGTAACGATTGAGGTCAAAAAAAATCTTAAGTTTCATTGAAGTTTTAATCCAAAACTAACTTGGTCCAACAAAATGTTGGCCAAGCATTCAATTGTCTACAGTCAGACTTTTTCCAACATTATTAAACAGTACCGATAGAACTTGTCCGTTGATAGAAGGAAAGCAGCCCGTTTGGCTCCAGTGCTTGGACTATTTAGTACCGGTAATCAGATAATGCTAACTGATTCATGTCTGCTCTAAGTGATTTTATTTATTTTTAAAGCCGGTTAACAAAGATGTGGAACGTATTTAATATTTGTGTGGAACGTATTTATCTGACGAATTTATCTTTACACTTTTCGTCTGTTTGTGCATTTTTGATGTCGTACAGTCGAAAACAGGTATTGCAACGAAATGTGTATAGAAAAGGAATTTTAGTTTAAAAACTGTATAAATTTATTTTAATATTTAACTAATAAATTGACTGTTAAATATTCTATACTGTATTTTTTGTTTCTCTAGTTTTTCTTTTACAAAAAATAAAGCAGTTTTATGAGTTTTAACTTTATTTTATGTCGCATAAATATTACCTTTTTATCTGCTTATACCACTTGTTCTACAAAATTTTTATTTCATTATATTCATCATCGACAATCCCGTCATTTACGTACATTTTATTAAAAATATTTCTTATTCTTTATATAATCACCGTGTGTATGTGTGTTGTTTATGTAGATTTTTGTTTTATAACATTTTGTTGTTGTTGTTGTTGTTTTTTTCGTTAAGTGAAGCGTTAAGTAAGAGTAAATCAAAGAATTCATTCATTCATTCATCGATATCATCAGTAAAATTATCATCATTAATATCAAACAAATAAAAGAACTTGAATACAATATTATTGAGCGTGTATGTGTGTGTATGTGTAATTTAGAAATAAGTACTTACACAGCAGAAATAACTATAGTCAAACACCAGTAAATGATTTATTTAATACTCTGACTGCTGCATCATTTGCTGCATGCAACATTTTTTTTTGTAATTAACTGTCTCTCCATATTCACTGCACTTCATTTACTCAGTCAGTCACTCCGTGTTTGTGTTTATCTGTTGAAATTTAAATACCCTTTTTTTCAGGCATTAATATTGTTTGTAGATTTTCTCGTATATAAAACGAGTTCAATAAATATCTACTTAATGATTTGACTGTAATTATAAATTGAACATCATCACCATCATCACCATCATCACAAAAAGAATCATAATGATAACTTTGTGCGGTATATAGTGACTGTATTTCATTGGTATTTAATTGGAAAATGATATAAATTCAAAACTTATTTGTTTATTTTTTTTATGAATGATAAATGAAATAAGGAATATCGCCAGGGTGTTTGTTGTCTGAAATGTCTATATATATTTTAATAGTGATTTTTTAAACTTTTGACGTAGAAATAGAATTTATCTTTTCAACTGCAATAACCTTGAGATGTTAGGGAACTACACGTCATTTGTCAAGTTGCTTCTTATTATTTCAACATAAAAGAGAAAATTTCAAAATTTTGGAGTATTTTTCCGATGTCGGTCTATTATGTTCTGTTCCGTCATTCGTTATGGAATGGGGTAAGAACGGTTATAAAAATTATAATTTGGTACGTCTTTGCCACTGAGTATTATTTTAACGCGTAAATCAAATTCTTATTACATTCGAAAATTTGCAAATAATAGAAATATTTTTTTTGTTCTAAACGTATGGCAACGTTATGGCCAGAGAGTGATGATAAAATAACAATTAATAATTGTGTATCAGTAAAACATTTATATATTTATAATATAATTTTATATAAATATATAAAAATACATTTGATAATTTTCATAACCTTAAATTTTCTTATATTGTTTCGGTCATTATAAATTTCTCTTGCTCAGTTTGTTCTTCAAATTGCAAAAAAGCTGATTCGATTATATGTGCAGTATGTAACACCTACCAACATATTACCTCTGTAACAAAACTAATGTCTAATTTAAGTCAATCCACAATTGATACCATAACTAAATGTAAACCTGGTAACTCTTTTGGTTGCACAAAATGTTTTTATTCTCCAATGACTTCAAAAATAGATGCTGTTGAAAAGCAGTTGTCTGATTTAGCAGACCTTATTAAGGATAATATTACAACTCAACTTAATGGTATTGCTAAATCTTTGAGAAACACTGAGAGGGTTGAAACTGAAACTAATAAAAGAATTGATAATCTCCAGGCTGAAAATAACCATTTACGTAGACAATTGAATCGAGCTGATATTACAGTTAGTGGTCTTCCATCACATCTTCCTTATACTGATCTGTAGCTGAAATGTTTGATGCCGATTGTAATGTGGCACATTATCCTAATGTTGGTAGTGAAGTCTCCAACTCCTCACGAATTTAATTTTTTATATTATTTTTCATCATTTTAACTTTCACTTTATTTTTTTATTATTTTTCATAAAATTTAATATTTTTTTATTTAATTTAATTTTGTCTTTTTTTAACGTTTAACTTCTTTAGCTTGATATGAATTAGTGCTCATATTAAAATTTTTGTTTCATCTTTACATTCATATTCCAACATAAGTATTTTACAATTCTATAAATAGAACTAACTTTCATTGATGATTTCTTTTATACATCTTCCCCTTTTTGACTTGTTAATTGTTTTTTGAAATACATGAATGAAAATTATCTTATGAAAAAATGTGTTAAACACACATTTTTGTTTTGGTTTTGTTTATCACACTCCTATTTTGTATAGAAAGAGATCATTTTAGAGTATTTGTAAGTGTGAATCTCTTATATTATTTAACTCTCATAATTTGCATGTTCTTATACTGGAATAATTATATTTTGTTATAACTACACAGGAAAAAAAATTGACTTGTATTGAGAGGGGTTTTGTATTTTTCAAGCAGCTATTAAATAATAATTATAATCTCTTTTCTTAAACCTCTATATGTAATTATTTCCTTGAATTCTCTCTTGAATATAAGGAATATTAATGTTTGTCACTTCAATGCCCAGAGTGTAGCACCTGGGAAAGGTTCTGTTAAAATTGAAGAAATTAGACAGATTTTTGATGAATGTAATTATGATGTTATTGGGATTACTGAGACGTGGTTAGGAAATTATATTTCTAACTCTGGAATAGGTATAAAGAGGTTTAAAATTGTTAGGAATGATAGAATTTGGATGTGAGGGTGTGGTGTATGTCTTTATGTCTCTGAGAGACTAAAAGTTAAAATTGTTTGTGATTACATGGATGAAGGGAATTTTGAGTCCTTATTTGAACAAACTATTCTTAAACAATTGTAAGAAAGTTTTAATTGGTGTTATTTATTTGCCGCATAGACATATCGGATAGATATGAAAATTGCATTATAATAGGAAATTTTTACACGGATTTATTTACCAAATCGAATGCTGTCAGAGATTTTTATTTACGTTCCAATCTTTCGGTGCTTCATAATAGTACTCCAACTCATATTAATGTAGTTAACAACACTACTACATTGATTGATTGATTATTTTGTCTCAGATATCAATTTAGTAGTTCAAAAACATTAATTCTTTTTTCCTCCATTGAATTCAAATCATTCTATATATGTCTAAGTTATAAGTTGGATAAAGAAACATTGATTAGAGACTGTTATTACAGAGACTACAAGTTGATAAATATTGATCGATGTTTTTCACTTATAAGTGAAATTGATTCAAACTGCTTTTTTAGTACTCAAGGTGTTGACGATTTAGCGGAAATATTTAACCACACTATTGGGAATTGTTTTCAAGAAAGTGTACCCGTTCATCATTCTGGAAAAAAACGAGATCTCATGGAATCTTGGATGGTAGTAGTAAAAGTGATGTAATTGATGTTGATAATTTCAACAGGCAATCTAAAATTACCCCTTTTAATAACTCTCTTAATGATATTTTGCAACTTAGTTATAATGGAGGCTTTACTTTTATAATTGATGATCTGTCTGAAGTGTTTGATGCTATGATTTCTCTTAGAAGCAGTTCAGTTGGACCTGATGGCATACCGATATTTCAGTACAATTCACTTTTCTTTAAAAAAAATTGGTAAAATTGTATCCATTCCAAAAATTAAATCTTTCCGTTATGCTTAGACTATAGACCAATTAGTATTCGGAATGCCAGTTCCAAAGTCTTGGAAATATTGTTGAGAAAGCAAATTGAAGATTATGTTTCTGATAGAAAAATAATGAATGCCTTTCAATTGGTATTTAGCAAAAAAGATAATAAAACAACTGCATTGCTGTTAGATCTGACGGAATATATGAGAGCGAGTATGGATAACTATCGCAGTTCTTTGCTTATTATTTTGAATTTGAGCAAAGCATTCGATTCTCCGAACAACGAAATTTTATGTCAAAAACTTCAGTCTAATTTTAATTTTGATTTCTCTGCTTGCTGTTTGCTTTGGTCTTTTTTGACAAATAGAAGTCAATATATTGAAGTTGGAGGAAATAGATCGTCAACTTTGAAAACATCAGAGCTCTACATTAGGACCGCTTCTATTTATTATTTATTTAAATGATCTTTTTTGTAAGCTTAATTTCAATGTCAATGTTATATGTATGCTGATGATATTCATCTTGAGAATAATGTTAATAGCGACTTGGTCCATGTTGTGGAATGTTATAAATATAATTACATGAGTTAAAATCCCTCGAAGTCAAAGGTGTGTGTTTCTCTAATACTACTACTTTTCCTGTCATACGTATAATGGATAAAGCTGTTGGTTTTGTATCTCATCACAAACCGGTAGACATATGTTTAGATGCTAAATTGAAATTTCATTTTCACATCAAGTATGTTATATAAAAATTGTCTTTTATACTGAGAAAACTATATTGTCTTGGATCTTTTCTACCATTTAATGTTAAGAAAATAGTTGCATTGTCTCTGCACTTACCAATACTCCTATTTGGCACATTAGTAAACAACATTTGTGCTTTAATCGTCTGGTTTGGTTGTATGTAATATTGGCTATAGAGAGCATGTTTCAGCTGAGGTTATTGAAATTTCAGGTACAGATTTTAATAGTTTTATTAATGTAGTTTTATAACTTAAATTCTATAGTGTCATGAAACATGGCAAACCCACCTATTTAAAGGATAAATTTCAGTTTGGTATTTCTTCGAGGACCAACATCAAAGACATTATATGTATGTTTAGGTCGTATGTTGTACAAATTTCTCGTATTTGGAAAAATTAGATTCCCTATGAGGATTGAAATTTTGATAAATCAATTACGGTCTTTAAGAATGAATCAAAACATAACCTATAAATAATAATTTTTGAATGTTGCTGTTGCATATAATAGCTGATACTGAGAATTGTAACATAAAACCATTAATATTTGACTTCAATATTTTGTGCAAAGTTGGGAGGTAAATTTAATTGATAGTTTTTGTTGTAACTATTAAGTATTTGATTTTTTTATATTAACTTAAATTTTTATTATAAATTTCTTCTTAAACCAATATTAATAAATATTATAGCTTATGATGTTCTAGATTAAGTAATAACGAATAAAGAAATAATGAATAAAGAAATAATGAATAAATAAATAAATAAATAAATAAATATAAATATAATGAATAAAGAAATAATGAATAAATAAATAAATAAATAAATAAATAAATAAATAAATAAATAAATATAAGTTTGGTACTTTTTTAAAGTTCGAACGTTTTGGAACTTCAAGAAGTTTTTGGTGCATTTTTGTATACATTTTTTTTAATTATGAACAAAATTATTATTACTATTATTATTATTATTATTATTATTATTATTATTATTATTATCCCTATGGAATTTCAATACAATTTTTAAATTCATTGACTGAAAAAAGTACCAAAACGCTAACTTTGCAAACTTAAAAACGATATAATTAATTTGGTACATTTTGTAATATAAAATGAGTTGATGAGTTAAATTTTGAAAGGTGATCACCATATGATAAATAGTACCATATTCAAGTGATAACATGGTACTTATTTTAAATAAATTTTATTTTATATGTTTTTTTTTTAATAACTTATATCTGCATCAGGGCACATACATATTGTGAACATTTGAAAACTCTAGTCAAAGAGTGTTTTTCTATAACAAAAATTTAAATGGATACTTTAGTACTTTTTGAACTCTTCTATGTAATAAATAAGCCAAATTATGAAAATTACTATATATGAATGTAGAGTAAATAGAATGGTACTTTTCAAGTCTTTAATTATTATTTATATATAATTTAATTTTATGGTTTTATGAAAATAAATTTAAATTCTTTACAATTTATGTAACTTTTAATGCAAAAAAGAAAACTAAATTTTATTTAAATTAAAAAATTATTTATTTTATTTTTGAAATATTTTTTGAATTATTTCAGTAATAAATTTAATGTTTAGTTTTTGCTCTTTAAAGGATTTAAATAGTAAAATTTATTTTTAAACTTCAATCAATTCGCTTTTGACTAAGTCCTTTTAATATTAATCGCATTTAATATTTTGAAATTGATTTTATTATTTTCCGATTTTTAATAAAATTAACTTTAATAAAAAATAATAATAAAACTAAATATTAAATAATACTTTTATACGGTTCACTGAAACAATAATGTTCATATGTTCATATTACCGAACCCAACTGAACCGATATAAAAAATAGCATTTTAATGAAATATTATATTTGAAAGAAACAAAAAAAAAAAACAAAAAAAAAAAAATATAATGAAACTATTGAATTCTAAAATATTTAAGAGCTCTATGCTCTATTAGGGTGATATCACTAAATAATTAAAATTATAAAAACTTGAACTATATCAGGCTAAATTTAGAATGTTTATTTAATTTTCATTGAGATGTTGATGTGATTACTTCCAATTAAATGAAAATTATTAAAAACTCCATTTAACTGTGTATACCCCTAATGTAAAAATATCATCATAATATTTAAAACTAACTAAAACATAATAAAATATGTTTCTATCGCAGTTACTTTAACAACAATAAATTTATTAAAACAACAACAGCAATAACAACAATAACAATATAAATTTAATAAAAACTCAATAACAAAGTGAAAAAAGTAATAAATTGTTTATTGGATTTTTAGAGTTGGTTTTTAAAATACAACAACAACAACATCAAACTAAACTTAACAAAATAGTAGTGAAAATAAAAAAAACACACAATTTTAGCCAACATATTTGTTGTAATAAAACCATAAACTACGAGCTAAATTTCTAGAGAAAGAGTTTTATTAAAGTTTATTCAATTTTATTATTTTTTTCTCATTTATATTCATATGATGCGTAGGAGAGTGTGGAAGGATTGGGGACGACAAGCAAAAACAAATTGTATGAAAATTATACTAAAAATAACAACAAATATAATTTATGATAAATTTAAAGGAAAAAAAAATCCATAAAATATTATAAAAGCAAAATGTTAAAGTTAAACGAAAAGAAGTTTGAGGGAGTTGCGGAGCAGGATTTTAACTAAAGCTGTTGCACAGTTTTGTTTTAATCGTAATCCCAGCAAAATATCTTATTCTTACTGATTGATCAAATGATTTCGAATGGTAATCGTGTAATATAGACTTTTAAAATGGAAATTCCCGTCTGAGGTATTTGTATGATGTGACTTGTGATTCTTCTGCCACAAAAAAGTGAAAAACGTCATAGCATTCCATAAAAAACAAACAGATTTTTAATTTTCCAACAGATTTTACAATTATTAAAATATCACCTAAAATTTTTCAATTATAAGGACTGAGATCGTAAAATTCTTAACACACATTTTTCATTATAACTTTTAATCCAAGTACGTTAAGGACATCATTATTTTATTTCGATATATTTTATATGATCGGTTTCGATTGGCTCCTATTTTTTCATGTGCTTTTCACAATTTTCATAGTTTTTATTATTTTTTATTGTAGAATATATTGCCAAAGCCTTTTTTAAAGCGGGCTTTTTTTATATTTCTGTTTTTATACCTTTTTGATTCTTAGCAGTATCTTCACTGTTTGCAGTTGTTTGATTTTTAAAATATTCATTAGTGATTTCAAACCTTTGATCGGCACCAGTTTGTTATGAAATTATACAAACTTTCTTCCACCATGTCCAGAAATCGCCAATGGATGATATATTTATTCCCTTTATCATCACGATTTTGCTCTTCCGTTGCTGCAATTTTTTTTATATTTTTAATACAATTTTTCTGTAATAATTTTATGAAAAAACCCACTACACCGGATTATAGCAGGACTAATTAGCTTTAATTTCCATTAGGGTCCCATTCCTTGAGAACGAAGGATGTGGTCATATCCTTTGAAAATAACTGGTGCTCATACGTATGTTTAATTTTGCACCTAAACAGTTTCTAATTTTCTTTTTAATATTTGCAAATTTAAAACGAAAATTTTTAAAATTTGCTCATTTTATGAAGTTGAAACTTCTTTCTCGCTTGCGATTTTTTTTTTGAAAACGTATTTAACTCGACATATTTAACTTCACAGACATTTATTTTTGACTTGACTTGACTTGCCATCCTGCACTGTGGTAAACAAGCTCTTAAAAGACACAAGAACAATAAGCTAAGACCAGTAAAGAGATATTGGACTCTTGTTAAAAAAGAATTGAAGAGCACAAAAGTATGGTAGAATTTTAACCTGTAAAGTGACAGAAATCACTATAAAAACGTTAATGGAAGGGTTTCCGAAAAATGTTTAAAATGTCGTCACTGGTGATTAAAAAAATAAACATAAATTTTTAATAATAATTTCAATGAAATAAATTTTGAACCGTATGATTGTTGGTTTCGTTTTTATTAAAATATATGGATGTAGAAAGTTGTTCGAATTCATTTCTTAATTATTTCATTGTTGTATTCATTAAGGAAGTTTTTGTTTAAATATATATATATATATATATATATATATATATATATATATATATATATATATATATATATATATATATATATATATATATATATATATATATATATATATATATATATATATATATATATATATATATATATATTTTTTTTTTTTTAATAATTGTATTTTATAATTTTCATAAAATAAATTCAATTGAAGTAGAAATTAATTTTTTTCAGTGTATTGCTAATATTTTATTGATATTAAGAACTAATAAAACATTATCTTTCTTTATTTTCAGGTAAGTTTCAAATGTTCCTAAATGAGACGATATGTTTATTTTGGTGTAAGTAAAAAATATATATTCAATTTAGTAATTTTAAGCAGATGAAATGTCAAACTAAGTTTGACATAATTAATGTTTTCCTTTAAGGATGTTATAATCCTTGTTTATTGTCTTTTCATCTAAATTTTATATGTTGGGTTATGAATTTATTTTCCTCCCCCTGGCACTTTTATTGCATTTGAAATCTCCTGTTTATTTTAAATAAAATTATATATTTTTCTTAAAGTTAAGAAACAATTTCGTTATTTATTTATTCATTCATTTTTATTTAACAACAACAATTGTACAAATAATAAAAATACAAATTCTAAAGTAAATAAAAATTGAGATAAAAAAATTATATAAAAATGAAAAATTAATCGTACTGAATGAATGGTTGTTGTTGCAAATACTTTTTTACCGGTTGGCAATTCAAACTTGATAATCATACAATTCAAAAATATATCATGTTTATAGAGCATATGTCAGACGGTCTCTGTATGGAGTTTAAATGCAGTTGGTCCATATTTTTAAAGTAAAGATAAATAGAGTAAGAATATGTAACATTAGTTCGGAGTAATTGGTTGATATAGAAGACATTATTCCTCTTACTTTATAATTTAGCAAAAATATAGAAGTTCTTCCCGGATTTTAATTATTATCATCATTATATTTGATAATTTCGATCCATTTAATTGTCCATTTTAATTGTCTTTCGGTTTTTAGGATTCAAAAAATTCTGCGTAATCAATGTTTTAAAAAACCTGTGCAAAAAACAGTTATCTCATTTCATTTATTATAAAAATGAGTACCTCCCTAATTGAATTTTTATTTAAAAATGTTTTTTGTTGTTTTTTTTTGCTTGAATGCAAATGTGGGTACGTGTTGCAATACTTGAATTATTCAATTGTGTACATGTGCATATGTGTGTGTACAATAATATATGTTGCGCCTTTTAAAATATTTTAGAGATCTGTTTTTTGTAAAACTTGATATAAAAATCATAAATACAATTAATTAAGAAAAATATAAAACAACTTTTTCAAAAGAAAATATAACTTTATTAAGATTTTGAAAATCTGATTTTATAAAAATCAGATTGATTAAAAACAAATTCGGACTTACATTACTGCAATAGAAGTGATACTTTAGACAGAAAGAAATTGTATAATTTGACACTAAACATTTTATCATACAAGGAAAATAACATTTGAAAAATTTAATTTAATAAGAATTCATATTGATTTAACATTATAATTTATGTAAATTGTGTTAATTTTTCATTTAATATGACATAAAGGAAGGCCAACCCATAATTTATGAGGTTAATTGTGAGTCATATCTTAATATTATGTTTTTTGAATAACTGAATTTAATTATCTTTGCTTCCTTATTTGACAAATTCAGCCATTGCGAGGTATATACAATGGAACAGCTTCAAAAATATTGAGTTAGGTTACGAGTGAGATTTAAAAATTCATAACATACGTATATGTTAATAAAAGCGAAACCACCAAACTCAAGGTTTTAATTCTATATTCGATTGAAATTATTGTTATAATTTACAAAATAATATTTGATTTGTTTAATCACAAGTAATGACATTTTGAACCTTGTCATTTCGTTTGAACAGGTAGTCCATCTCCGTTTAAAATCCACAAAACCTTTGGACATCTTCTTTGTGCTCTTCATCTCTCTTTTAACAAGAGCACTGGCTTTAGCTTCGGGCAGTTTGGAGGATTTGCCTTTCTTGGTACAAACACTACATTATTGTTTTTGTACCACACAGGGGGTTTTTACCATAGTGACGGACACTATGAAGTCTAATGAATGGAAGCAGCCTTTTTCGTAAACATTCCTCGATGTATATTTCGGTAATTGTGGAGACCGTTGTAAAAAATGATTGGTTTCTTTTGCCACACTTACACATTGTTGCCATACTAATAATTTATTTTTGGAAAATTTCGCCTGTTTTTGACTCCTAAACTTTTGCCTTACAAGAAGTTGCGAAAAATCAGCCAGAACAGGTTTCGTCGTTCATTATGCAGTAAGAATATTTTATTTAAACTTGACTTTAATTTTGTTCTCTGTTTATGTCCTATTGACTTTAAGCAGCGTTCCTGTCTCGAACTTTTTGAGTCCTGTCTATTTTTAAACCTGTATTAGATTTAATTTTTCGTACCAAGTAATCCGAACACTGAGCACCTTTCCTATCGGATGTGCTATGAATATCAAGTTGAGAAGGAGAAGTTTTCCCAATATTATTTAATAATATTGGAAACAATTTGACGGCAGACCTTTGAATGCTTGAACAATTTTTTTGTAGGATCAACTTGGGGTTCTTGAAAATATTTAGTAATTTTAGTACGCACTTTTTTCTTGCCCCTCATTTATTTGATTTAAAGTTTTCAAACAAAATTAAAAGCTTTTTCACAAAATGAGATATTAAAATTATAAAAAAATAAATATTTAAAGTATCTAAAGTTTCAATAGAAATATGATTTTTGTGATTTAAAAAAATGCTGAAAATTTATTTTTATATTTATTTATGTTTGTTTGTGTTGTGTTTGTGTTTCTGTTTTTTTGCAGATGGAAAAAATATTGTAATCAAATTACCTTAATGTGAATATTAGAAACGATAAGTAACCATATTTATGAAACACACACATAAACACATAAAAGTAAATGTTGTTTAAGTATTTCAAAAATTTTTTTCCATCTCAGCATTTTTTCTGTTTCTTTCTTCTGGTTAAACAGAAACAGAACAGAAATGAATTAAAAATAATTTGGGTCAAGTGAAATCAAGCAGAAAAGTGTTTAAGTATATTGAATATTGAATAACTATTTGATGTTGTTTTTGTTTGTGTAAAAAAATAAACTACAAAAACTAAAAAAAAAACTTAAAAAAGAATCCATAAAAACGAAATACAATTAACTACAAAACGAATAAAAATTAACTTTTTTACTTTAAGTAAAATTTTAGACCTTCAGTTGTTGTTGTTGTTACAGTTGCTTTTTTATGAGTTTGTTGCAAGCGATTATGTTTTGCTATTTGTGGCATTCAACAAAAAAAATCTTGTGTATTTATAGAATTTCCTATTGCTTTTTGTTGTTTGTTCTTAGATGCAAATCAAATTGAAGTGTATTTTTTTGTAATGAATTGATTGTTTTGTACTTCTTGGGAGAGAATGGAATGGAAAATAAAGATGTATAAGAACAAAAATACAAAAAAAATTCAAGTAACAAAAAACACAAAGAAATTAAATGAAAAAATTTACAAAAGTTTTAAGCAAAAAGTAACGTAGAACGTTTTATTATTTTTCTGTTTTAATACAAATTGTAAGAGAAGAGTTAAATGAAATTTAAATAAAATTCCAGACACGCATAAACGTTTTTTATTTTATTTTATTTTATTTTTTATACCCTCCACCACCAGAAGTGGTGAAGAGATTATACAAACTTTGTCATTTCGTGTGTAACGCTAAGAAGAAATCATCTAAGACCCCATAATGTATATATGTTCTTGCGTCACATTAAATTCTGAGTCGATTTATCTATGTCCGTCTGTCTATCCTTCTGACTATTTTCGGCACGCTGACATCTGCAATAATTGACAGATCTCAATGAAATTTGGCCTGAGTATATATTATAGTCCTGAAAAGTTTATTATTTAAAACCACAAAAATCAATTCAGTATGTTAAGAAATATAGGCCGATATCTGAGACAATTATTAAAATAAATTACTATCATATCAAAAAATATGTACCTCATTACTATTCCAAGAATCGTCAAAATCGGTTCAGTAAATAAAAGTTATGGCCAAAAATAAAACTAATTTTATGACTAATTAAGATTTCTTTTGCTATATATAAGAAATATTTTCATATGTTGTATGTGTTTGTAATTGTATGTGTGAGTTTGTATGTAAGTATAATGTACATGTTTGTATGTATAATATATAATGTACATGTACGAAACATAATTTATTTATTTCTTAGGCATTTATGGTGGAGGGTGTTAAAGATTCGGTATGGCCGTATATAGCATTCTTAATTG
The DNA here is from genome assembly GCA_004302925.2 of Cochliomyia hominivorax. Lineage (NCBI taxonomy): Eukaryota > Metazoa > Arthropoda > Insecta > Diptera > Calliphoridae > Cochliomyia > Cochliomyia hominivorax. The sequence goes on from PYHX02000158.1 coordinate 57,968,204, forward strand.
TGTTTGTTTAACATTTGTTTGTATGTGTAAACGTATGAATGTATGTATTTATTACATTTACGTATGAACAATAAATAAACGTGCAAATATTTCTTAGTAACAAACTCATTTGTTCAAAAGTTTATTTAAATTATACTCCCTAATACAGCGACAACAATTTCATTTTATTTCATTCAATTCGCCTCAAATCGATTTGATTTGATTTGATTTGTTTCATTTTACTTACATTTTTAACTTTCTTCTTCTTCATTTTACTTAGTTGGTTCTAAAGCATTAACTACGAAGTTCGAATTTACTAACGACTTTAATACAAATTCTGTTTTTTTTTCGTTTTGTTTTTGTTTTCATCAAGAATGAATAATAAAACGTAATGAATACTGAATACTCGTATAAATTCTTAACTATGTAGTGATTACTGTACTTATCCATATAAAAAATTTAAACTCTTATATATATGTATATATACTTGTGTGTGTGTCTGTGTGTTTGTAAAAATCTACTTCAGTATATATGTAAGTAGATAGATAATAAATAGTATGTACAAACTTTAATTACAACTAAATTACGCATTTCAAGGAATCGATTGTTAAAAGAGTTTTGTTATTAAAATACAAAATACTTAGGAAATGAGAGAGAATAAATAATGTTGTAGAGATTAATTATTTTGAATCTTTTCTAAATCAAAATTTTATTAGTTGAACTTTGAAATTAAAATTGATTTATTTCATTAATTGGATTTAAATCAAAATTTCTTCATAAAATTAAAAAAAAATCCAGTTTTTGCTGAAAATAATAAAATTATAATTGTTCACCAATATTGTCTATGAGCACATTATCACCTTAATTTCCTAATTCTCTTACATCACTTTATGATAAAATTCAAGATATTCATATAAGCTTCAATCACCTTAATATAAAGTATTTCGCTTATCTGTCTTTATTTAAAATATATGTCGGAACACTCTATCAAATTATTTCCAGTTTGTTGAATTAAATAAAGTCAATTTAATAGATCTTAATTCAGACAATTCATATAAAACGTTTTGAAGGCGTAAAAAATATATATATATTTTTCTACAGACCCTAAATCACATTAACTTCGACACATGTCGATCAGTGGGGATATGCGAGTTAAGGACAAAGTAATATCAAGTAATCATACTGTATGATTAGAATGTTTCTTTAGTTTGTAAGAAACAGAGAGCGAAAGAGTGAGATACAAAGTTTAAGATATTTATCTTACAGATTTAATATTATATTAAATGTAATTTTTTTGATAAAAACTTATAAAATAAATATTTAAACCAAATCAAATAAACTAAACCACAATTGATGTATAAACTGAATAATTATTACTATTTAAATTTTATTGCAATTTATCTAAAATATTGATGAGAATCTGGTCAGAAATACCATTATTTTTCGAAAGAAAAATTTCCTTAAAAAAACAAAAGTAAAAGAAGGAATATGAAATGAAAAAATCAATCAGTATATTGACCGCAAAAACAACTTAAATATAAATAAACAAAATTGTATGTCTAAATAGCAAAAATCTCAAAAGCTAAAGAAATAATATTACAAAAAAAATCTTTATCAAAATCAGTAGCTATAGTAGTTGTTGTAGTTGTATTTGTGTGTAATGAGAACATCATGTAGTTTTTGTTTTACCAATTCAATCTTACAGATACTACATATGCGTATATTTGTTTGCTTGGGTATGTATCTTTAGGTGTGTGTGTGTGTGTGTGTGTATGTTTGTATGCTTATTTCGATGCTTGAAAATGTTGCAAATGTACGTGTACAAAATTATAAAAAAAATCTTAAGTAAAATGTATACATTGAAAAAACTTACATTCATACATATATATATATATATATATATATATATATATATATATATATATATATATATATATATATATATATATATATATATATATATATATATATATATATATATATATATATATATATATATATATGCATGCTTTTGGTTTGTAAGTAAATTTTTTAATGTCTTTTTTTTCTGTTTTTTTTTTGGCGTTTCACAAGTGCCACATATGGTCTTCTCTTCTTTGATTAAGTTATTATTTGTTATTTAATGGTTCTCCCTCTTTTTCTTTATTTATTCGATTTGTGTTTACTTCTTTTTTGTATATAATTTTGTGTTTATATTCCCTGTATTTAATACAGTTTATTGTTTAAAAAATATAGAAAAATTATATAAATATTATAAAATTGATGTAAAAATAAGGCACTCACACACACATTCTAAAGGCCACTGGGATCAAATCTATAAATTGTAATTAACTTGTATAAGATGACTTTGTTGTTTTTGTTTTAAAAGAACTTTATAACAATTCTTTACTTTTACTCATTTTTATCATCATCTACACAGTTTCTGGCATAAATGTGCAATTATGGATGACTTTAGCAGGAAATTATTTGATGAAGAAACAAAACGAAAAGAATACAAAAATTTCTTTGTGCTGCAAAATGAAAAGACTGAGGAATTCAGTATTTTATTTGTTTGCACTTTGAAACGGAAGGACGGACGGGCGGACAGACGTAGTTTTTTTTTATGTGTCTTAATCATTAATTTATTTAAATAAAAACAACTCAAAACGCCAACACATGTTAGAAGTTATGAAAATGCTTTAATTCATGTAATTTGAATTCAAATGCCCCACATTTGTCATTAAGATTAGTTAAGGTTAAAATAATAATTCCTTGGGAGGGTTCTGCTGCTTTTTTACATAATCTTCACTATCGGAAATGGTGAAAAAGGGTATATTAATTTTTTTCATACCAAGTGATATATATAGTGTTATTTGAGAACCTATAAAATATATAGATTATTGAATCGAATAAAATTCTTAGTCGATTTTGTTATTTCATTTAGTCCGTGTGTTTGATTGAGACATTCTTGAGTTGATCTTTGAATTGATGTATATATATATATATATATTATTTTATTGTCTTAAACTGGATTCTAATTGTCTCAATATTAGTTAAATACATGAAAATCGTTTAAGTCAAAGTTTTCTTGAAATATGAAATATTCGCGTAATCAATGCATTACACAGGTCTCACGATTGTGAACACACATCATTATGGTATCAAAATAATCAATAAGTGTGCAGTTGCAAGCCTACGCAGGGTTTAATTTGCCAAGAAATATGAAATTTTTTATTTCTTTTAGCTCTCATGGCTTCCACAAAGCATCTCAATCTAATACGATTTGCTGCAGTTATTCTTGAGTCTTCCCATAAAAGATTACGTTATACTTTATTTTTGGAGAATCAAATATCTTCTTGGACATTGGGGATTTCACACAAGCGCTATTCTGGTTATATTTTCCATATGTTTTAGGGTAGTATGTCCTATCCATCCCTATTTTCTAAGTTTTATTTCAATTGTTATGGGCTTTTCGTTGGTATGAATTCCTTGATGTTCTTAGGCTTGAATATTTTTCATATCATTCTGAAGCACTTTTTAAGTAAAACATGTAGTTTTTGCGTGATTGTGTTCAATACTAATTAATAAACCTGTATTGAATATTCTGATTTTTGGTTCCCTGTATATTTTTTGCCATCTCTTTGTTTGAAACTTTCACAAAAATGTGCTGATTGTGTACAATTTAAGTCGAGTGTTGTAACGAAGGTAATAGACATTATACTTTGAACGATCATATCCCTAGAAGACCTAATGCGCTACTAATGAAATATATGTAACAAGACTTCATAACGTTTTCACTATTTTTTGGCCTGACGTGACATACTGTCATTATGATAAACAAGCCCTTCGCTGCAAATTGAAAATTGTCTCAGACATGTGAAATTATGTAAAACATAATGATGAATAATATAGAGTAACTTACAATTAATTCACGGAAATATGTCCTTTTAGATTTAAACTTGTTTTGTTTTGACAATCAATATTTGAGTGTAATGAAAAATTATATATAAAATATATTTTTTTAATTTTACAGAATCCAATTTTTTATCGCTTTATATTTTCATATTTTAATTCCCCAAAAAATAATCATGCATAAACGTTAAGGGCATCATTTGTAAATTATTATTTTTATTCTCTCATAAAACAATTAATTAAAAGTAATAAATTTGAAAATTACAAAAAAAAAAATAATTTGTTCATTCACACTGGAAACATCACAATAAAACATGAAAAATACATATTGAATTAAAATCCAGCAGAACAATGAATGAAACAATTAAAGTTCTTTTTTCATTTTTTTTGTACAATTTCTGGCACTTGTGCCAAAACACTAATAATGGCAAGAATTAAACAAAAACTACCAATTTAAAATGTTTGATATTGAAGTGGGAATTAATAGGGAAGGAAAAAAATCTATATAAAATAGTCAAATAAATGTAAATTATTTCAAGTGTATTAATCCATTGAATATAATTTTTAATTTATCACAAAAATTTCGAAAAAGAAGAAACAACAACAACAAAAACGGACGGAAAACACTATAGTGGTTGATTGAATGCAATCGTCATCACTCAAAAAAAAAAAAAATCAGAAACAGAAGTAGAAGTAGATCGAGATGAAATGAAATATTATTAAATGAAATTGCATGCTATAACATGTTTATAATATTATAATTATTAATATTTGTTATTATTTTTGTTTTTATTTTATAATTTATAATAATAAAATAATGAACCACTTTTGAAATCATCATCGCGATTATTAATTACAAGAGACCAAGTGATTGTGAAGGGTGGCGGTTTTTCAAATAAACTTTTGAAAGTAAAAATTTATTTTCTTTTTATTTGTTGTTGTTGTTGTTGTTGGTTTATAATGAATCTACTTAAATATTGAAGAGACTGGAATGGTGGTGATGATGATGATTGTGATTTATGAAAATTATGTTGCGGTGAATTTGGATATTTTTTTGTATTTTAATTACGGCAGAAGGATGGAAATGGTGGTTGTGCAAAAAGGCTTAGGATTTTTTTTATTAAATAAATTTAATTGAAACACATTATAAACATGTGTTTTATAAAATAAGTGTGTTCCTTAGTGTGGTTTAAAATGTTGTTTTTATTAGAGAGAAAGATAATTTCTAAACTTTTTCATAAAATGTTTAATTCTTTGATGAAATGTGGATTTAAAAAAGGTTAACGTTGACCCTAAATTTAGAGAGGCGGGATAACAATATTTTAATGATAAAAATTTTAGGAAACGTATGTTCTGGCAATTTTTTGTTTGCAAGTTCTCGTTCAAACATTTTATGTTGTGGAGGCTCAAGGGAATATTGAACAGAAGTTAAGGGCCTACAAATAGTCAAAATTTCCAAAAAAGATCTTGGTTTGACAAACAACATGCAGTTGCGGTAAAACAAAAAAACTAATCTTTAGTTAGAAAAGTTTCTATACCGAAATTTACATCAAAGAATAATTATAGAACAGGCTGCTTCCGTTTATAAGACTTCATAATGTTTTCACTATTTTTGGCCCGACGTGACATCCTGTCATGAAAAAGCTCTTGAATGGTACAACGACAATAATGTGGTTTTCTCATTCAGAGAGACAAATCCTCCAAACTCCCCGGAGCTGAAGCCAGTAGAGAGTGATATTGGGCTCTTGTTAAAACAACAGGGACAATCTAATATCTGGCTTTATAAATGTATATCAAATGAAAACTCAAAAAGTATTATATCTTGATATTTTGTAAGTTAAATTCTGTAGGTTAAAGTAATATATACCTAAATAGTCATGTATTAGCCTTCATTTGAACCCCTGTATTATATATAATTGAATATCAAGAAATTCACTTTATTTTATTGCAACTTTTATTAAAATTAACAATTTTTTTGTATTTTTGTTTAGAATTTCTTCCACAAAAAATGTTCATATTTCAATTACAATTTTTATTTATATTTTTGATCCTGTTTTCTATTCATTTTCTAAGTTTGATTTAAAATATAAAAAGAAAACTTAAATGATTTTTATTTTGTTCATATTAAAATTTCAAAATCTAAAACTGACAACCATTTAAATTACTAAAGATACATTTTATTTATCTAAATGTAAATGTATTTATTTAATTTTATTTTGTTGTCAAAGGATTCAATGTAGAGTTAAAGGATGCCCATTGTATTTTATTTAAATCTATTCTAGTTTAGGAAATTTAATAGATTTATAATAAAAATATTATTTAAAATCAAACGAGGATTGTCAGATGAGTTTCAAATTTAACTCTATTTCTCTGAGTGTTAAACATTATTTTCATTTTTTGTTATTGCTATTTTTAGAATAATCTAAATATGTATTTTAAATTTAATAAATCTCATAGATATAAATATGCAACATTTATAGACACAAACATAATCCTTAATACTTTCATATACATTTACATACATACGTATCTAATAGATATATATTTGAAAATGTTTATGTCTGCAAAATAGAAGAATGCTAGTGTGAGTGTGTATGTGTATGTGAACCTACGCTGGAAATAATATTGTTGTATACATTTGTTACAATATTATTTACAGTAGACTGCATTTCAAGTAAATTTTTTATTAAATTTTTACCATATTTTTTTGTTTGCACTGAGCGAAAAAATTCTGTAAGTTTTTTTCCAGCAATATTAGGAGTAGAATCGAAATTTCTCTTAATAAAAACGAAACCACCAAATTTATAGTTTTAATTTTGCTTTCATTGGATTAAGATTATTATAACAATTAAACAAATTTTTATAGTTTTAACGACGTGTTATAAAGTTTTGGACCTTTTTCGGAAACCCTTCTATTAACGTTTTTATGGAGTTTTTGTCACTCTGTCGAACAGTTAATCCAGCTCCGTTTAAATTCGACCACACATATTTTGTGTCTGGTCCATAAATTGTAAGCAGCATTCCCTGCCAGGATCTTTATGGACCTTGTATGTTTTAAATGCTGCATTGGCTTTAACTTTTCGTACCAAATAGTTCGAGCACTGAGCTAACCAGATGTGTTGGGAGCTCTTTTGAAAATGCTTTCTGGTTTTTGACTTTAGAAGCATCAATGGACAATATCTCCCGGTACTGTTTAATTACATTGGAAACAGTTTGACTTCAGACCTTTGAATGCTTGGTCAATTTTTTGTAGCACAAAATTGGATTTTGTTGAAAATATTGAATAATTTTAGTACGCGCTTTTATCTGGTCACTCATTTTAATCAGATCCACAATATATTTTCATTTGTTTGACATTTTAACATAAAACTAATATGTTTTCGCAGTTAACTTGAGCAAACAAATATCAAATAATACTTGAGTTAAAATTTTTTCGATCTCACTTAGCTTCATAGAAGGTTTTATTGTTGCCGATTTTTCTAGGTGTAAATATGTATTTGCATTTCTCTATTTAAATCGTTTTGTAGTTAAATGTATGTGTGTTTATATCTTTGTATGTGTAGGAATATATTTAACAAGGAAGTTTTACTGCCAAAATAGAAATTAAAAACAAAAACAAAAAATTTATTCATATGGATACATACACACATACATACATACATACATACATACATACATACATACATACATACATACATACAAACAAACATGCATATATATATTTAAAAACTAAAACGAGCAAAATATTTAGTAAAGATATTATTTTTTTTTGTATCTAAATATAACATGATTTCAATTTCATTTAAAATTTTATTATCAGTTTTTTTCTTTATATTTTTTTGTGATGCATTTGTGGTATTTTGATATTTTATTTTCTCCGATTTTTTTGTTTTAATTTTTGCCTTTATTGTTAGATTCTTGTATTTTTTTATTTGTTAGATATTTTTGATTTTTGTGAATTTTAAATACCTCAGAGTCAAACTGTCAGTTTGTATATCTTTATACATACATATATGGGTTAAGTGTGTATGAGTGTATTTAATATATATATTTTTTGTATTTGGCAAACTGAAATAAAAACTACAATTTGAATTTAATTTTTCTTTAAATCACATACACACACTCACACATATACTTTAACACATTCATTCGCACACATCTAAAATGAAATAATATTCTTTGATTGTTTGAATTTTTTCTATTTGTTATCAAATGAATTTGGTTTTAGTACAAGCAAAATATGTTAGTCTGTGTAAGTATTTGCATTAGTATTTGTTGTGTTGTTGTTTATTATTATATCGAGAACATTTATCTAGTTATTTGGATTTGTTTTTATATTTATATTTGAAGTCTCTATTGTCCAAAGGATTTTTATGTTATTTTCCAATCGGAACAAAATGAAGAGAACAAAAATGTTAGAAAGTTGCCAAAATAATTGTCATTTTCATATAATTATTGATGTTGTTGTTTTGTTTCTAACATGTTGATTGTCTAAAGGATGTAAAAACAAAAAATCCCTTAAGATGTTTTTAGTTTCAATTTAAAGCTCGTGCACCAAAATAATGACAAACCATTAGTTTTTGTCAAGAAGCGTAAAATTTTATTTAACGAAATTCTAACACACACATCCAAATATAATAGGCAAACTCTACACACTTACAATTATTAAGCATTTTCTTTGCTAATGTTTGTAAATATGAGTGTAAATGTAATTTTGATCCTTAAAATAAGAAATTTTTTAAAGATGGCAAATATAAACAAATACTCATATACATTTATATACTTTTTTGTCATGCCTTTTCTATTTATTTCTGCTCTTTGTTATGCGAGAGTGAGTGCGTGTGTGTGTCTGAATACAAAAGAAATGAAAAGGATAATCAGTGCAAACTACCCTGAGGCTTTATTTAATCTATAACCAACAAAATCTAAACACGTGCACCAAGGATTTCTTCCTTGTTTACTGTTAAGTCTTTAAAACCAGAAAAATATAGCAACAACAACAATTTTAAATTCAATCAATTTTTTATATTTTTGCATTTTTTATTTTTCCACATATAATTTATACATAAATGAAAATTCTTTACTCGAGGGTGGAACATGTTATATTGTGTTATTTTCTGTTTGGATTTTAAAATCTCTAACTCAAACTTTAACACTCACACACGTGTTCCTTGCTCAAACATTTATTGTTTGTATTTATGTGTCTGTGTGTATGTGTGAGTGTATGACTTTAAATGTATTTTTACATGGTTTTTAACGAATTACCGCAGTTGGCATTAAATGTAAAATGGTAAAGTAATAAATGCGCTTTTAATGCATAAAAATATATCCCCCATATAAGATCACAGATTATATATGGTGCGTTTGTTTGTTTGTTTCTCTTTATTTGTCTGTCTATTGTATGTATGTATGTATGTATGTATGTATGTATGTATGTATGTTTGTTGTGTGTCTATCTGGCAATCAGTCTAAAAGGCTACTTTAAATCTCTTTCTCTTCTCAATGGCATTTTTTGCAATTAATACATTTTATGTCTGCACCCTTCTTTTTCCTAAATATTTTTGAGTTTAAAGATTTTTTGTTTTGTGTTTTTTGTATCTTGTGACGTTTTGTGACATTCTGGCTTTTTTTGTGCTCTTCGACAAGGAATTGATGTTGAGAAATTGTTTGTCAATTCATACGCTACCTTTAAGGGATACTTTTTTAAATACTTTTCAAGCTTAATAACAAGAGAAAAACTTTAATCTGACACAAAACCAGTTGGTAGTTTTTCCAACTTGTCTGTCTGTATGTCTGCATGTCTCTTTTATGAATGGGCGTGTATAATTGTCAGACTAATATTTTATGTTTTTCAGCTTTATGGAAATTAAACATTTGTTTGTTTAATTTTTCAAATATGTTTTAGGAAGTTTTTTAAGATAAAATTTTCAAAATCATTAAAATCATTTACAGCATCCCTTAAATACAGATATTTTTTATCTTCAACTTTGTTTTTTTTTAAATTGAATTCAGTTTTATATAAAAAGTTATAATTTTAAATTAAAAAATGCCTTTTAGGAATTAAATATTTGAAATTATAGATTTAGAAAAAGGAATTTAAAATGGTCATTAAATTATATTGAAATTTAAAGGGGGAATTAAAAAAAATTATAAGATTTATAGCTCTTTTTTGTTAACAAAATTAAAATTAATAAAAATAATTTACTATTTTTCATTTATTCAAATTTAGAAAATTTCTCATTACAAACATATTTCGAAATTTTAATTGAAATTTAATTGAAATGAATTTCAAAATTGTTAATCTGATTAAAATGAGTGATCAAAAAAATGTTATTAATTATTTCATAAAAAAGCCAACCTGGTCTTACAAAAAGTTGGGCAGACAATAAAACGTTTGCCGTCAAGTTGTGTTGCGGTGATGTGCCTGATATGGGAGCTACATCAAAATATACATTAAAAATAGTTAAAAATTTTATCGTACCGAATTCCAATGGAATTGGTATTTACTTTATTGTTTTATAAGCTCAAACCCGTTTTCCGGGAAGGGTCTTTATATGGGAGCTATATCAAAATATGGACCCATGTTAATAAAATTTATAAAATATATTTAAAATAGTTAAAAAATTATTTGTGCCAAATTTCAATAGAATATCAAATTTCAGTAAATTATCTTAAAAATTGCGGTCCATATGATACACAGAGTTTGGGGTGTATCAATAATTTTTTCCAGTTAATCAGATTTTGATGATCTTTTCCACCATGATGGAGCACGTATAATTGTATGCTTAAATAATTTTTTAGTTTAAGTCCAATTACATTTTTTTAGAAGATATAAGAGGAGTTCTTTTTCGGAATTTTGAGTTTGTTTCAGATATCGGTCTTACTTATAAATCCGTATAGCTGGTTTTAAATGGCAAACTTCTTAGGACAACAACAAACTATGTGGCCAAATTTCATTGAATTCGGACAATTATTCTAGGGATGAGAATGTTTCCAACAGACAGGCAGACGGACATAGCTAAATCGACTCAGTTTTTGATATGATGCAATAATATATATACATTGTTGGGTCTGAGATGACTCCTTCTTGGCGTTACACACGTAATGACAAAGTTAATATAAAAATTATGAAAATTAAGTAGAAAATTGTAAAAAAATATTTAACTATTTTTTTTAACAATTTTAAAAATAGAAAATTTAAGCTGCATTAAATTTATGGTCATATGAATTGTCGTAATGTTATTGACGAATACTAATGATATCAATTAAATGATGACATTTTAGGCGTTTCAAATTAAAATATGAATCAAAATTTCACATCAGTGCTATTCGTAAATTCTAAGGTATGTTGAAGAAGAACAGATACCAATCTGGTCATGAGCGCAGTCGAGGACCCTTCAAAGCAATTTATGAATTACGACAAAATTTATACGGGTTGAAATTGAAGATTGGGAATTTGTTCAATTCATAAATCCAATAAAACTAAACTTATCTTGATTTAAAAAAAAATTCTTATATTTATGTCGCTTTCATTAATTTTTGAAACTAATAAAATATTTTCATGCTTCTTTATTTTTAGGTACGTTAAACAAATTCTTAATTGAAGTGACAATAATAAATTTGTTGTAAGTAACATTATTCAGTGCTTTTGCTTGGGGTATTTAAATTATAAAATGCACGAAATTCATATTGACACTTAAATAGATGTGAAAATTTGTGTAACTCATATTTAATATTGGGCATTATGACTGGACCCTCCTTAAGTACTCACTCAACCTACAGTTTCAATTTATTTTTTATGTATTAAAATTTTCTTATAATTAAAGAAAATATAATCAATAAATGACGAAATCTTGAAACTTTTTCGGAATCCCTTTTTCTCTATTTGATAAAAGCCCAATATCTCTCCACTGGCCTTAGCTCCGGGCAATTTTGAGGATTTGCCTCTCTTGGAACAAACACCACATTATTGTTTGTTTACAATAGTGACAGAGTAACAGTCAGGCCACAAATAAATGGTTACTTAATGAAGTCTTATGACAGGAAACAGCTGATATTAACATCAAGGAATGTTAACAAAAATATTACTTGGTCCAAATTTCTGTATTTATAGGGCCCGTTAAAGCAAACGATTGGCTTCTTTTACCACAACTCCATCTTGCTTGCCATTCCAAAAACTTTTTGCAAAATTTAGACTGCTCAAAATAAAATTTTTACCCGGAAGTTACGAAAAATTTGGCAGAACATACGTTTCTTCATCCTTTAAACAGCAATAATATTTGTTTAGAAAACTTGACTTAAATATTCCTGCTCTGTTTATGGCCTTAAAATTTCTAGCAGCGGTCCTGTCAGAATCATTATGAGCCTTGAATGTTTTTTTTTTAATAGCAATTTAATATGATTTAATAGTTAATTTAACATGTATTTCAGTATTGAATCAATATAGTTTTACAACAAAGTTTACGATATTATGTTTATACAAACTGTTAAAAGAAACTGAATTTTAAATTAAAAATTTTTGGAATTTGAAAAACAGATAAAAATAAATATAAAATTCTTGTCTCATATTTTTTTTCAGTTTTATTAGTTTTTATGCTGAACAAAAAAAAAAAAAAAATAAATCAAAATATCTTTTGTTAATTTAAAAGTAAACTTTTCCATTCTGAAATATTTTTCATAGGAAAATCATATGATTGATTCAATACCATGGAAACTATAATAAAATGTAATCACTATAAATTGAAATACTTTCCAAAAAAACACCGCATTCCAGGAAGAGTTTTTAAACAAATAAATGAATGTTCGGTTGTCATATAAACGAAGGACGATATTTACGTTTAAGTTAAAAAATTTCAACAAAACTGCCCACTTCTTCATCTCTCCCCTCCAATCATTTCAAAAACAAATAAATAATTTTCTATTTAAATTTTTTTGTTAAGTTCATTAATGTAGTTTTCAATTTAATCATTAAAAGCTGGAAAAAAAAACTCAGTAAAAATTAAAAGATTTATTTTGTAGTACACTTGTAAGTTGATGTTTAATAACAGATTATAACGATACAGATGATGTTAGTGTATTCAAAAAACCGACATTTTCAGAAAACCGATTTTCGAGTTATTCGAAAAACGGACTTTTCAAAAAACCGTTTTCGAATACGGTTTTTATTTGATTATTATAAATTTATAAAAAATTGTTATTTAATAGAAATTTAGAGATTAAAAATATAAAAAAAACATATACCGCGTAATGGCCTTTATATGGATAGAAGTTGAAGAAATGGTTCCATCATTATCAAAATAATTTATTTGTTCTTATATCAAAGTAATAATTTGTAACATGTTTTCATTAAAATATTCTTACACTGTATAATGTCCTTAATGGGTGGGGTGTTTAGGTTCCTTTGTAAGTGTATTTCGGTACCTTGTTAAACATAGTGTGTCCAGATACTATTAACATGATTATGTTTACAACAGACGGACATAGCAAAGTCGATGCAACACACAGAAGTCATGGCGGAGCATATTCGAAACCGATCGGTCTTATGCAATGCATAAAACCGGTTAATCGGTTTCCGGTTTCGGTTTTTGAATACACTGGATGATGATGATTAATTTTCATTGAAAAACATCTATTTTTGTTGTTGGTTGAATTTCCATAAAATACAAAAGTTAATCAACCAAAACAACGTTTTGTGTATTTAAAAAGTTAAAATACAGAAAAAACTAAAATTAAAAAAATATAAAATAAAATTGATTTGCTTTGAACATTTATTTGTGTGTGTATGTGTGCTTGTGTCTTTCAATATAAATTTGTTGAAAAGTGGTGATTGAGAGTACAAGTTCTCGAAAAAAGTTCACCCTCTTTGTTCTTACACTCGTAAAAAAAAGTTTTGTTACCCTAAACGAAATGTTAAAGTCAATCAGCTTAAATGAAGGTACCAACCAACTGACCAAATCTAATGAAATCAAATCAAATAAAATATTAAATAAATAAATAAATAACTACAGTGACCCTCTTTCTCTCTTGCTCTCACCCTCTTGTCTTTCTGCTATACTTCTCGAAACACTTATAAAAATGCTATAAATAGAATTCGATTAAAATTGAAACACTTGTTACAGCTTAAATCGAACAAGTGTCAAAACTAACGATTAAATAAGTAAATTTCATTCATTAAATAGAAATGTAGAAATGTAAATTGATTTTTATCGAACTTGAATTACAGCTGATTCTGGTCTTCTTTCCAACATAAATGAGGGTGAGAGTTGTGTTTTGGTAGTTAAAAATAGCAAATCAAAATCTCATTTAATTTTAATTTAATGTTCATTTGGGAATTCATACGTTATTCTTATCTAAATTTTGTAAATTTTATAATCTCAAAAAATCTTAACAAAAAATAAATGGAAATTTCTAAACAAAAGACATTAATTGACAGTTATTGATTTAAGTAATTTACTAACTTACTAACTAACTAACTTTGCTACTTATTATGATTATTATGGAATTTAGCTAAAAGACAGTGTAATTTTATGTTAAAAATTTTATTGAAGTCAATATAAATTTTACAATTTAAAGCCCACATTTTTATAGCCTCCACCACCACAAGTGGTGATGAGGGTATATTAACTTTGTCATTCCGTGCGTAACGCCAAGAAGGAATTATCTCAGACCCAACAATGTATATATATATATTATTGCATCAAATAAAAATCTGAGTCGATTTAGCTATGTCCGTCTGTCTGTCTGCCTGTTGGAAACATTCTCACCCCTAGAATAATTGTCCGAATTCAATGAAATTTGGTTAAATCGTTTGTATAGTCCTAAGCAGTTTGCTATTTAAAACCAGCTATATCGGTATATAAGCAAGGAAGTTATAGACCGATACCTGAGACAACCTCGAACTTAAGCAAAATATAATAATATAATTTTAGTACGTGTTTCATCATCATGCAAAATATCATCAAAATCTGATTAACAGGAAGAAAGTTATAGGCAATGATATGCAAAATTTTTATACCCCCAAACTCTGTGTTTCATATGGGCCGCAATTTTAAAGATAATTTACTGAATTTGCCACATACACTTATTTTGACACAATAATAAATCCAAAGAAGCCATATTGTTCTGGGATCATTAATTGACCCAGCTCCTATATAAGGCCCCTTCCCGAAATATGATTTATAGCTTATAAAACTTTTAAATTTGAACCAATTCTATTGAAATTTGGCACAATTAATTCGTTAACTATTTTAAATGTATTTTATAAATTTTATTAACATTGGTCCATATTTTGATATAGCTCCCATCTCGAAAATCTTGGTTGAGCTTATAAAACAATTAAGTAAATCCAGTTCCATTGAAATTTGATAAAATGATTTTTTAACAATTTTTAATGTATATTTTTAATAAGAACAATCGTGGTCCATATTTTGATGTAGCTGCTATCTCAGGTCCCTCACCGAAAACAGTTTTCAATTTATAAAACTAATAAATAAAGACAAATTCTACAGAATTATTAGTCAGTGCTCAATGAAATTTGGCCTAAGTATTCACTAAAGTTATGTTTCCAGCAAAATCGCTTCAGTATTTTAAAAGATAAAGACCGATTTTTGATGCGAACCATTATAGCCAAAATTATAACTGATTTTATGACTCATTAAGTGTTTCTGTGTTATATTCCATAGAAATTTTGAGTGTGTCTGTGTGTATATGTATATCTACGGAACCTAACGTATTTAACTTCACACGCCAAATGCGTGGTGGAGGGTATTGAGGATTCGGCATAGCCGAACATAGCATTCTTACTTGTTATGTTTTTCGCACTTTAGAGTGTCTGGCAATAAAATAAACTTTTCCTTTAACAATCGTTTGTATTTTATAGTGACTTTTGGGTTTAAAGTGAGCCATTTTCTAAATAGAAAAAAATATGTTTGTAAGTCTAAAAAGAATGTGTATACTTTCCAGGACTGTTTAACTTTATATGTGTTAATAACATTTAAAATTTATTATAGTCTGCTTTTAGGCTATACAACCATTTCTTTATTTTTGGCCGTAATAACACTTTTAAATTTATGAATCTTGTGTTTTAGTTTTTCCACTTTAAATGTTGAAAGGCTATAAAAACTATTAAATTGAAATGCATAAAATAAAACAACAAATGTTTCCTTTATATTCGTTTTTACCTTTTCTTGTTAAGAAGATGAAGAAAATGGAAATGTATGTAAAATATGTAACCCTTGAATTATCACATAAAAGAAGAAGAAGAAAATTAAATTTTAAAATTTTTCCAATAATTTTTAAGTAAAAAGTTTTCTTGATAAAATTTTACTAACTATGTGCTCCTAAAAGTATGTGAACTTTCGTCACAAGAGTGATAATAATATTTATTAACATATTGACATATTCTAAGGTATGTTAATCCCTATAAAAGCATGTCTCTTATAGGAACTTAGCTTAAGAGTTATAAAATTTGATAAATACAAAATCATACACACAGAAAAAAACTTGAAGTAAAATCAACTTTCAACATAGTTGAGTTTGTACAATTTCAATTTTTTCATTCAGTTAAAATAAAACGATTTTAAGTTTGGGGACGAAATAATATTGTGCATATTGTGAAAAACCCAAATTATAAATATTAAAAGAGTACATAAAGGGAGAAAAATCATAAGGTTCAGGTCAATGGCTGTCCTCATTTAAAGATACAACATCAGAAGAAAATTAAACGTGTAAAACTGTCAATCATCATTCATGTATCTAAACGATTCCATTTTCACAGTCAACTTGTTAAAATAGTCCAGCCACTTGTCTAGGATGACGGTCGAAACAATCTAGAGAATTGAAACATTCCATATAACAACCAGTATTAACAACTGTTAAAGAAAAACGTATTTTCCATTAAAAATTCTAAATGATTTTGTTTGTTTGTATACTGTCGATTACAACGCTGCTAGGAGGAGTGAAGACAAAAAAATACTTTACATGTATTTCGAATTTTCCTATCCATTTTTTGTTGCCTTTTCTATTTTTTGTAACGGTACTTGACATGTATTTAAAGGTTATGTTTTAGAACAAAACAGAAAAAAAGAAACTGAGAAAAATCGAAAAATAATTTTCAATCGCAATGAAAAGCACAAGACATAAAACGAAATATTAGTTTCTTTTATTTTTTTGGTCTGTAAATGTTATTTAAAATTCATTAGATGATTATTGTATTATGTATTCGGATATTTGAGTTTTTTTCTTCGTTTTCGTTTTCTATTTGTATTTGTATGTGTTTTCTTTTAAATATCAGAGGACACATTTTGTAAGAAATCTAAGGAGGACTTAAGCTCATTATTAAGTTTATTTTCAAAATATGTTTTTCACAACTTTTTCAAGTGTAAATTTTAAGAGACTTTTTTAATTTTATTTTATTTTACTTTGTTGTTTTTGTTTTTTTTTTGTTAATTCCCAAATAGTAGCAAAACTTGAAATCAGCTTAAATGTCAAACTTGTTGTTTGTAACTTGTAAATAAATTTAATGTTAAATATTTCAAATTCGAAACTTTTTAAATTTTATTTATTTCGAAATAAGAAATTTATGTTTTATATTTCTCGAAAATAAACCAATTTAATTAAAGTTTCTTAGAACAAGGAAGCTCGAAAGTCAAACAACTCTCCTGTTGTCATTGGCTTCAATAAATATTTCTGTTATTGACATCACGAAGGACCTTAAAGAGTGTAAAAAGGGGAAATGAGAAGAAAAAAACAGGAATTGAATATTGATGTTTATTAAATATTAAAAATAGCTACAAAAACAACAATTCTGTCTAAAGTATAACATTTTGTTTAAATATATTGTTTTCCCCTTTTTTTGTTGTTGTTTTCTCTAATTTTTATGTTATAAGTCCTATTTTCCAAGTCTTGTGGATCATGTTTTTTATATCTTAATATTGTTTGTTGTTTTTGTTAGTGTTTTATATTTTACTGTCTTAACTGTCGTACATGTCAAATGAGCAACCAACAACTATAACAGCAGCAGCAGCAGCAACTACATTATTCTATAGAAGAAACCGTTCTCATCTCGGTCTTTAGGTACATATAAACATTTTTTTATTTTTATTTTTTTATTTTTTTGTATACAAAATATTTTGTTTCCTTTTTCTTCAACCGATTGGTTTTCCGAAATTTTTAATATGTTTCCCCTTTTCCTCGTTTCTTTTTGGTATCCGCTATTAAAAAGACAAACAAATATTTGTATTTTTATTTTATTTCACTTTTTTTCTTTCAATGTCATCGTTTATAAAACTGTTGTTAAAGAATGAAAAACGAGAAAAAATAAAAATTGTAACAATTCAGATAAAAAAGGAGGAAAATGACACATCAAAATAATAAATTCTTGCAAAAAATGGAAAAAAGGCAACTTTTAGTAAAAATGTAAAAAAGGGAAAATAACATGAAATCGAAAATTTTAATTTCTTAGGACACATGATGTCATATTAAATAAGGACATTTTAGAGTAATTAATTATATTATTGTATTCTTTTTAATTTGGACATTCTGAGGAAAAAAGAAGATAAAAATATTGGGCAAAGAAAATATTAATTAATCTAGTAAAAATATTGAATATCTGATGCTCAAATTCATTTACTTCAGTTCCCTTATATATTCAGGTGTTTGAAATATTTCTTAATTATACCCTACACCATTACCGGTGGTTTGGGGTATAATGTGTTCGTGCTTAAGTTTGTAACGCACAAAAAAAAATATTGCTATCACCACTCAGAGTCACTTTCACAGACGATTTAACGATGTCCGTCTGGCTGTCCATGCAAACCTTGTGAGCCAAATGCAGGTCGCAATTTTATAGATTTCTTAATGAAACTTGGCACGTGTCGTTAGGGACTATACCTATTGAAATTGGTGATGATGTGTTCATTATACAAATGTTCCTCCCGGAATTGGGTTCTATGGTCATAAATGTCCTGATAATAAAGCGATTTTAACGAAAATAAAGCGATTAAAAAAAATGATTCAATATAAATTATTATAATATAACCAAAAATTGATTTTGCGAGGGTCGGTCTATAATTTTATCTACTTCCCATATAAGTCCCCACAAAAAAATTACTTTTAAAGCGCACAAATTTTTCATATATATTAACACCATAATATACTGCACTTTCAAGCACAAAATAGAAAATATATTTATACAGGTGTCGTTCACTAATTTTTGATAACTACTAAACGCTAAAGCAACATATGGTGTAGGGTGTTAAATAGTCGGGTATGAACGACTATAGCACTTACAAATTGTAACAAATTGAAAATGATATAAATGTAGGACATCAGTTATGAAGTATGCAATAATATTGGGTGCTCAATAACCATAATAATTATTGCATAAGTTTTTCTATTAAAATTTATTTAAAAATTTTATATTTTAAAACAAAATATATTGCATACATTATGGATATTTTTATCCATATTTGAAGAATAAAATGAGTTACCCACACTACTTTACATTTGAATTTGTGTGAATGAAGTATGCAGAATTCGAATGAGGAAATTTGTAATTTGCACACCTCTACAATAAATTATATTAACACAATTTATATTAACTGAATATTCATAAAATTTAACTTCTTCTCGAGATTAAATTTCCTTTTAAAAATAAAAAAACAATAACTTTTGTAAAAGTTTTTATTTCCATTTTTCATTTTTATCAAAAATATTTAAAAAATGATAATTATTTTACAAGGGGAGTATTATGCTCTCCATTTAAAGTGACATTATTATAATTAATATTATTTATCATTATTTATTAGATTTCTAAGGAATGTATCCAACAACTTCATATGTGGAATTAACGCCTCCTTTTTTATTCTGAACCAAAAGAATTTTTAAAAGAGAATTTTTTAAGTTAAACACAACTACAATCATTAGCATAATAAAATACGTGTGAGTTTTTTTAACATACATTTAGAGGTGTGAGTGTATAATTCCAGCGGGTAATGGAAAATTTCAAATGAAATGTTAGCGGGTGCTTTCTTTTGGAGCGTACGGCATGTCGCTTTCAATTGTAAAATTATTTTAATTATTTTAAGGAATGAGATAAAAGAATTCTTAACACACGTGTTTCATTAACATTTTTAGCTTAAGTATTTGTTTGATCTGTTTTTTATCAAGTTACAAGTGAATATATTGTTAATCTGATAAAAGTGAGTGACCAGGGACCGTACTTAAATTCTTAAATATATTTCACAAACCCAACTTAGTCCAACAAAAAGCCCAGTATTATGTTTACAATGTTATTAAACAGTATCGGGAGAATTTGTCCACTGATAGATAGCACGGTTCAGATAGAAAAATGCTTCACTTAAACTGAAAAAAGCATTTTAGGACTTTTCGATCTCACTCCTTAGAATAAAAAGTTCTGAATGAATATTTCATTTTCGATCTCACTCCTTAGAATAAAAAGTTCTGAATGAATATTGTCGTATTTTTATTTCTCATTAATCGAATTTTAAAGAAAACTTAAAATTAAACTTAATTAGTTTCGAGCTTTTTAAGTTATTAAATATTTTAAGAGAAATTTCATCCGTATACTTTTTTGAGCCTACAGATTCCATAAATCTTTTCAAAAGCTTCATTATGGGCTCAGTCTGTCCTTTTTTGTTCTTAAGATGCAAGAACATTGCGAGAATTTTGATTTGTAATTCTGAAATACTTTTTATTATGCGGGATCTTTAGTAGAGTAAATGAAGTGGGCTTCTTCATCCCATTAGCACTTTAATTCTGAATTAAGAAGAGAAATTATGGCACAATGGGACTTAGAATGTTGTTTTGAAGGTGTCTAAAACTATATCATAGGGCCTTAACTAGCAGTTAGGCAATTTCCCTTTGGGATTGAAGTGTGTGTTTGTATACTTATTCACCTTATTATAATTAAATTTATATAGTTTTTTTAGCACAACAATAGGGAGATTCACTTCAGTTGTGTTTCTGTATTTCTACTCTTTAGCTTAAATGTCAATAAAGTTAATACACTGATATTTCTCCTACATTACTTCTACCCATTAATGCTTTATATACAATTATGTATTTATGTATTTATGTGATACTTGTTTGACTTTAATATGGGTTATATAAATATCTCCGAGTTCAGATTCTTATATTAAAATTAATATATTTATTTATGTTTTGGTTTTTGTTTTTGTTTTGGTTTTTTTCTTTTTATTTATTTAAGTCCTTTTTATCTTACAAGCTTTCGTAATAATAATGATAATTATTAATTTATGCATTTCTCGCAAAGTTAAAGCAAACAATTCTAATTTGTTTATACAATGAAAAACAAATCAAGTATGTAAATTATTTTTTATTTATATTATTCTTCATCATTACTTTTCCGTTCTTAATACATTTTCTTATTTTTTTTTCCTGCTTCAAATCTAACACCAATATTTCGCGGTCTTTTCTCCAAAATTCCTCCCCCCTCCCCATACATCACTCTAATATTCATTAAATTGTTGATATGAGTATAAACAAAATAAAAGTTTTCCTGTTTTGCGTTCCTTTTCTAGTCTAATTAGTCTTATTTTGCTGTTAAAGACATATTTAATGAGAGTTTTATTCACAAAGTTGAGCGTCATAATGATAAAAACAACAATTACAACAACAAAATAAGGAAAAACAAGTAAGAATGGTATATTCGACTATGCCGAATCTTCAATATCACGGCTATAACTTGTTTTTCTAATGAATTGATATTAATAATTTTTAAATTTAATTAGCCTGGATACAAACCGCATATTTTAACAGAGGTCTGGAAACACATTAAGAGAGCTCTGAAAATACATTAACAGAGCATTGCTTTTTCCCGGTATACAAAATAAGTACGATGTTATGATAATTTCTGGGATTGGAACAATAAAACCATGTGAAATAGTGACCAATCGGTCAGACTAATAGGACCTATAAGTCGCTTTTCCCAAATAATCTAGGAATTTAAGAAAATTATATTTTTTCTATTTTTATATTTTTCTGAAATTCTGAATGGCTGGCATATGAAAATATGTAGAAGTGATGGACAATAGGTCGCACTATAAGACTTTATATGTCGCTTTCGATTAATGTTCATATTCGGACTTAGGGAAAGGGCTGGCATATGACACTATGTGTAAGTGGTGGACAATTGGTCATACTATAAGTCAATTTCGCTTCTTGTTGCTAAACATACATTCATACTCTCTCTCTCTCTCTCTCTCGTTATCTTTTGCTCTCTGTCTCGTTTTTGCTTAGTGGTATTGAATGAGTAATTGAATTTATGTTAACATATCTTCAGGCTGTTTATATAAATTTTTACCTCTTTCTCCATAACTATTATTCATATTCATAATTATGTTTTTGTTTTTGTTGTTTTTGTATCTCATAACAAAAAATGTTCATGTTTAATTAAGTAAATTTGAATTTAACTAAAATAAATATGTGAAAATTTTTGATTATGTTTTTTCCTCCTTAGGGAAATAATGCTTGAATAGATTTTGCATAAAAAATGTTAATTAATTTAGAATGAACAACTATAAAAAGTAAATAAATAATTAAAACTGTCTCCTAATTTGAGAAACAAAAACTTTAAAATTTTGTTATATTTTTGAAACTCGTAATAAAAATAATCGATACCGTATAACAAAAGTCGACCATGTTTTGTTATTATTGATGTTGCATTAATATTTATAACAATTATTAATATATAATTAATAATTATACTATACAAAATGTTTATTTATATAAATGAAATGTTTGTTATTATTTCATGTTATTTTTTAACATTATTTTTTGTGATTTCTCTCTTTCTGTCTCTCTCTCTCTTTCTTTTCAATGAAAGAGCAAATAAATGTATAATTAGTGAACTAATTATATATAAATTACATACTTTATTTATTTATTTATTTATTAATTTATTTATTTATTAATTTTTATGAGAAATACATGCCTAAAACAACAACAATAACAATTGTAAAAAAGTAGATGCAGGCAATAATGTTAATATTGACATTTTATGTATTTTATTTGTTAAATATTTATTTATAACTTGATTTTTTTTGTTTAAGAAGCCATGTTAAATGTATTTGTTTAAGCATTTTTTTTTGCATTTATCAATTTAATTAAGTGATAATGATATGTAGTAATAAATATATGAATAAAAAATCTTTTTATGTTTCATTTAATTTATTTGGAATATTTTAAATGTATTTTATATTGAAGAAAAAAATGTAAAAATAAAAATAATTAATTTGTTTAATACAAAAAAGTAAAAATAACGTTGAACATAGTTGATTTTAGACAATGTTAATTTTTTCATCATTTAAAATCAAATGTTTTTGAAATGTTTTTAAGTTTGGGGGTGAAATAACATTGTAAATATTGGAATCTTTCAATATTAATCTTTAAAATTATACGCCGATAAGTTTTTCAAATTACTTTTTGTAATTTAATTTTAACTGAATCTTTTCAACGATAATTTTGGTTCAAGTTTTTTTTAATTGATAACTGTTGATTTAAAAAAATCAAATTCAACATTTTTTCATGTTGAAAGAAAATCAACTTTTATTAAAATTTTTCGTTTAGCCATAACGAATCCTTTAGCTTATAAAAATTACCCACCTTTTGCTGTAAGTGCAAATTACTTTATTGTATTGTGTTTGTAAATTCAATCAAATTAAACTGTAATTAAAAGTTTCAATTTAATTTCTTTTATATTTGAAATGATCATGAATTTAAAATCTACAGAAACAAAAACCTTAACAAAATTCAGTTATTTTCGTGCATTTGTATTTGTGCTCCTAAAATTATTTAACAATTCATGAATTTTAATTTAATTAAAGGGAAATGAATTTAATTGGCTTAATCTGATTCCTAATGCCGCTTGTGTGTATCTGTGTGTATATGTGTGAGTGTGTGTCATGGTAACAATAATAAATAATATTTTATTTTACTGACGATGTGGTGATGATGGGAAATCATTATGAAAAATTTTGTTATCACATACGCAAATTTTCACAGCCACACAAATACACGCATACTCACACACATGCAAACACAAATACACGCTCTCACTCGCATACACCATCGAAATAGTAAATGATTGTCACCAACAACAATTGGTAGGGAAAATATGAATCGTAAATGAAAATGAAAATAAATAAACCGAAAACCCCTCCAAAAAAAAAAAAAAAAAACAAATAGAACTGTGAACTGAGATGAATCGTGCTTTATTGTCTGGTTTGATACATGTTGTGTTGATGATGTTAATGTTAGTTTCAGTTGTTGTTTGTATTACTACAGATTTGAATGCTGATGTTGCCATTGCGGCTCCTGCTATTCTTGCTTTTGGGCTTGAATAACAAACCATATCGTTAAATAAAAGAAGAGTTCAGAAATAAACACAAAAATTAGATGCAAAATAATAACAACAAAATGTTGCATGAGACTGCGACTGTGAATAAAACTTCAGATAAATGAGAAATAACAACCACAAATTGTAACATTAAAGTGCACACAAAGACAAACACCATAACACAAGCATGTGTATTTATAAGAGGTCAGTATAAAAAGTTCTCTGAAATATTTTGGCAGTATTTCCGAACAACAACAACAACATTAATCTCATTCCTAAGTAAAGGATATATAATTTTATAATATCTTACAAATTGAAATAATAAAAATTTATAAGTATCTATAGAATACACACATACACGCTTTAGTATAAATGTCACAAAATTTGATTTTGTGTTTGTTTTTATTGCTGCACATATATACGTATAGATACATATGTACATTTATATGAGATTGTGATTGTTTATTTGAAGTTTCAAAATAACAAATAAAAATGTTAGTAAAAATACAAGAGAAGAAATATTTAAAGAGAACCAAAAATACAACAACAAATATGGGGAACAACAACTAAAGGACTATTAAATGTCAATGTTACAAATATTTACACATATTAATACATACAACATAATAGATAACATAACAAAAAAACTTTTATACTGATTGTTATTGCATACATACAGGCGTATTGCAATGTAGGAAATCTTTTACATGTAAACATGAAACATGACTCATTTTTCATACAAATGCGAGTGGGAGAATGTATATGACAAATGATGTTTATGTTGCAAATGACATTAATGCTTAAGATATTCATGACTACAATAATAATAACGATGATTACGATGATGACGATGATGAAGATAATGATGATGATGTTGATGATTACAACGTCAATATTTATGATTTTGTTTACTACTGCCACTTATGCAGCGTACTACTTTGATGATGCAGTTTCATTTTTGCTAATGGCATCATATGAAAATACCAAATGCCAAAGCATTCTAACTTTTATATTCTCCTACCGCCATCACACTCCATAACAATAACAAATTGTTTGTAACCAAATAAAATAAAAAATTAATAACAAAACGAAAACATAAAGCATTTTGTGCATAAATACAATACAATATTGGAAAATTGCAATGAGTAAAAAATAATAAATACACTCTAACTAGATAAAGGGAGAACAAGGTTTTCCAATAATAAAAAATATGATAGAAAAACTAAACGGTTCATTTGAGTTTTCTATGCCTGATGAGTTTTTAGGAAAAAGTTTAAAAAAAAACAAACGTGAATGTTATGATATGTCATTAAGGACAAAATATTCACCCACATTCTAACACTCTCTTACTTTTCTGTTAAAAACACTATAAACACTAACACATACATGCATACATATACACAATATATATATATGTATATATGAACGTGTGTATATTTTGCTTGAATGCATAAAATGATAGTGAGAAATAAAGCCTCTAGAGGCAGCAATATAAAACGGAGAAAACCAAAACTAAAAAAAAAAACTAAAAAGAAAAAAAAACTAGTAAAAATAAGAAATAGATACTTTATGGATCTTTAATACCGCAAACACTCAAACTAACACTCAAGCTATATATAGATATATATACTCACATACTAATACATTCAGTCAGAGTGTATAAACGAAAGGACGTCGCTACAAAAGCTGTGAATATGTTGGTTGAATAAATTTCAAGAATCTTTAAAGCATGATGATGTCGATGTGCATGTTTGTTTATTATATATGGATTTTTTGTGTATTGAATTCTGTAGTGTGGGTGTTGTGTGCTTTAAGGATATTTTTTCCCATTTATTTATCAATTTTTTTCGGTTTTTGTGTTGATTTTTGTTGCTGCCATTTGTTGAATTCAGTATTGTTTTATGTATGTGTGTATATGCGTATGTATTTTGGTTGTATTGCTTTCGCTTATTGCAAATAGAATATCAAAAATAGTAAAACTATATTTAAAAAAAAATCCTATAAACTTCAATTTTATGCATGAAAAAATGAGCATAACAAAAATAAGTCTAAAAAACAACAAAAAAAGCTTTTTTTATTTTTATTTTTTTGCGTATAAAAGAACTTGAAATGCATAGAAATGAAGGAAATAGTTTAACTATTTCCATTTTCATAAATACAAAATAAAATCTGGCAAAATACTGAGCTTAAAGTAGTATCTGTATAAAGCATTATGATTTAAATGTGCGAAAGGTGATTTAAAGGTTTTCCGTTTGACTTAAAATTATAGATTTTTTATTAATCAGAAAAATAAATATTCCTTAATGTATGCTACTTATATTTAATGAAATACAACCAGCAAAATATGCTATAATTGTTAAAATGCGTTTGATAATTTGAATTATTTTATTATTAAAAATACAACTGAAAACAACTCACAGAAGAATAAAACACACAAACATACAATGACAGCAACATTTTAAATAAAGAAGAAGAAATCGTTATACATTAAATCACAACTTTTTGGATTTTACCTAAAATGAGTCATTGTATCTAGGAGATTGTGGCTTTAAGCTAAAACATTAATTTAAGAGATACAACTTTTGATATTTCTGCTACTGAATTTATTTTTAATTTCTGGAGATTTTGTTTACACCTAAAAATTTAATTAAAAGATCATCTTGATACATTGTGATTGATGTAAAAAAGAGAAAACGAATAAGAGAAAGAAAAATTGTGATAAACTTTATAATTAATAGAGATAAAGGGGATTGGTAATGGAAAAATACCAAATGAAATACCAAAAATATTAACAAAGTTATTTTTATTTATTTTAATTTTATTTCAGTTATCATTTTCTTATTTAATTAATTTAAATTAATTTAAAATATTCCAAAATAAATTTAAATGAATTAACAAAGTGATTTAAAGAAACTTAAAAATTAGATCGATTTCAAAAACAAAAACTTGTTTTAACAATTTTTATTTAATTAAAAATATTAAAAATGAATTATAGTCACTCATTCATTCATTCATTCGTTCACTTAAACAATATGAAGAATATCTTCTTCTTTTCTTGTTCATATTCAAGAGCTTTGAAAAATCATTTTATATGACATTGAAATTAAATTGTCTGCAACAAACGGAACTAAAACAGATTCCCAACCAACTCGTACATAGAATGCAAAACATACATATGTATATGCCAGCTACAACAGCTACATGTACATACATTACATAAGCAACATATACACATTTCATAGATAAATACATGGTTTTAGATTTAACAGTAAATGAACAAAAAACAAAAAAAGAAAAATTTCTAAAATATTTAGGAACGATTATTTAAAGAGAAGAAGTCTTGAGAAGAGAGAAACTGAAAGGGAAAATTGGAAAATTTCACAGAGCTGATTTTGCAGTTAACAGCGCGCTGTTAATCATTTAACAGCAGTTCTTAAAATGAGTAGTATACTAAAATGGAAAATGTGAGTAACAGGAACCATGTTCCAAACATTTATGTTATGGAAATAGATCTCCAGGGTCCTAGCCATTGGCCCATAACAACACACTACTAAAAATTAGTATTCAATGAACTGCTCTTTTATAATATATGAAATTACTTAACTTATTTCTGGAAGGATTGGTCAGTACGGTGCTACAAGAGGCTTTAAATGGATCTATAACAGTGGAATAAGTGAAATAATTTCCAAATAATTTTAATTATTTTGTGAAAAAGTGATTTTTTTTGAAATTTTTCTAAAATTGACAATATTGGATGTGGTCAGTATGGAAAAATGGTACGTGGTATACATATCACACTATATATAGGTATGGTACTTCTAGGTACTCCTAATGGAGCATGCTTGGTGGGATATCTGAAATTGAATTAATTTTGAGAGGATTTGTGAACATTGTTGGAAAATAGGGCTTGGCACACGTTCCAGGACATATAGAAATGGTGCTCCAAAGGGCCGTTAGATTTATAACAGTGGAATAAGTGAAACAATTTCTAATAATTTTTTTTAATTATATTTTGAAAAAGTTATATATTTTTTTAAAAAATCCGATTCTTCCTTATTAGGACGTCATAAGCTCGGTAATTTTCTATCAGTTCGAGAATTACTGAACTATTTCCATTTAAGTGTTCTTATGAAACACTGTGCGATCTGCAAGTGATGGATGTCCTCCTCTCCCCTCCTTAAAGTAAATTGTTTTGTTAAAATACTTTTACAAAACTTTTTCCAAACGAAATCAAAAAAAAAAAAAATCAATAGAAAGTGAACAATTATTTTCTTTAAATTGAAGAATATGATTTACTCGTAAATTGGAAAATACTTAAAATCCCTATAAGCAAAGCGCACTTTTGCTCTTATTTACTAAAACTAAAACTATAATTTATTAAACACCATTTTAATGTTACGGGATGTTTTTCTCTTTACAATTTGAGGATAATTGTCTTTGTGAAAGTGGGTTTTCTTGTTGAAATTCACTTAAAAAAAATTAAAAACACCAATAAATAAATTAATAAATAAAGTCATAGTCGTAGCAAAAATCAAGTAACTAAAACTGAATACTACTGCTACTATAAAGTAACGCAATCTTTGAAGTATTTGTCAGTAACTTTTTTTTGTAATATTTTTTTATTTACTCGTGTAGTGAAATCATGCGTAAAACTTAATATAAGACATGTCTTCTTCTTTACATTTGTTGAAGTGCAAGTAATTGTAAGTGTAAGTGTAACTGTTCTGTTCATGTGTTTTTTCCCACTTTTTACTGTTGCTCCTTCATTTACAAGTCTAAAATAACATTTTATTTTGCTATATCTTTTACTCTTCTTCTGCCTCTTTTCCATCAACATCGTCGTAAACAAGTGTTGAATAAAAACTTTTTTGTACGGTTTCACAAAAGAGTTACGTTTAACATCTGTAACTCTTTTGTCAATGTTATGTTAAAATGATGTTTGGATTTCTACTTAAATATGCTGCAAACACTTCCTTCAATCGATGTACTCCGTTGCAACATTATTTCTGTTATAATATTACATGTAGTTAATTCAAGATTGTTTTAAAATGGATGTAAATGAACATTTTACAAATTATTTAATCATAATAATACAATGTTAATTTATTGTGGTAACTCATGTTAAAATAATACTCCATTTTGAATAATTATACACACAGGAAAAATTTTTGAAACAAAATCATTGTTAAAAACATAGTTGATTTAAGATTGAAAATTAAACTTTTTTAAATAATTAAAAAAGCTTTTTAAAAAACAAATCTTGTTGTAACATCAAATGTTCTTAATGGTTCCTAATACAGAGTCTTATAGATCGATGCGGTAATATAACCACAAATTTGTCAGTGCATGAATTTAATAAAATTCTATAATTCCAGCTCAAAAAAAATAAATAAATGAAATAAAATAAATAAAATAAAATAAAATAAAGATCAAAAATAATTGTTATCGTCTGCTTTTTACGATAAATGGCGCATCAAAAACGATCCCAGAAAATGATAAATTTATCTTAATCATGTTTTTTAACATATTTTTTTTTTATAAATATATATCTAAAATGTTTGTGTCTGTGGTCAATTTTAGTAAAATCAAAATTGATGAATATCAATTTAACTACTTTGAATGTTATTTTTTTATAAAAAGTATTTAATGTTAAAAAGTGATTTTTGAAATCTGCAATATTCATATTATTTTTACACTCGTTATTATTTCAGTGTTATCTAGTTTTCATCAAAATTAAAAGATTTTCAATAATAATAACCTCGGATATTTCATCATTTATCTCGTATATCGCGACTTAGGTGTATTTGAGTTTTTTTATATTTTTTGTTTGTATGAAGTATAAGTTTAACTTTTATTATGATTATTGTGAACGCATGAAAGGCCATTAAATATTATGGGTTTCAGTCATACAAACATGATTTCATTTCACAAGAAGAAATCTTGGTAAAATACAGATACAATACAAACAATACGCATATTTGTCCCTCTTTCCTGACAATGTATTTTAGATATTTGTTGCTTAATTTACATTTATATCCATTCAAACAGCGATATTTTGAGATAAAGTTTGAAAGAAAAAAAACAAATTTATTAGATTATAAATTAAAAGTAAATTTAATTTGCAACAAATCGAAATAATTTAATACAAATTTGGAATTCGTCTGAAAATGTGAATATGGAATGTTGCTTGTTATGACTAAATTTATAAATAAATACAATACAGATAAACAATAATTTCAATCATCAGTCAAGCAGTCAATTAGTCAGTCAGTTTACTTTTGAGTCATGAACAAATACAAATGAAAGTAATAGAAATCAAAATCATATATTTAATTTTGAACCCAAAATAAAAGTTCATTGAATTGGGAATTAGAAAATAAAAGAAAAATTATTGAAATAAATTAAATTGCAATTTCATTGCAATAAAAGAAAAGTTAAAAATATTTTGGGAATTTTGTTAATATTGCAATCGAATATCCTTTGGGAGCATTAACTTCTCTCTCTTCTGTATCTGAAAGTGAATTTCAATATTTGTGATTTCCAAGTACTGAGAAGGATCTTCTTGGTTTTGTAAGTTTCAGTTTCAATATCAATAAAAATGTTTTTTTTTTTAAATTTTTTATGATTTATAAAAAATATGTTGATTATCTTAAGTATTTATGAGTTTTTTTTTTTAATTTTAATAACAGTTTTTTTTTAATTTTTAGACATCAAACTTTTTATTGTTATTTGCACTTTATTATTATTATTATTATTATTATTATTATTATTATTATTATTATTTTTTTTTTTTTGTTTAAATACTTTTTTTTTGATTTCTTTAATTAGTTTGCACCAACAGCTTATAATAATTTTATCAAATATTTAAGTTTTCATTTAACTTAACTTTTATGCTGCTGTTTCTTAAAATGCCAACCATCCATTCAATCTTTACCTATTTCTTTCATTCATCCACCTCCCCTCACCATTTCTCTTACACCGTTTAACCACAAAAGTACTTTAAAATTTTTTTCCAACGAAAAACTTACAGCTGAGGAACTTTCAAAATACCTACAAGTTTTGCTTGCTTGGACTTTGGTAAACTTCAGGGGATTTCTTAAAGTTATTACTTTATATTCGTAATAGCCATAATTGCTTGGCTAATGTTGTTGTTGTTGTTGTTGTTGTGGTAAAGGCATAATTTTCTTAAAAGTAAAATAAGTACTTGATTTACAACCACTTTTACCTTTTAAAACAGTCATTTTGACTGTTTGCAAATTTCTTCAATTGATTAATATTTTCAGTTTCATTCTTATTAGGACAAAACTCTTAAAAAAAATTTTAACGTTATGTCCAGTTTTCCATATTTTATTTAAACATTTGATTTGACTATAACAAATTTAAGATTCTCTTGCACTAAATATTGTAAATATATTGTAATTTAAAATCTAAAATCGATATAATTTGTAATTTTGTACATAAACGTGATTTTATGGAGGTTTTCATGTAAATTTCCCATAAATGAATAAATGAATTTGTGGAAAAATTTTATATTTTTTTTTATTTTAATTTACCATCATTCATTACAAATTTTAAAATCATTTTCCAAATCAACACGTGTGTGTTGAGAGCATTAAGTATGATTTCAATTTTATTAAAAAGAAACATATTTTTAGCTACGAATGGCCAATTATGCAATAGCAATAGCTGCAATGCAATAAAGTCATATAGGAAGTGTTTATTTGGTCATTTATAGCATTATATCGCTACAATATTTTTGCAATTGAGATTTTTTTTTTTGGCATAAATTTAAAAATAAAACACACACACACATAAGTTAGCAGTGACTCATTGTCTACACAATTCCACAAAGTAGAAAAAATATATAATAATGCGATTTGATGTGAGTGAACACAATTTAAACTGTCAAGAAATATTATTTTCAATTCTTGAAATACAATTTTACTTTCAAACCTCGTGCTCACAAGAATAACAACTTCTTTTTTTTCACTTAAGTTTAAAATTCTCTTATATTTTCCTTTAATTTAATTGGAAAATAATAATTTTAATTTTCCTTCACATTCTCTCAGTGTAGACATTAAAAAGAATTTAATTAGAATTTATTTAAAAAAAGGAAATAACGTGAGAAACCTCTAAGTGTGACAAATATATATATATATATATATATATATATATATATATATATATATATATATATATATATATATATATATATATATATATATATATATATATATATATATATATATATATATATATATATATATATATATATATATATATATCACATTTTTAATGCATGTGTTACACCAATCAAACGCACACTTATGCCTACGACATTTGTCAAGCAGCAGCAACAGCAAGTGCCTGTGCGTTTGTAACTCATGCGGTTAATTGATTATAAGTACTTGGTGTAATGGATGCTTAACTAAGCTTATAGAAAATAGGGTCAGGGTAAAGAGAAAAATTAATATGGAGTATGAACTGGAAAAAGAATTTTATCTCAAATATATATGTATTATTTACTAAGAAATTAAGTCATGCAAATTCTGAGAGAAACGTTCAAGTTAAACGAGGGTCTTGCGATAAGTTTTTAAAATAAAATAATAATCATATATAATATATATAGAAAATATATTGTTATATATTTATCATACCTTTTCAATAAACCGGATTCTTTTCATAAGAAACAATTTTTCAAATGGCAACAACAATTTCTTCACATTCCTTTTTTGCTGTTTTTTTAAGAACAATTTTATTATCTCGTTGTTTACAATAAACAGACTCACTTAGTTGCGGGTCGCCGATTTTAAAATTAATTTTGCTATCTAGATATATCCTACCAACATGTGTTTTGAGTATATTCCAGAGGTTTCTGGATAAGAAGCCATTTTTCGTACCAACCAAGATCTTCTTGGGATAATATAGATTTCATCAGAATCGTTTTTCATCCGCCTAAAGTACGCAATTTTTGGAATATATATACATAGCTATTTTACCTTTAACTGAATATCTACTTAAACATTTCAATTGGAGTGTTTCTGGAATTATTATTATTAGTATTAATGGTCCTTATACTTATATGAAAATGATCCTTATATGATAACTATGGAAATTGTGGGCATATGAGGAAAGTTTCCTTCCCTCTATCTTAATTCAGTTTCAATGTGTTTGATATTAAAAAACATCATAATTCTTAATATCAATATTTATTTCAGTCTATAGTTTTGTGAACATTTTTGAGGTTGCCCTCGTAATTTTATTCATTCATTGTTTAAAACAGATGTATTTGCAAGAATTTTTTAAATAAGAAAATAAATAAGAAAACTTTCGCTTGGTTTACTTTCTATTTTATTATTTTGCAAAATGATTTAAATGAAAACGTTTGATATTTCAGTAAAAAAAGGGGAAAATCTATGAAAAGTACTTGAAAAAATGCATACATATATAATTTTGCTTTTCAAGTAGTTTTCAAATATTTTCCACTTATTGAGATCATATAAAATTGCTCCGACGAGCAACTATTTTTAATTTTATTTTACAAATGTCAAAATGCTTTGTCATGAGATTTTTTCGACCATAATTACGTTTAGAATGACCCTAATGTATTTCTGTGTGTGTGAATATAGAAATTTGCCTAAAAATATACTTAAGATGTAGACATATTCTAGACCCTTCTTATTTTACATACAAACATGCAAGTTTGTCTAAGTATGTGTATATTATATGTTCGTGTGAGTATTTAAACATTTGTGGTTTTGTAACTTCTGGCGACACTTTAATTATTTCTCTAGTGTTGGGTTTTTAATTATTAAATGCACTGAGAGCTCAGCAACAACAATAGAAACAACAAAGTTAACAACAATACGAGCATCAGCAACACACACACTTGTACACATACATGTCACACGTTACTCTTTTTGAATATTTCTATGACAAAAACAACAACAGAAAACAATTGAAAAATGATAATAATAATGTAGGAAAAGAAGAGAGAGAAAAGACTCTAAAAACAAAAGTAGTGTGAATAGGATAAACATACACATATACACTTATAAATCATCATCATACAACAAGTGTATAAATGTGAGTTTGTAGGTGTTTATTTTTAAATAGATTGTAAGAGAGAGCATGTGCTTTTTTTCTGTCGTCGCCATCTTCCAACATTATAAGAAATTAGTCCTGTGGCTATAAAAAAGTTGAGTAATAATAAAAATAAGAGGAAGAAAAAAATAATATTAAAAACTGCCAACGACACGTTTTGACTCACACATACGCAAATATGAAATAACAAAAATGTTAAAAAGCTGCAGCTTAAAATTAAATGTGAGAGTAGACAGGAAATGAATTAAAATATATGACAGAATACACCGTTTTTTTAATATTCACCAAAAATAAACCGAAATATATATGTTTTGGGGAAAATTTTTACTTTTATTTTTACGTTTGTAAGTAAAGTGTGAGAGTGTGGGAGAATAAGAGTTAAAAATGTTGACGTTTAGTGATGAAAACAGTGTTTAATTATTCTCCAAAATATCCAGCTCACATTGTTATCATCAGCAGCGTCATCTTCACCATCAACATCTAATAAACGTAGAATTTCAAAAAACAATGTGGATAAACTATGAGTTTTTTTTGCTGCTGTTTTGCCGCTTTTAGAAGCTGCTGATGTTGATGTCGCTATCGTCACTGTAATAAAACTCTCTCTCTCTCTCGAGTTCCTAACAAACAATTTAAGAGCCATAAGGTGTTGATGTATTTAAATTAAAAACTGAAATCAACAGTAACAATCATCATGTTGTTCTTTTATTTGTTTAGTTTTTCATTTGTATACCTGTTTTTCACCTACTTTTTTTCTATTCCTCTTTTTATTCACGTTTTATGTAACATTGTATATTTATGTTTGCGTTGTTTGTAAGTCCAGCCGCTTTTTCTTGTGTGGGTGTGTGTGAAACATTTTTGTTTTACGCCGAGTGTGATGAATGTTTAGGCCATAAAAATGATTTTGCAACTTTTTTTGTTGTAGTTGTTGTTTTATATCTTTCATATCATTTTTGTGGAATTCTTCTCCTGTCTGTAACTCTTAGACATTGTTGTTATTGTTGTAGTTATTATCTTTATTCCATCATACAAAGTAAAAGACTAAATGCTTTTAAAGCCATAACGCTGAGACACATTTATACATAATTATTTTTTTGTAATGTGTGTAAGTATGTTGTTAGCCATCATCATAGTACTTTTGTAACGTTTTCATTGTGATTTAATTGTTCTTGTTCGTTTGTTTGCATTTCAACATTTGTGTTCGACTTGTTCTGTTTTATTCTTTATCTTCATCTTTTTACTTGTTATTGCCAATTCAAAGTTATGCAACAGAGTTGCATATATATATATATATATATATATATATATATATATATATATATATATATATATATATATATATATATATATATATATATATATATATATATATATATATATATATATATATATATATATATATATATATATATATATATATATATATATATATATATGTATATGTGACAAAACTTATGTTGACAATATACTTGCAATTAGTTTAAAGCATCTAAATAAACCAAACACTTTATAATAAACTATCTGCCTTTCAAATTTTTTTTGTTTCAATGCTTTGCAGTGTCCTTCTGTTTCTTTTTTAAGTGTTTAGTATTATTCTTTGACACCCATAAGGGACATGATTATCCCAGTTCTTTTAATTATTATTTTTTTCATTATTTTATTCGTATCTTTTACATTTGTAACACAAGTCATTTGAGTATAAAAAGCGTTACAAATGCAACGTTTGTGGTTTTAGTTCTTAATTATTCAGCCTTTTTAAGATAAGAATTGGGGGCACACATCTATTTATTTGAGATATCGGTAAAGTTTAATCTTAGGATTTTGAATTGAATCTGAGTTCAGTTTTTTTGGTCTCACGCTTAATATATTTATAAGCACATATTACATGTTCCTAAGAGATTCAGAATAAATTTATACTTATTCAATAGACATTTAAAGGACCTTCCTCACCTTAAGTTTCTGTGACAGGGACATCTTTTTGTGAATCTTATCTTATATTTTTTATTAATAATTTTTTTATTAAGACAAAAGAGCATCGTAATTCTTCTTAGAAATAGTTTTGTACAAAATGAGAAACAATTATGAAACATTTTATATAAAAAATTAAAAACAAAATATATTAATAATATGCATTAAAATTCTATTTGTTTTAATTTTATAATATTATTTAGTAAAAATAAGATTAAATGAAAAAATATTTCATTTTGCAAATAATATTTATATTTAAGGATTTCTTACTAAAAATTAAATATAATATAATATAATATAATATAATATAATATAATATAATATAATATAATATAATATAATATAATATAATATAATATAATATAATATAATATAATATAATATAATATAATATAATATAATATAATATAATATAATATAATATAATATAATATAATATAATATAATATAATATAATATAATATAATATAATATAATATAATATAATATAATATAATATAATATAATATAATATAATATAATATAATATAATATAATATAATATAATATAATATAATATAATATATATAATATAATATAATATAATATAATATAATATAATATAATATAATATAATATAATATAATATAATATAATATAATATAATATAATATAATATAATATAATATAATATAATATAATATAATATAATATAATATAATATAATATATAATATAATATAATATAATATAATATAATATAATATAATATAATATAATATAATATAATATAATATAATATAATATAATATAATATAATATAATATATATAATATAATATAATATAATATAATATAATATAATATAATATAATATAATATAATATAATATAATATAATATAATATAATATAATATAATATAATATAATATAATATAATATAATATAATATAATATAATATAATATAATATAATATAATATAATATAATATAATATAATATAATATAATATAATATAATATAATATAATATAATATAATATAATATAATATAATATAATATAATATAATATAATATAATATAATATAATATAATATAATATAATATATATAATATAATATAATATAATATAATATAATATAATATAATATAATATAATATAAGTGCCACGATAAACAGTTTAATTTAAATATAAATAAAAGGGCGCAAGAAGCAGCCTCAACAACAGCAACAATCTTCCTTCATTTGTTTACTAAACAGACACAAAAGTAGCAGCAGAAAGCGAACAAACAGACACAATAAAGTAAAAAATTAAAGGTTTCATGTTCAGGTTAATGATATACAAAAAAATATATGTATACACATACATATGTTTACTATATTACATATATATTTATATATGTCAAATGTTCAAGAAGAATTCAACGAATCGACTTAAAGAAAAATGTCTGTGTTAAAGGAAATAAAATGGAAAATTCTAAAACTAAAATAAATAAATAAATAAAATTAAAAGAAATCTTTAGTTTTTATTACAACTTCTTTTACGAAAACTATATTTCACTCAACACTGTTTTACTGTATTGATTAATTGAATTAGTTGCCATAAACATTTATTTATTTATGCTGAACAATCAATAGATTTTCTTCATATCTCTGTTTTTATGGTTTAAATGATCTCTGATTTTAAATCTATTATGACAAATTTTCATAAATTTTATAGTTAAATATTTACAATACATTTTTTATTGTTTCTTTGAGACTCTGAACCCTTAAAACCCATTTTTTTATGAAGAGGTGAAAGCAACAAAATAAAAATGTATTATTTAGATTCATATTCACGAAAATAATACTAAGAACTTTTGGGGAAATTTTGACTGCTTTTAGGTCCTTCACTTCTTTTCTCCAACTTTACCTCGAGCTTCGGCAACAAAACATTTTAGACCAGGAACTTGCGAAAAATCTTCAGAACATACGTTTCGTCATTCATTATGAGGCAAAAATATTATTTTAAAAAGCCTGTTTTTTTTACTTAATATTTTTTTAATTTTTTGGAATTGTTCTCTCTTTTTGAATATAAACTCTCTAAGGAGTACCAGATGAGTATCAGTATTACTTGTTATTTAGATTTACCATTCACTTTTTAATTGCACCAAAAAAGAGACCAAACAACAAAGCAACACTTCTGCTAGGGCCAACAATAACAACAACTTTAATCCTATCAAAACAACAGAAAGACGATACCAGTATTTTCAGAAATTAATGAAAAAAGTGTTGAATAGCTCTCCATTTTCTATATATAGATTTACTTCATTGAATGCCGTACAATAAAAATTCTTTAAAAATTACACCTGCCTTCAACAACAACGCGCCGTCAGGAAGACAAGACCAAAAAATTCAACGTTAATTTTGTTTTTTTGTTGTTTTTGTGTGCAGGATACAAATAAGGACTTGGAGATTTTTTTCTCTGTCGGTTTCTTTATCTTATTTTTTTTCGTATTTCGAAATATTTTTGAAAGCAGCTGCTTTTATTTTGTAGAAAAATGAAATTAAATAAAAAATTTAATAAAAATATTTTAACAGAAATGAAAAGCAAAATAATAAAAAATGAAAAAGAGAAAAATTTGTCCTTCTATAATAATGTTTTTATTTTTATTAAGAAACAAAAATATATATTTATACATATTTCTAAATAAAAGTATATATATATATATATATATATATATATATATATATATATATATATATATATATATATATATATATATATATATATATATATATATATATATATATATATATATATATATATATATATATATGGCTATTGAATTTCTGTGTCAGATATTGAAAAACATCTGCCTTCTTCGAATTTTTTTCCTTTTCTTTTATATGCAACACATTAATTTATTGCGTCAAGCACACACATAGTGATTTCTTGGCTGCTTATGGACTTACTGACGACTGACTTAATGATTAGGTTCCCCGTCTGTTTGTCTGTTCGTCCATACATCTGTTTTTGTGTTTGCTTTTGTTTCTGGATTTTTTAGTTTTTGTTTTTAGTGTTTTCTCCAAAATTTCCGTTTATTTATATTTGCTGCAATATAAACAAACGGCTGCATTTTTAATTGCTGCATATAATTTCTTTTCTTTTTAGATATTTACTCTTTCGTTAGTTAATTATTTATACAAAATTATTTTTAATTATACGGCATTTCCATATAATCGATTTGATCGTAAAAGATTTTTTTTAATTGTTTACAGAAAATGTCAAGAGTTTATGGATTTAATTATCTGTACAAGGAAATAATTTCCTAAGATTTTTTTTGGGGTGAAGAAGGTGTGAAAATCAAACATAAAACATTTTATACAAATAAAATAAAACTAAAAACCGCAAACTTTTTTGGTGTATTTTATTAAAAAAGAAAATTCCATTTAATATAGAATCATGTTGATTCAATGTTGTAGTATATTGAAATAATGCTGCTTGTTTTTCAGTTAACATTTTATTACTAAAGGGATAAAATCTAAAAAGAATTATTATTTTTTATTTGATTGGAATTATAACAATTTTAACTAATACTTTTATAGATTTAATCATTAGTGATTACGAACCTTTTCGAAAACTCTCCCACTAATGTTTTTATACCATTATCATCACTAACATAAGTTTTTGGACCAATTTTGGTCCAAGAATATTTTTTTAGAAAAATTTATTTCAATTTCTGTGTTCTACTTTCGGCTTCTAAGTTAGCAGCGTTCCTGTCAGGAACTTTTGTATTTTTGTATATTTTTAAATCTTTATTAACGTTATCTTTTCGTACCAATTAGTCTGAGCAGTGTTAAGAGCTCTTCTGAAAATATTTTCTGGAAACATCATGTGGAACCATCCTTCTACCAGAATTAGGTTTTATATCAACGGATACTTGGACAACTTTTTGTAAGACCATGTTGAATTTTGCTAAAAAGATAAACAATATTTTTTTTGTTCGACATAAAACATGATTCACAAAGGTAACTTGATCAAAATAATAACCAAATAATTCATGGTTTGGAATTTTTCTATCTCATTCCTTATAATTGCTGTTAATTTGAAATGGACGTCAGATTAAAATATCGTTAAGTAACATTGATTTTATAATAGATTTCCAGGTTAATCTTATGCATAAATTGTCCTTTAGTAAAAATTAACAGTCAATCAATACAGACAATTTTAACCAAAGCGAATGATAATTTAAATTTAAATATAATTTTCTTTTCAACATGTATAAATATTGAATTTTATTTAAAGAATAAAATTTTGACATTATATAATTTAACTAGAGTTCCTTCCAAGTAGAATGGAATATTTTTCTAATTATTGTCGAAACATGTAACTATAAACTCAACTTGAAAATATTAATAATTCTTTTTGACAAAAACCTGCAATTATTTTAGTCCTAAATTTTAATTACTGAAAAATGTTCAACCAACCTAAAAGGGAAAATAATGCAATCTTATCTCAATTTTATTTACTTACACATTAAGTTTAAAAATTAAATATAAAAATAATTAAATTCATGAGAAAATTTTCTATGAAATTCCTCTTTAAAATAACTAAATACAAAGATTTCATTTTATTCAAGATTTAAACAATAGTGTGAAGTTTTAGTTAATTATATTTAATAAGTTGATAATAATTAAAGATGTTTCTACGGAAACGAAGAAGAAGAAGAAGAAAAATAACTATTTAAAAAAATAAATAATAAGAAGATTAAAAAAGAAGAAGATTAGAGGAAGTTTTTTATTAAATCAAAAAGGGCGTGAGAAAAACACTTTGTTTTTTGTTTAATTAGAAACAATTGTTTTTTTTTTTAATTTATTTAAAAAAAATATTTAAATCACTTTAAATTTTCTAACTCCAGAATCAAAGATAGAAGAATCTGTTTTAGACAATTTCGATGCTAAAGTCCAACAATTGAATCACTTGCGTTAATGCTAATGACAACTTGCACAATGAAAATGTCATTTACTGATTCTACTTCCAACTCTGCTGTTATTGCTATTGGAATTGTTATTGTTTTTTTATTTTCAAACAAATAAAATCTTTAAGAGTTTTATGCAATAAAAAAATTGGAATAATTTTACCCTCTGTTCTGCTACTTGGGGCACTTGATGAAATACAAAACCACATTTGCTAAAAATTAAACAAACCAACGAAGCAGGACTGTCAACCGGAAATTGTTTGAAATATAAGATCTTTTGCTTTTACTGGAGAACAGATATGTAAACTATACTTTTAACATTCTCAGGCTAACAACATTGTAGGATGAGTTAAAGTATGTGTGTGAGTGTGAGTGTAAGTGTGAGTGTTTGCATATATTTATTGTTAACTTATTTTGTTGCTGACATTGCTTTTATGTGTGGTTCATATTAATACAAAAAAAAAAAAAAAACAAAGTAAAGGATTCTACACTGACATATCTACCCATACAAATACAAAGAATGGTCACTGATAGTACATATCTAAAAACTTATTATATATAATACACCAACCTTTGTTTTTGTGTATAGCTGTGTGTGTGTGTATGTGTAGGTGTTGGTGCAAAATTGCCAATATCGTAAACAATACAGTTTTATCATTATGAGAGAATCAAAGTATTCGTTTTTCTTCTAAAATATTTATAAAGATTTTACTTATATAATGTGTAAAGTAAATGGAGCTGAGTTTATATACGAAGCAAACGATGAACAAAGAATAATAAAAACCTACAGAAAACAAACCATAATAATGCCATCATATCATTTAAATAACTAAATACTTGAAAAGTAAAAAGAATGTATATACATGCAAACATATTTCGCCGAATGAGTGAGTGTGTTTTACATGCATACATATGAATTTGTTGTAACTTGGTCGGTTATCTGAACAGATATTGTGAATGATTAGATGTTGGAAATTCAAAGAAAATATCTCAACGAATTCCTTTTTAATAGTAGAAGCAGAGATTCTTAAATTTGGATTGAAAACAAAGCATACATATGCAGAGTGGTTCAATAATAATGAACTGTGAACTACATCATTAAAAATTCTATTGAAAAATCACGTTTCATGTTCACATTCAGGGAAATGTTGGGAGAAATGTTTCCAGTATCGTCCTGTAGGAAATCTGAAAACGTCTTCATATGCTTGACCAGTTCATTTTGTCGAAAAAACAATCGAAACAATCGAAAAAAACAATGTTTGAAGTAACTTTTGAGAAAATAAATTTTTTGATAAACATACTAAACGTAGTAAAAATTTTCTCTACCAAATGTTTAACTTTTATTGTTTGCTGGGTGTTAATAGCTGTGTTTATCTGCATACATATGCATAGATGAAGTTATAATTTTAATAAAGATAAAAATCATCAGTAACAAAAACAACGAACACAAACAGTAGGAGAGGTAGAGAAAATTACCAGAACAGAGTTCAGAGCTCTACAAGAGTTAAACAATTTTGAAGTAGACAACTCACACTCTTTTTTTATTTATTTTTTTATTATTTTGTTTTGTTTTGGGTTTAGTAGTTCTACAGTTTTTCATTCAAGTATTATGTGGTTTTCACCAGCCAACATACAGTTTTCATTATTATTGTTGTTGTTTGTTTATTAAGATCTGAATTATTTACTAAAGATTTGATTATGTCGACATACATTCTAGCAGACACACACACACACACAGAATTATTTAAATTTGTTTATTAAAATATCTTTTTTATTTTGATACACATACGTATCTAGATACATATGTGTGCATTTGTTTGAGGAAGACAATGAAGTATAAAACCAGATAATAATTATGATGATAAAAAAATTATGTGCTTAAGAATGTTTCATTTTTTTGTATTTGGAAAATAACAAAAAAAGAAAGATTAATAGTTTCGATAAAGACACAGAAAACATAACTAATTTGTAGAAAAACGTGAAAAATGTGTCTTTATTATGATCTCAGGGTGGAAAAGGAGGTAGTGAGGAAGATTATATTGTTTTTTTTTCTTTTGTTTTACTTTTTTGTGTGAAAGTAAGTATTGTTATTTGTACTTTGAACATTTATATATTTTATACGATTTTGCTGAAAGTAATGAAATTCTTTATAACCAGATTTTGATCTATGCCTATTAGATCGAAACCACCGGTTGGCAGTGACAAAATTAAAAATATATGGTGAAATTTCACAACCATTATCGAAGGGTAATTTGACATGAAGGGTGGTGCAATTAAAGTCAATTTGAAATGATCTGTTCGTTCTTCAGTTGATCTTAGAATTTGCAATTATGTTTAAATCTCCATAGTTTAATTTGTTGCATGCGATTAAGTTGCACATGGAACTTAACATTAACGTTTTAATATCGTCATAAATAATGTGAACAATATGATCATATTAGTATATGATCAATTCTACTTCTTCTATTTAAGCATCCAAAAGCGATCAATGTGTTGAATAAGAAAGATGATTCATTTTTAAATACTTTTTTCTAAATGGCATTTGGAACGAGTTTTCAAAGATTCTTTAAACGATTTCTGAACTAAAGCAAATCTAAGTGATAAATATAACTGAACCTCATGTTGCTTAAATCTAAAATGTGATTTCATTGAAATTCACTTTTGAATACTTTCTATTCTTGCCTCGTATAATTATTAGTATTGTTAAGAACCTCATTTTTAATTTCTATAAAAGTGCAAT
Source organism: Cochliomyia hominivorax (assembly GCA_004302925.2). Lineage (NCBI taxonomy): Eukaryota > Metazoa > Arthropoda > Insecta > Diptera > Calliphoridae > Cochliomyia > Cochliomyia hominivorax. The sequence continues at coordinate 58,012,198 of PYHX02000158.1, forward strand.
TCAATATTTGTAAAAAAAATAATAATTTCTTGATTTTTTATTATTTATTTTTAGGTAAGTGAATAATGTCTAATGCTGTTAATAACAAAAATCTTAATGTATTCCTGGTTTATTGTAAGTAAAATATGCAATTTGGTGGAAAAAAACACTTAAAATAATTGATTAATTTAAAAAAGTATTAGATGACGGAAATTCTTCTTTTATAAACAAAAATTGTGACATTTTAATAATTATTAATAATTTCTATCTGAAGTTTTAAATATTTTCAGATACTTTTCAGCCATTTGTAAAACATTTATATTATTTCATTATATAAAATTTAAATATCAGTCTATAGATATTTTCATTTAATTTATTGCAAAATGAATATATATTTTTATATGTAATTGATTAGGTAAAATGATAGGTACTTCAGTGCTTTAGAATGAGGGCAACGATGGAAAGGGGTGATGGAAGTGCATTAAAAAGTTATTAATAAATATAATATGTAAATATTGTTATTCTAGAAAACTATTACTTTTTAATAGTTTTTACTTTTATTGTATTAAAGTTATAAGTAAAATTTACAAAGTTGCTGTTGTTATAGATGCTAATGCTACATTAAGATAGTTTGATTTTTGTTGCAACCACCAATTGCCAAAAAAAAAAAAATTAGACTTTTTAGAATGTAAACACTGATTAAATCAAAGTGAATTCATTATAAAGTTTGATACTTTTTTACGTTTTTCTGTAGAGAGGAGAGATACATTTGGGAGACAATGGATGGATGCTGCTAATGTTGCACATTTAATGAATGAATGTAAAATGTATAAGAACAATATTTTGCTTTTGTCTTTTGCATCTAAATCATCAAAATTATTCTTTTATGTTTTACGCTGGAAATGTTAACTAAAGAAATTCATATTCTCATGATGTTTTCCATTCATGCATTCTCGTTCTTTCTAGTTACTTTAGTTTTCTTGGAGAAACTGAAACCAGTTAATAAATTTTATGCAAAGAGTTTTTATTTTCTTTTTCATTTTAGTGCTTCTTTAGTTTTGTTATACCCTACACTAGAGATGAGCGATTGTTAAACCACTGGTAACAACAGTGACTGAAATCATAAAATAACAGTTACTATTAATGTCGTCCTTTCTTATTAGTTGCATACTTAAATGTACTTAAAGGTGTTGCTGAACATAAATTCGGGATTCAGAGTGAAAATTACGTGATTTAAAATTAGCGATTTTAAAATCACTTTTACTGCGAACGACATTATTCAAAAATCACGGTATCGCTCATCTCTACTACATGTTAGTATCATAATAACTTATTGCACACATAAGCATAAATAAGAAAGGCCAATTATACGAAGGCCGTTCATAAATTTTTCGTGGTGTAGGATATTACATAGTCGGACGTGGCCGCCTATAACGTTTTTACTTGTTTTTTTTTAATTATTTTTTTCCTTTTGTAATTCTTCTACTAATTTTGTTTTCAAACAATTTTCGGTTTTTTCTACTTTTTCTTCTTACCATTTTTTTGTTTATCATGTTATTGTTTTGATATGGATTTTATGCAAATAATTGTTGCTGTAAATATAAAAACAAGAAAATACGTTGAAAAAAGAAAAAAAGTTTTTTTTCTATTTTTTGTTTTTAATAATAAGAGTTTATGTTTTGTTGAAATATGGGCGTTTGGTACAGAAATCTTAACAATATAGAGGAAATGAATACAAAAAAAGATAAAATTCCGACAAATAAGGAACATGATACCAGAGAATATGTTCATACAGTATTTTTATATTTTATTTTATATTATTTGAGGTTAAAAATGTTCTCTTTCAATTATATTGATATAGAATCTTAAACATTGTATACTTTTAGGCAAAATTAAATTTTAACTAAACATAAAGACATCAAAAAGGAAATACATTTTTGCTTGATTGTTGTATTTTGTTTTTGTTGTTTGCTAAAAAATAATTAAAAATACACAAGCACCCAAGGAAATTCTGAAAAATACACTCAAATTATTTTGTTAAAAATAATATTAAATAAACTCTTATTTAATTTGCTGTACTTTCTATTATTTATGTAAGTGTGAGTTCGAAGACACACATACACGTACTGTTTTAATATGATTGTATAATACAACAATGTGTGTACTACATGACAAGCGGTGAAAGAAATTTAAAAACCATATAAAATTCTACAACACCAAACAACTATTAAAATTCGCAAAAGCAACAACTGGTAAAAATCGATAGTAAATAAATAAAATAAACATCAATAATCGTTTCGTTTAAAAATTTTCATTCGTATGCATATCAAGTCTTAAGTATTCTAAACTAAACAGTGCTGTTGATGTTGCTGATTGTAAATGTTGTTATAAACAATTGTAAACTACAAACATGTTTACAATGTAAAATACAACATAATATTAGCCAGAAGCATAATATTAGCAATTGATATCTTAAAAAGTAAATGGAGTTAAAGTGCAATTTTTATATAATAAAAAATAAAAATTTTATGATAATTAAAAATATTAAAGTAATTTGTCTAAATGTGTTCATGTGATTGATAAATTAAAGCTACAAAATGTATGCTTTTACAGCTCTTTTTATATTGTCATTTAATGAAATTCTAAATTATATGGCCAAATAATAGAAAAAATTTAACTGTTTTGTCTAAAATTGATACTTAAGTTGTTTCCCAAATAAAACTGCCTCAACACTAACACTGACGAATAGTTATAATAGTAATAAAACTAAAAACATGGAAATGAAAATAGAAAAAAGAAAAATAATAATAAAAATATTGAAAACACACATACACATATAATTTAACAATGCATATAGAAGTGGCCACAAATGAAAAAGCCACAATTTAGCACAATCAACTTAAAATAAAAACTACTAAATATTCAGCATACAAAAAAATCTAAAAAATAATAATAACAAAACATTAAAACAAAAACAACATCTGCTGAAAATTATATAGAATTTGTAAAAAACGCTAAAAATCCACACGATCCTTAACGGCAATACGACGTACAAATGGCGCACAGAAAACACATGTTGTAAATACGCGCTCATTTTAACTTTTAGTATTTTATTTTCTGATTTTTTCCATTTTATTTTATTTTGTTTTGTAACAACAAAACGTGACTAGTATTTTTAGAAAAATTGTGAAGTAAAATGTTTTATTATTTTGTATTTTTTTTCTAAAAATATTTTCTAGAGCTTTTAGTTTCAATTTAACATAACGATACGCCATTTTGTGGAAAATGCAGTTCTGAAAATTTTCTTATAACATCCAGAGTTAGGTAAATGGGCATGGGAGTAAATGGTTGATAGGAGTGAATAGTGCTTTTATTTAGTATTAAAGTTATATCATGATTTAAGAAATTATTATGACATGACAAATCTTAACGATAATTATTGTAGGAACTGAAAGGTTTATCTACACATAGAACAAATCTTGAAGCAAAATCAACGTTAATTTCAGATTAAATATCTTTTTTCATTTAATTTAAATTTCTTGTGAAATAATTTTGTACATGTTAAAAACTTTAATACCGAAAGTTTTTAATATGTACAAAATTACAGTGATAAATGTTTAATATTACTTTATGTTGTAAAATTTCAAGTAGTAAAATTTCAAAAATACTCCCAAGAAAATGTATTTACTGTGAAACAATGTCTAATTAACATTTTTTATCTATGAAGCAAAATCATAAATGAGAAAAAGTTCAATTATTTCTATTTTCATTAATGTTACATTGATTTTTTTCTGTGTGTAAATCGTTTTTTCTTTTTTAATAAAGTTTACATATTTTTATGTTTGGCAAATATTGTACATAATAAATTGCCGATATTTATATGAACACTTTTCAAACCGTTGCATGATCAGCACGTGTATTACAAACTACTATGTCATATAAATCGAAATTATTTAGCAACTATTTGCATAACTCGTAATTATGTTTGTTCGTTTAATTAGATCATTTTCAACTTAATTAAAAAAAAAAAATATTTTAAATTAAATATATTTTTTTTCAATTTTGGTCTATTCAGGTAGATTTCATTTTTAACCTCATTTTCCTTAATGTTGCCACAAGTCTGTAGCAACTTTGTGTAGTGAAAACTATACAATATTGATTTGATTTTTTCTTATAAATATCTGGTTGTAAAATAAGCAATTTTAAATTCTAAAAATTTATTTTTTCTTTACTAACACACACACACACACACACACCTTAAGTTCAATATTATTAAAGCGCACTAAAAGTTAATTTCTGGCGGTAAATAAATATTTATGCAAAACACATAATTTCAATATGATTTTTTTTTAATTTTTACGAAATTTTCTTTTTGTATTCGTGATTTTTTGTTGGTTTTGTTTATTCTTTTGAATTTTGTTTTAAGTAAATAAATAAATTCTAATAAAATGCAAAACAGTTATAGAAAGAAACAACTCCGAAAGAATAATAAATCTGCGTTTCAAATTAGAAAAATAAATGAGAAAAGAACATATTAATAAGAATAAACAAAATACAGGGTGGTGCCACAATAACAATTGGGTCACTACTGGAAAAATACGAAGAATACGAAGAATACAAATAGACTACTTAAGAAATAATAATGTAATCGAAAGTAAATTGTAATTTTTATGGTGGGTGAAAAATTACTTGGACTTAATATTATTAAAAAATAAGAATAAATAAAATTCCTGTTTAATATACTAATTTTTTCTACTTATTCAAGTTGCCTAAAAGTATGCTTATGTTTTTCTTTATAATCATTGTTTTTGTTTAAAACTCTTCAACTTTTCAAAATATCATGTCTTGATAATAAATTTCAGAAATAGCTTTTTCTTCAAGGATAATCAAAAATTTGTTAAATTGTTAGATTTTGAAAAAAAAAAGAAGTAAAAACATTTAAGTAGTTCCAAATAGTTCCGTGTCTAGCGTGTTTGGAAGCACTATATTTTCATATAACAGGAAAGAATTTTGTTTATACAAAGTTATATTATTTACTTAAATATATTTTTATTATTCTTATTTATTGTTTTCTTATTTTATTTTTCTTTTCATCATATATAACTCTTCTTTCAGTTTTTCTCTTTTTTCTATATAATTTTTCTACGTGTTTTTAAAGTTCCTAGAGACAACATATTGTTGTTTCATTGTATACAAGTGATATATTGTTCTTGCAGTTGAGATTAAGAAAATAGCACTCTGTTTAAATATATTCTAAAATTGTCTCCATTATAGAAAAAAAAAACTATAAAAAAATTATTCTCTTATGAAAAGAAATGAACACGAAATCTGATAATAAAAAATTGATAGCGACTCTGCTGAAACCAAGGGATCAAAACCAATATAGGCGAAATTAAGTTATTGGCTTTCGAACATGGAAACTTATTTCTGCTTTTAATTCGAGTCTTGGAATTTAATTAATTTTAGCAGTATTTTTTTATACTTTTTTAAATTTCTTTGACCAAAACTATATATCGAGATGTTTGGGTTTATTTTGTCGATATTTGTCGATTTGACTGAACTTTTGTGAAATCAAATAGTATACAAATATATAGTTATGCTATTTAAATATCCACCACTGTATGTATGTGTATAACATTGTAATCTAGTGTTGCATGTATTAGAAAAATGCAAACGTATGGTTATTTAAAATGAATAAGAATAAAAAAGCAATAGAAAAAGAAAAACTACATAATAATGTCTTTTCAAATCGAAATTTCATGTAGAAGTTCCCATGCAAACATGTTTATATTATTACTACTGCTATTTAACTATATATGGATGTGTGTGCGTATGTGTGTGTGTGTTTTTTTTTTTATTTCATTTGTAGTAAAAGTAACTTGTGTAGCAACTTTTACTCTATACTTTATATTGCACATTTGTTGGCAACATTTGCGTACATGTTGATGTATGACTAGAAGTATCATGACATAAAGACAGTCAAAGAATGGGTGCAATAAGAGTACAAAGAAAGAGAGGGAGTGATGCTTACGACGAACTAAACAAATTCCCTAGCTTATTGTTGCAAATGGGAGTAAATACATACAAGTTTACTGTATATGATACTTACGTATGATGTCTTACAAAGTTGTGTAGAAGAAAATATAATAAAGAATAAAGAAAATATCAGAAATAATTTTTCTTTGCTTAATATGTAGTAATAATTTGTAAATATTATTTTAAATTAATAAAAAAAGCATCGTCAGCATGCCACATTTGGCAACAGTGGCAACAATGAAATTAATGAAATGCCGTTTAAAGATTTTAGGTAACAATGTTGATTTAATTTTATAAAACTATTTCGAAAAGAGAACATAAAGTTTATTTTTCTTTAAAATGATTTTTTTTGTTCATTTCCCGGTTATCGACCGTCATCTTCGTTAATTTTTTCTTAAAGATATCATACTTTCATTTATGAAATGTGTTTTCTTACCTGTTTTATCTCATTTCGGTTTTTGTCGCAAATGCGCGTATTTTAATTGAAAAGTTTTCTGATGTGTAAAGAAAAATATTATGAGAAAAACTATTAACTTAAAGTTGAAAATATTGCCAGATTATTATCCTACAATTATATATTTTTTACAATATAATATTCGTTATAACTCCTTTCACTCACATGCAACATCCAAACTTCATAGAGACAAAAAAAAACGAGGGCAACTGAAATATAGAGAAACGCAAAAAAACAAAAACAAGAAAATGAAAGAAAATTATTGTATAACAACTGGAAATATTAAAAGCTTTTCAATTTTGTAGTTTGCAAAAAATTTCATTAATTTTATTTGCTGTTACACTTTATACATATTTATAAATTTATATGAAATTAAAAAATATATATATTAAAAATGGGGAAATTATGTGATGTGTTGAAGAGTTGAGGCCTTAAGAATACCTTACAAGGAATTAGAATCGATGTAGTGTGTAATGAACTAAAGCATATGTATTACAGAATTATGTTGTAACTTACATTTTTCAATGTTAAATCAACATAACTAAATGTTAATTATAAATTGTGAAACAAGTTAAATTAATACTTTAACATGTTTGTGACTTTTATGTCAGTATGTCCCTAAAACGATTTGGGAGAACATGCACTGGTATTTTGTCATTTTATAAAAGATCCGGTTATTTGTACACATTGAAAAACTTTTAATTGATTGTACTGACGGAAACCACGAAGTGAAAGCGCTGCTCATTTATACATATTTCTAACGATAATTTAAATATTTTTCTAAACATTACAATTATGCTTTTAATATATATCAACCATAATATTTTTCGAACAGGTGAAATGAAATGTTCTTAAAAATATAATTGAGTGTATTATTTGCAATTTCGGCTTTCTAAATCGATTAAAACTGGGTGCTACACGTCCATTTACGTTGATGACTCAGAACAAATATGGAAAAAATTCAATTTATAAATATAAAATCATAACTACATAAATGTTGAATGAACATTCATAGACAAAAAAGGTTAATTCGACATTGTTTTATAGTAAATGTAGTTTTTCCCACCATAAAATTTTACTACTAGAAAGCGAATTTAAAGAAATATTGTTGTGTAATTGAATAATACACCCAGATTATAATATGTACAAAATACTTTTTCATCCCAAACTTGAAAACATTTTATTTAAATTGAAAGAAAAAAATCAACTATATTAAACGTTGATTTTACTTTTTTCTGTGTGATTGAGATAGTGATTTGAAAGCAGCTGTTTTTGGCAGTGAGAGATCAAGTTCTGACATCCAATAACGTAATAATATGTCGTTAACCTCTAAGAATAAGTTCATCTGGGCATTTCAAAATGTTTCTTTAGAACTACAATTTCCCGCTAGTTAGTGATTTTAGTAATCGAGTTATGGGGAGTGAGAGAGAAAAGAGAAGGCTAGTAAATGTCACATGAGAATTTGTATAGAGACTGTAAGTGACTCTGTTTTTTCTTAAGAAAATAGAAAAAAGTATTAAATGCAATTTGTACGTGCTTTTCCTAGTATTTATTTATTTATTTATATATTTATTTTTATCAACATTTTTTTTGTTTTTAAAGTTGTTGAACAATAACTTTTTTGTCTACTTTTTAAAAACGTTTATTTCTACACATGTTAACATACATAAATGTATGTTCATATTTGTATAGAAAGAAAGTTTTTCTTTTAAATGTTATTACGTTTTGTAAATTATAAACAAAATGTATTATATAAATGTCTGTCTATCCGTCTGTCTGTCTTTCTGTCTGCCCGTTCCCTCGTATGTCAATGTTACGATTTTTTCTCCCCAAAAACTGTCTTTTTTGTAAATGATGTTGCTTTTTCTCAGTTTCTGCACAATATTTACTTTTATTAAATTCAATTATGAATTTTCTTTATTTCCCTGAAATAAGTAAAAAAAAAATTAAATTAAAAGACTGTAAATTTTGTAGATTTTTTTATTAAATTTTTGTTTTGTATTTGTTGCTATTTTCATTAAAAAAAGTTAATTTGTTGTGTAACATTTATGCACATTTGTTAAATGTTTCTTTTCCTTTTTTATTGTAAATTATTTTTCATTTCTTCTCTTCTTATATAATTTTATTATATTATTATATATATTTTTTATAATGTTAATTATGTTGTATGGTAGTTTATTTATTTTTCATTATTTTTGTTTTTTTTTTTATTAATATTTTTTAAACATTTCACTTTTATTTCCTTCCTTTAGTTTATATTTTATTTTGGTTTTTGCGAACGCCAACATGAACAATGTTAAACATTCATCTACTTTAGCAATTAACGGTTTCATATGTTTGCACTTCAACTAGTTAATGGGATATTAAGGGTATTCACTTCGGAAAGTTTAATACACTAAAAGAAATTTAATAATATATATATATTTAAATTACAAACTCATGAACATACTTTTTGTTGATGGTTTAATTGAATATCCTTTGTATTACTTTAATTTACAACAAACAGATTGAAACATTTAATATCTGTTCATAAACTCATATGAAAAGAAAAACAACAATAACAACAATAAAAAATCATTTCATTTTAATCATATTTCTCAACATAAATTTGTTGTTAACAATGTTTAACAGCAACAAAATAATAAATTTATAAATGAATACAGAAAACAGAGAGTATTTTGATATGATAATGATGCTACTGATTATGATAATTATGACTTTTGTAAAGTAGACACCGCCAAAGACACAAATACACAAGTACACAAACAACAACCAACATACATAAGTTTAATAAACATTTTCATTATGCAACAATTAAAGTCCGTCAGTGAGAGCTTTTTATTGCAGCCACAACTCAAAAACATAAAAAAATACTTCAAAAAAAATTATTTTCCCTGAACTGAAAATGAAAATTTCCAACTACTAAATGTAGATTTTAGTGTATTTTATTAAAGTAAAAATTTTCCCTTAACTAATGCAAACTTTAAATTCATAATAATTTTATTGAATAGATTTTTTTCTTTAAATTGTTAATTTGAATTCGATTATATGTATTTTTGACTTTACAACAAATATTTTCCACTACAAACGGAATTCAAATAAAAAATGAAAAACTTGTTTCTGTTGAAAAAAATAATTAAATTGTAAAAATATTATTTTGTTCATATTCCGAGAAAATAAATTGTGCAAAATATTATATAAAATAACAATTTTGGAAATTCTTAAAACATCATCACTTTTATTTCTTATTAAATTCCTTCCAATGATCCTGGAAATACAAAAAAAAAATAAATAATAATAAGAATAACAAGAACAGCTGCAAGCACACAAAGAATCTTATTTAAAACAAAATACCAAAAAGTGTAGGTAAAAGTCCTTCAAAAATATGTAGAGAATAGTTTTTTATTTGCGAATATATGAGTATCATTTCCCAGTAAACATTTGAGCTTTAAGCATTTCATTCACATCTTCTGAAACTCTGTAAATGAAACAATTCGCGTCCTTGTTTTTGCACAGCAAAAATTTTGGTATAAAGCTGAGCTTTCTTGATGTCAAGTGATTTAAAATGCGAGTGCTACTTAAAGAGTTATAAATAGAAGAATGAAGTTATTGTAAATGACATCTACAAAAATGGAAAATCATACACCAAAAGGCGAATATTACTTGCCGAATCAAATCAAATGTAATATTACTTTATTTACATACAAAAATACATAAGTAAATCGCAGCTTACTAATAGAGAAGAAAGGCAGAGGCCATAACTAAGAATAAGATACATTCAAAAGAACTCTAAACGGAGATCGATAAAAAGAGCAGGATTCAATGCACGTTCATTACTCAATAAAAAAATAAAAGAAAGCGGAATTTGCAACTACACATAGAGCGAAGGAGCGAAGAAATGTTTTTTAGTTGAGTTCAAATATTATATTTCGGCTCTGATGGAGGAGCCTTGTGATTAATGAAGAACTTATTCCAAGAACTTGCGCAACAGTTATAAATGAAGATTGAGCTGCATAGAGGGATCCATGGATAACATTATATATATCTAAACATTCTTAAGAAAGCTTCAAACTAAAGCGTTAATAAATTATAAAGTCTATTACTTTTAACAGGGCAACGATCCAAAAGATATTGTAACTTATGTTAAGATGTCGTTTGCGGTTTGTGATTTGTCAAGCTTAAATTTTACATGACTTAACTATGTTCGCTGGGTATTACAAAAGAATTTGTATGTAAAAAAATTAAATATATGAAAACATATTTTTAAGTATTATGTTTTTCAAAATATTTATTTTTCTTAAAATCTCAAAATTATTATTATTTTATTATTATATTTTATTTTTCCAAAAGTGAAAATTAATCATTTTCATTTTTAATGCCACAAAATTGGTAGACGAAAATATTACTTATTTCGTTTTTTTTTTTTTTTAATTTTTAATTTTTTACAATATTTTAATATTCCATAGAAATAATCTAAAAAGGAAAAAAATTATAATTAAACATTTCGAAAATTATGTTTTACTTCATTTCATTTAAAAATATTTAAACTTTTATTGTTCTCTGAGCCGGAAAAAAGTACACAGGGATTTTATTTTACAGTTCTTAGAAACAAATTCTATACATTTTGTAATTTTTCGAATTTAACAAAATAAAATGAACTAAACTTAACTAAATATTTAACTAAATAAAATTCAAGTAATTTTGTTTTGTGTTTATTGACAAAATTATTATAAATACAATCCCTTTCTTGTTCTCGCTCTCTTTCCTCTGGATTATTGTGATTTTCCTGTTGACCTGACATAAACTCCTTCCTTTTACTTTTGTCATTTTAATTTATGGAAATTCATTTTATAACTGTAAACAGCAACAACAAAAACGTAAAAGAAATAGTGAATGGAATGACAAAATACATCTGTGTTTGTAGATTTAAGTTTTCTATTGTGTTTGTAAAATGGAAAATGGATAAAAAGAAAACAAAAAACAAAAACTCAAAAGGTGAAAGGTGTTACAAATTTATAAACCAAATAAATTTATTTAGGTTTAAGCCACTGAGACACACATACAGCTACAAAAATAATTTAATCATTTTGTTATTCTAAAAATGATAATAATTTATCCAGGGAATTGATTTAATTAATGTCTAGAAAAATTTTCCCACTAAGTGTTATCACACAACATATTTGGTAGACTGCTAAAATGTGAGCTTTAAACTCTTTGAAGTATTTAAAATTTTCGGAAAGTTTTGAAAGAATAAAATTTATTCATTTTGAAAAAATCCTAAGATGTAAAAATAAATGAGTTGAATCTCTAAAATGATGGAAATGTTCATCCTCTTTTTTGTCATATCAAAATCTTTAAAATACGTTTTTTAAGTCACTTTTTAAGATATTTATTTATTGATTTGACGGTATGGCAGACAAGTAATTCTATAACATTTGTAGCTTTTTAGTATTCTTATCTCATGAAACATAACCATTTTCTATCGTTTGCAAAATAGACAAATTTAGAATTAGAGAAAAGCAACGCAGTAAGAAATTTTGCGATTGTTCTTACAGTTACAGAGGGAAAGGGAGAGAAAGAATCATAATAGAGCTACAGACATTCCTTTCCCGATTCTTTTGATGGATGGGGAGTAAGGTCTTACTTCCCATGTCGCGTTATGTATAAATTAGAGAAATACTTTCTTGTTCGGAAAGGTAAACAAAAACCTTTGTTTGTGTAAAGGTTTAAGTCATTCAACTTATGATTGAAAAAAAATATGTATGAAAAACATCTTGTTTTCAAATTTTGTTTAATTTTTTTTGTAAGGATATAAATATCTTTGGTTTACATACCATTACATACATATATAAAAGTATATGTGTATGTATATATTATTACTTAAATTCACAAGAATTGCTTCCTTTTTTGTCTTGATTTTATTTCGATTTTTATTCACGTTTATTTTGAAATTGTAAACATTTTTGTTTTATACCCTTTTTCATATGTGAAAAAGTTAATTTTATCAATTAGTAAGAGAATAATAATAATTATTACTATTAGTTTTATAAGGACAAGACACTTTGATTATATTTGAAGTATTTAAAGAAATATTTAATCGAGTTTAATAAACAATAAAAATAATATTCAAAGAAAGTTTAAGATTCAGCAAGAGGAATAGTAAAATTGTGTGTCTAACTAAATATCAAAATCCTATCAAATTTATTTTCTTTATAAAAAAAATTACTCTTTAGAATATTTTTATATTGTATTCTACATTTTTTCTTATTCTTCATCTGCTTCACTTTTTTTTGCTATTGTTCTCTTTGGTATCTAAGGATTTAAGGATTAAATTACAACAAGTATTTTCCTAAATACTTATACACAAATACATATATATTTTTTGGTTGTAAATGGTGAGAGAAAATGTTTTGTCATTTGTATTGGTTTTAATATTATTTGTTTTTTTCTTTGCTTTCGTTTGCAAAATATTTCAATTTTCGTTTGTGTTTTGTTTTTGTTGTTATTATTGTTTAATTTATCTATGATTTTAATTTTGTTTTCTAAAACAAAAAAAAAAAGAAACTATAAATCTGTACAGATATATAATGAATTTTGTGCTACTTTGAATTCATTATAATTTGTAGATGATATTGAAAATCTTATAGATTTTTGTTTGTTGTTATTTCTAATTAAATCTTTCTTTTAATTTGCACTTTATTTTTGTATTTTACTCTATTATTTCTATTTGTCTGTCGGTTTGGTTTTTTATTTTCCTTGTTTTCTTGCTCCAATTTGTGTTTTCACACATAATTTTTATCAAATGAATTCCAAATTGTTTGTTTATTTATTTGATGTTAGTTTTATTTGCTGTTGTTGTGACTGGTGTTTAAATGAAATGAATTTTAAATTTCCAAAGACATCAACAGCAACAATCATTTAGTTAAACTCATCATCATCAATTCGAATATGCAAAATATTTATTACCCTTCAATGTATTTTAAATGCTTCAAAAAGATTAGAAATTCTTTGAAATATTTAAAATATAATTTCGATTGTATTTAAAGGAATGAATATTTGTGTATGTACAGAAAGGGTAATTTTATTCTATGAATTTGAAATTTAATTAAGAAAAACATAAACAACATGAGATGAGTTGTAATGAATGATTTAAATTTTTTCTTTTTTAATTAAAAAAAAATTCATAAAAGTTTTATAGTTGATAATACAAAAATTCCATTACTCTTAAGGAAGTGTAAAACTCTCTCTCTCTCTAACACTCTAACATTCCTTTTACTGAGTGATAACTCACTTATTTGGCAAATATTAAAGTATACTTTACGGCAACTTTATTAAATACATTATTGCAAAATGATTATGATTAAACTTTTCAAATACGGCAAAAGTCTTTGCATCACATGTGGCGAATTAAAGGGCACATTGTAATCACAATAAGTGTTGTTTTTTTTATTTTAACAAGAACAAGATCGGCATTTTATTTTAATTTATTTTGTTTATTTATGTAAGATTTTGTTTGTTTTAAAAATTTCTTGTTTTGAAATTGCATAATAAATATTTATAAATACTGTTCGTTTGTATAATTTATAAATAATATATATGTAAGGCAGTATGTGTGTTGATATGTATTTTAAGATTAGCTTGAGAGATTTTAAAATTAATGGTGGAAATTTGTTAAAAATTTAAATCAAGTGTTTTAAATTAATTTATAGATTTTTTTTGTCTCCCATGATTTGATGATAAAATTTAAGCTTATTTTTTATAATAGACAATGACTCATGAAATTCGTCATTAAGTTTAAGATTTTTTAATTCATTTTTTATAAACAAATAAAAATCCAACAGTAACAGTAGTAACAGTTATATAATAATACACATATAAACTTAAAAAACTCACACTCTGAATAAAACGTTATTTCTGTTGTTCCGATTTGAACAATTTCCCAATTCGTACCGGTATGGGGAACATACAACTCTATTGGATTTAATTCAATTTCTTTGACATTGACAAAATTTTAAACGATTTCAATTTGAATTATGTTTTTTTGAACCGATTTTCCTTGTTTTGCATAGAAAAGTTCGTTGGGTAATAATAAATAATTTGAAACTTAGACAATTAGAAAATTATTAGAAAGAGAGTCGGTCAACAAGAAATCAACGTAACAGAAAGGCATGGAAGAGGATCATAACCTTTTTAATGCCATAAAATGTGAGACAGACCTAACAATCAATTTCTTTCAGTTCTTATAAAATAAGAATGTTGCAACATTTAAAATTTTTATTCCTGTTTCTAAAGAAGTTTATATATTGAAATAGGAAGCGTACAATAAAAGCAGTAATAATATTTAATTTAAATATATTTTCTCCTTAAATTCCATTTTTATTTTTTTGTTTTTGTTTTGTTATATTTGCTTTTTCTTTAAAGCAAATTGTATTAAATTGCTGTGATGTCACTAACAAATGTCTGACATTTATGTAGTGATTATTTACATATAAATGTAAGTATGTATTGTACATTTACACAGATTCATACAACTACAAATCCAACAAATATAACTAACTATATACGATATCTTCTACATGTTAAATTGCCTTCTCTGTAGAGGGACATCAAGACAAAACGTTACTACACTTTTAAACAGGCTCTCAGCTAGTCATTCAGGCCGACAGATTGAAGGAAAAAGAGAGAGAGGGGGAGTGAATCACAAAAATAGAATACGAAGTACAGTCTTATTAACATTGGTATGAGTGTTTTTTTTTTTGTTTTTGCAAATAAAACATTGTCACAGTTTTAGACATAATAGTTTCTATACTAAAAACATTTTTGTTGTCAGCAACTTTAATGCCATTGCTAGCACTATCTCCAACATTATTGCCGTCATCGTCATCCTCATCATCATCATCATCAGCAACATCTGCTTTGGCGGTCGTCAAGGCAATTGTAGGTAATGATTTTCTAAATGTTATACGAATATAAATGTTTTACTACCATTAAGGGGAGAACGTAGAAAAAACTATCACTCAAAAAAAGCCCAACAGTTCTATGGCAGATAATTTTATACGATTTTGAAAGTAGTGAAATGTTTGTGAATAATAAGTTCAGCATTCCATTAAAAAAATTTCTTAACTATTTGCAAAACTGTTGGTTCACAGTTTACTTCAACTAAATTTTCTTAACGCAGGATTTTAACCTCGTTTTCCATAAAATATACAATTTCATTCGTGTGGGTGAATGTGTGTGCTTTTTTAACATAACTTTTATTTTTGCCTCAATTTTCTTTGCATAATTAAAGCTTTAAAAAATAAATATTTTTTTTTGTTTTATTTCATGTTTCGTATGTTATTTTTTAACTCTCGTTTCATTGTATTTTAATTTATTTATTTCCTGTGGTGCTTTAAACACAAAACACTAAAATTGCTGTAGTTGTTTGGTGTTACCAATTTTTGTGTTTTTGTTTTTTTTACACACTTAAAACATAAAACAAAAGTATATAAAAATGTTCTCACATAAATATATGTATGCTATATATACGTATGTATATATGTATGTGTGAGTGTAAATATGTATATATTTGACAATGATGGATTTGTAAGTAATAAATATTAAATGAGTTTATATGGTTCAATGTTTAACATTATTTTATTTTAATATTTTCCTATGCTGATTTTTACCTCAACAAAAATATTTTTAAGTTGCTTTTGCTGCTGCTGATGTTTTTGCAAATACAACAAACCATTATTTATATTCAATACTCTTACAAGCACATGTACACTGAAATGATTTAATAATGTCTGTTGTATTGGTTTCGAATAAAGAATATTGTTTATTTATATATGTGTGTATATAATATATAGGAAAGCTTATTATTCTCGAGAATATTTACAGTTACTCTAAAATGTTAAAATATTGTAACAAAAAATAATATTAATTCATATACAAAACCTCACCAACACTCACATGTACGCTCACTAATTATTATCACTTCTGTTAAATATTGTGATATGACACACAGTCATAAAAAATTTTTCAATGATTTATGATACTAAAACACATTTTTACTTACAAAAGGATATGAAAATGTGCTCCTTTCTCCTCTCTCTCTTTCTCACGATTCTATTTGCTGCTGCAGCCAAAATGCCCCAAAAATTAAAAGACAAAAAAATTAAAATTTTTTGTTTAACTGAACATCTCTTTAATTTATGATATAAACGACAAAAAAAAAATATGTGAACCAATTTGTTTAAAAAAAGAGCAAAAAATAGATGTACAAATATTTTGTTGCTGTTGTAAAATGTTTTGTGGTCCTTTTCTCCCATTTTTGTTTTGAAAAATAATGTTTAATCGTGAAAAAAAACATCTTGATGTGTTTTATTTTTTATTTCCCTTCATTTACTCTGTCGGTTGGATGGTCGGTTAGTTGTTGGTCATTTCTTCTGTCTGTCTATTCGTCTGGCTGTTTGTTTGTACACGTACTAAATGTAATAGAATTTTGAAATTTGTATATGAGAATTTTAAAGTTTATTATTTTTACTTTATTCTTTATATGTTTGTGTTGTTGTTATTGGGTTTATTTTTGTTTTGTTTTGTTTGTGGTTTAGTAAACTTCAAATAAAAAGGACGAACTTCTCAAGCTCATTTTTCTTTATTTCTTTTCCTTCTTTAACATTTATTCACTGTGCTTTTTTCGTTTATACACTTGAGGCTAAAACGATGAAGAACAAAAAACTGAAATGAACGTATGTTTGTTTCATGGGAGAAGATTTCTCTAAGCAAAAGGAACAGAAACACTAAAAGACATTGAAATTTGTTTTAACAAAAAAAAAAAAATATTTAAATAAATTTTAAGCTGTTTTAAGCTGTAAATAGTAAAAGTCGACTTGGAAGCTATTGAGATTGATTTATGTAATAGAAAATTATATTTCAGTTATCACAGTTTTTTTTTTTAAATCTTTCTCCTCAAAGGATTTTATATAACTGATGTATGAAGGATGATATGTTGAGTTTGGTGAATAGCAATATCGTATTTCTACTACCAAGGATTAAATGGTAGATGATCAGTAGAGTTTAGTACTTGTGTGAATCGACGTTTTATGTGTTTAAACTGAAACTTGTA
The DNA here is from genome assembly GCA_004302925.2 of Cochliomyia hominivorax. NCBI lineage: Eukaryota > Metazoa > Arthropoda > Insecta > Diptera > Calliphoridae > Cochliomyia > Cochliomyia hominivorax. Next base: position 58,029,777 of record PYHX02000158.1, read on the forward strand.
TTTGATGTTTCAATTAGACTTATATGTTCGATGTTTAATTGTTTGGCATTGGAACAAATAACTGTTAAACATTGTTCGAATATTAAGTTGTAACTTACAATTAACATGGTGCTTTTTTAAGTGGACTATGCTTTAACACAGAAGAAAGTTTATGATATTTATCTGAAATGATTAAGAAGTGGTCTAGATCGACTAGTTTTACTTCCCCATAATGTAGCAGTTCTGTACGAAAAGTGCGCTATCTTTTATTTAGCTTCAGTCCTGGTTACATTCTTCAGACAACTTTATAATTCACTTTAAATAAATGATTGCCAATTGTAGAGTGTTTTACAATGAGACCAGAAAATGTAAATATTGCAGTTATAATCCATCCTAAACATACAATTGACAACATGTCGTCTCTTTAAAAACATCATCATTCTGAGAATCGAAGAAAAATTGAGAATTTTCCTTTGAAGTTTGTAAAAAAGAACAATAGAAAAATGTCAAAACTGACATAAAGAAATGCAAAATAGCTGAAAATCCCTCAATACATAAAGTGAAACCATATTATATTACCAGAAAGACAGTAGCAACCATTTAAGCTATAATATATATGTATGTATATATATGTATGTATATATATGTATGTATATATATGTATGTATATATATGTATGTATATATATGTATGTATATATATGTATGTATATATATGTATGTATATATATGTATGTATATATATGTATGTATATATATGTATGTATATATATGTATGTATATATATGTATGTATATATATATGTATGTATATATATGTATGTATATATATGTATGTATATATATGTATGTATATATATGTATGTATATATATGTATGTATATATATATGTATATATATGTATGTATATATATGTATGTATATATATGTATGTATATATATGTATGTATATACATGTATGTATATATATGTATGTATATATATGTATGTATATATATGTATGTATATATATGTATGTATATATATGTATGTATATATATGTATGTATATATATGTATGTATATATATGTATGTATATATATGTATGTATATTTATGTACATATATATTATATATATATATTATATATATATATATATATATATATATATATATATATATATATATATATATATATATATATATATATATATATATATATATATATATATATATATATATATATATATATATATACATTTCGTTTCGTAACTTTCGAAGTTTAACTAAGTTAAAATTTCAAAATTATGCAAAAATTATTTAAGCTTAAATGGTTCTTGTTATTGTTGTTTTTCTGGTAATTTTTCTCTTCCTGCTTGGGTTATACTTATTTTTCTATGTGTTGTTTCATCTAATTGCCAGGAATATTTAAGTGAAAGTAAGCATTTTGTTTTCCTACCGAACAGAGGCAGACCATTATTAGGAACTCTTACTTTGCATGTTTTTAGTTGCCGTATAATTTCTCTCTTTTTATTCTCCTTCTACTTACAATTTTGTTGTTGTTGTTTTTCTTTTCTACATCACATACATATTTACACAATGCTTACTTTTTCAGTTGCGTCAATTCGGTCGGGCATATTGAAAATTTCTTGGAATCTTACCAAGTGTTGGTCTTTAGCTTTAGGGTCAAATTGTATTATTACATAATAGTGGTTTTAGAAAATAAAAATAAAGTAAATATTTATTGCAGATTTTAAGTAAACATTATAAAACTTAAAGTATGATTTTCTTTTAAAATTTTCAAATGGAAGGAGGAAAATTTTACAAACTAAAATAAGAAGAAAATGAAAGAAATAAACAAAATTTAATTGTCACTGAGTTAAAATAAAAAATAAATGATGAAAGAAGGTAAAAAACATGAATTTCAATTAATTAACAACAAGAAAAATTATGAAACCTTTTTTTTAATTAAAGAATGTTGTAGATTTTTCTTTGTATTTTTACATAGCGTACTTTTAGGGCTTTATATTTATTATATTAGTACGCATATCTTGGGCCAGTATAAAATATTATCGTATTATATTTTTTATGTTTTTCTAAAACTACTTAAAATTATTTATTTGTTTAAAAACACGTGATTATTTTTAATGTTATACTTTAAGTTTTATAATTTTAATATGTCCTACATTTCATTATAGTTTTTAGTATTCGAAAATTATTATATTATAAAATATTATATTATATTATTATATATTATATTATATTATATTATATTATATTATATTATATTATATTATATATATATATTATATTATATTATATTATATTATATTTATATTATATTATATTATATATATTATATTATATTATATTATATTATTATATTATATTATATTATATTATATTATATTATATTATATTATATTATATTATATTATATTATATTATATTATATTATATTATATTATATTATATTATATTATATTATATTAATTATATTATATTATATTATATTATATTATATTATATTATATTATATTATATTATATTATATTATATTATATTATATTATATTATATTATATTATATTATATTATATTATATTATATTATATTATATTATATTATATTATATTATATTATATTATATTATATTATATTATATTATATTATATTATATTATATTATATTATATTATATTATATTATATTATATTATATTATATTATATTATATTATATTATATTATATTATATTATATTATATTATATTATATTATATTATATTATATTATATTATATTATATTATATTATATTATATTATATTATATTATATTATATTATATTATATTATATTATATTATATTATATTATATTATATTATATTATATTATATTATATTATATTATATTATATTATATTATATTATATTATATTATATTATATTATATTATATTATATTATATTATATTATATTATATTATATTATATTATATTATATTATATTATATTATATTATATTATATTATATTATATTATATTATATTATATTATATTATATTATATTATATTATATTATATTATATTATATTATATTATATTATATTATATTATATTATATTATATTATATTATATTATATTATATTATATTATATTATATTATATTATATTATATTATATTATATTATATTATATTATATTATATATATTATATTATTATTATATTATATTATATTATATTATATTATATTATATTATATTATATTATATATAATTTATATTATATTATATTATATTATATTATATTATATTATAATTATATTATATTATATTAATATTATATTATATTATATTATAATTATATTATTTATATTATATTATATTTATATTTTTTTTTGTATATGAGTTTCCCGTTTTGGTGTTCCCACAGTAAAAATTCTCTTCTCAGGGCAACAAAAAGAAAAAAAAACGAAAACCTAAGAAAAAGATTGTCAAAGTCTCTTTACAAGCTCTAGGGTCACAGAACAGAAAATAATATATTATATTTTACATCTACATGTACATTATATACAGATATAATTATCTTATATATAATTATTATAATTATGATATACAGAATAATTATCTTATTTTAATATTTAAGTGAAAATTAATAACAATAATGCGGATATTTAAAGGAATTATGTATTTAAATTTATATAATTTATGGAGTAACAGCACATTTCACTTGATGGCAAGAAGGTTCTTCATTTTCGTTTTGAATATCTAAATCTGGATTCAAATAACTGTTAAAGTTAAAATCAAATTGGAATGACAAACTTCAGATTCGTAATTATCTGGCGAAAAAGAAATCATTTGAGTGTTAAATTATTTAATAATTTAATTAAATATTTAAAAGTTTGCTTAACACGTTTAAAACCCTAAACATTTCTGAAACTTTTGAATTGATTATTTTGCATTTTCAATGTTATGTAACAAATATCCAGCACATTCGTAAAAAGAACAATAATTAAAAACATACACCCAAATAAATGTGACAGTTAAAGTAAACAAAGTGTTAAAATCCCATCGAAAATAACAGAAAATATTCATTCAGATCGACAAACTCTTAGGACACATTTGATATCAATATTTTCAAAAACAATATTTAATATTGTCTGACTTTTCACCTTTTTCACAAAATGTGGCTGTGAATATTCTTATAGCAATTATAGCTGTCACGAGAAGAAAGAAGGTTTTGGCACGAACAAGGTGTTCACACTATCAAAAGGTGGTGTTGAAAAAAGGTCCAGTGTTTTAAGTATTAGATAGGCTTTGAGTCCGCAAGGTTACAAATAGGTATTATATTATGAAAAATTTAAATTGTATCCATTCAATTGGTATCTATTTAGATATGTTTTTCTGAGTGTGAATTCGTTCGTTTTATTATTGTTTTCTTTTTAAATTTGTTCTGGTTGCTAAAAAGGAACCCAATTTTTATGGTTATTTAATATTTTTTTATTGTTGTTGGTATTGTTGTATCTGTTGTTTTAGGACTTAACGGTATTGAAGTAACATTATACTTTAGGTATTTTAGTATCCTCTATTCATCATCTGATGTGTTTTATACGGCTTTTGTTCTCGTTTTTTTTTTCTATTCTATTATGTCTGCTATTTGTGATTATTTATATTATTTTTAGTTTTTTTTCTTGGGGATCATTTTTCAAAAAAAAAAAAAAAAAAAAAAAAAAAATGTTATTTTTGCTGCTTTAGAACATACAAATTCTATAAATATGTAAATAATGGTTCTTATTCTATATAGAACATAAGAATATTTGGTTTAAATATAAAATAAATTTTATACAATTATTTGGAGTTGTTGTAGCTAATAAATTTCGCTTTAATTATACATTTTTTATAGTTTGGGTAAAGCAGGAAACTGTTGATCATGAAGGGGGGGGGGTGTTTCTTTCGAAAGGAAACAAAAACTATTTAAAATAAATATTTTGTTGTACCCATTTTTTGGAATAATTCTAAAACTATGAACTATGAAAAAAGTGGACTCAAAATTTTTAGGAAATTTCCAGGTATTTTAAAGTTTATGTGTGTGAGTGTGTGAATTGTTAATTCCCTGTCAATGTCAAATGATTTTTAATTTAAACAGATTTTGGTTTTGTTGTTATTTTTTATTTCAATATTATTTTATTTTAATTTCAACTCATTTGCTTTACAAATTCATTTTCAGAAATAAATTTAAATTTTTCATTTTTTCTTTCGTCGTTTGGTTTGTTTTGGTTTCATAAACATCATAATGGTTGGGTGTTTTTTGAAAATTTTTATTTTTCTTGGTTTTCCCTTATTTAACAGAAAATCTTTTCCCTGTATATATTTGTGTATCTATGTATGTATGTATGTATGTATGTATGTATGTATGTATGTATGTATGTATGTATGTATCTATGTATGTATGTATGTATGTATGTATGTATGTATGTATGTATGTATGTATGTATGTATGAATGTATCTATGTATGTATGTATGTATGTATGTATGTATGTATGTTATTATTGTAATTATTTGTAAACAAATGAGAAAAAATAGATTTTTTTGTAGTTGTTTTTATTGGTGCTGTTATTTTTTTTTATTCCCTTAAAAGAAAAAGTGATGAAATAAAAAACTATATTTTTTTTTGTAAATAAGAACTTTTTCCTTTTTTATTTTGATATTTTCCATTATTTTCATTTAAATTCCTTTTACTAAATGCATAAGTACACTAAAACCAACAACAACAAAATTGATATAATTTCATTACAAATTTTCCCCTTTGTAAATTTTCGTAAATTTATATTTTAGTTTCGGCAAAAACAGAGATTGAAACAAATGATAGTGAATTACAAAACTTGTTGACTAAATATTCATTCACTAATTGATGTAGTTGCCTGTGTAAATGTAAATCTGTGTGGGAGAATAATTTTTTTCTTATAGTATGTATTATCTGTGTGTGTGTGTGTGTGTTTGTGTTTGTGTTTGTGTTTGTGTCAGTGATTGTTCGTTAGGACGAAAAGCTTGACCAAATCCCATCTAACATTATTGTTGTTTTGATAATGAAAACAAGTAGCACAACGAGTTAAACAATTTAGTTAAATGGCTTCTTGTACTCTAATGATATTTATTTAGAAGTTATTATTATTTTATTTTATTTTTTATTTTTTTTTATTTTTTTTTTTTTTTTTTTTTTTTTGTTGGAAAATTTAAACTCAAATAATCAATAACTTAAAGAAAAATATATATATATTTTGATATATAGAATAGATAAAAAATGTATATTTTTAATATAGTGTATAAGTCTTGATAATTCCGAGATCAAATCCTTTTAAGAGGTAATTTAATGACAAATTAATTATTTTCAAATATTTTCTAATTTTTTATCGCCGATATTTTTTACATTTTTATATTATTGGAATTTTTAAATTATTTTTAAATCAACGGACTTTAATTACGAAAATTGTAAATATCACCCTCTTTTACACATTAAAATCATTATATTCATTTTTTTCCAGTCGGTTAACCGGTTTTAATTAAAGGCATTTTCAGCTGCATTTTTGCGAATTCCGCCATAAACGAGAATATATAAAATTTTTCATTCTTCGTGTAACACGAGCACAGTACCGTATGTATTATTAGACATCATATTCTGAGTCGATTTTTCTATGTCCGTCGGTTTTAGACATTATCACATCTAAAATAAATAAAATGAGTTTCTGCAAGATGTTTTATCCATTATCCTGCAATATCCATTTTTTAAAAATAAAAATGTATTGTCCTATAACTTAGACAAATTCAGTAACTAAGGAATGAGTTATTGTAGATGTACAAAAATAACCGATTTAAATAAAACCATGGTATCTTGACACATTATATTAAATACGATATCAAAAGTACATTAATTGCAAGCATAATTTACATGCGCATTTAAACTCTGATGGAATCATTATTTAATCTTCATGCCATTTCACGATATGGGTTTTTAGTGGTTTGTCAAAATTTCTTAAATTATTTTTTCTATAAATTTACAATAATCAAATAAAAACCGGTTAACCTGGTTTTTGATATAAAATCGTTTTCAAATACGATTTTTTTTAAAAGTCCATTTTTCGAATAACTCGCAAACCGTGTTTTTTTAGTTCAATCACAATCACGATTTTTTTTAAAAGTCCATTTTTCGAATAACTCGCAAACCGTGTTTTTTTAGTTCAATCACAATCACTAGTTTTAATTACTCTGCACAAGTTTCAATACGTTGATTAGGCTCAACAATAAATCTCTTTTTACAGTTAAAATTACTTTTTATGTGGTAGAAAGTATGAAAAGAAAACGTAAAAAAAGGATTCTACTGGTACAATATTAAGTCTGAATATATATAGAGCAATTAGCAATTTAACATTTACCAAAACCACAATCATGTTGGTTAGTGAAGAAAAAAAGAAATCACAAAAATTTCACAAAAAAAAAACGCTACTTTGTGATTATTTTATTATTCATTCTTTGTAATGCTGCGTTTTAGTTCATTCATTTCACTTCAATTTCTCTTCAACAATTGAACAAATTTGTAACAAAGGAACCAAAGAAACAGAGACAGAGAAGAAAGATAATAAAAAAACGTAAAATTAATTTATTGAATTAAATTTTTATTTTCTTGAATTACTTCTGTGACATTAGTGTATGAACGAAAGCAAAAAGGAATGTTTCGTTTTTTATTATTTTTCCTCTTTTTAATTTTCTCGTTCTTTTGCTGCTGCTGCTCACAAGTCATTTGGTCTTTGGTCCAAATGGGCCTTGAGACAAGATACAAGTAGTTTTCGTGAAATTTGGTTTAAATTTTATTTCATTTTTTCCTTCATTCTTGTTTTTTATTCAAAATCTTGAGGGAATTTCTTAGCAAATATTTGTGGTGACAATGTTTGTAAGCCGGATATACATAAATTTCATTTGGTATTTTATGAATATATATATATATATATATATATATATATATATATATATATATATATATATATATATATATATATATATATATATATATATATATATATATATATATATATATATATATATATATATATATATATATATATATATATATATATATATTGACAATGTCCTTGTAATGTGTTGAAAAAGTTGCAATCCCCAAATGTTGCTCAACACCAAACCAAATAAATCAAGTGACCGAATGAACACCAACAACGGAGAGAAACCAACACAATCGAAAATGGAATAAAGACAATAACTAAAGGAAGTTGAAAAAAAACAAATGTATAAAATAAAGAAAACATTGGACTACAATTAACGAACCACCAAATAATGAATGAAAATAATACAAAAATTGAAATTGTGGAAAATACAAATGAAAATGATAAAAATTAGGTAAAACAAACGAGAAAAAGAAGATAAAATTTTAAATTAAAGATTTTGAATTCAGCTCAAAATTTTAGATTCCTTTAGGTTTGCTTAGGAAAATGTACGTTTTTAAAAGCTTTTTTATACGGAAGCTTTGGTTATAAATGACACAACATCTTATTCACCGCTAATTTTTTAAGATCCATAACTTCCCCGAATTCATAATTTTTTCTCCCTTAAATATGTTTTAAAAATTTAGTTTCCATTGTATTTTTCAATTTTGTTAATTTTTCTTTTTCTTATTATGTTAATGTTGTTAAATATTTTTATTCGTTTTGTATTATTTATTTGTTAATCTCATCCTTATTAAATTTTATTTCATTTCTCCTCTACAGTCTTCCATTGTATGTTTACCATTTGAATCTGCATCTTGAATCGGTTTTCATAAATTTTTTATATTCCATTCTTATGATATTTAACTTTTTTATCATCTCTTAATACTGATATTATGAAATTTATTAAAAAAATCCCATTTTATGACAAATTATTTCAATTTTTTTGGCTTAAAAATGGTACCTTTTTCTGTGGCAGACATATTTCCAGGAACTCCTGTTATTGTTGAAGAAATAATAAAATAAAATAAAATAAAAGTGTATTATATTAACAACAACATTATTTGTCGGTTGTTAACATTTTTATAAATCATGGCTTAATTTAAGTGTGGTAAGATGATGATTTCAGTAGAAAATTTGTATGATTTTTAATGAAGAATCTTAGCAGGGCAATTTTAAGATTTTTTGGTTTACAATTTATTTAAAAATCTTTATGCTAAAAGCATAAAATTTTTTTAATGTTGAATTATAATTACGAATTTAAAAATGTTAACAGTAAAATAAACGAAAAAAAATAAGAGTTTAAAGATTTTAAAACTTTTTTAAACATTTTTTAATCTAATTTGCTCAACTTTTTATATCCTTAATTTAAAAACATAAACGTCCATCACATTTCAAAAAGTCTAAATATCTAACTTTTAATTATAAAATGAATTATAAATGTGTTTTTTCCTTATGCTAAAGAATTTTGTTCATTCTGACAATTCTTTTCTGTTTTCTTTCCTTAAAAATGATGTGTGTGTGAAGTTAAATTCGAATTTAACTAGCAAAGACAAAAACCAACAATGTTAACAGAACCGTTAACAGAGTGATGTTACCTGTAAAGTTAAATTCGAATTTAGCAAAGAATAAATTTCTGTGATTTTCTTCATTTTTTTTAAAGTTCTTAAATGTAAGACAAATATTTTAAAAGTCAAAATAATAAATTAATAGATTTTCCGAATTAAGTGTGAGTTTTGGTCATTATGACCAAACAAAGAGGTGACATCCAATAATACCACAAGGAAAGGGAGAAGATATGTGAAATATCTGAATTGAGTCTGTGAGTTTTAAAAAGAAAATAAAAGTCTCAACTTAGATTATGGAGGGATCTATCCAGGATTTTAGCCATTATGGCCAAAAATCAGGTGGTTATTCTTTTTGAATAACCACCTGGTGAAACATTTTTTGATGTCTAAAATAGCAAATTTTCCCGAACGAAAACCATAAAGTACAGAATGTAATGGTGTCATCAAATCAGATACCAAATAACGCCGCTTGATTTCTGCACTTCATCCTTGGACAATTTTCGGGCATAAGCTTTATCTACCAATGCATCAATTTGTTGAGAAATTATCGGTATATGATCAGGATTTAACTTTTTTCATTGCCATTGGAAAAATGTTTGGAACTTTTATCTTGTCTTCCTTCCATAGCAATTCAGTTTTAATTCTCTCTTCAATCAACACGTTTAGTTGTTGTTTCAAATAACATTTTCTTAAGACATATATTCAGATATGATGTTATTTAGTTTTTCCATTTCATAGTCGCAGGAACAGTGTTCGGTCTTATGATGTCCGAGTGACTTTTCAATAGTTAAATTACTGCCTCCATGAACAACACACCCAATCGTGTTTTAAAAGCGTAAAGCTCGTTTCTGTTACCATCAACTGTCTTTAGAGACAGTATTTTTGTCAGTATTTTTGGACAAGCATCGATATAGCTTGATATCATTTGATGACACTTCTTAAATTAAAAAGTTCAAACCTTTTTGAATTTTCATTACGACCTGAGATGCAAACATTAGCTTCCATTGATTTTCCTCAGTGTGATTAGTTTCTGACTTCTATTTTACACAAAGGCTGTTAATGTTACCTTCTAATCCAAGCTCATCGCATATAAGGGTAACGTTTTCAGCTGTGAAATCTTATCACACGCATCAAACAAATGATTTTTATTGCAAATAACATATAGTTTTTTCTTTTCTATTGGATTTTCGAGTTAATGTTCGTAAACATTACCCGTTGATTTGTATGAAGTAATTGATGGCGAAACTTTTGTCACTGCCTTAGCAATGTCAAATAACCATTTTGAAAGTAAGGATATATCAGCATCTCTACATGTAGTATACACGAAACAATTAAGTTTTGTCTGTGCTGGCAACTTGTCCACCAGTTCCTGAAGAAATTGCGGATTATTTAAATGAGAATCTAAAACAGAAGCTTCGAGAGTAGATCAAATATTCCGAACAGAAATGGCGTAGCTTACAGGCGTGTCTAGTTTATTTGTTTTTAGAACTGCTTCCGATCTTATTTTTGTGTGTGTAATTTCTAGGCGACCAAACATCATCTTAAGTGTTCGAATTACTTCCGTTACATTCTTTGGCAATTATAGATGACAGATTACAGCATCAAAAGCTTTACTTATCAAACATTTTTGTGAGCGTTTACTGCTATCCAGTAAACGAAGGTAAATCTACCGATTTACTGGAGAAAAATTGCAGTCTTGCGTGCTGCAATTTGAGTCTTTGGTAAATTGAACGCATCTTCTTGAGGACCGTTTCTTGAAGTAGCGCATTCATTTTTGAATTAGAAGAATTTTAAATTGAATTTCTATGTTGTTTTTGTTCATAGTTTTGAAATTTTGAAACCCATTCATTAGTATGAGCAATACGTCGCTACGAATACTTTCTTCATTTTCCATCGACTTTGCTAAAATTTTCAATTTTCTTTCTAGAAATCGGATCTCTAAAGCTTTTTCTTCCTCTTGACGTTGCAGTTCTAAATTTAGTAGTCGTTGTTATGAAGATGATGCAGAGCATATTGATGAAGCAACAGTGTCAGTGTCACGGTTTTCCACAGAATCGGTCACACCAGCACACATGTGAAGTGATATTACACATCACATTTATCGCATTGTACCATCATTGCATTGTATCTACAGCGTTACAACTGTTTAATAATATTCTTTGGCGGTGTCCGGAACGTTATTAAATCTATTAAATTTGAAGAATGTTGTAAATGAAACTCTTTTTGAGAGTAAATTCTTTCAATTTAAAGTTTGAGGATTTATTTAGAAAATTAACTTCCAACTTAATAGTTTTTTTCTTTTAATAAGATTTTTTCACACAAATTATTTTAAAAACAATCCGTGTTGTGGTATTATTTTCAAAGCTAAACAGATAAAATATATTTTTTAATAATTAAAAATAAAAGAAATAAGTAAACAAGTATTTGTAACACCCAGTATTATCTCACATATGTTTTGTGACTGATTTTAGGTTTTTATTTCTTACGTTTTTTCATTTCCAACTCAATTCAATATAAATACGTTTACTACTACATGACAAATTGAATTCAATTTAGTTGCAAAAGTCTTTGACATCTATTTTTTTAATGTAAATACATTTGAATGGATTAATATTATTTCTTTAATGAGAATTTACATTTTATTATAATGAAATATTATTTTATAAAAAAAAATTAAGTGTAAAATTTTAGGTCCTTCATTAATTGATTCATATAACAGCAAACATATGTGTATGAAGTTAAATTTGAATTTAATTAGCAAAGACAAAAACCAACAATGTTAACAGAGCCGTTAACAGAGTGCTGTTTACTGTGAAGATAAATTTAAATTTAACAATGAATAAATTTCTGTGATTTTCTTTTTTCAAAAGTTCTTGAATATCGGACTAAGTTTTTTTTTTTTAAGTAAAAATACCAAATTAATAGATTTTCCGAATTAAGTGTGAGTTTTTGAATCATTTTCAAAACCCTTACTTTGTGTATATAAAACTAGTGGGAGGTAAATCAAGGATTTTGGTCGTTGTGGACAAATAAAGTGGTGGCATCAAGCGAGACCACATGGAAAGGGAGGCCAAGGGTCTCTGCTATCTGAATTTTCAAAATTCGATTTCCCACATCTCGGGCTGAACCTGGACGTAGAAACTACGTAGATTTTTGGAATCTAGTAGTCCTAGGCTAGTGCCACTATCCCGCTTCCCCGATTCACGTCTGCTCTAAATATTGTTTTTTGACAATTCAAAATTTCGATTTTTGGTCAGAAAAAATGTTATCTTTTGTAAAGTTTTATTTGTTGAATATTTTCTATTATTTTTATACCCTCCACCACTGCAAGAGGTGATGAGGGTATATTAAGTTTGTCTTTCCGTGTGTAACGCCAAGAAGAATTCATCTCAGAGCCTACAATGTATATATATTATTGCATTAAATCAAAAACTGATTCGATTTAGCTATATCCGTCTGTTTGTTGGAAACATTCTCACTCCTAGAATAATTGTTCGAATTCAATGAAATTAGGCCACATCGTTTGTTGTTGTCCTATCCAGTTTACTATTTAAAACCAGCTATACCGTTTTATAAGCAAGGAAGTTATGGACCGATATCTTAATCAACTCAAAGAATTCTTCTAATTTCTTCTAAAAATGTAATTGGACTTAAACTAAAAATTAATTTTAGCATACCATTGTACGTGCTCCATAATCTTGCAAAAGATCATGAAAATTTGATTAACAGTGAAAAAGTTATAGGCTGTAACATACAAAATTTTGATACATCCCAAACTCTGTGTTTCATATGGGCCGCAATTTTTAAGATAATTTACTGAAATTTGTCATATATACTTGTTTTGATACAATAATAAATCCAAAGAAGTCATATTGTTCTGGGATCATTAATTGACCCAGCGCCCATATAAGGCTCCTTCCCGAAATATGATTTATAGCTTATAAAACTCTTAAGTTTGAACCAATTTTTCTGAAAATTGGCGCAATTAATTTTTTAACTATTCTAAATATATGTTAGAAATTTTATTAACATATATTGATATAGCTGCCATATAACGACCCTTACCGGGAAACGGGTATTCGGCAAAGCCGAATACAGCATTCTTACCTGTTTAAATGTTTTATTTAAAAATAATTTTGGTTTGTGTTATTTTTATTAAAAAGAAAATTTTATATTTTTAACCGGTTAACAGAGGTGTGGAACGTATTAAAATTTGTGTGGGACATATTTAACTGTAAAATTCCAAAATTATTTCAGATATCACACAAGGTGCGCTCCATTTGGAGAACCTCTATGATATAAAAAATAAATTTCATCTTAATTTTAAAATTATATTGATGACAAACTTATCCGTATGATTCTAATGAATTAATATAAGAAATTAATGTGGATGTCGAACCAAAACACACGATGCGTATTGACCACACTTGAAATGACCATTTGGTTAGTTCGTTACTAAATTTCTTACTGACCCGTTTTGCTAAAATTTGAGTACAACTCTCTTGAATCTGAGTGCTGATTATAAAAAGATTTTAAAGTGTACAAAATGCGACCAAAATTTTATGACGATAATTGAGAAAAACTGGCAAAGTCATCTCCAAATAGTTAGGTTTCAAAAAAAAAATAAAGAGATTTTGCTTAAAACAATATTAAAATTTTAAATTTAAAAATATTTTTTTTTTTAAATAATAATATTATGGTTCTGCATCTGACGTTCATAACCATGCTTTTATATTGACAATCATATTTTCTCAACATCTGGTAAATATTTCTTTATACTTTTGTTAAAATTTAACCAGAAAATAAAGAAATGAGTAAAAACAACCTTCAAAAATTTTAATTTTTTCCAAACTTTAGGTTCATAATATCGCTGTAGATTACATTTGAGAATTTTTTTTTTAGTTTTGGGTTTAAACCAAAAATTTCAAATGCAACGCAAGATTTTCGGTAAAAAATGTCAAATAAAACTTTTTCGAAAAACTTAAAGAAGAACAACACTTAAACCAAACTCTTATATAAGTAGAATAACAACAAAACACACACACATAACTTGGCGATAGTGCATTATTATGGAAATTCTCTAAACCAGATTATCTCTTAGAAATATCATTAATTGTAATATTTTCCCTTCGTTAAATACCAATTTACCCTAAATTTCATAATTTTTGTTGACACAATTCACCAGGAAAGAAAAACAACAACTTTTTTTTAATTTCTTAAAATATAATTTTAATGATTTTTGTTTTAATTTTAATTTTCTCTTCTTCTGTTTCATTTCAGGTAAGTGGCATGAATATTCCCTTAACAACTTGAAATTGAAATATTAATTATTTTCCACACATTTTCACAAAAAATTATACAAGAGAGAAATCTAAGAAAAGTCGTGAAAAATAAAGTTTTATTTTACTCAACATTTAGTTTTCAACAAATAATAAGTATTTCTCCCTATTTCTCTTGCTATCGTCAAGCCAATCGCTTTAAAACCACCAACCCAACCCACACATTAACACATATACATACATCATATGTTTCATATGTGATGATTTAAAAGTAGTTTTATTTGTCTGTCTATCTGTCTGTCTGCCTCAGTGTGTAAGTATGTAAGTGTTTTTATTTTTATAACATATAAAATGTTTTTTTCTTTAAGTTTTTTAAGAAGTCAAAGATTTTATATTTGTTTCTTTTTTTGTGCTGCTATTGTTGTTGTTGTTTTAATCCATGTTATAGATGTTGCATGTATGATGAAAGAAATAAAAATAAAAAAGTTCATAACTAAAGTTGAAATTTCTTGCAACAGTTTACGCATATGTAGTTGTTCTTGTTCTTATTGTGGTTGTTGTTGACGTTATATGATAAAGTGTCATTTCAACACATACTAAATAGATTTGAGATATAAGTATAACAAATAAAATAAAACAACAACAGCACCCTAAAATCCTTAAAAATAAAATTTCTTAAAAAAAAAAAACAAGGCGAAATATCAATTTTGTTGCAATTGTGTGTATGAGTGTGATTGTGTGTTTAATACATTTGAAATGTTTACAATTTTTCGCTGCAAAATCAAATAAGTAAACTAAAAGTAGTTTGTGTTAGAGTTTTAAAAAAGTTATCTTGTTTCATTCTCATTTTCACAAAAGGAAAACAAAAAAATAAAATAAAATAAATAAAATTATATTTGTTTCCTTCAAATACAGATTTAAGTTTTTAGTTTAAAGTTTTGCTTTCGTTTCGTTTAAATTTTTCTTTTTTGGTCATTGAATGAAAATTGTTTTATTTACAACGTTTTTGTGGGGTGCAAAATGATTTTATTCCATTCGTGGGTAAATTTGAATAAAAGCAACAAGTGTTTTATGACCCGTTTAGCAGTGTTTTTTTATATTTATTCTTCTTCTTCTTCTTGTTTTTCTCGTCCTTTATACACTAACACAGAGTGTTCTAGTTATATTTTTTTCATTTATTTTCATTCTCCTTCAAGAATAGCATCCTTGAAATGTTTCCAACACAATACTTTACTAGTGTATGCTGCCACTAAAATGCTACTGCTGCTTCTACAACAGCAATACACTAAGTGTGCAAGTAAATACTTACATTTTTACAAAACATACATATAACACACATACACACAGACTTTTATAATTCATTTCTCTTTCTGTAACCCAGTAAATTAAAAGGTTAAGTTTCCATTGGAATTTTTTTAATCGTCAAAATGAAAAGTTTAAATTGGATTTTCAAAGTTTTCAAATATAAAAAACAACTTTTTTCAAATCATTTGATATTGATTTGTTGTAGTATTAGACATTAGATAGTGTATTTATATAAAATAAAATATGCTATAATGGCATTATGAATCTAGAAAAATTCGAATGCGAAAAACAAATTTATTTAATGGTTAATGTTCATAAATTCACAAAATAATTATATTACAACAAACATAATTTCAAAATTTTGTCACTAAATTTCGATTTAAAAACTAAATACTTAAAAAAAAACTTACAAAAAGCAATCCAGGCGTTTATATATTAAAAAGTATTTTTATTCTAATCAGATCCCCACGGATGCAACCAAAAGTACTATTTGGACCAGTTTGTATTTTTACAACATTTGTATTAGATCCATACAATTCTTCTACTTAAGTTTGAAGAGAGTTTTGTGAAATGACTTAGAATGTTAAAAATAATAATTCAATATATTCAACCGTCTACACTTTGCTTGTTTGCTGGGTATCATTATATATTTATCTGTGGGGATATATGCAACTTAAGTATATGATTTACTTTGCATCAATGTCTCTATATTTTAGTGGCATAGAGAAGTATGTTAAGAATAAAACTAACATTTCAGTTATAAAATTCATTCACATTTACGCACAAAAAAATAATAATAATAAATTACTCATACCAACAACACAAAAATTTCTATTTCCATAACAAAAAATTTTGTTAAGATTTAAAAAAATCTTGTTCTCATTTTTTTCTTTTTCCATTCCAAATAGTAAAGATTAGTTAAGCGTTTTATTGTGACAAAATTTTTAAGTACAAAATATAACTTTTTTATTGCAACATATTTAAGTTAACAATTTTAGTTTGAAAAAAAAAAATTCATTTGAATTTAGTATAAATTTTTCTTACATCTTCATCATAAATTACTATTAAAAACATCAATGTCATACAGTCGCTCACTCACTCAAGCAGTCACTCATTTAATGTTTATTAAACTTCATAAATCTTAAAAAGAGAAATTTAAATTTCATTTTATTTTCACATTTTTTTCTTGAAGATTCATTTAAACTGTTCATTATTATGAGAATTTTCATACACAAAAATGATTCTCAAACTTAACATTGAACTGAAGTGTAATTCATACGATTTTTCTTTATTTTGAAGTTTCCAAAAACTAACATAAATGCTTTCGATACGTAAAATCTGTAAGAAAAACTTTTATTATATTTTTTTTTTTAAGTTTTCCTCCTTTTTTTTTAAACTTCGATATTGTAAAAGTGTTAAGGAAAAGTGAGTGAATGTGAGAAAAAGATATATATAAAAAGGAATTGGCAACATTTTATTGAAATATCAAGATTTATAGTGAATCCTCCAAACATAAAACATGATAGTGAATATTTTCACAAAAAGAAAAGAAAATGAAAGATTTATTTTCTTTTAGTTTTTAGAATTAGATTGATGTTGGTGTTATTTTTTATAGAGAAGAGATAATAGATAAATATAAACAACATGTGCACACATGTTCATAGAAACATGCATAATACATAAATGATGAATAATGTTTTACATACATACTTTATTTACATCAAACATAATAGTTAATAAATTTATAATAAAAAGTACAAGGTAACAGTTAAGCGTTAAGCATTTTTTATATGTGATAATGGTTATGTATATGTATTTAACTTGCGCAATAAAGTATGCAACACATATATTTTCAAAATAATCTAAACAATGAATAATAAGTTTTATAAACATTTTGCTTAACACAGAGAAAATTTGAAAAATATTTAAAATTTACTTTCTTTTTTTATTATTAAAATGACCTCATAAATGAAAACTTAAATATTTTTAAATAAAAAATTTAAATTTCATTATAAATTATTTTGTTTTTATTATAAATTATTTTGTTCTTTTATATAAATGTCCTTAAGTTTTTTAAGATAAATTTATTAATATTTTGTGAATATGTACTTTATTTTATTTCTCTTATATTTTGTAATAACTTTTTGTATTTGTTTTTATATTAAAAAAAATGAGAGAATTTGCAAAATTAGAAATGAACTGAAATTTGTAATTATTGAAATACATTTATAGAGATTCGCATAACCTTTTAGCTTTGGACTTAATTGTGAAATATTTTTGTTTGTTTTTGTTTTTATTAAAGTGTACCAATGGGAAAACATAAACATTAAATCGCCTTAAATAATTGGTAACAGACAATTGTAACAGCCACACATAATGTCAACAACATATTGATGAAAATAACACAAACAACATAATTGTTAAAATACATTTGTTTAAATGTTCTTGATTTTAATTTTTAAAGAGATCACCAACCAGTCACATTTTTACTTAAAAAATATTTACATTTAAGATAAAAATAAAAAATTTGTTAAATATTATATAGTTTCAATTTCGCTTTTGTTTGCATTTTGTTTTTTTTTTTTTTTTTTTTTGAACTCATTGTTGGTTGGTAATTAAGTCTGAAATCCGATTATGAAGCTTAAGAAAATGCAAGAATAAAACAAAATAGAAAGAGAAAGAAAAAGAGCTTGAGTTGCAACAATAACAACAACTGTAGCCACAAATAACTAGAGTACATATTAAGTTCCCTTGTGTCAATTTGCAACAAAGCAACAACAAAAACAGCAACTACATATAAGAATTAAAGTAGCAACTACATGCATATATTCTATAAAAGAAGAACTCAAGCAAACCTTTTAACGAATGAACGAATCAATGTGGCAATAGCAAATTCACAATAACATAACTTAACCGGCAACAGTAAATGTTATAGTAGTCCATGGAAGAAGAATAAAAAAGATTAAGGAAAAAAATGGTAAAATTGGATTTGAAAATAAAAAGTGTTATGCAGAACGTGTAATTAACAACAATTCCCTCAACTTAAATGACGCTATGTTATTTGCCACCAAACATACAGACACACTTACATACTTATATTGTACATTAGAGTGCCCCTAACAAAAAACTTTAAATCTCTTGTAGTTTCGTTTAGAATTTTAAGTTTTATTTTTAAAACTTTAAAGTAAATCTCTTTCAAAATTAATTTTGGCATTTTAACTCTCATATGTTTGTTCTTAAAAATCGGTCAGTTTAATCCCTATTTTTGCTATTCGTAAACCTTATCGAAATCGCAAATAATATTTTTCTCGAGACGCTCTAATATACTTATAAATGTACATAATATATAATTTACAAGAATACCCTTATATTTTACATACAATTTGTGAAGTATGCATACACATACACATACACACATACATCTTTTGTCTAAATTTGTTTTTATGTCAAAAACGACTTGAGAATAAAGTTCAAACATAAGTTATTCTTAAACTATATACAAACACATACACACACGCACTCACTAGTACATTGTGTAAAGTAGTTTATTTAAGTTTTACTAAACTCTCATCCAAGTACATGCATCATATTTTTTCATACATTTACACATACACATGTACATTTTACCCTTTTATATATAATGAAGTGTAAACTATTTTCTCAAAGTTTAAAGTTTTTTTTTTGTCTTATGTTTTAACGATCTCTAATGACAGTGCGATTGTTTCAAAATTTTATTAAAATTCTCACGTAATAATTGCGTTCATTTTCACATGCATTAAAAAAACAATAACAATAGCAAAAAAAAAAAAAAACGAAACGAAATTCTAAAAGTTTTCTTCTACCATCATTATAATATGTAACTCTATAAGTCCTAAGAACCTATTTGAAACTTTGTTGACGGTTGTTTTTTTGGATAATTTCTTCAGTTGAATAAAAAGAGTAAAGAATTGTGTATAAAATTGTATATTTTGAAATTAGTACGTCTGTAAATTCAAAATTTTATTTGAAACTCGCATAAATATTTTAGAGCTGATGCTCTAAAAGCTCCACTTATGTTTTTCCACATTCGAAGTCCTTGAGATGTACAAGAACAATAGTGTGGTCTTTGTGCCAAGAGGGGTAAATCCTCTAAACTATCCGAAACTAAGGCCAGTGTAAAGATATTGTGTTCTTGTTAAAAGATAATTGAAGAGTACAGAGAGGTGTAACTGTTCGAGCAAAGCGTCAAAAAGGTTTCTATTAAGATATAATAATTTCATTAAATAAATAAAATTAAAACTGTTTATTCATCGCGTATGTTACGTATTTTAAGAAATTTTCAATCATAATCCTTAATATTAATAACATTGTTATGTCCGAGATTCCACTTCATGAGACCTTGAAGCTTTGTATCATTATCAACTGTAACAATCCCTTTTCGAACTTATATCATCAAGTTAACTATATTTCCTTATTACATTTTAACGTCTAACAACTTCATTTAACATCAAATCATAATTATCTTCACTATCAATTCTAAAACATTAAAAATTCTCTTTCTAATCCATTTGCAAACTTAAAAGAATAGAAAAAAAAACACAAAATTCCCATCAATGAAACATTATTTTAATTATATGTTGCATGTTTGCAATTTCTATTCCTCAAAAACATACAACTCAAAGAGTCCAACAACAGTTTAAACAACAACAACAACAACAAAAGTTACAAGTATACAAATATTAATTAAATAAAAATTATTTTGAATTAATTGCAACAATTATTGAAATAATAATAATAAAAGTCCTTCAAAAAATATAAAATAACTGAAATTGAAATACAAATAATTTAGTAAACGCATGCAATACATAGTTGTTGTTGTTATTGCTTGTTGCTTTTAGCACATTTCAAAACTTTTAAAGCCACTCTGCCACTAAAAAGCCACCTTTTTTTAATGCGACTACAAAATTTGTTATTTATAGTTGATAAAATTTTTTAAATTTAAAACATTTAAATGAAATAAAAACCAACTAAAAAATGTTCTAAAGTTATTAAAATATTTTATTATTTTTGTTGTTGTTGTTGCTGAATTGAAAGTAATAAACAATTTTAGTTTTTAAAAATAATTCTTACGGAAGAAAATTATTGAGCAGAAATAATTTGTCAACAAACTTTTTTTATTTGTTTGTTTTGTTTTTTTTTGTTCGTTCAAGTAGTTTTTAATTTATTTATTATTTTTTATTTTTTTTTGTTTTGATTTTTAATTCTGTTTAAGTTTGTGATAAAATTTGTTTATTTCTTTAAAATCTTTTTAAATTTTTTATATTTAATTTGTTTTTGAAATGTGTTAAATAAATTCTTTTCACAAAATTTTAAAAGCTTTTTTAAATGGATTTATGAAATTTAATTAGAAGTTTTAAAAAGGTTTAAAATTGAGAAATTATGAAAGGATCGAACAAT
Source organism: Cochliomyia hominivorax (assembly GCA_004302925.2). Classification (NCBI taxonomy): domain Eukaryota; kingdom Metazoa; phylum Arthropoda; class Insecta; order Diptera; family Calliphoridae; genus Cochliomyia; species Cochliomyia hominivorax. The sequence goes on from PYHX02000158.1 coordinate 58,051,311, forward strand.
AAAATATTTTTATATAGAATTCAACGATCACAGGAAAATATAGTTTTTAAAGTTTTTATACTCCTAAAAACTTTGTATTAATGCAAATATACTTAAAATGATATTCAGAAATGAGGGTGTGTATGAGCTATGGCTAATAGTGAATCGATTCTCAAAAATTTAACAAGTTTTTATTAGAAACATTCTAAAATTTTTCGTTTCAAATTTCGTTAAACCCGTTCTAATTTTAGTTTTCTCTGCCTCATGGTTTGGGAAATTCTAGCAGCATAATAAAATTGCAAAAACTAAAGTGGAAATTTCAATCAATATAAACTTCATATATTTCTTTAGTCAACATATGTGGTGAAATGTATGCACAATCGGTATAATTGAAAATATGAAAACAACACATTTGGTTTTTCGAATTTGTTTTCAGAGCAAAAGTCTACTTAAACTACAATTAAATATCTCATGGCCATCGCTAGTATAGATTTATGCTTAAGAAACCAACTTTTTGGTTGGTTGGGTGATTGCTTGGACCATTTCATTTTCTTCTGGAACTCAGTTCTGTTTAATGGTCAAAGTCACCTCGCATTATTTGGTAAAAATTTGAAAAGTTCATATTTGAGAGACCTAATTCTGTTGTTTTTGAGACGTTTGTTTTTGGCGCTAAACATATTTTTGATGAAAGTGAATTAAGTCTTATAGGTGTTCGGATTTTTTACGTTTCACCATTTCATTATAGCAACTGCTGTTTAACTTCACTGTTGTAGCAAACAACAACAGCAGTAACTACAAATATAAGATGTTTTAATGTAAAAATAAAATCATTTTGTTGGCATTAAAAATCATTGTAAAACAAAATAAGATGGCAAAAACTAAGTTGATATTGTATCTAAAGCGGAAGAAAATTTAGATCTGTTTAGTTGCTTCTCTTTATCATTCAGTTTTTGTGTTTTCTGTTTGAAATTTTTATTATAAAATCGCAAAAAGACAAGAAACACAAAATGAGAAAGCAACAATTTAAATATGGAAAATGAAAATTTAGGAAAATCATAGAACACCAAATGAAATTGTCATTTCATATTGTGCCCTTAAGTCCCCTTGCCCTACCCTACCTACCCATCCTTTTGCTCCAGTTGTTTTCCTCTGGCAAACAAGTCAATCTTGATATGGTTTTGTATTCCTCTCCTGATATTTTCTTAAATTTTTTTCTTTTTGTTGTGCTAAAGTAAAATTTATGTTGCAACTTTGTCGCGTCAAAAGATTTATAAATTTCCATTCTTCATTTACAAAGGAATAAAAGAGACGCAAATAAAAAGGGTCTATGCGAAAAGAGGAAAAAATGGGAAAAAGTGCAGTTATATTTGAAAACTTGCTTTGTACATACTTACATATATATATATGTTATATATATATGAATGTGATAATGTTTAACGCATGGCATACTACACTTTTTATATCTTCTTTTTCTGCCAGTTGGATTCTTTTTGCATTTTTTTTGCATTTTTTATTATTTTATATTATATTTTACGATCGCAACCAGCCACTCTATTTAACTGCTTGCTACAACTACATTTACTACATTGGTTTGACTGAGAGTGTAGTAAACTGTAGCAGACGTACAATCACATAACACAGAAAACACAGAGATTCACTATCATCACACACATACACAAACACTCATAGATACTACTTAATATTAAAAGTATGAAATGTGTGTAGTTCAACAGTTGCATGAAACAGCAAAATTTTCTTTTTATTCTTTTGCTTTACTATTTCTTGTTTTTATTTCTGCTGGATTTCGGTTAAAACTGACTTGTGACTATATTAAATATACTATATAGATATATAGATTCATATTGCCATATTATGTTGGTTGGTATCTAAAGTTATATTCGCGTTCTTCTTTCGTTTTGCTTTATTTCTCTCATTTTGTTTTTTCTTCTTTATGATGCGAATGACAGTAAAAGATTTAATAGGAAAAGTTTGTTTTTTTCCAAATTGGAAAATTATATTTGTACAACACTTTCAAGGCATAAGATAAGAAGCTGGCGAATATTAAAACAAAAATTCTGACAATTTTAAACTTTCAAATTTTTTTCTGCTTCTATTGCGGGATTGCAACATCTAGCGCTTGAACTCCTCTTCAATGACTACTTCTTCTTTCTTTTTCATTTTTCGTCTATTATAATAAAGTGAGAAAGAATTGCAAAATAATATTTATTTTTCTCTATTAAATATTGTCTATATGTTTGCGATTTATTTTCATAAGATTTTTCTTTAGGTTTTTTATTCGCATTATTTTGAAATTTTGAAATTTATAAGACACAAACGAAATTATGTTGTTTAAATGACACAGACTGTTACAGATGAAATGTAGATTGTGACATCATGTGGATAATAAGATTTGTTTTTTATTTTTATTCTTTATGCGATTTTTTCTTGCAGTGTAAAATTATGTAATAATATTAGTTTATGGTTAAAATTGAATAATAAAGTATAATAAAGGGAACATTTAATGCTAAAAAAGTAACAATTCTAAGGATACAAAATCATAAATCAAGTGATAAAAAATGTAAGAGTAATCAAAATTATTTTCCCCTTTTCGGATTCTTAGGAATTATATTATTATAAAAAAAATCAAATAATCAATTACTTATATGACAAAAAACTAACTGTTTGTCTGAATTTTTGGATTTGTAAATTAAATAAAATACTTCATGCTTATTGAAGAAGTTGAGAATTGGTCAGTAGAGGTACTTTAATTCAATATAAAGTATCCAATTGCTGAGCAGAAGACATAGAGAAATTTGACGACTATTCTACCACACTGTCCTCACAACATCAATGTGTTCCTTATAACGAACTGGGAGAGAATTTTCCTAATAGATTTATGGAAATATGCAGACAATTCTTCCATGATAAAATTATTATAAAATTATAATTTAAACGCAATTTGCATAAAATGTGTTAACAATTTTAATACTCTGCTCAATTGCAAATTACTCCCACTGTAGAATTTATCAAAAACTGAAGCAAAGAAATATAAGAAAGACTGCGCAAAACATTCGATATAAATGTGTGACTCACAATTAACAATATGGATTTTTGTTGGGCAATATTTCATTATTTTAAACTACCGATATTGCTTGCCTCCACCATACTTGTAGTTGAAGTCCTTAATGCGATGGCTTACTTTACTATAGAAATTTATTAATTAACACTTTTAAAACAGAAATATTTTTATACATTTTTACTAATCAATAATAAAATTATTTAACTGATCTATAAATTTAGTGTAATTTTTTTATTACCATGTATTTCAATCAATTTTTAAATAATCAGTTGCACCTTAAATAAAAGAACTTTACCTCCATTGCAAAAATTATCCGATTTAAATGTTTTTAAGCTTCTACAATTTGTTTCCACTTTTGGATGTTTTTTTTTTTTTGTCCTTTCGCGTGTGCGTATAATTAATGTAATTTTTCTCCTGTTTAATGTATATGTGTGTAAAATGTGTTAATTTGTTGGTATTTTCAACATCTGTAAATAATAATGATGACATCCTTGTAGGTTTGCAGTGTGAGAAATAAAGAAATGATCATTTTAATGTAGCAAATAATTGAAAGTATTAATTTAATACGATTAAGTAAAAGTATTGTGATATTTAAGTATGATAATTAATACAACAACTCTGTATTCCATTTTAAGGATAATGTTAACACATACACATGTATTTGAATATACGTGCTTGCTGCCTATTTGTATGATTGAGAGTGTGGTTAAATGCATACAGACATTTAAACGCAAATTGCAATAATCATTGATTCATGCCCGTTAACAGAAAAACATTGTTTTTAATGGATGACACCCGTAGTTTTTTTATGGAAAGAGAGACAGAGCAAGAAAACTTAAACGAATAAATTTCATTTTTTATTTAAAAATGATTTATAACATTTTCGTTAAATTTGTCTTCCTAAGAGAGTGGAAAAATGATAATTAAAATTAGGCCTTTATTTTTTGAGAATTGAATAAAGTTTAAAGCTTCCAAGAAAAAACTATATAAAGAGTAATTTCCAACTGACTCTGAATATTATTATTATTATTATTATTATTATTATTATTATAATTATTATTTCGTATACAAATACTAAATAATTACTAATTGCGTGTATAATGAAATCATTTTCACTTGAAACGTTTCAGATTAATTTCATTTTAATTTAATCATTTAACAGCAGTTCTTAAAATGAGTAGTATACTAAAATGGAAAATGTGAGTAACAGGAACCATGTTCCCAACATTCATATCATGGAAATGGTTCTCCAAGGTGCTAGCCATTGATCCATAACAACACACTACTAAAAATTGGTATTCAATATATCGCTCTTTTAAAATATATGAAATTACTTAACTTACTTCTGGAAGTATTGGTCAGTATGGAAAAATGTTGCCTGGTTGGTACATATATCACGCTATATAGGTATGATGGTTCCTGTTACTCACATTGTCCATTTTAGTATACTACTCATTTTAAGAACTGCTGTAAATGATAAACAGCGTGCTGTTAACTGCAAAATCAGCTCTGTTAAAAAGTGTGGTATTTGCCTGTGATAGTTAAATACATACATACATATTTTATTTATGGTTTCCATATTCTATAAAATATTAAATAAAGTTATAACAATTACAAAGAAAATCTTCGTCTCTCTTTCAACTTAAGGTACTTAAGCCTATTAAGTACTAAAATTAAATGAACCAAAACATATTTAAGCAGTTTTTCAAATATATTGAAATAAAAAGTCAGTCGTCTTCAATCTTTTCGGTTTTCATATTAAGTTTTGTTTTTCTTTCTTTGAAAGGATGTTCGATAAAATTTGCAACCATATAAATTCTTTAAAACATGCCGGAAATGGCCAAAAAAGGGAAAATGTATTTAAAATTACACCCAAATTGACCATTCTCAATAATGAACCACATGATAATAATAATCAGGGAATAATATAAAAAATGAGAACAAACTAATTTAATAACTTCCTTTATCATAAAGCAGCAATAAAATATATAAACTCATATAAAATATATATGAAATATCGAAAGTATATGGAAAGTTAATTTACCCTTTTCTTAGTTTTATTTTCAATATCCGTTTCATTCTGCTCTTTTTGATTTTGGGGTAAAAACTTGCTTTATTTTGATTTGATTTTTCCGCTTTAATCATAAAATAAAAAAGTCTTTTAAGAAGTTGATTGTAAAGTGTATTTTAATGTCCAGAAAAAAAAGCAGCAGCAGTAACAGATGCAAATAACGAAAAGAAAAATAGATATAAAAAAGAACAGGTGATTGGAATTCATAATGTGTAGTAAAATTTTTACGGTCAAGAATTTTTAAAAGCTGACTCAATAATTTCCTTTTTTGTTTGTTCATAAGGACTATAAAGAGCAAAAAAAAACAAAAAAAAAGGATTTATTTCATCTGTAAACCTCTTTCCTGTTTTATGTTGTTGTTATATTTTAAATCGTTTGTGCATATTCTAATTTAATATATTTCTAAATTTTTTATTTCAATTTTATTTTCCTATGCGATGTTTGATGAATCGCAAAATTGCCATTTTCATAGAGCGTTAGGGCGAAAGCCAACCATCACTTTAACTCTTTCATATTAAGCGAAAAGTTACGAAAATCAAAAGAAATGCTTGTTTTGTTTTTACGAATTCCATATGCGCAATGAATTGATATAGAAAAATCAAAAGCTTAATTTGTCCTTAGGAATCATGGTCTATTACTTTGTAAAGTATGCGGCAGTAAGATTTATTGTGATGTTAAAAATGTGAATTGTATTCTTTCTTGAATTTAACTTATTTTTTCTTAGTTCGGCATAACTTAATTAATTGATTTGTACACGCAGAGGAACGTCATTTCGCAATATATTTGTTGCAATTATTTTGTAATTGTAATGGATAAAAGTCGTCCCTCGTTTTTAATAAGTTGCGCCACCTACTGGTTAATAGCTTAAGAAGGATAAAAGATCATTGCAATGGAATACGACTCTAAAGATTAAAATGTTACCATTAGTTACTAAGATATTACTATTAGGTACAACTAAGATTATAATTTAAGACAACAACAACAAATGTAGCAGAGATTGTAAAAAAGAGTTGTATTGTTCTAGTAAGGAGATTCTGCGCTCAGCTTCCGCTTAGATAAGGTGGTTAGACCGCCTGCACTTGATTAATCTTTTTAGAGTGAAATATTGTGAAGAAGGAATATCTGGTGATTATACCGCTTCATTGTTCTAGCCAATCAATATACTGTCGGCACAGCAGAGAGAGATATCGTGAAGCTGGTATTTCTGATAGTTAGACTGCTTCGTTGTACCTGCCGAGTAATATTATATCCCTACATTCAAAGCTATCGCTTCGGTGTCCTCACTCATTAATGCACTAGCAGCTTGTCATCCAAATTGTTTGCTCGGTTGTTAGACCGCTTGCAAAACATTTGTGATGAGAGAGAGGATAAGCGATCTGTTGAAAGAGTAGCTTGAGAAGTGCTTTAAGAGAAAGAAAAAAATATAATAACGTGTGTTTACAAATTTTGTGTACACTCTTTATTTTCACACACCCACAAAAGTAAATTTTTGTACCGAACCACTGGCACCGGCGAGTATACCGCAGACGAGAGCGAAAACATGTCCTTACAATTTCCATAACAATTTCGTAGCTGTAATAAAAACATGTTTATGAAATAATAAATGTCTTGGTAGCGATATATTTATAAACACGTTAACTGATCATTATTTTATTATTTTTGGACCATTATTTTATTATTCTTGTTTTTAGTACAAAAAATTATTTTCAGTTAACTGACAACCGATATGAACAAATATTTGTTTTACAACTTACAACGGAAGATAACTCCATATTCCATATATATAATATGGAAATAATTCCATTTACATATGAAATATTTCATTTAAAAATATTTTTATTAAAATAATGCAAACAAACAATATTTTATTTAACTAACAATAGTTTTAGTGATGATAACAATATTTTTAGTGGCCATAACAATATTTTTAGTGACAATAAGAACCTATTTCAGTGGTAATAACAATAAATATTGTTATCAATGCAAAGGGACAATGCGAATAAAAATATTTTGTAGATTCGGTAACAATTCGGTTTCTCGTTTATGGTTACCGCAAACATAATTTCTCTCTGCGTGTAGATTTCAAATGTATTTATGTTTGCAACAGTTTAATAATTAAGTATAAAAGTAATTTTTGGAAAAAGGATTCCTCCAGTTTGCAATCATTAGAAAATATAAAACTAAAATTAAATTCAGTTAACAAAATTTCTCTTCCAACATCATCATCATCATTATTATTATCATCATTATCAATATTGTTATCATTAAAAAAAGATAGAAGTGAAAAAAAAAACATTATTCATTTGGGACTGAAATCATTATATAACAATCTATAAAATATGTTGCTATAGTTAATGTTTTTGTTGTAACCGATAACCTTGTCTAATAAATCTTTTGCCAAATTAAGGTAGCACAGAAAATTAGCAAAAAATTTAAGAAAATCAATTTGATTAAAGAAATTACTTAATAATGTATTTTTCCTCTCTATCTCTCCTTTTATGTGCGCTTTCGCTTTTTTAGGTTTGGCTGCTCTTTCGTTTACACTGGCAGATGAATCAAAAGATACAAGAGAAAATTCAGATGTGTTATTAAAATGTCGTTTCACAGAACAATATGACGCTGAGGATTTCACATTTTATTGGGCAAGATGGACGGCGAATCCTGTACAATTTGAAAATGTTGCCATTGGTGATGTGCAATTAAATTCAGGTTATAGGTAAGTGTCAACATATTTTTTATTTTTATTTATTTCATTTCTTTATTTATTATGAAGTGTTCATTTTTAGACCAATGATTAGAAAGACCAAAATACTAGACAAAGAATCATAAACTTGCGATCATTAAAGTTTAATTATGGCTATTCCTATAGTGATATAGTTGTTGTGTTAAGATTTAAAGTCGTTTTAAATAGAAATTAGTTTCAAATGTAAAAAGCTACTTGAATTTTAAAATTAATAATGATACCCTAAAAAGAGCCTTATTCGCTTTAAATATAGTTCCGAATCATTACTTACATGTTTCTTATTCAATTTCAAAAAGCGCTTTTAAAAACATGCTCACATATGTTTCTTATTTCTTATACACACAGAGAAAAAAGTTGAATCAAAATCAAAGCTGAACATATTTGATTTAAAATTGAATATTTTTTTCATTTAGTTTAAATTGAACTCTTTTACATCTTTCGATATTATATAAATTCTAAAATTATTTTAGGTACTAAAAATTCTCAAACAATGTTAAATATCCATCATAACTGAAAAAAAGTTTAATTTTTTTGATATTTTAATTGATCTAACGTTAATTTTTTTCTGTGTGTAATGTTTTAAGTTATTCGTATTTGACTTTTCAACTTCCAATTTTTTTCAAGATTTTGAGTCGGTTGATTTATTATATATCAAAAGGTAATGCAACTTAATTTCTTTTCTTTTAAGAAATCATTACTTCTCTATATAGAAAATTTATGTTCAAAAATTTTTATACAAGAACGTTATAAGCTAAGTTACAGCTGCATTGCCAAAAATCGATTCCGTGTGGACAGGAATTAAATTGAAAGTATATTTTTTATTAAAACGTGCCCAATTTTCCAAATGTATCATTGTTGTAGTATATTGTTTAAATGGGGTTATTGATTGTACTTATCAATTACAGTTAGTTTGCATATAAGCTACCACAGTTACCTAATCTAATCCAGTGTAAAGTAATTTATTTTCTCAAAAATTTTTTGCCTTCAAGTCATTTTTAATTATGTTTGAGTTACCATTATGTATCTATAAAAAAACTTTTTTTTTATTTTTAATTATAAAATCAAATCACAAATAAAAAACTATTGATTTTGGGTTTCTTCTTTTTTCGAAATGACAAATTAATGATTAAAACTCCCTTAAAAATGTACTTATTCATTTAGATTTTACGCGTTTTTAATAATAATAAAATATTTTTATGATTTTTTTAAAGAAGGAGAACTAATGGAAAACACATTTATATTCTTAAATTAAGTGTCTTGTTTTTGGGGTGTTGTCGCAAACAGAAAATTAAAATTTCCAATATCATTGAATAAATGTCCCCGTATATTTATCATTCCCCAAATGTCAAGTTGTAATCATTTAGTTAAAAGTCTGCTCGTTTTGCTATTTAATTTCATTTTCTTGACTTGACATTTTAGGGAAATTTGATAATAAATAATTGATGATAAATTATGCTCCGATTACCAAACCAAAGAGATTGTTGGGATCGAAAAAAAAGTTATTTAAAATAATATAAAATCAATCTCGTTTTTTATTATGGTAAATTTTAAAATAAAAAATTTTGTAAAATCATGGTGAAAAATTATAAATAAATATACAAAAATTAAAATAAAATTCTATGATAAAGCAGTTTTTTTGTCTTTTCAAATCTGAAATTTTTGTTTTTATTTTCCTTCAAAGATATTTTTATTTTTTTATTCTATTTTTTATTTTTTTACTTTTTATTTTTTATTTATTTATTTTTGATAAATTAAATAGAAAGCAAGAAAATATTTTAGAAAAAAATGAAATAAAAATCTTAATTAAAATTAAGTTGTAAAACAATTTAACCACAATTACTGCAGCAGCAGCAGTCGCAACAAAAATGTCTTTAAAGTCATTAATTTTTACATAAACTTTACTGTTTATTTGGTAAATGGTTGAATTGTTGGATGGTTGTTTGGTTGGCTGGTTGGTAGTCTTACTAACTGAACTAGACTGGTTTAAATGGATAACATTTTGTTGGTAGTTTGGTTGGCAGGTTAAATGCCTGGATTGTTTTTATGTTGGGTTGACTTGTGTTGGCTGGTTGGTTGTTTTTTTTTTTTTTTTTTTTTTTTTTTGTAATTTTTGGGCTGAAGTTGTTGTCTTGTCACTTACATTCTTATCCAACCGCATTAATATTTCATTTGTTTGCTACAATTGCATTCTGGAGTTTATTTTTATTTATTCATTTATTTGTTATATGTGTGTTATATTAGTATGTTTATGTATTTGTTTGGACAAATGAGTTTGCCATTTAATTAATGTACATAATTAATGTACATTTTTGAAGCTAAATAATTTCTTTTCATTTGTTATCCTTTTATTTTTATTTATTGTCTGCATAAATATTCTTAATAATGATACTTGCGATTAATGAAAATCTTTCATTCAACTAAAATTTCAATTGCAACATCTTTATATAAATTTTTTTTCTATATAGAAATTATTTATGAAATTAAATTCGTTGTAAAAGAACTTTAGCATCTGAATAATTGTGTCTTATTTAAATTTAATCAATAGTTGTTACGAATAGCCTACTTTTAGGAGTTCAATTATAAAGCAAAACTTAGGGTTACTTATTACTTACTTTTTATTATTTAATAATTTATTTTCCTACTAAAATAAAATTATATTATATAACACTTTCAAGGGGAATATAAATTTATTTCGTTCAGATACTACTGTTCTTAACTAGAGTTTTCATAAAACTGCTGCTTATAATTCCTTAAAGGATGTAGTACTTTTTATGCATGTATATCCCCAATTTGTGTTATATAATCCTTAAATAAAAAACTCAAACATGGAATAGTTGTTTAGGGCAAATAAATGTATAACAATATGGCAATAACAAATGGAACACTGGACTAACAAAATTAAAAACAAAAATAATAATGATACAAATATTTACAAGGAAACCACGATAAACACCAAAAGTAAACAAGAGTAAAACTATCAGCTCATACATTTGTAATACAACACAACTACAACAACAAAAAAGGAGAAAAAGAAAAAAAGCTAATCCTATATAGAAACACAATGCCATACTTGCACATATACACTTGCACAACCAACTAAAGTCCTTTAGGGATCTTTTTTTATTTTAAACGAATCTAAACTGGGAAATCAAAAAATTAATAAGAGCTTAGGAGGGAGAGAGATGAAACTAAATAAATACTTACGACAAGTGCAGCTTAAAACAGCAACGCCTGCACTAACACCAGCACATTTTGTCTGATACATATAAACACACACATTCAGATATAAAAAACACCGACACTGACATAAATTGCATTTCTTTTGTATTGATTGTTAAGAAGTTTTATGAGTAAATAAAATGGTTTAAGTGCAATATTGATATAAAGAAGAATAAATGAAAAAAAAAACTAGAAAAATAAAATGAACGTCGAAACGACACAGTTTATATTGAGTTAAAGAAGTGTTTAAAAGAGATTTTTTTATAATATATATATATATATATATATATATATATATATATATATATATATATATATATATATATATATATATATATATATATATATATATATATATATATATATATATATATATATATATATATATATATATATATATATATATATATATATATATATATATATATATATATATGTATTTTAATGTACAAAAGATGTCGTATAAAATGCAATTCGAACAAAATTTGACCTAAAAGTATGCTTAACAATTTTACAAATTTTTAATATTTTTCATTGCTAAAAAATAGTTTTAATTACCTTAATAACAAAATGTTATTTATGAAAACACATTGAATTATTTACATAGTTGGAATTATGCTAGTTTTAAGGAATTTTAAATATATTTAACCTCATATTCCCAAAAGCATGCTTTGGTTTCTGTGTTCAACACATGTATAAATTTAATTCCTTAAAGTAGACAATCGAAAATTTGAATGTTGAGTATTTCAGTATGAATGTGTGTTCATTTTGTATTTCTTTTTTTGTTTTTATTTTATTTTTCGCTTTTTTTCTTTTCATTTCACATTTTGGAAAATAATTAAGTTGTTAACCACTTATGGTATGTTAAAAAGGAAAATACGAATTAAAAGAAAAGGCTAAACAAAGCAAAACAATAATAATAAAAATAAAAGAAGAACAAAGAATAACAAAAGCAATCTTTACTTGAAAAAACTTTTAATTTGGTTTGTTGGTCATGTCAGCCACAAAACAATACCCTAAACGTTTATTATTGTCTATAAGTGTGTTTCAGTTAAAAAGAATAAAAATAAAAATATATACGCACTTACACACACATGTACATTTTAAATCATATTCACTTGAACAATTTTAAAGCATATATTGTGGCTGCAATTCACTCTAGAGAATTCTTTTTGTTTTTTGTTCTATTTTATTTATTTTTATTTTATTTGTTATTTTTTACATGAATTCATAATTTTTTATTTTATATATGTATATCAATTTTACAGAATATCCTTGATACATGAATTGAAGCTCATGTATATATAAGTTTTCCTTTGTTAAGAAACAGGGTATAAGACAGAGAGGCTAGAAAAATGAATAATACTGAGTATAAATTGAAAGTTTTATTCAGCAAAAAAGTTTTTAAATATACGTATGTATAGTTCTGGTGATAATTATAGTTTCATATAGCGTCAACTTAATTAAATTAATATGAAAAAGAATTTCAATTAGTAAATATTAATAAATTAGTAAATATAAAATAAATTATTTAATATAAAAAAAACTTAAATTATAAAGAAAGAACTTGACCTTTTAACATTCGACCTTGAAATTTTCTTCATTTATTATTTTTTATTTTGTAATTTGAATAGGACATATCGTTTTGACCATTTTTGTCGTTTACAATTTTCAAAGTGCTCATAAACATACGTACCTAAATATACATATAAACGTATGCATGTATATGGATATCAAAAAGTGAAGCTTGTACAGGAAAAAAGTGTATAAAGAAGGACACGTATACAATCGCACTTACCTTCACTTGCATATACATTCATGCACCAAACTACTGACACTCTCACAAGAAAAACGTTTATGTACTCACTTATATACACACATGCATATAAAATCTCTCCGTACGTTTGCATGAATTCTTTCCATTGTAGAAAATTTCATTTTATTAGTTTAAATAGATTGTGAACATGATGTTTTTTTTCTTAGTAAACAGATAAATTTTATATTTCGAAAACAAAAAAAAACCTTATCATATATATCATACGAAAGCATAGATAATGACGAAATGACGGGAATGATGATAATAGGGACATCGCCAAACGTTATAATACCATTCAAAATATACATTTCTGATTTGCAATTTTTTATTGCCCTGTGATACATCGTAAAAATTTCCTTACCGTGGTAATTAAAAACTACACTATTGAAAGTTCTCATTAAGAAATTAGGACTTAAAAAGCTGAAAGATTAGTACTAAGCAGAGAGATCAAAAATGCTTAACATACATATATGTTAATAAAAATGAAACCACTAAATTTACAGTTAAATATTTTATTTGATTGAAAAAATTATTACAATTCACATAAAAATTATTTCTATAGTTTAATCACTAGTGATAACTAAACCATCTTCCATTAACGTCTTATAGTGTTTTCTGTCACTATGCTCAAACAAGTAATTCATATCCGTATAAAATCTAACCCACTTTTGGATACCTTTATTGTGCTCTTCGATTCGCTTTTAACAAAAGTTCTGTATCTCCCCTCCGGCTTTAGCTCTGTGCAGTTTGGAGAATTTTTCCCTCTTGGTACAAACTCCACATTATTGTTCTTGTATCACTCAAAGGCTTGTTTACCATCTTGATATGATCCAAGTCATTCCAAAAATAAATTGACTCATTATGAAGTCTTATAAACGGAAGCAGTCTTCATGCTAACATTCCTTGATGTAATTTACAAAATTTATAGAGACCGTTGTAAGAAATGATTTGATTTTCTAGTCGCAACTTCATATTGCTTGCCAAACCAAAAGCTTTTTGGGAAATTTTCTTAAACATTATCTCGAGCATTAGCATCATAAAATTGTTGACGCGAAAATAGCAAAAATCAGAAAAGGAATATCCTTTTATTTTGACAAGGACAACTGAAGGACATGTTTGTAATGACTATTCACATTTCATTCTCATTTTTTAGGCTGACAGAAAACAATGTCCTTCATTTAAATATTTAAATAAGTATTGCAATGTATTCTGTAAAATATTTTGAAATCTTTCATTTCTTGCAAAGACTGGTTTTTAACACATATAATTCTTTTATAATTTCTTTGCACTTGAAATCCCCCGATTTTGGAAATTTGACAACATCAGTATTCACATTAGATTCTTGAATATTCAAACGCTTATTTTACAAATAAATGTGTATATAACAGGATCTTAACAAATATAAAGTAGTCAATTTGTAATAGAATAATTAAAATGAAATTTGTAATTTAATTTCTACTCTAAAAAGGAAATATTTTGCAAAAATATTTAAAAAATAATAATTGTAATTACAATAATTTTGTTTTGTTTATGCCAAATTAATTAAATGCATATTTATTATTTTGTTATTTTTTTCTGTTTTGTTGTTGATAATATAAAACATAAATATTTGTTTTAATAAAAGTAAAAGCTACGAAGGTTGTTACTAAAGTTATAAAATTCTAAAATTAAACCGATAACAAAATTTTAAAATAGTAATAAAACTAAAAAAATTAGATTAAATAACTGTATCTAATCCACAGTTTCATAAGTATACATACGACCGACTAATTTTTTACGATATTTATGAAATGACATTTTTTGTATCAGTTTAGTTACATTTTTTGAATTAATGTAAAATAAAGTACGTTCTTTCAATTTTCACTTTTAACATCGTTTGTCCTTTTATAGAAAAATAAAAATTAGCCGTATCCATACTCTAGTAACTGTGTGTCCTTTTATATTGAGAGTTGACTTTATCAGTATATGCCTGATATTTTAAAAGCAACCTGAGATTTTAATTTATTAAAAAAAAGAAAAACTTAAAAATAAAGTGTGTATTTTATTTAAATAAACATATATTTATATACATGTGTTAAAATCGTATACATATATTTTTTTATTATAAATTGAAATACAAATTTTGTACTAATTGCTATTAAAATAAATAAAATAAAATAAAATAAAATAAAATAAAATGAAAGCAGAAAACAATTATATCAATTTGCAATATTTTGTTAATAAATTGCTTCTTTATATTTTTAACGAGAATTCCTAATATTTATGTTATAAATACTAAAAATTATTTTATAAAAATTTTTTATAAAAATTTATTGTAAAATAAAAAAATACAAATTTTTGTTATTAAAAATCAAATAGTTTATTTAGTGTACTATAACTATATCAATATAGTCTATGGCGATCATATGAAATAAGTATCTAATAGTTTAAATAATAAACACTTTACAAAAAAAACTGTAATATTTTTATTAATCCATAACTAATGGCAAAAAAAATGAAAAAGTTTTTATTTAAACAATGAGAGGTAATAAACCATGTTATTTTAAATAAATATTTATCATAAATTGAAATTTATTTATTGCTAAAATGTAAAAAAAATAAAATTTAATTCCAGTAAAACTAGAAAACATTGAAATATTTTTATAATTAAAGTGGAGACTTTGAATTATGTTTCAAAGGTTTCTTTTTTACTTTATGATAAATTTAGTTATATGTTTTTATTACGTTTATTAAAATGATTTTAATTTGTATACGACAAAAATTGTATCGTGTTTAAAATATTTTTTGTTTTGGAAGAGTACAACTATGTAGCTTCTCTCAGGATCACTCCCCCGATCCTCAAAATGGGCGCATCACTATGTCCGAGGTATCAGAGAAAGTGGTTGTTCCCCGACTCCAAACGGAGTTTGAAATTTATGCCCTTCCAAAACACTTCAAAAATACCCTTGAAACATATGTTGAAATTGCTGTTCACTTATTACAGTAACATGAAATACTGCTGCGCATATTTACATTTGCCAAGTTTCAGTTAATTTTTGGAAGGATGGTATACAATTTTTGTATAAGTATTTAGTATCGTTGGAAAATTATTTTTTTAATAATTATTTACATAAAATAAAGTACTTAAGGTAAATATCTTTAATAAATTTGTCAAAAATTCCATTTTTTCTGAATTTATACTTCAAAATAATATATCTTTTTCAATCCACATAGATACATGGTTCCTGCACGAATCAGGACAATATTTCGCTCAAAGCTCAAAAAACTAAAAAATTGCCCAAAAATTAGACAAAATTTTACTTTAAAAAATGTTTATACCTGAGGTGACTAACTTTGGATAAATAACATCCATTTGAAACATTTCTTTCTCTCTAACTCAAGTGGAAGGCACCTTAAGAATTTCTATGAGAAATAAAGAAACATTCAATAGTTTCAAAGTTACAGAATTATTCCCAACAAAGCGTTTTGAGACCACTGTGCAGCAGCCGTTTACAAGGTACATTAGAAGAAATACTTATAAAGAATCGAATAAGTGTAAAGTTTTCACATTATTTTCTTTTAGAAATTTACTAGGACTTATACAGTACCTACACTTAATATAAAATGCACAACGTTTTTCACGGAAATTGTACTTGAAATAATGTTAAATGTTAAACACAAAATTGATAAATCACAAAAAAGTCTTTTAACAACAATTAATATATGTATGTATGGAGGTATTTAAATTGAAGAAATTTCAACTCAATCACAATTTTTTCCCAAAAATTCGACATTCACACGATTCAGTTTCTTTGTTAATTTTCTATCAGTTTTGTGATCACGTATCTTTTTTCTTCTAAATTGTGTTGAAAATATGAATAAAAGTTTTAAACAAAATCCTTTTACATAAAAGGAAAGGAGAATTATCCAAACAAGAATTATTATATCCAAGAGATATAAATTGGTATAAAGTGTTACCAATAACACTTTAATATAATAATAATAATAATAATAATAATAATAATAATAATAATAATAATAATAATAACAATAATAACAATAATTATATAATAAAATAATAAAATTATCGAATTGAATCCTGCAGGCAGACAGACATTATCATTTTCATTTTATTATAATTTGTACTCTGCAACATCAATTAATGTTGTATATCAGTTCAAGTTCATTTAAGAAGTTTTCATTTGATTTTTCCATAAATATATATTTATGATTTTTCTTCTTTGGCTTCTTTGTTATTGTATCGGTTTGTTGCTGATTTTATTGGGGTCATATTTGATTTTAACTGTATGTCATTATTGAACACTTGCATTTAACTATGTTTACCGACTTATATATATATAAATATTTCTGTACTTCCTTTTCAATTTTTCAATTTTCGTTTGTTTTATTTACAGGCTTGATTTTCGTCCTAAGAGTGGCATTTATGATTTGCAAATTAAAAATGCTTCATACAGTCGCGACAATGGTCGATTTGAGTGTCGTATTAAGGCCAAAGGCACAGGTGCTGATGTGCATCAGGAATTTTATAATTTAACTGTACTTACGCCACCACATCCTCCCGTTATATCACCAGGCAATATTGCCATTGCTACCGAGGATAATGCGATGGAGTTGACATGCAGTAGTATTGGTGGTTCACCCGATCCCACAATAAGGTAATCAATATCCTATTTTACCATTTTTCCCCTTTATCCATTTCTCCCTTTTTTTCTTTGGTCGTGATTTTTTGGATTTAATTTTATACAGGTAGAACAAGTAGTTGTTGAAGTATATTGTGTTTTACTGCGGAAGCCACACAAAAGTGAATTGTTATTGCAGTTTTCACATATGTATATAAGATTATTTGTTAATAATTAAAAGGAAAATTAAACCCGATTTAGGCCTTTTGAAATGCACTTACATAAAGAGTTTTTTAAGTTATTTTTTAAATTGAGATTTAAAAATTTTAAAAGTTAATAATGAAATCAAAAAATTTCTTTAAATTATTATAATTATTACTTTATATAAAAGCACATATTGTTATTGCGTTAAATCTCCCGAAGTAAAATTTGGGTCCGTATGATTTATACGTTAAGAAAATTACACTCAGTTTGTAATATAACAAAATAAAGTCCTTTTAAAAGGCCTTTTAAAACATATATTTCCCTTTGTTTGGTAATCAAAAGCACTTGAATGTTTGTATATGTCGCAAGTTGATTTATGAAGTCGTGGTCAATCAAATGCGTATAAAATGCGTTACAAAAAATAAACAATTGAAATTAATTCTATATATAAGAATGTACAAATATACAGTTCTGCGTAAACCATAGAAATTGTCCTCCATAATAGTAAAGTATAACAACTCAAATAATTTCAATTATTTGTGAAAAAGTGATTTTTTTTTCAAATTTTCTAAAATTGTTAATATTAGATGTAGTCAGTATGGGAAAATGGTGCGTGGTACACATATCACGCTATACAGGTATGATAGTTCTAGGTACTTCTAATGGAGCACGCTTAGTGGGATATCTAAAATAATTTTGGAATTTGAGAAAAATCGAGTTGAAAATCTTGAAATTTCTTGAATGGTTTTGTGAACAATTTGCGAAAATAGGCCGTGGTACACGTTCCAGGACGTATAGAAATGGTGCTCCAAAAGACCTTTAATTCTAAATTATTTCAGATATCTCACTAAGCGTGCTCCATTAGGAGTACCTAGAACTACCATACCTATATATAGTGTGATATGTGTACCACGTACCATTTTTCCATACTGACCACATCCAATATTGTCAATTTTAGAAAAATTTCAAAAAATTCACTTTTTCACAAAATAATTAAAATTATTTGGAAATTATTTCACTTCTTCCACTATTATAGATCTATTAAAGGCCCTTTTGGAGCACCATACTGACTAATCCTTGCAGAAATAAGTTAAGTAATTTCATATATTATAAAAGAGCAGTTCATTGAATACTAATTTTTAGTAGTGTGTTGTTATGGACCAATGGCTAGCACCCTGGAGATCCATTTCCATAATATAAATGTTTGGAACATGGTTCCTGTTACTTACATTGTCCTTTAAATATACTACTCATTTTAAGAACTGCTGTTAAATGATTAACATCGCGCTGTTAACTGCAAAATCAGCTCTGTTAATAAATGTGGTTTTTTGTCTGTGCTAGTTAAATACGTATTTATCCTCACATACATTAATAAATATTACACTTAATTGTCTTAAGGTTCGTAGTGAAAATATCATTAATATCAGCACTAAAACGTATAAATGAAAGCAAACAAAACAATATTTCATCTTATCTGTAGCAGAAATATGGAAATCTGGATATTGTCTTAATAATCTCACAAGAAATATGATGGAATATAATCATAAAATAAGTAACTGATGTTCTCTCTCTCTCTCTCTCTCTCATTGCTATTGCTTGCACTCTGTTTGATATATCTTAATTGTGGTAGCATAACTTATGGCGAAATTTATTTATTTTAAGATCTTTTGTAATTAAAAATACATCATTTATAAAAAGGTGATTTTATTTAAAATTTGTTTGTGTAAAAAAGAAAAAATTCAACTAAATTTGTTAAAATTCATTTATTTTTCATTATCTATTCAAACATATTCCATGGTCTTTATTTTATTCCACTTAATGAATAATCAGATTTTATTTGCAAAATATAAAACATCATGATAAAAAACAAAAACCAACAACTTTACAACAGCAATTTAAATTTATGTTAAACGACTGAGAAACAGAGTGAGAGAAAGCCGAAATAGTTTAAGAACCTAAATATATTAAAATTTAAATATTTACACATACTCATAAATTCAAGGGGATTTGAGAGTGCAACTATGTGCATTTTTGCATGCGAAAAGAATATATTTTTACAAAAAAAACATACAGTGAGCCAACAATTATGGAGCTTTATTGCATCATTTCGTTGAAAGGAAAAGAAACAAAAATTTTGGGATATTAAACCTGGTCCCAATATGCGAATATTTTAATTTTTATAACGACATGAATATCTTGTTAAGAGGGTTTAAGCTAAAAACATAATTTATTTAAGAGATGAAGGAGAAGAGTTACAAAAGTGGAAAACAAAACTGAAGCCACTTAAAGCAAAGGAAAATAAAAGTGATTTTTTTTTTGTGTTATGCACTGTGAATTGTGAACATTCATTATGCTGATAATGAAGATGACGTTGAGCATAAGATGAACTACGAACCCCAAACTAATGTGTTCTATAGCACAAGTTAAGACAACAAATTGTTTTGTTTTAGTTAACCAAATATTTTTAAATAACAAATTTTTTTATTTTTTTCGTATCTTTTTTCTTCCTGCCGCTGTGTGGATATGTATATGTGTGTGCCCATTCATTTTATTTCCGGTTTGGCAACAACATGCATTGCAACTAACTGATGTTAAATGTTGCCGCTGCAGCTGGTATCGCGAGGGCAACAATGCTGTACTGCAAGCTGTTGTACTTAAAGGAGGCTCAAAGGATCAACCCACCAATGCAACATTATCCATTGTACCTCGTCGAGAGGATGATGGTGCCAAATATAAATGTGTTGTTCGGAATCGTGCCATGGAGGAGGGAGAACGTTTGGAAACCACAGCCACGTTAAATGTTAATTGTAAGTAAACTTGTTATATATTTTTACACTCACTCTTTTCGTCAAATGAAATAATAAAAATATATATTTATATCGAATATGTGTGTATGTATGTTTAAAATATTTAACTTGTTAAAACAGGACATGCATGTAAAAATTTCCAAATAATAAAAACAACAACATATACAAATACAAATACAAATACAAATACAAACAAATTTGTATGGCCCGAAATAAAATTGCAAACTAAATGCCAAATAGGATTATAGACTACTGTTGTTGTTACAGTTGTTGGTATTAAACAAAAATATTTACAAAGTACTAGAGTTGTTATAAACCGTCTCTCTTTCCCCTTATTTAACTCTCTTTACTTTGTTTTCAGTTGTTTTTGTGTTATTTTTCATCATTTATTTTGGTTATCTTTCCAATAATAGCGAATTCATATAAACTATTTTTTTTTCTTTTGCAAATAATTCCGTTCTGTGGTCGAATATCAAAATGTCAAACAAATGTTAATTTTTTGGTAGGTTTTATTTCTTTTATTCTTGTTGTTATTTTTCAGAAAACGATTAATTCTGTAATTGCTGTTCATTTTCTGAAACAGTTGTTATTCTCTTTTTAACATTTTTCTGGCCTCAAAATTTCTGCGAGATAACATTAAAAGCAAATATTTATGAAAATGATGTTTACAAATTGTTTAAAAATTGAGTTGACAGGAAACGGAAATAACATTGAGCTTAATTTACAATGTATATATTAATGTTTTATACATTTTGCAATACCAAAAAGAAAAAATATATATAAAATTTTCAAACAGACAGACTTATTTATTGGTATTTTGTTAAAAATGTATTGCAGATCAGATTATTAAAAGGGAAATTTGGTAAAGTGGGGACATTTTGAAACTGCTTGTGTTGAATGTGTTTAAAATTTTTTTGAATTCCCCTTCCTATACATATCCAATGATTTTTAATTTAATACATTAAAGTAAAATTAAAAAAAAAATGAACTTTTATTCAATGATAAAAACTCCTGTAATAATCATTAATTTTAATCTGTTGTCAGCCGTACAGTAAATTGTTTTAATAAATTAATTATTAATTATCTTTAAAATACACGTTCTTCCCATATGAATATTTAATTCATATTATTATAATATTTACCATTAATGTATATATTTTTAATTTAATTTAGAAATTATTTAATAAGTTACGCCTCTTCTACACATCTGTAGAACTGTATACTATATACATATATATTATGTTTGTACGTATGTATGTATGCATGTATGTATGTATGTATGTATGTATGTATGTATGTATGTATGTATGTAAGTATATATGTATGTATGTATTTAAAAAAGGTGTCAATAATATCATAGATAATTCTACATGATGTTGATGTACATTCAGTCAAAATTAATGGGAACAACCCATGGTATTATTCTAATTGTTATCCAAAACAAAACTGAAAAAAAAAATAATAATAAATGTTAAAAAATGGGAGGTTTAACCTGTAAATGAACAATTGTATTTTACGATTGCATGATAAATAATGTTTTTCTATTTTCTGTTCTTTTTTTGGAGGGTTTTAGCATTTATTCTATAATTTGGTCATTAACTTTACGTTTCGTATAATTTTTTTTTTGTTTCTGAAAGGTGGTAAGTGGCTTTGGAGTTGCTGGCGTTGATTTAGTTAATGGTTTATTAGCGAACCACAAAACACCTCTTTTGGGGAATAGTGGCAAATAGTTATTTAAATTGTATTTCTTATGTTTTAACACAGTAAATTGTTAATAAATGTTTTTAAATAATTTTTATTGTGGAAAAACTCTACAATACAATCACAGCATACATAAGAGGAGTATTTAATCACAGATTGCAACGTATTTCGTTTTGTCGAACCGAATTTCACATGTACGTTCAAAGGTGGTCAAAGTAATTTGACATATTTTTAACCATTATTTTATATACTTATCCCATTTTGGTTACTCTTTAAATAGTAATGGGATGTATTTAGCTTTATATTATAGATAAATAGTAACATATTTTTGCAACGATCCTGTCGAATACATACATAGTTTAGTAGTTAATAAAACAAAATAAAAATTCATTAACATTTGTAACAGATTTCATCAAATTATCTTTTCACTGTATAATGCCCTAAATGATCCCACACATTTTTTGTAAGTGTTTCAGTATCTTATTTAAAATATTGAATCTAGATACAAGTCTAAATTATATTATAATTTAGTCGTGTATCTAGACTCATCACTTTAAATACCTTTAGCTTTACCTAAAAATTGTATATTGGAAAATCTCATTTAATTGTTTTTATTGTTGTGATTATCTTAAAAACCAAACACACACAACATAATCGATTTAGAATAAGATATCTAAATATGTATTCAGTACTTTGCTCTTTTAACACACGGAATGAAAAATTTTATGTATTTACTTAGTTATGGCGGAATATAAAAAATGAATATGAATATTTTAGTGAAAAGCTTAAAAGTGCCTTCCGTTAAAATCCGGTTAACCGACTCAAAAAACTGGCATGTTGAATAATTTGAAAATTAAAATTTTTCGAAAGCGGTCGGTTTTCTGTAATGCAAAAAACTGGTTAAACGGTTTCCAGTTTCGGTTTTTGAATACACAGTATAGTATATTTTTATATAAATCTCAAAAAAATATTCTCCAAAACAATTTGAATAAAAAATTTTTAAATATTAAGCTTTAAAAAACATGTTCATTTTTCAAATCCCATATTTTGCGGTATTAGGTCGAAAACAAAAAAATATGGAAATAAGCCGATTTAAAAAATCACTGGTTCAATAAAGCAAAGGAAATTTTGTCCTGAGATATATTTACAATATTAAAGAGATTAACCAATATATAGCAGCTGATTCACTAACCCTCTACCATCACAATGCTAAATTGAACTAACTACTTGGATGTTACAGATGTCATATTAATTTTCCGTTTAATTTTTCTCTATGTCTTACGGTAGTACATTAAGAAAACTCGACTCATTACTTTGTAACACCGAATTGGTGCAAAACATTTCTTTATCGAGAGGGCGTATGTTATTTTTTTTTAATTTTCATTGATCTAAGTTACATTGACCGATCAGTAAATGTATACTCTTTATTTCTTTCCACATTTCATCTATATATAAGTGTTTGTGCATGTACAGTGGACGTCCGTTAATACGAATAGTATATTGTGAGCAACTTTTGTACTACCGAATTTTTCGGATTTTATTAACACACATTTTTTATTAAAAACACTCAATACTCTTTTCACAACCGCCTTTTTTAATTGTTAGCCGACCATCAATGGCAGAAAACAAACTGACCATTGTAGTATTTTTTATGCAGCTCCACATCTTTACATTTTAATTGTTCTCGCACAACTTTACATTTTAACCACTCGTAAAGCGTATCCTCCAATTTTTTGAAATTTACAACTTGTAAGTCTATACCGATTTCTGAACGAACTCAGTTGCGATTTTTGCTTAATGATTGTATATTTAGAGGATTTCGACATTCCATATTTATTTGAGATATTAAACAACGATGTTTTACTTTCATGGTTCGCTATAATTATTAATCTATCCTGCAAAGATTTTGTATATAATTCTTTTCCATCAGCAACATTTTGAAAGTTAAAACAAAAAACAAAAAATCACAATAACTTGTCTAAACGTATATGAGCGCGAAAGAATTAATATTAATTCGTAATATCGAATAAAAAATGTCCCACTATTCGTACTATAGATTAGTCAATGTAAATTGTTTGCCATTCATATTATTGAAAATTCGTAATAAAGAGCGTTCGTACTATCGGACTTCCACTGTATGAATTAATAAAGCATAAATAAGTTGGTTGTTGTCATTTCTTTATTGTTCTCTAGTTGCCTGTCAACTTTATTGTTATTGTCATGATCAACAGATTTACCATCTATTTTTAATTGTTGTATTAAGAATATACCAACAAACCATATAATTTTTTAAGAATTCAGAAAAAAAATTTGAACTACAAACAAAGAACATTGAATATAAATGCAAGTGTAGCTTTTTATATTCCCCCTAAAATCTTTTCTAGATTTTTTTTCATAAATCCAATTTACACTTTACATTTACGTGGAGGTTAAGAGGTGTTTTTAGCAATAGAACCTGTAACACAGGTCGCGTGATTTTTAATCGTTTGTGTTATTAAAAAAAAAACAACAATAAAAACTAAAATGTGGGATGAATGGACAGTTTGTATGTGGTCAGGTGGAAAATTAGTTATTCTTGCAGTTAATCACATCTAAAATTAAATGTATTCGTTACTGTCGTTGTTTTTGTTGTTGCTGTTGTTGATTTCATTGCATGTTTCTTTTACCCCTCTTATATCGCTGTTGTTGTTGTGCTTCTTCTTGTTGCTACTTAATTTTCCCGGTTTTTATTTGTATGGAGGAAAATATATGGTGTTTAATGGTATAATTAGGCGTCATATCAACGTCTGTTAGTTTTAAATTAATTATACATTTAAAGTTGCGTTTTTTTATTTTTTTTTTTTGTTTTCTTTATTTTATAACCCTTTTAAATGCCAGAATTTCTTTTAATTATATTTGTTATTGTTGTGGTATCCCCCATATTCCCAGATTTTACAAAAAATCTCAACCACATTTGCGTGTTGACTGCTTTAATTAAGCAGCTTTTTATTCATGATTTAGATATTTTCATAGATTTTTCATAAAATCCTTTATTAATTTTAGACAAATTTTGTTTGTGTTGTAAATAATAATTGCAACAACATTTTTATTTTCGACTAAAGTAAAGTTGAATCTGAAAATAAAATAAAAAACTGTAACAGATATTTAATTTTATCTGTAACATTGAAATAAACAACAATCCTAATAACAACAACTAAAATTGAATTAGCAGTAGTAGTTATTATTTAATTTAATCCACAGATTTCTTTGTCAACGCCTTAAATAAAAACCTTTCAGGTTTATTGATTCCTAAAAAAATTAACATTTAAAATTTTGTGTTCGTAAAATAAAAAAATCCCTAATGTCGTCCATATTACTTAGTGGTTTCTTTTATTTTATTTTATTTTATTTTATTTTATTTTATTTTATTTTAGTTTATTTGATGTGTTTTGAAGTTTTTTTATTATTTTAAATGTTTTTGTGCATTAATTTCAATTATATATTACAAGGGAATACAATATCATAACCATATTTATTTATACAATCAAACATTTACACCAACCTTATGTTGGAACGGATCAAAACTATAAATTTTATATTCTTTTTTACCTGTTATCTTTCTATTTTGGACTGTTGGGTTTTTGATTTTTTGAAAGCTCTAATATTTGTACTTAACATTTATTATATGAGGGCTTAAATAATTTTATTGTTTCCTTTTATTTTTTATAGCAATTTTCAGTTTGTTGGTGATAATGAGTGTTATGTATATGAAATTTTTATATATGTACAAAAAATACATACATATAAAATCAAATTGGACAAGAAGTTAGCCACTCTGTCTTTCAATAAGATTTTAATTTAAAATGTAGCTCTATATATTTGGGATTAATTAAACTCTGTGTCGAATCGTCTGAGCGTGAAAAAAAAAAATAACGAAAATTCGTGTTTGTTTTAAGTTATGAAAATTTTATATAAAATAGAATTCTCTTATCCGTTTTAATAATAACTTTCCATAATTTACAACGTTCCTGTCATATACATTATATTTAATTTGTCTTCCGCGTATTTTGAATAGTCGTTTCGAATTCTCTTTAAAATCAATCTAAATACCTTAATATCATTAAAATCATACCATTTATTTTAGATCCCTTTAATAATTTAATTTAGTACCTCTTGAGGACATTAAAGCAATAATTTTAAAGCGTTTCAAAATGTAATAAATGTAATAGTCCTCGATTTAAAATCAACACAACAATTAGCCACTTCCTTAGGGGAAATAGTAAACATTTGTTTGTTTGATTGTCAAGGGGGTGTAGATATTTCACAAAAAAAAAATACTGTAAGTAAATAATAAATTATAGATTAGTGCTTTATATTCCCCAAAAAAACATTTATTAAGGAACACACGCACCTACATATTTGCCTATAAAAATATAAAAATTGCAACAAAATTGTCTGTCTAACAACACAACAACAGAGAGAATCCAAAACTCATACATGTAAATAAAAATACAACCACCCACCTGATTCGATAGACAACAAAAAGAATAACAACAATAGCAAAAACAACAACAACAACAGTAGCATATGTTTAATAATCGGAATTAAGTGATTTGTTTGATAAAAATAAAAATTGACAAAAACCGAAGAATAAAGTAAACTTCACACAAACACTCACTCTCACTTAGCTATTTTTATATATAGAAAGATTTCCCTTATTCCTACAAAAAAATATGTATTTTGTGATTTCTTTAATAAATAAACTTAATATTTTTCTCTGTGTTTTTTTTTTTGTTATTTTACAAGAATTGACGATACTTCTTCTATAACAAAAATACATTTTAGAGAAATATTGTCTGGAACTATAGTTACTAACTGGTTGTGACAATACAATGTAAAGAAATATTTTTAGGTTGTAATTGAGTTGCTAAATTTACTGAAAATTAAATAACAAAATAAATTTTGGTTGCAATTTATTGTTAAAAATGTTATCCATCAAAAAGACTTTATAATTTATTTTTGTTTATAAAAACACAACAAGAAGAATTTTTTTGCATTTAATACAGAGTGTCAACAATGTTATATTGAATGATTGATATAACTGCTTTATTTCAAAATTTTTAAAACGTTTAAATATTTATGTTGGCCGTTAAATTAGCTTTTTCTTAATATTCTTCATAAAATTTATTTAATTTTCAATTTTCCTTAAAAAAAATAAATAATTAAAATATAAAATTTTTCTTTGATTTGTTTTTGCTGTCCTCTATCAATTTGAATCAAATATTATTAATTTTCAATTAAAGCATATTTATGACAATAATTTAATATTGATTTAAGAAAAATATAATCAGAAGAATATACATACCTCTGTACATATATAAATACAATAATAAAATTTTAAATATGCAAACACAGACTCATTTGTAAAACAATAATTTTCTACTTAATACAACAAACATTATCCTCAAAACATGCACATATATGTATATATATATGTATGTGAGTGCATGTATGTGTGTGTATGTAAATTTTTGTATTTAATAGATGGAGTAATTGAATATGAACATGCGAAATTTTAGCCCAGAGATTTGTCAAATACAAACATTAACTTTCAGATAATGCAAACAGACGACGTCGACATACAATTAAATAGTCCAAAAAGTAATTGATACACATGAAAATGACAGGTTTCAATTACAAAATAACATTAACATGAATGAATATTATTAACAAATGCACTAAAACATATACATAGATATTAAGATTTTGTATATATGTATACATGCAAATATATATACACATGATTGAAATAACATGTTTTACGTTTATAAACATGGCGATTGTCATGTTTACAAACACTTCACAATATGTGTCTGACGCTTAGAGTGTATACGTGTGAGTGACTGCTTACAGACAGTTTCACATGTTGAATTTAATTTAACAAAAAATAATAACAAAAAAATAAAATAAAATAAAAACTTGTGCAAAAGTATGAGAAAACAAAATTTTTCATCAGAAACTTAAAATGAAGTTGGTTGGGGTCATTTGCCAACATATTTAATTAACCTTTTGTTGTTGTCTGCTTATCTCTTCCCTTATTATATATCCCATTACTCTTTCGTTTTATATTCTCTTTCCCTTGATTTATCACTCTTCTGATTATTTATTTATGCCAGAATTGTATTTGTTGTGTTTGTTACAATTTTCTTGTTAGGCATCAATTAAATAACTGTATTTACACATGAATTGATTATAATAGTTTTTTTTTCTGTACTTGCATACTTACGTATACATATGCAAATTTATCCATACATAAGAAAATATATATCACACCATTTTAATGACACTAGTTACCGTGTGTTTGTAACCTATTTTAACCTTTTCATTTATCTTTTTTAACATTTTATTTCTAGTTATTTTTCCCTCTCTTTAACTGTTGCCGTATCCTGATGGTATACAAATACATACTAAATATTTTCTTCACATTTGCTTTCAATTGCTTTTTCTGTTAATTTTTATTTTTGCTATGATTTTTTTTATTTTTGTTTTTAATAGCAAAGAGCTTAGATGACAAAATACTTAAAAAAGGATTTAGGTCATATGAAAACCCCATAAAAAACAGTTAAAAAAAGAAACAAATAGTCAAATTGTAACACCAACAACTCAAACAAACAACTATACCAAACACCTACAACGTGATAAGTTTTTTCTTAAATTTATATGTCGCAAGTATCATCCAATGTATAGTGTGGTTGTGTTGTGTGTATAAGAGAGAGAGAGAAAAGAAGTTCAAACATAAAAGGCGTGAAGCCGCAATCCTTTCGATTGTGTTATCCACAAAATAAACAAGCTGCCTTTACTTATTTACCTAAAATGTACAAACGAACTAATTGACTTCATATATATATATATATATATATATATATATATATATATATATATATATATATATATATATATATATATATATATATATATATATATATATATATATATATATATATATATATATATATATATATACGATTTAAATGTGTTTATTTTATTAAATGCTGTACATTCATTCAACACCAACAATTTATTTTACTTCATTAAATTTATGTGGATTTTTGGTTGCAAAAATGCAAACTGTTAATAGAAAAATAATTCATTCAATTGATCTTAAAATTTCAAATTTTAAATGTCTCTTGGGTGGTGACTACATTATGTGGTATGTGTTTTTGTAGTTTTTTGATTAGAAACTACAAAAACTTTAACTTGAAATTATAAATGTCATTTATATATGTTTTTTTAATATCTTATATCTTTAGGAGTATTTTCATATGAATGCAGATTTTTTTGCAATAGTTTTTATTATCACATTATGATGCGTTTAAAAATTCAAAAGCAGTACATTTTGCTTCTGGGAAATTTTATGAGATTTTACAAAATGAGTCCAATTTTTTCTAAATTACTAAATGATCGCCAACTAATCCTCTGAGCCCGAAGTCATTTGCCTATTTAGCTGGTATTACAAAAAAAATGAAAATTCTTTTAAAAAACCTACCACCTAAATTTTCAATTAAATCAAATAAATTTTTATTTATTTTTAAATGATAATAAAACAATTCCATTAATAACAAATGTTTTTTTCATTTATATCAATTTTAAAAATTCTACTTACAAAAATTTAAAAACAAATGTTTTTTCATTGATTTTTAAATCAAAAAATAAAATATTGATGAATCGCATTTTTACTTATATTTATTGTTCAAAAAATGTTACTATTACATTTATAAATAAATATACATATACATAAACTTAAACTAAGAATACCATCAAATTAAACTCCTTATATATTTTCGGGTGATCTGACTTGCCTTCGCCCATTCTTTTTAATCTATGCACCAGGAAATGTAGCTTTGAATTCTACAATGAAAATGTAATGAATAATGAATAAAAAAATAATATAAAGATTTTGTTCTAATATGTATGTTACCATTTTTAAAACAATCAATTTTTGCCGAAATAAGTGGGGCGTCTTAAATCGACTATGATACTGAAAAACAATAAGTTTTATTAGGTGTATTTGATGTTATTGTTATTTTTCTTGAAGGAATATTAAATATTTTAAATAATATTTATTTGATATTTTTTTGTATAAGAAAATTTAAATGAATTGAATTTTTTAAATGTAATTAAATACAGTTTATTATGATTGTTTTTTTTTAATAACATATTGAAACAGTTCGTTTATTTTTTACTTTATTGAAAACTTTTTAAATAAACTACAAACAATAAATGTAAAAAGTTTTTTAGTGTGGTTTTTAGACTCTCTTTAATTTACGATGTCTTGAAAACATAATCTTTATTGTTAGAAGAGTCAAGAAAGTCAAGATAATCCAGTAATGGAAATGATGCAATTATTTCTTAACAATAAGTAACACTTCATAGAATTTTCTAATTATTCTCTATACCTCAAATATATTGAAAATATTAATCTGAATTTTTAAAACAACATCAAAAGTTGATGTCAAAATGTTTCGTACGAATATTTAGAATCTATGAAATCCTTTCGCCTCAGCGTTGTCAATTCAATTGATGTAAACGACCTTGTAATACACAATAAATATTTTTGTAGAATTTTTTTGTGAATGGAAATTGTCTGAAATTAAAATTCCATGAAAAGAAAAAAACACGTACGATATTTTTTGGGTTAAATAAGCTCAAAAAGAAATGGAGGAACAAATAGAAGTAAAGGAAATGGAAATATTTAATAATGTAAAAATGAATGAAATTATATACATATATACAAAACAACAAAATTCAAAAAAGAAATACAAACAGCCACAAACATTTACTAACATAACACACAATACATGTATGCATATAAGTGTATAAGTACACTCAAAAAAATTTTTACATTTGCTGTTTGTAGTTTATTTAAAAAGTTTCCAGTATATGTAAAAACAAATGTAATTATAGCTGTTTTCTAAATAAATTTACATTTTTAAGTTTTAAGCATGTTGTTTAAAACAACAAACTACCACAAAAAAATATTTTCAGTAAAATTTTCAATAAATTTCTGGGTCTTTTTGAATTTAAACATTTCATTTTTTTTGGAGGGTAAATAAAAAATCAGTAATTTCTATTGTTAATGTAGTTAAATTCCAAACATTTTAAGTAAATGAAAAACAATAGTTTTTAGAATTTTGTAAGTAGAATTTTTAAAATTGATATAAATGAAAAAAGCTTATTGAAATTCTTAGTTAAACAATTAACATTTAAAAAATTAATTGTTTCAAATGAAAATGTAAACGGTAAATTTTTTAAAAGAAATTTCATTTGTTTTAAATGTGTTTTTCTGTTGATTTTACCTACATAATTTTTTGAGTTTACTTCTATTTCTACACAAATACTTGTAAAGAAATACATATATTGAATTGTAGATGATTATACTGATGATGTTACTGATCATGTTTGTGGGTAAATACATTTATTCTTTCTAACCAAAACATTACAATTTCATATAACACACTAACACAACCATAATTATCTTTTTAAGCACACACACTTATCTTCTTACATATGTACATATATATATTGTATGTGTGTATGTTTTTAAAGAAAGGAAACGAAGTAAAAAAACTTTTTTCCGTTTTTAAACTTTAGTCTTAAACAAACATGAAAATTACATTTTTACGTTTACACAAATACATTAACATTTTACTTTATCAACTAGTGTTAGCAAAATATAAAAAAACGGAAAATATTATAAAGGTTATTGTACACACATTTACACACGTAGACACAAATACGTAAAACAAGATATAAATGATTTTAAATAGAAAAGAAGTATGAGACAGAGAAGAAATCTTGCTAAAGGAATGAAAATGATTCAAATAAAAACAAACCACAAATAAGGCTAAAACTTAAGGCCGTAACAATTTTCTTTAGTCGATTATTTTTTTTTCTTTACAAAATTATAAGTTTGTTTTCATTTTTTACTTGCCAACATTACTATTTCGTTACTTTTACCCAGAGGAAGGTATACCATTCAATTTATTTGTTATATATTTTTTTCATATAAGAAAAATTTAAAGCTTTTCTTTTTCTGGATGAAAAAGAAAATCAAAAACAACTGAAATTATTTTCGAAATCTTTGATGTTTTCATTTGATAATTTTTCAAGAATATCTTTTCCCTAGAAAAAAAACATAATTCTTTTGTCTTCCCAACATCTGACATTTTGTAATTTTTTTTAAACTCTTGTATACTTATCTATTGATCAATAAACATATACATACACGATGTAATACCTAAAACGGATGTGTCCCCTGAGGAACACCTTCCTTACGCCTGACATTAAAATATAATTCATACTCATACATTCACCAAAATAAAGTAAATGCTAAGTAAAGAAAAGAAAACATCACAAACACATTGAAATATGTTTGTAAATATGCACAGACATATATGTAAATATATTTACTGATAAATACTCAAAGATAGACGAGATAACTATTAAGATATATGGAATGAATGAATGAATGAATTTATAATATATAAATAATATTTAATGTTGTATATTATGGCATCTCAACAAAAATTCAAAAGCAACAAACAACAACAACAGCAGCAAAACAAAGATTATCTCCTAAAAAAGAGCAAAAACATTTACTTTTTCCAGTATCTTGTTTTATTATTTTTATTTTTTGTTTTTTGTTTTTTTTCGGTTAGCAAAACTTTTTATTTCGTCATTTTTCTCCTTCTCAGCTTTTTTCTTATGTTGTGTAAGAAGTGTAAAAAGTCCTCATATGTTAGGATTATAGTTTAGTCCATTGTTGATTTATCAGACAAAGACGGAAATAGTTAGAGAGTGTTGGTCATAATGTTGGTTAAATCTGATAAAGTATTTGTGATATCTTGTGGTCTTAGTCAGTTGAATGCTTTTAAATACGTTTAGACCGTTAATACCCTGTTTAACTTCAATCAAATGGATGAATTTTATTGTTTATTATTTTACTCTCATTTCACTTTATTTTATTTTTTTTACATCTCTTCTGGTTTCTTTTTATTTATTTCCTACATAATGTACTGACTTTTACTACATGTTTTCATTACATTTATGTTTTGGGCCACAATATGACAATAAATGACGCTTTTATTTTCGGTTCTTTTATGTTGTTTTATGTTTTATATAAAATACTTAATGGGTTCATGTAGTATACTTTGAGGGGTTAAATATTATTTTCATTTGTGTTGGTAATAATGTGTTATTGTGTGTATTTGTTAACATAACAGAAGTGGTATATCTATTTTGTTGAGATTTTTTGTGCAGTTCAGTTGTTAAACATTTTTATGTTGGATATTGTAAAAATAATTGTAGCAAATTAATTAAGAGAATTTTATTTGAATGTGAAAGAAAAAGTAAATTTAATATTATAACAACAGCCGTGTTTACCTATATAAAATCGAAGTAAACGTGAACTTTCTATCTCTAAAATTTGAAAATGCCTTTGTGTGGTAATTTTTCTGAAATCGTTAAATACTAAAATTATGTTAAATAAAATCTTAAATATTAGGAAAAATTGTTGCTAAAATGGCTCAAATCTTTTTTAAAATTACTAGTATTCTTTGTATTTTCATAATGAAAACTAAAGTCTTGATTAATGGCTATAAAATCATTTAAATGAATTTTATTAAAAATTCTAAATTTTCTTAAAATATAAAGTTTATTTTGACAGAGTATTATTATTTGATGAATTTATTTAATTATTAATTATTTTGCATTAGTTGTTGTCATTACAAATATGAAGATATTTATTGAGATAAAGGAAATGACAAAAATTCCTTGTGTTCTTTGTGGAAATCAACTCATATATTAATGTGTGTATGAGAGAGTTTGTATTAATGAGAAATTATTTTATGTGACATGTCATAACCTGTCAAAATCAATACAAAGTTGTGATTTAAAAAGATTTTTCATGTGTTTCATATTTCTTTAATTTAAGTTAAAAAACGATTTTTGTATTGTATTTTTTATCTCTTTCATTTCCTTTTATACATAAATATCAACTATAAATTATTTCAAACATACATACAGCCATATGTATATGTATTTATTCTCAGATTTTCAATTTTACAGAGCCCTAAAAACTCTAACGTACATACATACATACATACATACATACATACATACATACATACATACATACATACATACATACATACATACATATATACATACACACATACATCGATAAGTAATCAAATAAATAAATACAAACATGTCAATTTTTAATGTCATAACAAGTTAATTAAATGTTGTTATTGTTTTTGTTGTTGTTTCAATTTTATTTTCCTCCAATGACGATAAACAATATTATTAAATTATTGCAATTTGCATTGCTAATATTACAGCATAAATTGTTAAAATAAAATATTTAACAAAAAACTGTTTATGGGTATATGTGTGTGTTAGGATTTTATTATTGTTATCTGTTTTTGTGTTATATGTGTTATTTGCTGTTTAACATGTTTCATTACACAATTCAATTTTTATTCTCAAACCTCCATTTTATTTTTCACTCTAAAAATAAATTAAAACAAAAGATTTAAATGAAAAGCAGTAAACAAATTCTGCCTGCAAATTTGTTATAAAAACATAATTCTCATAATAATAAACGCTAAAATAATAAATAATTGAAAAATGTTTGAATTTTTATTTTATGTTTTTCAAACAAAAAAGACAATTTTTGATTTTTGTTTTTATGACTATAAAACGGTTCATTTAACAAATGAATATGATGATAAGTTCAATTAATAGATTAAAATAAAATTATTTCTGTTTTATTTTATTCAGTTGAACAATTGAAATAACAAACACGAGAAAAAAGTTGTTTTAATATGGGATTTTTTAATCAAGTTTATAGATTATGAAGCCTAAAATTTTGATATTAAACATTTAATATTTATATTTGCATTAGAGTACAAAATGTTATTTTAAAAAATATTCCCTATATTTTTTTTGTAAATTAGAGTATATAATTTTTTGTTTTTGTATGCGAATATTATTTATTCTATAAATATTTTTAAATGTTTGAGCGAAAAGACTTATAAACAAAATCTGCGATACATATTAATGACACTTAAAATGATGAGTATGTGTCATCTTATGAGTCGATGGCAATTTCTAAATATGTAAATCAGAGGTGCGCACCCACCAGTACTAGACTATACATTTGTCTTTGTGTGTGAGCAGCAAAAAATAAGGCTGTTTAATTTTATACTGAAAAACTTATCATTTTTTAGAATGTATAAGTCCAACTTAATATTGACAACTTAATATTTTCCTTGACAGTATTATTCTAGAGATATCATTACAAAAGTCACTACGTTAAAGTAGCGAGAAATGAATTAAAAGTAAATAAACATTTTTACAACTTTTTCTCTATCATATTGTTGAAAATGCAGAAGGAATTTATACGATACATTTACTTTTCAATATAGTTGTTTTTAACAAAAGAGATTTAATTGTAACGATTGTTACAAAAATGTTAAGAGTTTTTTTTTTAAACAAAAATAATTTTGAAAGTGTTTGTCTTCATTTCATAAATTTTATATACGATTTTTAATCTTTTCAAATGGCTTATCTATGAATCATTATAAACACATAAAAGATATATTCTACAAAACTTTTTGCGAGAACAAAATGGCACAGTGTAAAATATGAAATTCAAATTTTTTATTATTTGAGAAAAATTTCATAAAAATTTCATAACTGTTGCCAGATTTTGACGATTTATCGTCATGTGCAGGGCAGTTTAATCTCTAATTTAAACTTTAAACTTAAAGTATAAAAAGTTTTTTTGTTGTTGTTTTTTATTAATATTTCTGATTTAAGTATAGGAATTATACTAAAATTAAATTTATAAAAAATAAAATATTCAAATTTTTATAAATGGACAACATGAAATCATAACTTTAGTGTAAAAGATACAGATTTTTTGTGTAAAATGTATTTTTTAATTAATATAATTTAAATAGTTCGCTATCAGTGACCTCATTTTACATACACTGAAAGAACAAAAAACACTTCTGCATAAAAGAAAGGAATTTTTTATTTAGTTATATTTAACTCTTTCTAAAAAAGGACAATGTCCCTTCGTTTTTTAATACGTACCTTTTGCTTTTCTTTTTTATAAATTTCGTTAATTTTTTCTTCTTAATGCATTTTCTGAGAGAATGTGTGTAATTTCCAGACGAGTTTTGCCCTTTTCCAATTATTTGAATTACATTAAATACCCCTTTGCTGACTGGGTGTTAATATATTGTCATATTTGACTTTTGCCAGCAATCAATAATTTCAAATCAATATGCAAATTCGAACATTTTAGCTACAGTTTTTAATGAAATATCGAAAAATTATTCTTATGATAAATTTGTTTATATTTATTACTCTATTATTGTAGAAAATTATAGAAAACCTCGATAAATTAAACAAGTGTTTAATATCTATTTGAAAATCATATTCTATTTATTTGTTTAAAAACTATTTCAGAGAAAAAACTTTACTTTTTATCCATTTATGATGGAAATCTTAATTTTTTTATTAAAATTTTCCAACGAAAAGAGAAAAATTATTTTTTCCGCTCAATATTTTAAAGTTTAGAAGTTTCAATAAACTTTAAGAGCTCATTGAAGTGTGTTTTTTTAAAGATAAGTTTTTGTACTTTAGAAGAATTAATATTTTTTTTGAATGAAATAGAAGCAAAAGTAAGAAAGAACGGCAAATAAAAATTTTACAGGGTGAGCCGGGAGAATACAGCCTTTGCTCCTAGACTTGAGATAAAACATTGGATGTGGCCATTTTCCAAAGTACTCCCCCATGCCTAAGCGGAGCTACTTACTTGTGCTCCTTTAGAAATACTCCTTTAAGGAAATTTAAATTGCTACGCACTTAGTAGGTATAGTTATTTTGATTTAAAAATACAAAGAAGCTATATTATGCTTCGACCTAGCTCCCATATATAGAAGTTCGACACAATAAATTTGTTCAACTGTTTTAAATATTAAAGATTTATCAATATCGTTCCATGTATTGCTTAAGCTCCCATAGCAGCCCCTCCCAGAAAACGGTATTGAGCTAATAAAAGTCTTAAATTAAACCAATTTTATTGAAGTTAGCGCTTTTTGTATTTTTTTTTATGCTGTACAATGCCGCAATTCCCATTTAAGGCTGTTTTCCCTTCGGGACTATTATTATTTTTTTTTAACTTTTTAATTGGCGTAACTAATTTAACCAATATCGGTTCATATTTTCAAATAACTTATATATATGCAATTTCCAAAGTATGGAAAAATTTGAAGAAAATCTTTATTTTCAATTGATCTTTATCTTTACTCTTATTTTTGAGGAGATTAAAAAATAAAACTCTTTTTCTTTCGATTAGAATTCTAGTCCTTGTTTATAAATTATTTTACTCTTTTTAGCTAAAATTAAAAAATACGATTTTTTCCTCCTTAAAATTGTGAAATGGTTAAAAAGAAAACAAAAACGTGTTTGCACATACATAAGCACACAAAAAGTTTTCTTGCGCTTTAAAACTTACTGTTGTTGTTGTTTTATACAAAAATGCAATAACAGAAACACACAAAAACTTCTACAACACAAGAATACACATATCTTAATATGTGAGTACGTTTAAACATACAATGTTTGTATGTTGTAAACATACAAATATCCTTTTTTCAACTTAATAAATTTTTTTTACTGCTACACACGACTCAAAAACCATTTGTGCGAATTATTCATTTTAGAATTCTTTTTTTGGAGTCTGCTGTTTTTTGATTTTTATCAGTTTTTAGAATTAACATCTTGTTCAAAGAGTCATTAAAAGATAAATTTTTGTTTAAAAATTAAAATTAAACTCTTTGAAAGATTCGATCGTTTGAGGAAAAAGAGGGAGTCAAAAACTGTATCTTTGAAATTTCTTTGAAAGTGGTGATATATTAACTTTGTCATTCCGTGTGTGGCAGCCAGAGGGAATCATCTCAGACGCCATAAAGAAGAATATAAATTCTTTATCATCAAATCAACATATGATTCGATTAAACTATGTCCGTCTGTCAGTTGGAAACATTCTCACGCCTAGAATAATTGTTCGATTTCAACGAAATTTGACCACGTTGTCTGTAATTGTCCTAAGCGGTTCTAATTTAAAACTATCTATAATGGTTCATTGACAAAAAAAGTTATATACCGATATCTGAGACAACCTCAAAATTTCGAAAAAGAACTTTTTTTCAACAAAAGAAACTGAAATTAAGCAAAAATTCAATTATTATCGGAAAAAAGTTGAAGGCTTAAATATGCAAAATTTTGATACATCCCAAAATCTGTGTGTCACATGGGTAGGAATTTTCAGGATAATTTTGTAAAACTTGACACATTTATTTACTTTGATCGAAAATAAACCGAAACAAAAACGAAGTTTATGATGGGGCCATTATAAGACCCCTTCCTTAAATATGCTTTATAGTTTATAAATCTCTTAAATATCAACAAATTCTATTAAGATTTTGTACAATTAATTAACTATCCAAAATATACGTTATAAGTTTTATTAATATTGGTTCATATATTGATATAGCTCTCATATAACGCCTTTTCCCGGAAAACGGTTTTGAGCTTATAAAACACATAAATTAAGACCAATTCAGCGAAAATCCGGCACAATGATATATAAACAATCACGTAATAAAAAATCCAACTTCTCGAGTGGTAAAAGATTCTTTAATATATAGTTTTATATTAAAGAATATTTTACCTCATTTCACTGTAGTTCTTATAGGGTTTCTTTTATCGTAATCGGTGTTTAAGCTGATGAATAATTAATAAGTCTTTTAACACAATAATACCTTGTGCACTTTGCTGCACATAAAGTCCTCACAGTCCTAGATTCCGAATGAAATTTCATTGGTATGAATATCAAGAGTATTATGTTAGAATTCCTAGTCAGTGTTTATGTCAGACATAATATTGTTACTTCATCTAGTCTAGAGGATTTCAAAGATTCGTCACTGCTGAATATAACATTCTAACTCGATCTTCCATTATATTACCTACAGAAAAGTATTTTAGTTACATATGTAGGAATTTATTTTTTTATTTATTTTTTTCTTTTATTTTATTTTATTTTATTTTATTTTATTTTTTGTTTTTGTTATCTTTTCTAAATGCAACACAATTTTTTTTCTTGTAGTTTTGTTTCATTTATTACAATAAATACAATTGGAAGTTACGAGTACTTTCTACAAAAAATATATAAAATAAACAAAAAGGAAAATTGTAATTCTAACATTTAGCAATAAATGTGCTTTCCTATGTATTTGTAATATATTGTATGGATGTAAAATAAACTTACATTATATACTTCATACATATGTAAGTATGTGAGTGCATGTGTAGATTTGTAGCACGTGCCAATAAAAAAAATGATAAATAACATAAAAATGAAAATTTTTACCATCTTCTAGATACATTTACTACAAATGCTATTATGTGTTGTCTGTGCATCTATTGCTTACGCTACAACAACTACAACTATTAGTAGTTACATATAACTCAGCAAACAGTTATATAATTGATTAATTTATCTAAAATAAAAATCGTTCATTGTTAATTTTTTTTAAGATAAATACTTCTATTAATCTTTTAAAAACTATTTCATGTTTTAAAATATCTTAATTTTAAATAACTTTTAATAGCTGGGTTATATGCTTTTTTTAAAGGATTTAAGTTAGGTAGCATTCGTAGTTATATGAAATATACTCTCAGTTTGTTTGGATTTAAACTCTTTATTTTTAATATTTGTTACTCCACATCTAAAAGTATCCTTAACCATTTATGGAAAGTTGTTTTCAACTACTATTGGGCCTTTTTTCTCTTTCTTCTTTGATATATTAGATGTATATCCTAAAAAGTACCAAAATATATA
The DNA here is from genome assembly GCA_004302925.2 of Cochliomyia hominivorax. Classification (NCBI taxonomy): domain Eukaryota; kingdom Metazoa; phylum Arthropoda; class Insecta; order Diptera; family Calliphoridae; genus Cochliomyia; species Cochliomyia hominivorax. The sequence goes on from PYHX02000158.1 coordinate 58,091,508, forward strand.
TATAAATTTATCTCAAACATATTTTTATTTATTAATAAATAAATGTGTTTATGTTCTTTTTTTCGTATCTATCGAACGCATTTCGTTAATAAAACTTTTCGTTAATAAAACTTCTTTCTAGAGCTTTTCTTCCAATTAATATGACATTTTCAGTAATAATTTTTTTTTTTATATGTTTATGAATTTTATTTCAAAGAAAATATTTCTATTAAAAAAACTCAGAAAACTATTTTTATTATATATTTCACTTCTCCAATTAAAACTTCAATCTGTTAGAAAAACTAGAAAACGTAAGAAAAAAGTCAAACGATAAAAAAATAGTCGTAAAATTTATCGGTAATAGTTGAGATATGAAATAAAATATTTATATAATTTTGACTACAAAATAGTTTTGCTAGAGATTTGTATACAGAGTTTTTCTCGAAATCGGATGTGAAAAAAATTGACAAATATTTATTATTTTTGTTATGGTATTAAATTGAAAAAAAGGCCAAAGATAACCTCTGCCAAGTCTAATTAGTCAATTTTGATGAAAATTATATAGTTTTTTAAATATATATATATATTATCTAGAAGATGTTTTCCCATACTTTATTAGGGGCAATCTTTTGATGAATAATTTGTACCTTGACTAACAGATAAGTATGGAAATTCAGACAAAATTTTAAGTAAATTTTACTAAAAAATTATTTTACAAATAAAGTGCCACTTAACAATTTAATAAACATCAATCCATTTACATAAGTTTAATTTTAATATCATTCTGTTCTCATTATTAAAATATCTATAGAGAAAAGTATTTATCAAAATATCTATAGAGAAATGTATTTAAAAAATCATATAAAATGAATCTTTATTTTCCGAAAATCGTAAAGAAATTCTTCAGCATTTTGTAAAATAAAAAGTAAAAATACAACAAATATTTATTATCAAAAAAATAAAACAACAAAACCAAATTTATATTTATTTTATTTATTTAGCTTTTTTGCGAAAATAAATTACAAAATCATTTATAATTTCTAGTACAAGAAATCTACTATGATGAACAAAAATAGATAAATTCCTTTCATATACTTGGTCAGATAGTAGCATACAAACAAACCTACAAACTGTTATACAACCAAGACCAAAAACAACATTTAGTTTTGCTTTAATTGTTAAGAGTACCACAGAGCGAGTAGGCGGTTAAATACTCTCTCACACACATTCTTAGAGAAGACAGTAAAACATTATTATATAGAACAGATGAAAGAAACTATATTCATACAAATAGATAATAAATATTTATGTATGTATGTATGTATGTATGTATGTATGTATGTATGTATGTATGTATGTATGTATGTATGTATGTATGCATGTATAATTAAGTGTACAAAATGCAAATAAATAATATGCAAAACGAACAAAAACAACATATTGTTTGATACAAAAAAAAAAGTTGTTTGCTGAATTGTAACCATGATAAAAACTCGATTACAACCACATGATTTTTTTTAAAGTGTAGAGAAAACAATAACAAAAAAATACTACAATACATGATATCATGCTATATATAAAAGTATATACTTACAAACACATGCAACAAATAGTTCTTATATAGAACAACATTAACTTTATCATGTTTTACAAGTTTTATGCTCATTTTTACTGATTCTTCTCCCATTAAAAGGAAAGTTTGAAATACACAGCGACTAAAGACCAGAAGTAAGAAATAAAAAGAAAATATATTGAATACCAGATGTTTAAGTTTAAACTAGTCTACAACAACATTTTAACAAAATAAATAAATGTTGTTTATTCGCATCTGTGTTTTAACTTTATAACACTGTGTTAATAATACATACAAAAAGATTAATGTTTGTGTGTGAGTGTGTAATAAAATAATGTTAAAAGCAGAAGTTCTCAAACCATTAAAGAATTGTTAGACAACTGACGAACACTTTAGAAATTTTAAACACTCGATCTTAGTTGTCTTTACATTTATAACATATAGACCAGTTTGTACGATCTACCTTTCAGTGGCCTATTCAGGTTTGTCCAAAATGGCCCTCCAGACACTCTTTTTATATTACCTTAAATTAAATGGATGTTATAGTCCATCCCTCGTAGCACTTCTCTTGGGAAATAACGGGGTATGTCCTATGTAGTTTTGAGATGTACTCCTCTAGAGCTTTAATTCGATATATCACAACCCCATTTAGGTCTGCCCAAAATGGTCCTCCTGAAACTCTACATGTACAAGTTACAAAATATGTATAATACATTAAAACTCCTAGGATCATGTATCCTGAGAAAACAATGGGTATATGCTTTATGGTTTTCAAATGTTCTCCTTTAGCCTGATGTATTATGACCTCATTCAGGTCTGTCTCAAATGGCCATAAACATTGGACTCTCGTACAATTTTTCCTAGAATACTGAAGAAAATTGTTTACCTACCACCTAGGTCTACTCCCTCAGACCTTTCATTTGATGTATAAAACTCTGGTCTGTCCAAAAGGAAAATGTGGACCGGGTATTTTAGACATACGAAATTTGTCAAAAGTTTAAAGCTTTATAGTAGTTTTCCTGAGAAACATCTCAATATGATTTCTTTTGTTTTGAATTCTACTACCTTGAAGCTTTTTTAGGGCATGTCACAATCCTATTTAAAGCTGTCGTAAGTGGCCCCCAGATTAATCTTAAAATGACAATTTTTAGTGTATCATAATTTATGTATAATAGGAAATTTTCTATGCGTTTCTTAAAATTTTTTAAGAATAATAAAAACAAGTAGCAACATATTTATTTGTTGTTGTTGTTTTTAGTTTTTCACTAGAAAAGTGTTTTATTATTAAAACATCGAAATGAAACGAGGAATAAGAAAATATAAAAGTAATTTAAAGATACACATCTTAATTAAAAAATTATTTTACCAGATATTTTTAAGATACAAAGAACATTTTTGCTATTTGATGATTTTGTAAATTTTATATTTTTTTAAGAATCGGTTCTTTCGTTAAAAACGAATGCTGGACACAATTTATATTTCAATAATTCAATATTTTAAGATTTCGATTACAATAAATATAACTTAATGGTACTTGAAAATATAATCGATTTATAGAATTTCATATAAAATATGATACATTTAGATAGAAAATGTCACTCTTCTCTTTGAACTTCATTATGAAATTTAATTATTATCATTCATAATAAAAGCTACAAATAATGGAAATTGTTTATACAATATCAACAACATGGAGTGGTACAACAACATCATTATCTGCAATGTATAAAATAGAGATAATAACGTTTACTTGGTGGTATTTTACTTAAATAAGAAATCAAATTTAACGCTTACAAGCACAAAATTACACATTCTCATCCACGTAATTTCACAATAACAATATATCAAGTACATGATACTTTAACTAAAACACGCACACTTAAACATACTTGCATACAAACAAATGTAAATTTACGTACTAGAATGATGATAATAATGATTAAGAAGATTAAAAGAATGATAATGATGACGATTGTAACCGTATACCACTGAAATGTTATATAGATGACATTAATTATGGTTGTTTTAACACAACTACAAATATACATAGATACAACGTAAAAATATATAATATATGTGTATAAATGTTAGTATATGTTTTGAAATATTTGTAAGTTTACATGTGTTTGTTTCATATTTCAAGTGTATTGAGATTTTTGTAGAGGTTAGTTTTTATATGAACAAAATTAACTTTAACTTTGCCCCCAAGATGTATCATTATTCTGCTCTTGTTGACTATATCTACACGTTTGTTTTGCTTTGTATTTTTTCTGTCATTTCTGCATCACGTATTTTGTATTTGTATGTGGATTCTTTGGAATACTCTTAAATGAATTTCTCATTTTTTATCCCATATTCTAATTTTTGTTTTGTTTTTTTTTCTTGTTTTTAAGCCTTAAGCAAATTTAAAGTCTCTAAATAATTTAGTTTATTATGGCTTCCATAGAAACTAACTTATGTATCTACTGTTTTTTTATATTTATAATAACCAAAGAAAATGTAAATTAAAAAAATTTAGATAAATAACAAAAAAAACTCCAAGAATTTTAAATTGGGTAAAATGGAGAGTTATATTTTCAAGGATACAGAATCGTTTGTGAATTTTAGAATATTTAGTAAAATTAATTAATTATGCTGAAATATAATTGATTTAGTTTTTAATTTGATTTTTTCCCGATATTAAATGTCATTGGTCTTGCCGTTCCCCTCATAAAATATATTGCCTAGTTTTAGGCAATGACTAAATAATTTAAATAATTTTTTACTATATTTTAATAATTTAAAAACTTTTTAATGTCGCTAATAAGTAAAAACTATTTAAATTTATTTATATATTTTATAACACGAGTAGGATTTCACTAATTTCCACTCAACAGGAAGACATAAGATTAATTGTTTTTTTTTTTTTTTTTTCACACTTTTTTGTTGTTGCATAACGGAGTATACAACTCTATTGATATTACAACAATTATCTGCATACAACATGTTTCAATATGTTGAAGAATGTAAAATATTTCTGTGTTGTTTTTTGTATTTTTAGCATACAAAAATCGTTGTCTCTTCTTAAAATGTTGCTTAAAATTAAGAAAAAAGGAGTAATAATAGCTATAGTATATAGTAAATAATGAAAATGCAATATATCACAATATTTGTAGCATTTCAATTCTTTTTTTCAACATACCAAAGCATTAATATATATATATATATATATATATATATATATATATATATATATATATATATATATATATATATATATATATATATATATATATATATATATATATATATATATTTAAACCACAAAAATGTAATTAATATAAATGTTTTGTATTATTCTTTCAGTCTTATTTGATATTATTTTCTTTCACTTTAACATCCAGCTGCTGTTTTTTGCGGCAGATTCAATATTCTACATGTTAAAATAAAATTTCAACCAAATTTGGAATTAACATTTGATAACAACCGGGTTGAAATATTGTTAATGATTCTACGTCATTCAAAAAGATATAAAAAGTAGCATGTTTTACTTATTTTTAGGAACTACTACTCTATTAGACACGTTAACACCCGCTGACTTTTGACAAACATCATTAGCAGAACTTAAATAAAAAACGCTTAAAAAGCAACCAACTTTTATGTTATGCCATACATCCACACATAATATTTATTTATGTATAAATTTCTTATTATAGCAGTATTTCCGTTAAGATTCGTTAAACTGTCGTAGAGAGTGGCAGATTAAAAAACAACCAACCAAAAAACGTATTTTAGGAAGAAACAAATATTGAATACAGAAGAAAATTATGTTGATTGGAATAATTTGTGAAGGAATGAAAGAATAATTTTTAAAATCCTAAAACGGAAATTTAATAAAATTTTCTATTTTTTTTTGTTATTATTTATGTAATATAAAACTCAAATATTGCTTTTATAAAAAATTTTAATGTATTTTTCTCTTTCTCTCTTTGTTTTAAAAATGCCCTCGGGTTATATGTTGAAGCATGATAATCATATTGCAATTTAAACAAATATTTTCTTAATAAAATTTTATATATTTTGTTAAGACGTTTGTTTTCTTTAAAATAAATTTGTAAAATTAATTGAATGTTTAACAAAAAGGAATAAAAGTTTAATACAATTAAATTGTTTAGTAAAGGCAAAATCTATATATAAAAATAACTACATTGCTCCACCCCAGCTTGACATTAATTGAATATTTTCAATTTTATTTTGTTGATTTGTATGTGTGCACTACAAGTGTTAAGTATTGAATGAATATAAAAGTAATATATTTCTATATAAAAACACACACACACAATTTTAATACATAATAAATTTTTTAAGGAATAGCAAACAAGAAAAACAAAATCATTATGATCATATATAGTATCAAATTGGGAATAAGCTCAAAAAGAAGGTACTCTTAGCATGAAAAAAATAATAATAATAATAATTAATAAGCTAGTGCCAAATCAAAAATTCTCCCTCTGGAAATAGAACGAAAGAGCCAATATTATTGGTTTTTTTTTAGTTATCAGAAGCATCACCATCATCATCATCTTCATCATTAACACAAGAATTTGGCAAGTAATATAAATCAATGCCAATGTATGCTTGTATTTGTGTATTTTTTATTATTTATATTTATATTTCTATATGTTTAGTTCTTAATTTATTTGTGAATATAGTTTAGTATTTTCTTGTAAAAATAATATGAAAATAAAACAAAACACTGCACAACACAACAAAATAAAATAAAATGAATGCTAAACAAGCAAAGAAATAAAACAAAAAAATGGAAAATTGGAAATATATATTAAAATACGCCACCAGGATTTTAAATGGGTTTTTAATCCTAAAATTTTTATAATAAGATTAGAGAATAAATTAAAAATTTGTTCAGTTTCTTTTTTCTTACCAACTTTTATGTTATGACATACATCCACACATAATATTTATTTATGTATAAATTTCTTATTACAGCAGTATTTCCGTTAAATTCGTTAAACTGTCGAGAGAGTGGCAGATTAAAAAACAACCAACCAAAAAACGTATTTTAGGAAGAAACAAATATTGAATACAGAAGAAAATTATGTTGATTGGAATAATTTGTGAAGGAATGAAAAGAATAATTTTTAAAATCCTAAAACGGAAAT